>JANHMN010000021.1:5958950-6045518 GCA_030674055.1 Rhabdomys pumilio
ATATATATATATATATATATATATATATATATATATATATATATATACATATACATATACATATATATATACACATATATATACCCAACACACAAATGGCTCAGATTAGAGGAGGGTCTTCCTACCTCAAATATCTGGATTATGGATGCATAGTGGCACATGCCTTTTGTCCCAGCATGGGAGGCAGAGGCAAGTGGATCTCTGAGTTCAAGGCCAGCCTGGTCTACAGAGTGAGTTCCTGAATAGCCAGTGCTACACAGAGAAAACCTGTTTAAAAAAAAAAAAAGAATCAAAAACCAAACCAAACCAAACCAAAAAGATGTGAATTAATGGTGTGTCTTCCCACCTCAAAGTGAATTTTTCCACTTCAAATAATCCAATTAGGAAAAAAAAAATCGCCAGGCGGTGGTGGCGCACGCCTTTAATCCCAGCACTCGGGAGGCAGAGGCAGGCGGATTTCTGAGTTCGAGGCCAACCTGGTCTACAGAGTGAGTTCCAGGACAGCCAGGACTACACAGAGAAACCTTGTCTCAAAAAACCAAAAAAAAAAAGAAAAAGAAAAAGAAAAAGAAAAAAATAGAAAAGAAAAAAAGAAAAAAATCTCTTACAGGTGTGCCCCACCATTTTGGGGTTTTAGTTAATTCCAGATGTAGTCAAGTTGACAACCCAAAATAGCCATCCCAGTAAGGTAGTGATTTAGAGAGCTGTCGTGTGTGTTCTACGAATCAGAATGTAAGACTGCCTACCAACTGTGACCTGAGAACAGTCCTCTTTTTCTCTGTGCCTCAGTTTCCCCATTTCCTCAACATCATTCTAGTTAATACCTAATACCTCCTGAGGAGATTTCAAGAAGTTAAAATCAAGAAGTTAAAATCAAAGGTGTTCTTTGTGTTTTCAGGGTGGTTGTGAATGAAGAGCTGTGCTGTTTGCTGTGAGTGGAGAACCGAGGACAGTCGTGAGAACTCATGCATTTCTTTGTGGTTTTTGATCTGTGTCCTTCAGTCAATGATTAGGAGCCACACTATGGGGCCTAGTAAACCTAAATGTGTGGTGTCAAGGGTCCAGTCTTCCAGTTCCAACACCCTATTTCTTATTGGAATAGGAAAACAGTGTTTCCCACACACACCCCCAAATCCCGAGAGACACTAAAAACAAAATCATATGTAATACTTTTCCTCAAGAAATAACAAAGAATTTCCTCTATGTGTCAACTACAATGCACTTTTCAAAACAAAGTCATCTGAAGAGTTCTCAGAATGGGTATTCCCCAGGTATAATATGAAAGTTCTGGTCCATTTTATTCTAGAAATCTCTATCATGAGCCAGCCTGTATCCCTGTAGACTCCAGGGGAACATTGAAGAGTTTTGGAGAAGGATTTCGTAAGATCAGAGCTGCATTTCAGGAAGTAAACTTCGGGAGTGGGTTTGCTTGGGAAAGGAAGGAAGGCAAGAAGACAGGGCAGATTGCTGTCATGTAGACCCTCTGGTGATAAGTACAGGAGCTGAAGGAGAGAAGAACTGATCAGGGTGACAGGAAGCTGACAGTTAGGAGAGATAGTTAGTAGAAGAAAAGTCCAAACTTGGTGCACAGTTAAAAGAAATAAGAACAATAGTTTTCCAGTCGACTGTATCTGAGCACTCTGCTATCAAGGGCTGGGATATGGAGAGAAAGCAAGACATCCAACACCTCAGAGAGGTGACTCTTATTCAGATAAGGATCGGGGGCTTTCCATGAATCAATCCTCTACACAAATCTGGGCACGAGGAAAGCCAGACAAGAAGATACATGTCTGAGGAAAAGGAGAAAACATGTTCGATCCTAATAAGGTAGTGGTGAAGGGTGGAAAGAGGAGAAGCTGTTCTGCTCTAGAACAATCCAGCCTGAGGTGATGGCTGGCTTGTTAAGTTGCCAGCATTTTCAAGATGTTAATGTTGGCTATCAGCTGGCACTAGAGCAAAGTCAAAGATGTGCTGACAGCTAAGAAGCCCCAGCACAACCGGAATGTGTGTGTGTGTGTGTGTGTGTGTGTGTGTGTGTGTCCTAGAACAGATACCAGGCTTGCTGTCCACAGACATCCTCAGAGAACAAATAGACTTGGCAATGTAACCTTCAAACACCAGTTACATAATACTCACTTGTGGTGGAAGTTTAAAGTATTTCCTGGGGGACCATTTGCCTACATCCTGTTCATTCTTTTTGTTCTCCTTTGTCCCTCCCCCCCAAAAAAATCCTTCTGCAAATGAAATACCCACCCTAGCCAAGCACCCAAGCACCCACACAATAGGTCTCAAACTCTCTGTCCAGCTTAACGCTTTTCCTTGGTTATCTATACACACAACCCACAGCATATATGTAAACACACTGCTCCTGAGAGTGTCGAGGTTAAGGGTACTCCTGGGAGATGCTTTGTAAATGTGTCCAGAGCAAGCTCTCAGGCATTGCAGGGCTAGCGACCGTTTAGGAGGTACTTCACACTTCAGCCTTTTGCTTTCTTCAACATCTTAGCCCAGTTTGTTTCTGTGGCTAGAACAGAACACCCGAGACTGGAAGGATTACAAAGAGAAGAGTTCATCTCACGGCTGAGGAGGCAGGGAAGCTCAGGTTTTTTGGTTGCGTGGGCCCCATGATGGGTTGTAATGTGGTGGATGGTACCATATGGCAGGAGGGTGTGTGAGCGTGACAAGCAGGATACGTAGAAAAGGGAAGAAGGTAGAAGAGGATGGGTGCTTTACAACAACCTTCTCTCTGAAAATGAATCCATTCCTGAGAGAAGCAACCCAGTCTCCAGGGAAGGATGTTAGTCCTCAAAGACCTCACCCCAAAACTGCTCCCCTGGTAAAGACAATCCAGATGAGCTCCAGCAGGTGTTAAACTGGGTCTTAGAACATAGCCAACATCACTGTGAGAAGGGCAAGGGATGAACTTGACATCACTGTTACCTGGAACGTAACCAGGCACCAATGATGGAGATGCAGCTATCAACTTTGCCAAGACCCAGCCTTGCCACTTGGAATCCAGACTACAACCTTGGTTCCAGTTTCTTTATATGTAACATAAGAAACGACCGTGAGGGAGTGATCATAATCATTACTTTGTGTATGGAGACAGCTAAGATTCAGAGAGCTAAGACATTGCTCTTAGAAGAAACAACTAGAAAACAGACTTTATGTTTGAAGCCGTGGAGCCTGGTCCCTTCTTGCTCATAACCACTGCACCGTCTTTCCTCAACACTTACACAAAATTGTTTCTTTAATCTGTGGTAATGGCAACTTGGACAAATTCCCTAGACCCCAGTTCCTGCAAGAGAAACAGTGTTTCATGATTGTATATCTTCTAAAGATGGCGTGGGGAATCACTGAGTAAGATAGTAATCCCAGCAGCTATGGGCGGGAAGCCAATGCCCACCTCAGCGGTGATACTGATTGCTCTGTGAACATCACAACCATCCATGGTGTTTGTAATTACTTGCGTCAAAGCTTGTGATATCCCTGAACTACGTGTTCTAGAAACTCTCTTCCTAATTTGCATTTGGCAGGCTCTTCTTGACAGAGCATACTTGGGAACATCCTCTGCTTTCGATGTTATTTGTAGATGTATTGATAAATGGCGTTTAAAAGTCCCTCTCAGATTCCTGTGGGGATTAGATGACATAGTGTATGTAAAAGAGCTAGTATCATTTTTGGCTTGGGAATTCCACCTAATTAATATTGGTTCTTTCCCTTTTTTGCAACAGAACACATTATTTGAGACAAGCACTCCAGAGTCCCATAGCAGGTGCCTCTGAAGGACACAAACGTGTCTAGCACAACCCACATGCCATGTGACATGGGCAATGTGATGTACCAGGAAGCCCATGCTGGAGTCTGCCTTGGAACTCAGGGGATGTTGTGTTACAGAGAACAGTGCTGCGGGCATGTTTGAAAGTCTCCAGAGCAGAAAGAGGAAGGTACTTGATGTTCTGATCGCTTAAAACTGCTAATTAGGCTCACGCATGCTACAAACACTGGCAGCTCTTGTGTCCTAGGGTAACAGGGACAAGCCTGGCAAAGATGCTCAGAACCATAGCCAACCCATCCATAAGCCCACGTGCTGTGCCTATAAAGGGATGCTTTTAGAACGTGTTCAACGGAGAACACTGGGGAACAAGTTACCAAGCACGTCTGAATGTTCTGAAATTCCGAGTAGAAATATAATGTTCAGGTGGGCACAAAAGTCTCCTTGAAACCGCTCAGGAAATTCTACTTTCACTGCATCAGGCGGTGGGGGAGGGAAACTGTGCACATAGGTATGGAACATACTTTGCTTCTGGTCCGTGAATGTGTCCACTGAGACTGCAAGTCAGCTGACATTTCCAAGCTTCCGTGTCTTCATTTGCAAAGTAGAAAATACACACTCAGCACAAGTAAGGGAAGCATAAAGAAATAACCTATAGGCGGGAACTATAGGATAGTAAAGCCCCATATCACCGCTACCACCCATCTACGGGTAGCTGAGCTCATCTGAGGGCACCCGCCAGTGAAATCAGTGCATTCCCGTCTTCCTACTTGAGTGGCTCTGGTGGCTGTACTGTTGAATGGCGCCGTGAATGAGTCGCAGGCTATTAATACACCTCAGCCGGGACTTGTCATTAGGACAAGTGACAAATAAGGGCTCAAGGACAGAAAGGACCTGGATCTTTCTCAAATAAGATAAACTGTGCCATAAATAACATGGCATTGGCTGACTTGGGGAAAGGGGTGCCAATGAGTGGCTGTTACGGACCCAGAAACCTGGAAGTGGTCCAAGTGTGAGAAGAGAGTAAGAAGGGTGCGTGGGGTGGGGTGGGGTGGGGTCGGGGAGCTTTAGGCCAATGCAAGTGAGAGGCCACTGAACTACGGGAGCTGACTGCCAGACCAAATAACGTAGGGCCAAGCCATGGCAGAGGAAGCAGCCAATGAAAGAGAAGCTAATCCGTGATTGACAACCCTGAAGAGTTTCAGGAAGACAGCAGCAGACTCTGTTAGGCCATGAGGAAACTTAGGGCCGAAGCGAGCCTAGTCCTTTGCCTGGCTCCAATGCCAATTAACCAAGGAGTCATTAGACTTTCGAGCCCTTGAAAGGACTTCCAGGTCTCAGGATCCTGTGTACCATACCACAGTGTGCCAGCATTATCAGTAGACTACAGATTTCTTAGCCCAATAAGGATTTGCCATGGCAAACAATAGTTTCAATGATTCTGTTCTGAGTTTTTGTCTTGTTTTCCTTTATTTTAATTACCAATCAAGTCTTTCCCACAGTTCCTTTCTCACCATTAAGAATATGAACTTTAATGTAAACCAGGAATATTGTTAAAAGGAAAATTTCATTCCTTATCTGTTCCTTTTAAACTTTCTATTTTTAAAATTTTCTTCAAATAAGGCTAAAAATCTTAAATATATTATAAAATATTAGTTGGCGTGATATATAGCATGTGTAAAAATATACTTTTTTCCTTGTTTAAAAGAAAAAAAGTAGCCTGGCAGTGGTGGCATACATCTTTAATACCAGCGATCAGGAGGCAGAGGCAGAGGCAGAGGCAGGCAGATCTATGATTTCAAGGCCAGCCTGGTCTATACAGTGAGTTTCAAGAGAGGCAGGGCCACACAGAGAAACTCTGTCTCAAAAACAAAACAAAAATTATATATATATATATATATATATATATATATATATATATATATATGTCAAACTTTACTGAATAACAGGGGCAATTACATTTAACTTCATTTGAAATTAATCTTCCTTTCTAAAAATTTTTCAATTCATAAGGAAAATGCAACATATTTAAATAACAGCCTTAAAATAAGATGGAATTTAAGCTTTCTAAATGTAAGTTTGATATATTGAATTTATTACTTCCAGCACAGCAAAGAGAGACAGAGACAGAGATAGAGACCGAGAGACAGAAAAACAGAGAAAGACAGAGACAAAGAGACAGAGAAATGCATTGAATTCTAAGCTTCTGAAACTATAAACCAAACCAAAACAAATAAAGATACAACCTAAGAATGTGACTATAATAGAGAGACAATCTTTTTTGAAAAATATAATTAATTAACTTTACATCCCTACCAAAGTTTTCCCTCCATCCCTCCCTCTGTCGCTCCCTCCCTCCCTCCCTCCTCCTATGCTCCCCCCACCCCCTCCACTCTACCACCATCTTTCCACCTTCTCTTTTTCTCTTCAGAAAAGGGGAGGGAAAAGGAGGCATTCCTACTGGTCTATCAGACTCAGTTATAGCTTAGCTATTTCACAATGTTTTCCTCAACATTTTTAGGTTTGAGTAGATATTAAAATGTTATCTACTAGTTAACAAAATAAAATGTATCCTTTCAAAGTGAGAGACTGTGGTAGTTTGAATGAGAACGGCCCCATAGGCTCATGTATCTGAATGCTCATACAGAGTGGGTAGAACTGTTTTGGAAGGATTAGGAGGTGTGGCCTTGTTGGAGAACAAGTGTCACTGAGGGTGGGCTTTGCAGTTTTTAAAGTCCATTCCGGGTTCAGTCTTATTCTCTCTATGCCTCCACCTTGTGGGTCAGATGTAAGTTCCAAGCTACTGCTCCAGCACCACGCCTGCCTGCTTGCTTGCCTATGGCCATGCTTCTTGCCATGATGGTCATGGCCTCACCCTATGAAAATCCCAGCTAAATGCTTTTTTTCTATAAGTTGATCATGCTGTCTCTTCACAGCATTAAAACAATAGTTAAGACAGAGCTAAACTTTATTTCTACTTTTTATTTCATCAGTTTATTTGAGAGATAAACAGTACACAGATTCCATGTTTTCAACTGAAGAGAGAGAGAAGGAGAAAGGGACCAGGGGGAGGAATCGATGAACATGTTGTGTGTTCACTTAGGAGAAGTAGGAGGAGCTTAGACACACAGGTCAGAAACTGAGCTTGCAGGTGAGCACCCTTATTTTCCTTCGCAAAGCAAAAAGCTTCTTCACACAGCGCAGACCCTAGAGTGATGGATGTTAGACTTCATCTTGAGTATGATCTGATTGCCCCTCCTCAATCCTGCCTCTCCTCTCCAAGTCAACTTCTCAGACACAAGACTGAAGTGGTCCTTGCTCTGTGACATGTTTTAGAAGGAAATGGAGACATGTTTGACACAGCCCTGTCCAGGAGAGTTCTACAGTACCTGAGGCTAGCTAGCATCCTTGCTCTCAGAAATCCAAGTGGAAACCAGACTGTGTCCAAACTTCTTCTTACAATATGGATTTTTCCAAGAACCTTATCACTCAAAGTCAAATATGTACATACATATGTACATATGTGTATGCATATATGTTTTGAAACAGTATAGATTAGTTGGTCTTGAATTCACTCTGTAGCTAAGGAAAACTGTGGATCCTGGTCTTGCTTCTGCCTCCAAGTGCTGGGATTATAGGAGTGAGACACCACATCCAGTTAGACATTTTCCCAGAGGCTCTTTGGAGACCTACCTCCTCCCTAGTTATAATAACAGCAAGCATCTTCTAGATGAACCTACCATGGATGCTACTTGCTTTTGAAAGTCTTTTCTGTAATATATGTTCAACTTCCATGTGTTTTAAACATTTCTCAATGCCACCTTAGCTCGATGTTCAGTTTTCACACACTGTGGTGCTTCCCTGGAGGAAGCACAACACAAGAATAGGTTTTGTCCTGTGAGTGTGTGCAC
This sequence comes from Rhabdomys pumilio, assembly GCA_030674055.1. Taxonomy (NCBI): domain Eukaryota; kingdom Metazoa; phylum Chordata; class Mammalia; order Rodentia; family Muridae; genus Rhabdomys; species Rhabdomys pumilio. Next base: position 5,966,637 of record JANHMN010000021.1, read on the forward strand.
ACTTGTGTGTGTGTGTGCGTGTGCATGTGTGTGTGGTTGATTAAGTTTCCTCCTTAATTGTTCTTACTTGTCACTAAACTCAAAGCTCTCTGACTCAGATGCCTTCAAGATAGCTCACCCATAGGAGTCTCCTGTCTCCACTTCCCAAACATTGGGGTGACAGGGGGGTCACCATGTTCACCAGGTTTCTCACATGAATAAGAAGGACTCAAATTCAAGCCATCACAACTATCTACCAAGTGCGTATCCTCTGAACCATCTCCCAGGCCTGTAGTTTTTTTTATTATTATTATTATTTCTAATGATATCAGGCTTGTCCATATGCAAATGCTTAGAAAGTTCACATGGAAACATCAATATGAGAGAAAGACAGGAAAAAAACACTGAGAAAGAAACACAACTTGGGGAACTAACTGGACTGGATGCTGAAATATTCGTTAAAGTCAATGCAAAAAACAAGACACTCAAGTAGGTGTGCAAACTGAACATAGTCAGCCCTCCATGCCCACCAGTAGTTCGCCCTCTGCTGACTCAACTAAAAGTGGACTGAAAATATTTTAAAGGTATATATATGTATATGTATATGTATATGTATATACATATGCATATGTATGATGTGTATGATGTATATGTGTATGTGTATGTGTATGTGTATGTGTATGTGTATGTGTATGTGTATGTGTATGTGTATGTGTATAAGGTATATGTATATGTATATGTATATGTATATGTATATGTATATGTATATGTATATGTATATGTATATGTATATGATGTATATGTGTATGTGTATGTGTATGTGTATGTGTATGTGTATGTGTATATGTATATGTATGTATATATCACAGACTATTTATGAAACAGATTTTTTGAAGCTCTAATAATATCAGTGACAATCAAACCAACTTAGCATGCATTAAGAATCCAAAGTCTCCTGAGGACTACTGAAGGCTGTACACAGGTCCTATGCAAATACCTGTTTATGAAGGGGACTTGGGCATCTATGGGTATTGCTGTCTGTAGGTAGCCCTGAAACTGACCCTCATTATTACTGAGCTGATTATATATGACAAAGGAGGCTTCTCAAACCACTGGTGCAAAAAGACCCCAAATTTTGAGCAAACAGTGCTAGACAATTAAATAGTCTGTAAATCTAACTTCCCAGACAAGATCGCTGCCATGAGGAGCACTGATACTTCTGAGAGGATTCCTGGAGTTAGCACTGTGGGGTCAAATGGTGCAATGTTCACCTGCTTCCTGGGAAACAGAGTCTGTGACTCTGGGAATCCCCAGAGTGATGGCTGTTCTTTATATGACAATGAGATGATTGATGTCTGGGGACCCTCCACCCCAGCCCAACTCCATATAGCTTCTGGATTGGGCAAGATGACAAGAGGATTTTATTTCTGCCCAATCTCTATACTTCTAGCTAAGAGAGGGGAGGTGAAATTTAAGCTGTCAATCAATAGCCAACAGTTTAATTAATTATGCCTATAGAATGAAGCTTCCAATCAAACTTCAGGACAAGGCCATATCATTTAGGAACTGAGGGTAATGGAGGCAGAAAGGTCCCTGGGGTTTGATTTTAGGGTAGATCATCCTATTCACACGATGGAGTAGGATGGAGTAGGTGCCTATGATGACTACAACAGTAGGCACGTTGCAGACATCAAGTGTGACAATAGGAGATTCAGTCAAACTGTGGTAGCTTAGTGCTAAGGGGCAGCATCCTCTCCTTTCCCCATGAGTAGTGCCCTGAGAGGTTGTCACTGTACAGATGAGCATGCATGCTGTGAAATGAAAGGCCAGGTTTCTATGGCTGGAGAAAGGTGTGTCCCAACCACAAGCTTGGCGTTTGTTTTTTGCCTGGGCAGGAGCAATCGGCATGCTGGCTGGGCTCATGCCAGCAGGTGTGATCACCTGGCAGTACAGGAAATGTTTGTGCAGGACCGAGGGCAGTTCCTGACAAGTGTGGGATGCCACAGGCTGGGAAGGAAGGAGGGTGAATGTCTAAACATGGTCATCAAAGAGAAGTTTGGGAGCATGATGTGAGAACACATGCTACCCATTTCCTGGCACCTGCCCTTTCCAATGTCCAATGATGTCATCCACCCATTAAGAGTTATTACCAGACTTCTACCTCACCAGGTTGCCACTTAGTGACCTGGACAGATACATGACAGGTTCAAGAAAATTCATTTTCTTTTGCTTATTCACTGTTTCCACAAAATTCTTTATTCTTGTCTTCACAGAACTCCATTCTAATGTAGTGGGTCTATCCCTTTCTTCTAAATTAGTAGTGTTCAATTCAGACAATAGCATCCTCTACCACCTTCAGTGTCCCTGTCGGCGCCTCTCCTCACTAGTTACTATGTCTCATAAGGAACTTCATTTCTGATGCTTTGCATTTTCTCTCTTCTCATCAGACCACCATGGACCTCCCTGGCCATCCAGTGAGCCTCCATACAGTTATCCAACTGCTATGTTTGCATGTGTTAAGCTCGTCATTTCTCTGTTGAATTACATCTCCCCAGAGACAAAAAAAAAGTCCTAACTCCCAGAACTCAGGAGTGAGCTTTTATTTGGCAATAGAGTCCGCAGATGACGCCATTAAGATGAGGTCATCAGGGAGGGTTCTAACCCCATATGACCGTGTCCTTATGAAGAAGGGATGATTGGGACCCAGATGGCATGCAAAAGGAGCATGAACTGAGGTTAAGGTTCAGAGGACTTGCTTGCAGGTAAGGAAAGGCAAAGACTTCCATCCAAGTAGCACAAATCAGAGACAAGGCACCAATTAGCTTTCCTTCAGACTAAAGAGTCTGCCAGCACCTAGAACTTGATTCCCAGCTTTCACGTCTAAAGCAAAACTCCCTTGCTGTTTAAATCACCAAGTTCATGGCACATTTTTTGAGGAACTCTGGAAAAGCAACATGGTGTCTATGTTTCTCTCTAACATTTTACCACGCCACTATCTGCTTAGAATTTCCCACAGTAAGGGAAACTGTGGATTCTGTTTACTGAGCACCTACTGAGGGCCAGTTACATCATCTCTAACTCTTACAACATCCCTCTAAAGAAGACAACACTAGTCTTGATTTCACAATTGGAAGAAGAAAGAAGAAAAAAAAAATCTTCCTAAAGGCTAAGTCAGTGACCCAACTATACACAAGTAATCAACGTGAATACTAACTTTTCTTGTTCTCTTACAGTGGTGACGTTAGCATGCATGTTCTAGTACAATGGGGCTTAGGAATTTCTCTTGTAAAGGACTAGTAAAGTGTAGTAACTGGTAAGCAGTGTAGGCTTTGGGGAACATATGGTCTCTGGCCAGATGACTCAACTCTGCCACTGTAGCTGTCAAAACTCCATAGATAATATATAAACAAATGGTAGAAAATTAGAATTTTATAAATTCTCATTTATAAAAACCAGTTGCAGGTCAAATCTGGCCCTTCGGTCATTGCCTACCAAGTCTGTTTTATAACAGATAATGTTATAGGCCACAATGTCGCACATGCAGCTTGTATTATGCTAGGATGTGTTCCTGCATTCAGTGTTTTACACTCTTATTTCTACTACATACATTTTACAAGTTTCGATTTGACAGGATATTAGGACCAGCGTCAGGGTTAGCATTCCAAGAGAAACAACCAAAATCAAAGTCTATGATCTTATTCATACAAGACGTTCACACCTCTGCTGACCACAGAATACTCCGTGTTTCTTCCAGCTATACCTTTTCTTAGCCAATAGTCTACTTCCTTAGCAATACCAATACTGAGAGACAAGTAGGGAGGGAAAAAGAAATGGGAAGGAAAGGGAAAGGAAGGAAAGGGTAGGGAAGGGAAGGGGAGGGAAGGGAAGGGAAGGGAAGGGAAGGGAAGGGAAGGGAAGGGAAGGGAAAAAGGGAAGGGAAGAGGAAGAGGAAAGGAGAGGAGAGGAGAGGAGAGGAGAGGAGAGGAGAGGAGAGGAGAGGAGAGGAGAGGAGAGGAGAGAGCAAGGGGGAAAGGGGAAAATGAATCAGTTCTATCCATCTTAACACAATGCACAGAATGGTTGGGCATCCTTTAGTCAGCACAGATGGAAAGAGAGGGGGATGAGGAGTGCCTAATTCCTTCATATGGAGTGTTATAGCCTCATATGTTAATGAATATTCAAATTTAGAGAGATTAAATTAAGTACCAGCAGTGCTTGGCAGGTCTCCCAGGCTGGCTGTAATGATACTCACCTGAGATGGTACTGTAGCTTCTTGCAGCAACTACTTTCTCCTTTGTCTTCACTGATAGAACCTGATTGGGTTAGGGATGGCTTGTGGAGGTGACTGGTAAAGCAGAATGACAGGAGGAGCCTGAGGCAGGTCAATGTGCAGAGTCCTCAAGTCTGCTTTAGCGTCCCTACCTCCACACTTCTGATTTGGGAAGCAGGGTATCCATTTGGTTAAGCCACTGGAGTTTGGATTTCTAACTCTTGGGTACTTGGTCTATCCTGGCTGAAAGGCCTGATCAGGAACAGGGCAGAGACTACAATTTCTAGAAGGTAGTAAGCACTCAGTAAATATGTAAAGATGACTTAGTGCCTCAATAAACATACTATTAAAAAAAGATAGGAGAATTAGGTTACAGAGAACTTTCCCTTCCCTCGGAAAACAAAGTATTTATAGCTATCATCCCTAGATCATGACCTACTATGTGCCTCTAGACTCAGTAATCTTCATAGGACTTGGAGATGGGTATTGACATCTTTTCACAGACTGGAACCTGAGGCTCCAGGAGGCTGAACTAGCTTGCTGGCCATGGCAGGGCTGGAATCTGAATTCCTTCTTGGAGGATGCTCCAATGTGTGTCCTGTTTTGTAGACCAAGCTGGAATCACAACCAACTCACTGGGCAACTGAACTTACATCAGTGGTTCACTGGATACACTGGAGTAGAGATCCAGCCCCACTGTTTAATCCTGGTCATTTTTTTCCTTGCTTTTCTGAGTTTTCCTATTTGTCGGTCTCAACGTTCTCACTTATTAAGAGAAGAGGGAGGGGCTTAACAACACCTGCCTTGCATCCTTGTATTAAATGTGACTGCATGTATATATGATGAGCCAACACCACGCCCAAACTTATTATTCATCAACATCTACGTCACCCTTGCCCCGGCCCATGCCCTGCAAGAATCTGTGGCAAGAGTAGAGGCTGGCTCTGAATGAAGATCACCAGAGCAGATGTTGGCATGAGCCAGGCCCTGGCTGTCCTGTCTAGCAGGGCATTTAACATGGGTCCAGGAAGATCACCTGAAAGAGAAAGTGGGGGAAACAGGCGGACGCAAAGAATGATGATTTGTCTATAGTCTGATCAAATTGTCGATTTAATTTTTTTCACACAGGGGTTATATGCACATAGAGGCAGGATGTGGGGAAGGGATGACGCAGAAGAGTAGGTGTTCAGGAGGAGTACAGATATCTTTCAGAACAGAATATCAGCTGGGTGAAGGTTCAGGGGACAGATCACTATGACTCTGCCTATGATTCACTTGTCCTTATCTAAGTTGGTACTATCCACCAAGGTTACCTACCTACAAGACTACTCATGCTGGCAATTTTCCACCAAAGCTGCTTGTTTACAGTAGCTTCTAGCCATCTGTTTCAGTGTTTTTCCACAGAGACCCAACTTTGTGTTAGCAGGCATATATGTCAGGCCTATGGCTGATTTTTAGGCCTTCAGTGTATAAGCAGGGCTGCCCCTGACACCTGGCAGCTGTGGGACCAAACCCATGTGTTTTTGACTTTGCAGACTTGGTTTTTCACTTCTTCCTCATGTTGCCATTCTCCTTAGAGCGCTGATCCCTGTGGTCTCAAGCCACCTGGTGGATTTTTTTTTCCCACTTGACATCCTGGCAGTTTGCTGACTTTATTGTCAGGCAGTGCTGCAGCAGAGTCCCTGAGAGCTGGCCTCTTAATCCCCACGCAAGTGTCAAACAATGCCTGATGGGTGGAGAACACTGAACTCCTCTCTGGCTCCTTGCCCGACTCACTTTAGCACCAGAACAGCCTGGGAGTAGTGTAAGTCTGAGACAAGATGCAGAGGCAGATTTGAATCTTAGATGTTAATCTTCCCGACCAGAGGTTTTGAATCTATCTTGGCATGCACACAGGCGCATGGACTCCTCAGAGCCAAGAACTGGTTACAGTTTGAGAGGGTGGGGTGGAAGCCCAGGTGGTTGAAGACAGATAGGGCTAGGTGTGTCTCTTCCAAGGCAAGCATGGCAAAGTCTTGAAATGCAGATTTACCTCAGGAAAGACTGGGACAAGAAAGTGCTGTAGAGAGCTTGGTCTTTGAACTCCAAGATTTGTTCAAATGCTAGCTAGCTCTTAGGCTTATGAGTCATGTGACTTGAAGTCCATCACTCAACAACCTTCTTGGGAGCTACTTTCTTATTTGCAAAGTGGGAAGAGCAATAGCACGCACTCACAGCTTAGGACAGCTTTTAGTACAGTGTTTGGAAAATCATTACGGCTCTGTGACTATTGGCTATAGTAATCATTATCAGCCCAGGGATGTATACCATGAAAACCCCAAGCTGCTAAACAATCCACTGAAAACCTCTCTGTACCCTTAGGAGAGTATGAGGTTGAGATTGTATTCTGTACTTTCTATTGTTTTTAGCCGTATCCCTTCTCTCCCTTTCCCCACTCCCCATCTCTGAGACAGGTCTTATGTATCCCCAGCTGGACCCAAACCACATAGCTAAGGATGATCTTGAACTTCTGATTCTCTTGTCTCTACCTCCTGAGTGTTGGAATCAAAGACATGTGCTGTCACCATACCCAAAGCTTTGTTCATGCTTCATAAGCAACCCACCAACTGATCTATATCACCAGCCCCTTTTACCTAGATCTGTTAATGGCAGTTTGTCTTGTGATAAATTCATTCTTTCTTAATTTAATTATTTAGAATTTCATATAGAAGTGCTACGTCTGCATTATTTCCACCTCTCCCTACTCTAACCATTTCCATTTCCTCCTACTCCTGCTCAAATTCAAATTCACTCTCTCTTCTTTAGTTATTATTGGAGTGTGTTTGTGTGTGTGTGTGTGTGTGTGTGTGTGTGTGTGTGTGTGTGTGATCTACAAAGTCCATTTAGTATTGCTCATATGTATATTTGTTCAGGGACGACCACTTGAGATTGGATGACCTATTGGGAGGGCTCTGGAGGAGACTGATTCTCCATCTCTGAATAGCCATTGGTTACCTGTGGCTCATCTAGGGGTAAGACCTTGTGACTTCTCCTGCTGTGTTGTCATGTCAACTGGTGTAGCCACTCAGAAGGTCTCATTTACTGTTGGGGTTTCATGGCCCGTGTCTAACTTATCTTATTATCACTGCCTGTTTTCCCTTATTAGTAATTACAACCATGTGGCACAGCCCCTGCTTTCCAAAGACTTCCAGTCTAAATGGAGAAAACATGAAGGATTAACTATATAAAATGACACTGGCCCAAGGCAGGCTTTAAAGCTGAATAGTAACATAGACAGCATAGAACACAAGTTTTGAAATAACCTTCCAAAATAAATGTACAGGAAGAAAAGAACAGACACCTTGGCTGTGGCTGTCCTTTCCCAAAGGATAGGAATGAGCAACTCTCCAGGTTAGTAGGAGCGGTCCTAGGTCACATTACATTGTCTGTGTACAAGTTACCATTCACTCTGAATAGGATATGTGCTTTCCTTTTAATCTCTACAGCAGCCTGCAGTATGCAGTTGCTTCTATTCATTTTTGCCTCCTATGATTATGCTTTTTATCCACAGATGTTTTTCTTGCCCTGGCTAAAACAAAGATCTTTATTTCCACTAACATTCAATATTCAAGCACGTAGACATTCTTAACTGCAAAGGAGACTCGGAAATATCTGCTGTGGTAGTTTGAATGAATATATCCCTTTCCAACTCCCTCTGCCAGATACATGTGTTTGAATGCTTGGCCCACAGAGGGTGGCACTATTAGGAGGTCTGGTCTTATTAGAAGAAGTGTGGCCTTGTTGGAGGAAGTGTGTCAGTGTGGAGGTGGGCTTTGAGGTAATATATGTTCAAGTTACACCCAGTGTGGCATTCAGTCTCCTTTTGCTGCCTGAGGATCAAGATGGAGAACTCTCAGCTCTTTCTCTAGCATCATGTCTGCCTGCCCACTTCAATGCTTCCTACATGATGATAACAGACTAAACCTCTAAAATTGTAAGCCAGCATCAATTAAGTGTTTTCATTTATAAGAACTGCCATGGTCATGGTGTCTTTTCACAGCAAGGGAAACTTTTAACTAAAACATAAATCATCCATATACTTCCTAGTCTGCTACACAAAGCATGCCTAGTCTGCTACACTGGGCAAAAGAGATTATGGTTCAAATTCTGAACCTAGATGAATAGTTGCAAGGCCTGATGTCCAGAGAGAGGCTACAGCTAACTTCAAAGAGGTCCATTGTTGCCTGTGCCCTGGACAGCTCTCTACTCAACTCTACCTGCTCTTGGGGGCTGGGGGGAGAATTGGAGCAGAGTCAACAACACAGACTCTGAGAGCAGGCAAGAATGCTGTAGCAAGCTCATCTGAGCACTGCAACAAGCTCCTTTAATACCCTCCACCTGCATGCACCATTGGTCCCAAGAAAGCATCTCTTCTAAAAAGAAATTCCTGATTGGCTAGCATTATTTGCACCAGCAATCCTTGCTCTCTCAGGCAGTCCTCAATTAGGTCCTCCTTCAGGAATGCTGGTGACACAGTCAGTCCTCCATCAGGTCCTCCTGGAGGAGATTCTTTTGCAGCTGCATGGAACACCAGCGTTTACATAGAGGCAGCCCTGCCATTCCTGCTACATATCCACCTTTTTGTTTTTAGATTTTGACAGCCTAGTGGGAGCCAGGGTGCCATTGCCACGACATTGTTGACCTCACCTCAGAGGATTCCCACTATAGTGGACTGTGCCTGTCTTAGGTTGTCCTGTCTTCTAGGATCTGGTTATGTCATTGACTACCAGCAAGAATGACAGGGCTGCCTCTATGTAAACTCTGGGGGTCATGCAGCCCCAGAAGCATATCTTGCAGGAGGACCTAATTGAGGACAGCCTGAGAGAGCAAGAGTTGCTAGGGCAAACAATGCCAGCCAATCAAGAACTGCTTTTTAGAACAGATAGTCTTGGGCCCAATGGGGACATAGGTGGAAGTTATTACAAGAGATTGTAGCAGTGCTCAGATGAGCTTGCTGCAGCATTCTCACCTTCTCCCAAAGTCTGTGTTGTTGACTCTGTTCCACTTTGCCCCCAATCCCCAAGAGCAGGTAGGGTAGGGCAGAGAGCTGTCCAGGGCACAGGCAACACTTCATATGTACCTAAATAGCCAATTGTGTGGGCATGTACAGCAGACGAGTCTGGGACATGACTAAGCACCTAAACGTACCACACAGAGATCTTCCTTACAACCCATTCCCATCTCTCAAAGACAGACTGACCATGAGCAACAATGCAAATCTTTGCAGTGAAAATTGAGGTCTCAGCAAGGTGCTTGCACTGGGAGGAAGTGTCAAACTGCAGTGTGGCTGGACTCAGCAGGAAACAGGTGAGAAGGGAAAGCTACAAGACAGCCAGCCTGCACCTGTCTGGGCCCCAGCACACTGCTATTCTACAGTGGAGGAAGAAGGCAAAAAGGAATGGGAGGAAGGAGGACTCAGGCTTAGAATGTCTAAAGCTGTCATGTGTGCTGTCCCAATGAACCTCCTCACCATACCGTCTGGCAAGCTGCTGAAGTCAAGACTGTGGCTGTACTCACCAGTGCTTCACAACGCCCAGGAAAGCTGAATCAGTCTCAGCGTAGTCCTTCCCTCCACCCTACCCTGTGCTTTGCTCCCGTCTGTGGCTTAGGACCCCTACTTTCTCAGCTGGCTTTAATGGAGCTACAGCTTGATTCCAGTTTTCTCTCCTTCCAATACCTAATACCCAATAGTTGTTATTAAACACCATGGCAGACCCTATGGTATTTTTCTTTCTGATGTTCTCTTTACCAGGTTCTTCCTTCCCACTCAAATCCCAACTTATTCCAGAAAGCAGTGTGTACCATCAAATCACCCCTCCTTCTGGGACTTCTCTGTAGCTAGAAAAACCATTAGAGAGGTGTCTGTGTCCTTGAATGAAAAAAAGAAAAAAGAAATTGATCCCAGGGAATAAACCTTTCTCCTTAACTCTTTCTTCTCTGCCTACTTGGGGCACTTGAGGCAGATCCCTCTTTAGGAGCCCAGGGAAAGGCATCACAGAGCAGGGATGCCAGATCCAGAGGAATAATATCCCACATGACTCACTCAAACAGCTGCACCTGCCTTGGGCCACCTAATTTTGACATTTTGTTAAGTGGATATTAGTTTTCTATTGCTGCCAAGACCACAAATGTAACTGCCTAACATGACCTGTGTTTTATTCTCTCACAGTCATGGGGTAATGTTCGAAGTTGGTCTCACAAGACTGAAGTGTTAGCTGTGTTCACTGAGGGAAGGGTCTGTTTCCTGGGCTCCTTCAACTTCTAGTAGCCTGTGGCCCTCCACTGTGGCCTCTTCCCCAGTCTTGGAATTAACTCAGGCTTCTGCATATAGGGTTTGGTGGCCAAGTTCCTCCATTCATTGCCTCAGCCATGCTTGGTATCATTCTCCACATTGCCTGCATCACACACACACATCTCATCCCCCTGTGGGGCAAGTGGACCGTGCCACCAGACAGAAGAACTGGTAAGGCTAAGCCAGCTCAAACTCCGGGGAATTTCAGAATTAAGAATGGCAGGCGTGGAGCCATTTGGATCAGCCAACTACCTGATCCAAAACAGATAACTATGACACTCCACTGAGAAGACCATGACAATCGATCAGGAGTTCTCCATGCTAATGAGGTATCCAAATAGGCCCCAAGTGTTTAGCCAATGAGCTTTCCTTCCTGGGTATTCCTTCCCTCAAAAGTTATTTAATCTTTGGTTCTCACTGAGTAAGATGTATGCACTTAAATTCACCATCACATAAAACAGTTTGGACAAGCAAGGACAGTCTCCTTTATCAAGGATCACCTGTGGGGAGGTGAGGGGGATAGCCTATGTGTGTGGGGAAGGGGAGGTCTTCGCTGTAAAGAGCCATGCCTAAATTTCCCAGAGAAAGCCTTCTTTTCTAGTCTCTCTGTATGCTCGCTCCTACACTCAGGACCCACTCAGAACCAAACCAGATTCCGCCCCCAGTTCCTGGCTCAGACTTCCCCTTCCTTCCTGGCTCGTAGACACTCTGAAGGGAAGCACCAATCCATGGACCCCCATTCCCAATTCCCAGAAGTTTACCAGCAGTGCCTGGGTACACAGAAGACTGGGAACCATAGCATTTGTCTCAGAGTCTGCTGTTTCTCACTGGGACCCCTATTACCAACTGTGTTCTGCCTTCCCTTGAACCTCAGCAGTGATGTCGATACACAGTCCAGCATATCCCTACTGCATTCTTCTTTATGAGGCCGCCTATGATGACCTCAGATCACATTAGGCTATACCACAGGCATCAGGACAAGCTCCCCATCTTCACCCCTAAACTTCATCTCACCTCTGACCCTTGACTTTGGGAGATGATATGACTCTGTTTCTGTGCTTAGGATGAGGACATCTCTGAGGCTCGTGGTTTAGCCTAAAACTGAGTTAGGGACAAAATGCCCTTTACCTGGTATAATCTACTGTTTCTTGGTTATGTGTTGCTCATGGCTGAAGCCCAAGCTAATACTATTCATACTGCATCTCTGGCACTGCAGTCACCACTAGAGATGCTTCAGCAAGACAAGGGACCCTCATCAGTTTTTTTATGCGTCTGTAGCTATTTGACTTCTTATTTCCTGACCTTTCAAGAGGACAGAAAGTGGGAAAGTTATATTTGTCTTTCATCCCAGAACTCACCACTTCAATAGTGTAGAGCCCCCTCAATTGCTGAGAAAATGAAGAACCCAATAGTTATGACTCAGCCCATCCTAAACACAGACATGCAAGTTAATTGTAAGCACTGATGAAGAGGAAGGTGGAGACAGTTATCTAACATTCTGCCCCAAAAGATGTTCCTATGACAAGATGCTAGATAAAAAATAAAAGGTAGGGGTGTCTTTAAAAAAAGCAAGTTTACAAAAAAAATAAAGTAAATAGCTCTGTGGCATTGCATAACAAAAGACTCCGCTGAGCTCAGCAGTCTTCAAATTTCTTGACCCTGATATCTCTCAAATTCTTCCTTGAAAAAAAAGCTTTGGGCAGTGGCTCTCAACCTGTGGGTCACGACGCCTTAGAGGTCAACTGATCCTTTTATGGGGGTCACATATCAGATATCCTGCAAATAAGATATTTACATTATAATTTGTAGCAGTAACAGAATTACAGTTATGTAATAGAAACAAAATAAATTTATGCTGGGGAGGGGTCAGCGCAACATGAGGAATTGTATTAAAGTGTTATAGCCTTAGGAAGGTTGAGAACCACTCTCTTAGGGAGATCCTCAGCCCTTCTCAGGCCTAGAGCAGCACAGGACCTGCAGGCGCACTCCACAGTTACTAAAGGTTTGCATGTACAAAGGCTGCTGAATGCAAGGCCTGCTGTTGTCTGGGAGGGCATTGGGGGTGAAGAGGGACATCTGAGAGCATGGCAAAGACAAGTGAGGCAATACTCTCTATTAACCTCAAAGGCAGCCTGGTTTGGTCCAGGTGGCCCAGTCAATGAAGTTTGTGGAACAGATTTAGACAGGGCCTCCTGGAAAAGCATTCCTATGTCACCTGATTCCAAGAATGCTAACAATTCTCTGCCACCCCAAGCCAGATGGCAGCCAGAGTATGGAAACTCAATCTCTTACAGAAATCCCTCCATTTTTGTTTCCAATCTGTGCCCTAGGCCCCTCACTCGCTCATCTGAACTAACAGACCCCATCTTCTTCCCAACAGCCCACTGCCATTTCACTCTGTCACAAGAATCCACAACATCTTGAGAGTTACTGCTCCTGCAGTAACTCCTAGCAGCTAATGCTACAGAGAAGTTCTCACTGCACCCAAACCGGTCCCCAAGCTCTTCTGGTCTCCTAGGGCTCTGCAAACCATATAGGGCATTTGTCTCTGCAGCAACAAAGTTAACCATGACATAGACAAACTCTCACTCTGTGGTTTACAAATAAATATACAGAGTCATAGGAGATTACCGGAGCAGTTCTGGAGGGGACCACCATAACATAAAAGCTATTCCTGTTAGATGACACATCACAGATGATGTCCATAACAATGGAAGACTTCATTCTATTTCAAAATTTTAGATACATTTCCTCAGCCATAATACTTTATATCATAGATAGAAAAACTGGAGCAAAAAATAAGGCTTGCAAAACACTATGGGTAGAAACTCTAGGCACCTAGATCCCTGAGAAAGCACCGTTTCCAGCACGCTGTGAGGATCTGGTCATGGAAAGCACCGGAGCAGATAGAAGATTCCATGCGATATCATTAAGAGACTTACTTTCGCTACAAACTCCCCTAAACTGCTACATTGATGAGATGGAATCTGATTTTAAAAGATAGAAAATGGATTTTTAAAAATGAAATGAATTATAGTAATGAGCATATTATTCAAAGAACCCCCAGGGACTCCACTCAAGAACTGAAGACTTTTGTCATTCCTATCTCTGGAAGCCACCCCTGGCTGCACAATTGTGTTGATGTGGGGGGTTTCTACCCATCCCCCAACCCTTTCAATCCTATCTACCCTCTCCAATTTCCTGGTCATTTGTAGAAATCAGACCAAGGAAAGAAATGTTATTTTTTAATTCTGAGAGTGTTTTAGATGATTCTATGTGTAAATAAATATCACAGAGAGTGGGCACTAGCCCACTTTCCCACTCCCAATAACCCTAGTCAATGAAGTCGACATGAATCACGACTTGTTTTATTTCTTACAAAATGTTGTAAAGAGGAAGTTGAAAACAGAGACCCTCCATTTGTCAACGTAAAGGTTTGCTCAGTGGATAAAAGTGATCATCATACAAACTTGACATCCTGAGTTCGAACCCCAGAACCCACAGTTGTTGTGTGTAGCTTTGCTAAGCTCCAGGAATGGACCGGGCTACCAGCCTCCACCCAGCTTTTCTTGAATCCATGGATAAAAGACACAGACACACACAGTTGTTCAGTTTCAAATTGTCTTTTGACACACTTGCTGGGTGCTCCTATCTCCCACCTGGAGAATCGTGTCCTTATCAATACTCAGCTCTGCACCTCCTCACCTGCCCTCAACTTTCATTGTTCAGTTACATTTAATCCAAGCTAAATAATCCCAACTTTCCACCTGTAGGAGCACCCAACAATTGTGTCAAAAGGCAATTTGAAACTGAAAAACTGTGTGTGTCTGTGTCTTTTATCTATGGATTCAAGAAAAGCTGGGTGGAGGCTGGTAGCTCAGTCCACTCCTGGAGTTTAGCAAAGCTACACACACCTGTGGGTTCTAGGGTTTGAACTCAGGCTGCCACTCTGCCTGAGATCTCACATGGCTTTGTGAGATCTTTACTCCCTCAAAAGCATTGTGAACTCTTCTTCCTCTCCTTGTGCTTGTCTTAGTGCCTCCAGGGATCCAGAAGTTCCACCTATACCTTCCACCCAACAATTGGCCCATGGCTTCTTTACTGACAGATCAAGACCAATTGGGGAACAGGACCTTAGCATCACAACCACCCCTATATACAGTTAAGGGAAAGAGCTGAGCCTTCAAGGCTGACCTCTGACCTCTACACACATGTCTCACATACATACACACACACACACACACACACACACACACACACACACACACACACATAATAATAATAAACAATAATTTTTTAAAAGCTGTATTTAGCTGAATAGGACAATGGAATCTACTCCTCAAATTTATTAATCTCTGTTAGACTCCCTCTCCATACACTTCTTCTCATCGTGACTCATATTTGGCACATGAACTGAGTTTTACTTTCAGGGTTGAATTCACTCTTAACACTGGTACTACCGTCCCCCCAGTACAGAAAGGAAGATCTTGATCTCAGAGAACTTAACTGACTGATCAAAGTTACTCACACAACCAGCAAGAGGCAAAGCTTGAGTTCACATGTAGGTGCCATACATCAGAACTCATGTTTCTCCCCCTGCTACTTTAGTCTTCAGAGCATGAACTATTAAGAGCACTGTTTGACACGGGTGAGGTTTTGCATGGTGCCAGCTCTATGCAAAAAGAATTATCTTTGAGGTAATACTACATACATAGTAAGGAACAGGGGAGCTTTTGGGTTTTATCAACCTCTTTGTCCTTTTGTTGAAATAGGAGAGGGAAAGTTCCATAGTTGAATGACCTAAACCTCAAGGGCCCAGATTATTAATTCAATGACCATCTTTCCAATGCTATCCTTTGCATTTGAGGTTCCAGAGATTCCATCAATCCTTTAGATGTCTGTCAGTCTTGCCACCTCCTATACTCTAGCCAGATTTCAGAAATAAATGTCAGTACCACTTTCCCATCACCTGGCTAAACACTGTCAGTGGTATTCAAGTTACTGCCCCTCACCTCGGGCAATTGAAAACACAGATATGTAGAGGAGTCCCTAGATTCAGCATCTGTGTAATTATCTACAGACATTGTTTGCCAAGCATGCAGCAACCACGTAAAACCACAGAGATCTACCCAGATAGCTACTGTGGATTTCATATAACCAAGCCTAGAGTTTCAGTTCAGGCTTGCCTTGAAACTGGAGTTGCTTAAATTCATGATTATTTCAGAGGAGCTGGTTTTCAAGGTGTAGTCCATGAACTCAGTGGCAGGCATGATATCTTTTCCATTTACCAGGTTGATTTCGAAAACTAAGGCTTCTTAAGCCTGCAGTGTCATGTGTGTTTTGTAACCAATTATCTACTTCATCAGGTCTCTACTGCCTGAAGAGAGAATCATAACCTCTGCATGTATTCCCAAAGAATTTGGCTTCTCTGTTGGCAACAAAGATCATCAGCTTCCAAATTGGGCATGTTAAGGCACTTAGACATATCATTCTGCAGATCTAAAAATAAGACAAAGGGTAGTTTTATGCCAAAGAAGAAAGGTGGGGAAACTGAACACCCAACGTTTTCTCCATCGCAGCCACTCCCGTTTGCTTCCGTAATCACCAGATATACCACCCACTGTTAATATCTAAGTTTCTCCTGGGATGAGAGCCACTAAAGTGAGTCCCTCTCAACAAAGGTTCACAGGGTTTCAGTATACAGGAGAGGAGCCAGAGGAGAAAGATCGTACAAAGAGGCTGAGACACAGCTGTACAGAACACAGAAGGTAATCAGAGGCTCAAAAGATGAGAGACCAACTGCTCACTCAATGGTCCTAATCCTGCCCGTGGAGTTTCTAAAATTCTGCCTCCCAATACACACACACCTTTCACTGTTCCTGGAGTTACTAGAAGACCCAGGGTGTGCTCGTGAACAAGTGTTGTATTACTCTTCAGCTTGTATCCCATCAGAACTTTTTTCTGTATAGAGCCTACTGCAAAACCACCTCTGAAGTCCCTTGTCAGTATCTCATTTGCTCCAATTGCGATCCCCACCATTGCCAGCAATGACTCACACTGTTCACTCTCGGCACTCATCTCCAGAGGACCTGAACAAGAACCTTCCAACGCTAGGTCAGAGAAGAAGTGAGACCCATGGCACACACACTACATGAGCCTCCATCCTCTGGCAATTCCACACCCCAGAAATAAGACTGGTCTCCACTCTACTCTTTATTCAATATCAATGATAAATAACTCAGGAGTGTTCGGTCTTTCACATAACTCACCCAGATGTATTTTCATATACATCTGAATAAATGCTTCTACTATTTCATTGACTTGCCAGAGCAACAACATATGATAGATGACTCAAGGCATCCCGTACATCCCTGATGTTTCTCCAAGATGCTTCATCCTGAGCTAAAACGGAACAGCTTAAGAGGAGCCAGCTGCATCTCTCTGACTCTAACCCTTCCCATGTTACAAGATCTCAAGTGTTCTAAGGATTCTTTCCTCCAAATGAGCTACCTTTCCTGGGCTCATAATGAGCTTAATACCCTTTCCATTACCAGATTGTTACCACCTTTGAACCCAACTTGGAGGAGCAGTTTTATGGAGTGAGAGAAGCCCAGGAGGAACATTTGCTTAGCATTCATCTTTCTACTGATGTCCTGACTCTTCTTGCACCCTTGCCTCAAGTTAATAGAGCTCCTAATAGCTATCAAAATTGCCAGTATGTCACAGTATCATCAACAGAGAAATCATAGTCAAACTGTCACATTTCCTTAGGTCTGAGACAATAATGGAATATAGGAAAGAATTTCTTAGACCTCATAACCAAAGTAACGCAGGTAGTAATTCAGGACTCAGTTTTTCTTCTTTTCTCTCTCTGTGTCTTCTGCTTGCTTTCATGTTAGCTTCAGCCCCAGTCTCCCTCCTTTCAACAACAAAATGGAAAAGAGAGAACACAAGCCCATGGAGACTGACTCCAAGAACCTGTGTGGATACCAAAATCTGCAGATGTTACAGTCCTTTGCGTAAAAAAGATATAGTATTTGAATAGATTCCATGTTGATCATCCTGTGCACTTTAATAATTTCTAGATTACTTATAAGCTAATGTAATATTAGTCCCTGTCAATAGCTGTTAAATGGCATTGGTTGGTGTGGGAAATAATAACATTTTGGTAGAGACAAAACTTTTCCTGAACATTTTTCAACCGGTAGTTGGCTGAGTCTGCAGAAACAGAAGGTCAGCTGAATAAGAGTTTTTATTCAATGGCCCCAGAGTAGAATTCCCAGCAAGGAATTACTTGTTGGTGACACACTCATCCATCAAGTAATCATTATGACCAGAGGACTTTAGAAGCTCTAGGTCATATGTACATGTGTGGTAGAGTGACTTTCTCCAAGATAAATGTCTATCTTGGGGGTTGGAGGAAGTTCATTAAGACACAAGGATACCATCAATGAACATGCCAACCTGGAGGAGAGAAAGTCCATGAGGACCCAACACAATATAAAGAAAAACAGGCAACTGAGTAAGCCAGGGAACAAGGAAAGTGGTCCCTCCTGGGGAAGAGCATGCTAACTAGTTGTCCAATACAAAATGGTCAGTCTTGAAAACATGCGCACAAGTAAAATTATATAGACTCAGTTGGTTATGTTTAGGAATATATTTGTATACAGAACTACATGCATTCAATAAAAATTAATGAAAAAAGAGGTCATGGATTTGAAGAAGATTGGGGAAAGGTATTTGGCAAGGTTTGGAGGAAAGGAAGGAAGAAATGTAATTAAATCACAATTTCAAAAATAAACAAACAAAAAGACAGGGTATTCTAAAGGCAGGAGAAACATCCTTCAAATTCAGGAAGTTAACAACACAAAAGTTTCAGAAAGTCCCTGAAAATGACCAGACTTACTATATGCCTGCTTCCTCGAGGATATAAGCAGCAAGAACTGCTGAGAGAGTATCAGACAAGGTGAGCTGCTTAAAAAGGTTAGGAACAACCATACTGCCTTGAAGAAACAAACCAGCCAAACTGCCTCAATGAATCAATTATCAACTGGTCTATCTGGAAAAGGTTAAGACCACCAGAGATACCTAAAAGAGATAATCTCCAACCTTTCCATCTGCCTTGTAGATTGTGCAGTACAATCCAGTTTCCAGTTTTGTTTTAGCTGTCTCCCATGCTGGAGTGAGCTTTGGTGAGGAAGCTATCTTTTGAGTTATTTATGCTTCTATAGGTAACCCCTCCCCCATACTCCAGGAAGTAACCCTAATAAAATTCATTGGTTTACCACGTTAGGCTTTGGTGGTATCCTTACTTTTGTCTGTTGTCAAATCCCTATCTGGGATAAGTATATATTTGTCAGTGTCTCCATGGGAATGTGTTACACATCACCCCTGTGAATCCATGTTGGGATGGGAATGTTGGTTCCAGAAAATCTAAATGGAGTATTTTTCATTACAAAGTGAAACATCCTGTCATCAAAATATAGAGAAGAAGAGTGTCTAGAAAGCAGAAGGAACCCCCCACATCTCCTTTAAGTATTTTCAGTCCTGGTGTAAACTAGATTTCTAAGTAAGTACATAGCCAGACCTGGGGATTACAAGTCAGAGCCTGTAAAGTCAAGAGAATTATGGATTTGGGCATGTGCCTTCCTTTATTTGGGATTCTGGTCTTTGCTCATAAGTGGATTGACCTAAACCATCATCCCAAACCCATTCCTTTGATTTTGCTGAAACTTTACAATTGCTCTATAACATAATTTTACAAAATATCAGAAGTGTATTCCATGCTGCTGTTCTTGATCATGCTCAGCTTAGAAGTACAGGATTCTCGCAGATGGAGTTCCACTGGAGATGTGTGCCTCTCATTTAAAGTCCACATATCACCTTTTTAAAGATTTGTTTATTTATTTTATGTATATGAGTACACTGTAGCTATCTTCAGACACACCAGAAGAGGGCATCGGATCCCATTACAGATGGTTGTGAGCCACCATGAGATTGCTGTGAATTGAACTCAGGACCTCTGGAAGAGCAGTTAGTGCTCTTATCCTGAGTCACCTCTCCAGCCCCACATATCACCTTTTTGAGAGCCAGTAAAACTTTTCTCCTTTAGAGAAAAATATATGCATATGTATGTGCACACGTGCATGTGCACGCACACGCACATTCACACACTCTATAAGCCTTTACAGTTTTCCTATACTGCATTTGTCACTGTGCAGCAGAATTCTTTCTGGGTAACAAAACGGACTCGTGTCTCCTCAGAAAAATATAGTTTCCTGATTGTTTTTAAGAAAATGTTTACATGTATATGAGTGTTTTGCCTGTGTCTTATTTAGGGTTTTATTGCTGTGAAGAGACACCATGATGTAGGGTAAAAGGTCTGAGCCCACATCTGGATTTGAAAACCTACTAAATCCCACAAATCCCTTAGCTCAAAATTCCACCAATCCTTGGGCTTGGCTTGAGGCTTGAAATCCCACCAATCCCCAACCTGGAGCTCTCCATCCCGGCAAATACCAGTCCTCAAGAAAGCTAATATAAAGCCTGCCTCCTGCTCAGTTCCCTGCTGTGTGTCACCCAAGAAGAGGCAGCCACCCTCTTGGGTCTTTCCCAATAAATCTCCTATGTGAGGTTTGTTGTGTGGCGTGACTTTGTGGTACCCCTTGGTTCCCAACTAACACAATACCTTCTCCCTCTGAGCTGCAACACCTCTTGGGGAAAGCTTTTCCCTCAGAGCTTCAACACCTCCACCGAGGAAGCCTTTTCTCTCAGACCTGTAACACTTACACATGGCCAAGGCAACTCTTAAACTCAAGAAAGCATTCATTTATGTGGAGGCTTGCTTACTGTTTCAGAGCCATTATCATCACGGTGGGGAGCATGGTACCACGCAAGGAGGCATGTCAATGGAAAAGTAGCAGAGAGCTTTACATTCTGCTCCTCAGACAGCAGGCAGAGAGAGAAAGAGAGTGAAAGAGGAGGGAGGGAAGAAGAGAGAGAGAGAGAGAGAGAGAGAGAGAGAGAGAGAGAGAGAGAGACTGGGCTCTGTGTGGGTTTTTGAAGCCTCAAAGCCTATCCCTAGTGGCATACCTCCCATAAGGCCACACCTCCTAATCCTTTCCTGACAGCTCATCAACTGGGGACTAAGCTTGCAAATATATGAGCCTATAGGGCTAATCTCATTCAAACCACCACAGCCTGCATGTATGTCTATTCATTGTGTGTGTGTGTGCCTGGTACCTGTGGAGGTGAGGGAGAGACAGAAGAAAGCATCCTGTTCCTTGGACTAGAGATACAGATGGTTGTGTAACTAGAGTTACAGGCCATCGGGGTGCTGGGGATCAAACCTGTGTCCTTTTAGGGGAGAAAGCTAGAGCAATCTCTCCACACACCTCAGAGAGTATGGACGTTCAATGAATACCACAATCTTTCTGATAGTTTTTTTTTTCCCAAAACTACAAGCATAGTACCTACTCTTCACACAGACTGAAGTGTCTAGGATAAAATAATCCCAGTAATGTTGGGGAAGGCTGGATCCCTCCAGCTAGTGCTGATGCAAAGTGAAGGGCATACAGGACAACAATCCAGGATCCTTTTGAATGTTAAACCCAGACTTATCATATCCCCCTGACATACATATGAAGTAACATCTGTCCACACTCACAGAACAGATGCTCAGAGAATCATTATTCTTTTTTTAAATGACGTACATTCACTTTATTAACAAATGAGAAAATACCATTTATATCAAATTTAATAATTTCATTTTTTATAAAAGCTGAGGGGCACTCAAACATTTTGCTGACTCACTCACTGGATGAATCTGAAGAAACAAGACTATGTGTCTTCTTTACATTTGGGGGTTGACATTTAAGCTTTGTATCACAAGCTTAAATAGTAGCATCAGCTATAAGTTGTAGTAGATGGTCGATTGACATTTACAATAAAACTATACAGTTCTTCACTTTAGTATTCCCAGTGGAACCAGAGTGCTATAATGATTTGTTATGCATAACCAACCACAGAGAAGCGCTGTTCTCAATGGCCAAAAGAGTGGACACAACAAAATAACCAATAGTCAGTGACCAGGTAAATACAATGTGGTGGTGTGACTCACCACCATCAAATAAACGCTTGAAAGGGGAATGAAGGGCTGACACAGGCTGCTTCTAATGCAGCATGTTAATGGAGAGAAACCAGCCACAACAGACCATCTAGACAACCATCCAGGAGAGGAAACGCCAGGGAAGCAGGAAGGTCGGTTCTGGAGGCCATGGGCTGGTTGGAAGGGATACATAGGAAATTACTGCTAATGGAGCCTTGGGGAGAAATGATAATATGTTCTAAAATTTGTGTGTTCATAGTTTCCAGAAAGCCACCTGTGGTCACAATAAAACTTAACAGGTGAGTTGCATACCAAGTGAGTTAAAGCTCAATAAAATGAAGGGGGGGAGCTGTTTTAAGATAGGAAATATAATACCTAAAATGAGACTGATGGCTATATTAATGTTGCTTAGCAATTATGGTTCATTGCTCAGAGGACTTGTGTTGCCTTTTCTGTAAAGCGTCCATCTTTTCCTTTCTGGTTAACACAACTGCTGTGCTCTGGAAGAAAAAAAAAATGGATGCCTTGCTTTAATTCATCTGCCTCATGGAATCCCATGACCAGGTCAAGTCAATCAACATATACCACTCCTCTGTTCCCAGCTATTCGTTAGACCAACGGGAGCTAATGAGACTTAATTCTAAAGCTCTGGTCTTGAGTTCCTGAGACCCATAGCCATTCTCTCCAATGGCTATCAATCTGGGAAGCTAAGTACTGGAAGCAGTTAATAGCTACTTGTGGTTTGGTCTTTGCTATATACTGTAATGCTAAATACTGGCCCCAAAGATCTGGTTGCCTCAGGGATGAGGGAATCCTCATCTATACCAAATGATGCTATGTAACCTTGCTCATTAATTTAAAACTATTGGTTGAATAAAAATGCCTACAGCCTAGAGCTGGGCAGGAGACCTAGATGAGGCTTCAGTTCCCCGTGCTTGGGATCAGAGGCAAGACCACAAAGTGAAGAGTAGGTGGAGAGAGGAGAAGACACCATGGGGTAAAGGATCATGAGAACTGGCCACAAGGGATGGCCGATTGGAGTTATAGCAGCCCAGATGGAGCATGCAAGTCATATCTCAGGGTTATTTACAGGGAAGTAGACAAAATAGCCATAGAGGGTTGATATTTGCCCATCTCTAGTGTGCTTATTAAGGCTTATTATAATTATAAAAGTTTTGTGTTTTTTATGTGGGAATGATCAAAGGTGGGGTAGAAACCTCCTAATTAATATTAATTATTACCACAACAGCTACTTGTAAGATGGTTGAAGCATGAAAGAGGAAGCAGTCTTGGAATGAAAATGTTACAAACTGGAGGAGAAAGGGAAGAGAGAGGAGGGAGGAAGCATGAGAGAGAGAGAGAGAGAGAGAGAGAGAGAGAGAGAGAGAGAGAGAGAGAGAGACTTGGAGGTGACAAACTATGTGGTTCCTGCCAGGTCTGCAACCAGGTCTTTCCTTTGGACTTTCTACCATAAAAATGACACAGTCCCTTTTTCTGTATAAACCAGAAGGAGGTGGATTTTCTACCTCTTATAACCAAAAAATTCTCAAGTGAAAGCAGTAGGGAATGGCTTTTCTCTGTACTTTCTTGAGAAATAGAAAGATACATTTTTTGTTTATTCAAACAGTACTCAAAAAACTAGAAATGCCTATTCCTGGTATAGGTCCAGAGCTGGAGTGGGAAATGTTGGCACCTAAGCTACATAGTTGTGGAAATATATCCAAAAATCTTTATGGCATTGAATGCCCTGCTTTTAGTGCCTCGGACTGGTGACAATTGCTCATATCCCACTCTCCGTTCCCACAAGAGAAAATGAATTTAGAAATAAATCCAGCCCTCACTGCCCTCACAAGACACAGTCAGCCATTCTTCCCCAGCTCTCAGGCAGGATAGTGTGCTGGGACTCCATCTGGGTTGTAAGCTGCAGGCCTTGTGAACATTAATGTGAGGTCAGCTTTCAGAGAACCAACCGCACATCAGGCCAAAATCAGAATTACATGGGCTTCTATGAATCAGTTATCTTTCTGGTGTGGATTTAGTTGCACTTTAAAGATTAATTCCCTCACTGGGAAGGTGGAGACTGGAAACGCATATGAATATACTTGCCCTAGGAGATTTATAGTAAGCTGAATACCAGAGGCACTGATGATATTTTGAAACCCCAATTCCTCAGCGAAACAATTGAAGTTTTATGTGCCGCTTGGGAGATAAAATACTTCAAAGGTTTTCTTTGAGGTCCAAAATTCTTGGGTCTATCTATTTACCTATGGTTTGGGGCTTGACTTACCATGGGGATTTGAAGGATGTGAGCCAATTTTGTCCAACTATGGACTCACAACTTCCTTCCCTCTGCTCTCTGCTGCCTAGCACAGTTCCTGGAGTAGACTGGAGGGACTGAAAAATACTTGTAGTTTTCTTTTTTTCCTTCTCCCTTCATGAGAAACTTTGAATGTCATGAGGTTTGTTCCCTTTATAAAATCAAATTCAAATAGGGAAAATTCTTTACTTCCTGTACCCAGATGTGCCTTTACAAGTAGAAACTTCAGCAAAGCTGAGCCCAGGATATACAGTAAGATGGGGGCTTGGTCTTTCTTCCCTCTATATACTTCTTAGAGCTTATTATTAAAATGTCTTGTCTTTTAACCTCTGCTCCATTCTCGAGGAATCTCTCCGCTAGTGGTGTCAAGATGGCTAGAAACACCCTCAGGACTATTTGAGACTTCATCTCCACCCAGAAGGAAGATCTTTCTCCAGCATTCCCAACCAAAGTCCTATAGCCCCCTTTGATTGAATGGCTTTGACTGTCAGGCTTCTTCCAGATCTATCAGGAAGATCACCAGGAATGAGGCATGCTGATTGGTCCAAGGCAGAGCTATCAGAGCAATAGAGAACCTCAGTCTCAAGCAGACCATGGGGCTGAGGGGCCACAATAGGCAAAGAAAGTAAGGAGCGAAGAAACAACAGGACAGCGGACAATTCCATCACTCAGTCACACAGTACGTGAGAGATTCAATGAGAGGGAGCGGGGAGAACCTCGGGCAGATGTTCCTAAGAACACCATTCTCTCCTCTCCTTGTAAATCTTACTCCCAACTAACACTGCAGAAATACCATCTTGTGTCTTTCTGCTTGTAATGTTTCAGAGGTAAAAGACTGAAACTCTCTAGAGGTGAGACGAAGAGAATGGACAGCTGATACACTCCCTTCAAGCTGAAGGATTTAGAGGAACAAGCAACCAAGAAAGAAAGAATGAAAGAGGGAAGCAGGAGGAAGGGGAAAAGGAAAGAAGGAAGAAAGGAAGGGAGGGAAGAAGGGAAAAAGGAAGGAAGAAAGAAAGGAAGGGAGAGAGGAAGGGAAGGAGGGAGGGAGGGAGGGAAGGAGGGAGGGAAGGAGGAAAGGAAGGAGGGAGGGAAGGAGGGAGAGAGAGAGGGACAGAACAAAGGTTGCAAGAACTCAATCTACAAACCAAGTGGATGAACTCAATCACACAAAGCAGCACTAAAACCACTAGGCAAGAGGAACAAAGAAGAAAGTCCAGCCTGGGCTGTGGAGTATCTGCAGACTCAAGGGAGGAGGCTGGGGCCAGGGCTGCCTTTCCTTTGTTCTCAGTCTTCCTCTGAACTATTTGCATTTCTTTGTGGTCCTGTGTGTTGTTACAAGTCCAGTGAAAGCCCTTGGATGTGGTTAGGATATTCATGCCCCAGTGATAAATAATGTGACCAGTGTGTACAGCCTAGAGTCACCACACTATCAAAGGAGCTCCCTAGAAACCGCTTATGCCTTGTTTAGTGATTCATTCTCCAATTCACTTGAATTGATTCCTTCCTCCCATCCAAGCATGTAATGCCATCCTAGACGCTGACACCCACCTCATCTTTGGAAGAAGTCTGTTCAATACTGCCTTCTGCCAACACTTTGATCAGCTGCAGTCAAGTTGAAAGAAAAGGACGAAAGACACAGGGCTGTTTCCCATCGTCTTCTCTCCGCCAACTCTTCCAGACACGTATTCTTCCCTCCCCCAAAGAAATCTCCCAGTTGGCTTAAAAGGCTGCTCTGCAGACAGAGAGATAACACCCATAGGAAGTAGGGATGAAAGAGAGGGGGAGGGAAGACTGGGTTCCTGGATGACTGGGAGGGAGTGGAGGGGGAATGGAATAGATGAGAGTGGTGGGGCCACTGTCTAAACAACTACCCTGGCTGTGAGGTAGACCTTGGCTCAGAAGAGTTGGGCTTTCATCTGATAGGAAATGTGATAGAGAGAACTCAGCAGTCTGCTTTTGCTAGCCAAGAAGTCAAGCTTGGGCTAATACAAAAGAAATACCCACTGGTGGTCTCTAGAACAGCTCTTAGATTGGCTCTCATTTTTGTCATGTTGGTTAAGGGCTTGAAGTTTGGGTTGAAATTCCAAGTCTGCCAGTGGTTTGCTTATGTGTGAGTTTGGTTGGATAGTTGTTTGTTTGAAGAGTCTCATTCTATAGCTCAGGCTGGCCTGCAATTCACTATATATACAGGGCTGGTCTTAAACCATTGATTCTGCTGTCCCAGCTTCCAAAGTACTAAGATTAAGGACCTGAGCCAGGTCTTAGTACCTAGGTTGTCATATTTATGTCAGCTTAGCAAGTCTTTCTAGTTGTCTCAGCCCAGGCCATCTCATCCTGTCCACTAGAGGAAAGCACTGTCCTTCGCTTTTCACAACACTCAAGAGAAGAAAATGTTACAAGTTCTAACAACCACCCCCCACCCCCCCACACACACACACACATACAGATAGAGATAGACAAGGGAAGATATTTGCTCCCATTCGTGACCTGGGTCTCATAAGTCACAATCTGTCAAAGGGGTGGAGATGTAGGATATGAGCAAGCAACTAGCAAAGGGGGAAATGTACAATGAAGTACATTCAGTTGGACAAAGAGCTAAGGGCCAGAAAGGTGACGGTAAGTACCACATTGACCCTTCACTAACTGGCCTCCTCTATGAACCAGATACAACACTAGCTGTTCGAGATTTTAGAGTTTCCCACCTACCACTCAGTGGCAGCAAGGAAGGTCACCAGCCCAGTTACAGGAGGGGACTTGATAAAACAGCAGTAGGGTGCATTAGAGGAAAACACAAGCCTTTGTCCATTTCCCTCAGTATCTCTTCTCCCCTAGAGCTCAGGCAGGCTAGAAAGGTCCAGAGTAAGCAAGAAGCCAACTCCACAGTAGCTGAAGGCTGGTGCAACCACAGAGATGACTTACAGGGTATATGTGACTGCCCAAACAACAAGGTCACAAGACCACCACAAACCAGCTGGGACCAATAGGTCTAATAGAGACCACTGTTAACTGCCCTGTGCTTTATTACCTAATAGCATCTCTGTGTCATTGGCATTGCAAAACTGTCTATTCTCATCATGCATCTATCACTATGACACATCCATAGAACCCTGCATAAGGAGATAAAAGGCAATTAAATCCTATTATTTGAAAGTCATAATCCTTTTCCCCACCATGACTCATTAATATAAACGCTCTCCACTATTGAAGGTTGCCCATAAACAGATATGAGTAACGACTATCTCTCCTGGGAAACTTGAACCCAGACCTTGCCTTGATAGACTGAAATTGCCTTCTGTAACTTAAGATCCCATCTGCACCAGAGTAGAAGAAGCCTGAGAAAAGAGCAGGCTGTACAGACACATCTCCTGCAGCTTCCGGCAGCTGTGGAGATTCTCCTGTGAGTCGGAGATAAGGTATTCAGGACAGAGGGATCCTCACAGCGCTATATTGGCAAGGTTGAGTAAGCTGGTATTTGTGGAGGGCCCTTGGGGCAATGTAAGACACATGATGTGCATACCCGAGAGGTATCACCATCACCAGCATCTCGAGGGAGCTTCCAACTCACTTTCTTTAAATGGCAATTTCCTCTTTCCACAGTGGAAAAATTAGAGCACAGCTTACTTTTGCAGCGTTTCCCTCCCCTGTTTTAGGCAGCGCTTTTCAGACACCATGGCACACAATATTTTCTTTTCCACTGTTCTGTCCTCATAAAGCTCAGCTTTGTGATGTCATAAAGGGGCCTTGTGCCAGAACAATCCATGAGGCATCAACAGATGGGGGTTTGTTACTCTGAGCACTGTGCTATCCTCTTGTTCTCTAAGCACCCCAATGCTGCCGTGGCTCCATGTGCATTAGCCCCTCTAAAGACACGAATCCCAGGCATCTATTCAGGGTACCTGGCTGGTTTTGTGTGTTCAGGATTGTCTTGGGAAGAGAGGTTTCTATTTTAACAGTTGTCATATACCTGGACCCTTTGTGTCTTCCCCAGTAGCTGTCATTCTGTGGTTATTTGGCAATTTCCAACTTGTTTTTCATACTAACCCAAGAAAAACATCATTAGGAAGGGTGGGTGACTCTGTAGCCAAATTCATTGCTTAATGGCCTGCAAAGGCAAGCAGAAATAAATTGGAGGTGTCTGAAGCTCTGCTTGCAAGGAAAGGGAACTTGGCTACTTCCGTGTGAACAGTTTTGAGCTTGCCACACACACTTGCAAAGGATTTCTTTGTATAAAGGCACTCAGAAATATGGGGGCTTTCCTCTGGACTTCTTGCAAAGATACACTGAAAAAAAGAAAGATTTTTTTTTCTTTAAATTTGACATCTTAATTCTCCTTCTTCTCAGAACTGACTCCATGTCTACATAGTGGACCTGGATAACCACAGAACTGGTATCATCTCCCTTATGGCTACTCCTTTTTCTGTTTCTCATGACTCCATGTCTTCTTCCTTTGGTACTCGTCTAGGGGCAACCTCTCCTTCATCATCCTCTTTCTCTTCCAATTCCCTGCCTCTCACTTCACAGCCTTGGTCTTCCCTCAGTTTGGTGTGAATGGATGTGTCCCTTCTCAACTCGTGCTTTAGAAAGTTTATCCTCCTAGACAACAGGAAGCAGTGGTTGCATCTGAAGGCCAGCACCCTCAGGAATGGAATGGCACCTTTATGAAATGAACTAGCCAACTCTCTTTGTCTCTTGCTCCCTTCATTCCTCCTGAGAAGGCAGCAATAAGGTGGTGCCAAGACAGAAGTTGAGACCAAGCCCTCTACAAACACAGGAAGTCCTGATGCCTTTGATCGATGGGAAATAAGTCTGACTTTTACAAATGACTGTTTGTCTGAGATTGGGAATGGACCTTGCTGCTACCCCTCTGCCACCTCCATCACCTGATCTCTACACTCACCCCTACATTTTCCCTTCACCTCTACCACCTCATAACCATGTCTATCCCCACATTTGCCTCTACCTTCTACTGTTCTACCTACTCCTGCAGGAAGTAGAGTCAAGGGATCCACGGAGCAAGCTGGTGAGCTAGACTACCCGAATCAGTGAGCTCCGGGTTCAACTGAGGAAACCTACCTTAGTGTATAAGGTAAAGGATGATGTTAGAAGGTACCCAACATCAATCTCTAGCTTTTGTATGCACATGATCA
The DNA here is from genome assembly GCA_030674055.1 of Rhabdomys pumilio. Lineage (NCBI taxonomy): Eukaryota > Metazoa > Chordata > Mammalia > Rodentia > Muridae > Rhabdomys > Rhabdomys pumilio. The sequence continues at coordinate 5,995,791 of JANHMN010000021.1, forward strand.
TACAATCCAAGCATGTATACCTGCATACATGTACACACACACCACATGTAGATGCATACATTTGAACATACACACACGACACAAACACACACAAACTCACACTACACGTAGGTACACATTCAAATACATACATACATACATACATACATACATACATACACATACACACTATATGTACACATACACATTTGAGTGCACACACACAACATGTACACATAACCATTCGAATATACACCACACACACATCACAAACACACACATTCAAATATATACACATACCACAGGCTCATATACACAGGTGAATACACACATATCACACAAACACACACATACACCCCACATGTATATATACACATTCAAACACACATACACATATACACACATACACAGGTTGTGAACCTTAATGTATCAAAGTGCAAAACTAAATCTATAATCATTGGAATTCTAAAATATGATTTTAAGTAATTATACTACTAGCATAAATGGTAACATAGAGTACAGATGAAGTAGAACAGTGTCCATTCTCCATAATGTCATTTGAGGGAATTTGCAGTTGTAACTTAGTTTAGAGTCATGTTTTGAAAGTTGTGGCTATAACTGCCAAGTCATCTTGACCTAATCTCTCCCTGTAAATCTATCTGATGGAAATCTTAGCCATTCTACTCACCTCCTTTGTAGAAAAGCAGATTGTTTATTGAAAACTTTTTGCTTCTAGACACAAAGACTATCTGTATGAGTTATGGTCATTCTTTTACCTATTTGTGTATATATTTCTAGAAAGATAAAGAAAGAGTATGAATTTATGACCACCAAAGTTAAAAGCAGTTATTTTGATGTTATGAAACTGGGCTGGCTATATTAAGATTCTCTAGAGAAACAGAACTTGAAGACTGGAAAGATATAAAGGGGTTTATTAGGATGACTTACAGGCTATGGTCCAGCTAATCCAGCAGAGAAACCATCTACCAAGAGAAAGTTGTTCAATCCACAAGGCTGATGTCTCAACTGGTGTTCAGTATATGTCAGAACTAGGTTCTAATTCCAGAGAAAGAACAGACTTGACAGAAAGAGCAAGCAGGAAAAAAAAAAAAAGAATGCTTCCTTCTTCTGTGTTTATATAGGCTGTTGTAGTAATTATTTTAAAAAGACTGCTGGTAAAGCTGATTGTCTAAGCTGCAGCAGCTCTGCTGAGCTCAGCCGCCATGTTGTATGGCCAGAGGCTACATGCTCGCCACAGCTAGCCAGCTAGAAACACCATACCTGCTACCCACAAGACACCAGCATGGGAGATGGCTCTGCCAATCTTCTATGCTGTCTCTGCAAGGCTGGGCAGTTCCCGGACCATCCCACTAACCACACAGGCTTGGTACAGATGAAACTCTAATGCTTAGATTATCTAAAGGCTTATATATTTAGTAATGATCAAAAACATGATACCCTTACAATCAGAAGTGTAACCCAATACCCAACCTAGATTTACCAACTACATTTGACTGCCAGGGACACGTGAACATCCACCTCCATTCCCCTCTCTCATCTCCTCTTCCTCACCTAGCTCCTCCTCTTCCTTCTCAACTTCCCTTTCCTCTTCCTCTCCTTACTCCTCCCACCTTAGCTCCTCCTACAATAGTCTACCAGCAGAAGGAGTGGCCCAGATTAAACGTATACTTTCCCACCCCAAAAGATCTGGATTAAAGGTGTATTTTCTCACCTCAAAAGATCTGGATTAAAAATGGATCATCCTTGCCGGTGGTGGTAGCGCACGCCTTTAATCCCAGCAATTGGGAGGCAGAGGCAGGTGAATTTCTGAGTTCTAGGTCAGCCTGGTCTACAGAGAGAGTTCCAGGACAGCCAGAGCTACACAGAGAAACCCTGTCTCGAAAAAACAAAAACAAAAACAAACAAAAAACAAAACAAAACAAACAAACAAAAACAACAACAACAACAAAAAGAATGGATCATCCTGTTTCTAAAGATATAATTAAGAAAAAAAAATCCCTCATGGGTGTACTCAGCCTTATGGGTATTTCTTAATTCCAGATGTGGTCAAGTTGACAACCAAGAAGAGTGAGCTATCACAAATCCACCCCTTGTCAACTTGACACACAATCCTCTCTTCTTGTCATGATTAATTTTTATATGAAAATAACAACCAGGTCATAATTATATTTCACATGATATAATGACCCCATGTATAATTGCAGACACATTATATATTTAACCAGGTCATAATTATGCCTAACATAACTATCCATTACAACCACAAACTCTTTGCTCCCTTCCTTGAAGGAGATTCTTTTTTCGTGATTGATTGATTGATGATTGATTGATTGATTGATTGATAATAGATTGTTGATTGATTTTATGTGCATTGATGTTTTGCCTGCATGTATACCTGCATGAAGATGTCAGATCACCTTCTTGAGATCTAGAACTGTAATTATAGACCGTTGTGAGATGATATGTGGGTGCTGGGAATTGAAGATTCCCAAGATTCTCTGGAAGTGGTTAAGAGCTAGGGCTCTTAACCACTGAGGAATTTCCTCCAGCCCCAAGGCACATTCTTTTCCTATCTCAAACTTAAGTGTGAAAACTGCTGATATTCTTAATTGATGTTATACTACATCATAAGCAAATCAAGAAAAGAAAACACATCTGTTCAAGCACATTTTTAACAAACAGATCACAGAAACACGCATGTCAATTATAGTCTTCATTTCTACAACCAGTCATGTGGCCTAGACTGGTATTTATAAAGACCTTCCTCCACTATCCACTCTGTGTTTCCTCCATCCTCAGCAGGCACCTCAGCAAGTCTCGGATTTTTCTAGAAGAGTGACTAATACTTTCACTTATGGTGGGTCTGTCTCCTTTGTCATCCTTCCTGGATTAAGTTGTTATATTTTCCCATTAACTTTAATCACAGAACATGGTAGCAACAAGACACACCCTAAAGGGTCTCCCACTCTTCAGACATAACCTTCCTTACCTTCATTGTGGAGATCTAGACCAATAACCCCTCCTAACACTATTATTTCTTTCTTAGCCTATTGGTTTAAGAGCATCAGAAGCTCAAAATGGCCAGGGGAAGTCTAAGCTTCTAGTTCAATGGAGTGTTTGCTGTGTCTCCTGATAGGCATGCTAGCCTATCTAGAACCAAAAACCCTAGGCCAGCAGAACTTAGAGTTGTGAGAACAGGAGATAAAACTTTTCTAAAGGTTCACTAGGAACATACTAGTTAGTGGAATTATTATCCTTTTCACCCTTTGATTCCTGGATCCTTGGATCCTGGCTCTGGAAGAAACTGTATCATCTATTTAGATACTTATTCAAAGTATATGCTGCTTTCTTAAAGACCTACCCCAGCCCTCTATACTACTGCCACCTAATTGGTGCTGCAACTGTGTCTTCAAAATGCCATCCCATCTTTCTTTCAGACATGCTGCTTCAGGATGATGGGAAACGTGGTAAAATCTGTAGATTCCACGATCGTGGGCCCATTGTCTCTCTTATTTGTCTGTGAAGGGAGTTCTTTGGTCAGAAGTAATACTTCTGGAATACTGTGACAGTGGATAAGGCATTCTGTAAATCCATGGATGGTGATTTTGGTAAATAGCTACATGTAGTATTACATGCAAGAAAAGAAAATCCATAACCATAATAAGTGTCTATTCAGGTAAAGACTAAGCATTGTCTTTTCCAGGAAAGGAATGGTCCAGTGTAGTCAATCTGCCACCAGGTTGGTGTCTGGTCACCCAGGGGATGGTCTCAGATCTCAGGTTCAGTTCTGGTCTCTGCTGTTGGCAAATCTGTCATTCAGCAGAAGCTATGGCCAGATCAGCCTTGGTGAATGAAAGTCAATATGGTGGAGCCCACATATAGCCATAATTAAAACAGTACTATATGAAGTGTAACAGTATTATTAAACACATTATATCCAAATAAGGATGTTCATGTTGTGAATTGGTTTTATTCTTTCTTTTCTTTCTATTTTTATTTTTTCTTTTTTGTGTGTATAGGCATGATTTTGCGTGTGTATGAGTGCATGTACATGTTGTTGTTGAGAATCATCTTAAATTGCTCTTCTACCCTATTCACTCTCTCAGGGTTTCATTGCTATGAAGAGACACCATAACCAAGGCAACGCTTATAACGGACAACATTTAATTCGGGTTGGCTTACAGTTTCAGAGGTTCAGTCCATTATCATCATGGTGGAAGCACAGCAGCATCCATGAAGGATTGGTGCTGGAGAAGGAGCTGAGAGTTCTACATCTGGATCTGCAGGCAGCAGGAAACTGTTCTACAGTAGGCATAGCTTGAGCATAGGAGACCTCAGAGCCTGCCACCATAGTGACACACTTCCTCCCACAAGACCACATCACTCCAACAAAGTCACACCTCCTAATAGTGCCACTTCTTATGGGCCAAACATTCAAACACATGAGTCTAGGGAGCCATTCCTATCCAAACCACCACATTCACTGAAGCAGAGACTGTCAATCAAGTCCAGAACTTGATGGTATAACTGTAGCAACCACGCTCTGGGGACCCTTCTTCTCTGTCTTCTGGTGATAGAATGATAGCAGAGTGACACACTGGTCTAACATAGAAGTGGGTTTGTGGAAATTCAAATTCTGCCCCTCACATTTGCACAGCAGATGCTTAGCCACTGAGCCATCTCCCCGAGCCCATGTTCTGTGATTTTAAAGTTATATTATGATGTTTGGAGTTGACATAAATTTTTGAAAGAACAGTATTTAAACCCCAAGTGACCCATGACCAGGCTCAATCCCAGGACTCAGATTCAAGAGTAAAAAGGAATCTTGGTCCTTTTGTCTGTTAGTGCAGTACTCCTCGCTAAGAAAGATCTTGATGACATAAGGCCCTCAACCTTTCCTCTACACCCTGTCCATTGTTATCATAGAATAGTCTAGATGTCAGGTTTAAGAAGAGCTGATCCATAAAGGAAAGCATAGGCTGTCCAGAGCATATGCCAGGCCATCCTTAGAAGAGGTTGGCACAAGGCATTTCTCCATTGAACATCTGCTTCTCAGCAATGGCTTCAGGCAGAGGCTCTCCCTATTTCTTCTCAGCCCAAAGGTTGAGACACTGACAGTGCCCAGAAGACAAGGACACACCACACTGTTAGAAGGTTTGCTGTATTTTCATATCTAGACCTAGAAGCTAAAGTTCATAGCATCATGAAGCATGTTGAAATTTAGTGTCCCAAAGCACCGTCAAGTCATATCCAATTCATTCAAAAGAATGGGAAGACAGTATTCACTGCTAAGAAACGAGCAGGCCATTGCTAGCTGAGGACATATAGTTCTGGGTGATGCAATGAAAATTTCAATGGGACCCCCACCCCACCCTGAGAGTTTTCTATAAATCAAAGCTTAGCAAAAGTAGTGAGCTAGAATGAGATGAAGCCAGCTGCCATCAGGTAACACCTTAGCCATAGGGAGTGACAAGTTCAAACACACAGAAATTTACATGATCCAATGGTTGCTATGTTCTTCTTCATGATGTGATCCAATGGTTGCTATGCTCCTCTTCATGACAATCTAGTGGTTGCTATGGTCTTCTTCATGACATGATCCAATGGTTGCTATGTTCTTCTTGATAATATGATCCAATGGTTCCTTTGCTCCTCTTCAAATGATCCAGTGGTGGCTATGCTCTTCTTCACTGCATTTGTCTTTTTACATCCAAGACTGGCTGTTTCTAGGCACCTGCTTTCCCCAGAGAGCAATTGTTCTCCCCCTGAGGTAATGAGGCTTTGGAAAATAAAACCATTAGATTGATATAAATGTGCAAGTTTTGGCATCAGTCAGACTTGAGTTTATGTCTAAACTCTGCTGCTCATGAACAATGTCGCCAACGCAAGTTACACTAAACTAATGAACACATGAGGGGAGGGTTCTAATTTAAAGAAACAGCTCATCTGAGCTTTGTGTCACAATGAGGGTATATAGCATGAACTCAATAACTCTTTATCGTTATCATTATTGTCTATGAAGAAGGTAAGCATATGTACACCCCAAATAAACTTTTCATGATAAATACTGAATGCTCACACTCTGTACCGAAGAGTTTTATGTCAACTTGACACAAGCTAAAGGCATTTGGGAGAATGGAACCTCAACTGAGAAAATGCCTCTATAAGACCAGGCTGTAGGTAAGCCTATAGGGAATTGTCTTCATTAGTGATTGATGAGGAAGGGCCTGGCCCATGGTGGGTAGTGCTATCCCTGGGCTGGTGGTCCTGGGTTCTATAAGAAAGCAGGCTCAGCAAGCCATGGGGATCAAGCCAGTAAGCAGCCCCCTCCAAGGCCTCAACATCAGCTCCTGCCTCCAGGTTCCTGCCCTGTGTGAGTTCCTACCCTCACTACTTTTGATGATAAACTATTACATAAACATGTAAATCAAATAAACCCTGTCTTCCTCAAGTTGCTTTTGGTCATGGGGTTTTATCACAGCAATAGTAACCCTAACTAAGACACTTTGTGTTAAGAGTATCTTTGTCCTTCCTTCCTGTGACTGAACAGATAACAGTATATACTGTAAGCACTTCTCTAGTGCTTGCCACCTATCAGCTGCTATCTAAATACTTCACTTCAGCCAACTGCAGGAGGTATGTGTTATTACTATCACTCATTTCAATTTTGCAGGGAAATGAGGGTAAGCACAGAACAGTTCAACATTAGCTAAGATCATAAATCCAGCAACAAGAGGACTAGGCTTAAAGCCAAAGCAGTTACCTTAAAAGTCAGCAAACCTACACCTCCCTTTCCTTCTCCCTCCTGAAAGCTGACCATCACTGCCTGCAGAGACATTTTGTTCTGGTATTCGGAAAGACTCTTGCAAGAGTCTTTTTAAGTTTTATTTTACTTGAGTGAGCATTTAGCTTGCATGTATGTCTGTGTACTATTGCATGCCCACAGGGGCCAAAAGAGGCCATTGGATTCTTCTTGGAGTAGGTGTGGCCTTGTTTGAGGAAATGTGTCACTTGGGGTGGGCTTTGAGGTTTCAGAAGCTCAAGCCAGGGCCACTGGTTCACGCTCTCTTCCTGTTGCCTGCAGATTCAGATGTAGAACTCTCAGCTATCTCTCCAACACCATGTCTGCCTATATGCCCCCATATTTCCCACCATGATAGTAATAGACTAACCATCAGAATGTAAGCCAGCCCCGATTAAGTGCTTTCTTTTATAAGAGTTGGTATGGTCATGGTGTTCTATCACAGCGATAATAACCCTAACTAAGACACTGCCACATTTACCTATTATGTAGATTTAAACTTAGGTCTTCAAGATTGTAGAACAAGCACATTACCCCACCTCCAGAACTGGAGGGTTATAAAGCAATAACGAGATCGGAGAAGGCTGCTCAGCTAGGAAACCACTTACTAGATAAGCAAGAGGGCCAGAGTTGTATACACAGCACCCAGGCAAATGCCAGGAGGATGTGGCAGTCCTGCTATAATCCCAGCAGGCAGGAGAGAGGGGAGGGGTCCTCAAGGCAAGTTGCAGATCTGAAATAGCCAAATTATCAAGCTCCTGTTTCAGGCTAGAGACCTTGCCTCAAGGCTGGGGAAGGATAAGGAAGACATTAATATCAACTCTGGCCTCTGCACACATGTCCACACATGTGTAAACATGTATACACACCATACACACAATTTGTAAAGAAAAATAAGAATGAGCAAAGAGAATAAGACCTCGGGGCGCCTTCAGAGAAGCATGCACTAGTGACAGGTGGAAAATGAGCAGGAGTGGAAGGTGGAGGTACAGGCAAGAGATTAATTAATAATTCAACTAATTGATTGCAAGAGCATAAAAAATTAAAGCAACAACAGGTGAAGGGAGATGAAACTGGCACTAGATAGATGAGATGGTTTGAAAAGTTCAGTAGCTAACTGGATACCACGGTACAAGAGGCAGAAGAGCCAGGGAGACCCTGGGTGTCAGTGAGGAGGCAAGTGGGTAATGAGGTTGGGGATCAAGGCTGGCAGTGGGGGGGAGGGCATCTGTTTTAGATGAGATGCATTTAAAATCCTGTAAAACAGACATAAAATTGGCAAGCAGTTGAAAATAGAAATTTGACTCCACCGAGAGAGATGGGTGTGTGTGTCTTAAGCATCCCATAGTAGCTGAAGGTTTGGGAAGGAAAAGTTTCTAGAAAATTCAGAAGTTGCTGGAAGATTGCATAGGCTAGAACTCTATGGAAGCTCTGTGCTTATAATAGTACTCAAAGAACAAAAGAGGGAGCATCTTAGTTAGGGTTTCATTGCTGTGAAGGGATACCATGACCACGGCAACTCTTATAAAGACAAACACCTTATTAGGGCTGGCTTACACTTTCAGAGGTTTGTCCATTAGCATAATGGCAGGAAGCATAGCAGTGTGCACTAGTCAGTGCTTTAGGAGCTGAGAATTCTACATCTTGATTCGAAGTTAATAGAAATGAACTGGATTCCTCAGGCAGCCAGGAGGCTCTGATTCAACACTGGGCAGAGCTTGAGCATAGGAGCCCTCAGAACCTGCCTACACAGTGACGAATTCCTCCAACAAAGTGCCACTCCCTATGGCCAAGTATTGAAACACGTGAGTCTATGGGGCCATTCCTATTCAAACCAAGACCTGCATCAAACGTCTTAGACATGATGAGCACTGGTGTTCTGAGCAACGTGGAGATCTCAGTTTTGATTCATTATGTCCAGGAAGGACCTACAATTCTGCGTTTGGTGCCCTTGGTACTAGTCCACTGATCTAAATCAGAAGGGCAGAGTGGAGACAGACAAGTCACATAAGCCTCAGTTTCTGCTCTCTAGACCACTAGAAACCCTCTTTATTGGTTTGCTGTGATTTTCAATACTTTGGTCACATCCAGATGAGTAATACTAAGGTATGGTGATGTTCAGGGTTTCCAAATGCATGTCCTCAGACAAACTCTTCCTTACCTCCACCATGAGGTTTTAGTTCCATTCTCCTTGCTAGTCTGGATCCATTCCTCCAACCAACACAGCAAGTTTCCTTCTTTGCCTGTTGCTTAGAGACTTGTGAGGCCAAAGCAGCCAGGCAGAAGTCTAACTTCCAGCTCAATAGAGTCTTTGTTGGATCTTTGGTGAAAACATTCCTTCCTTTAGAACTAAGATCTCTGGGTCAGCAGACAATGGGATTATGGGAACAGGAAGCAAAAAATGTGGGTCACTGGGGGTGATTGTGAGTGACAACATTCCATGCCCAGCTATTGCTTCCTGTCCAATGAATCCTGGCTATGAGACAAATGGTATCTTATGTCAGACTCTAATTCACAGCACATACAGCCTTCTGGAGACCCTTGTCCTCTGTCTGCACTGTAAATGTCTTCCAAAGGCCATTTCACTCTCCCATTGAACCAGCTTCTTCCAGATACTAAGGCACATGATGAGACCAGTGAACTGAGAGGGTGTGGGACTATCACTATACTTCTTTTGCTCTGAAGTGAATTCTTTGAGAAACAGTTCTGTGTGGAAGACGACAGGTCACGTTGTCTTCCTGTTGTTCCTCACAGACCGGTCCTTTCCCAGACTCAAGTGCATTCTTTCTCATGTCTATAATATTCTTTTCTTTATACGCAAATGGATCTCTAATTTATCCTTTTCCTTTTCCTTCTCCAGCTTCACTCCTCAGTGAGGCCTTGCCACAGCCAATTATCACAGTCCTACCTTGTCCTTCATTTCTGGTCTTCTCCCAGAATACTTACTATATTCCAGTGAATTATAGACTCTGAGTTTCCTATTCATCCTACAGAATGCAAGCTCCCAGGGGCTAGGATTGTCATCTGTTAGCTTCATTTCTGTGTTCTCAATGGAGAGAGCCTGCATACATCGGACACTTAGCAAGCATTACTTTAATGAATATGCACAGAACACAAGCCCGCTGGAAGAGAGTAAGGCAAAAATTCTAAAACTAAACGTATGTAGGAGGTAGACAAGTAGAACAAGATAATTCTAGGTGAGGGCTGTGTTTGAAAGTCCTCCTCCACCAAAGTCTCCATTGTTGCTTAGAATGTCCACATATGGTGACTAGTTCTTCATTTTCTTTCTTCTTTTCTTTTCTCTTCTTTCTTTTTTTTTTTTTTTTTGAGAGAAGCACAAATATTGTTTTTATGCAAAATCTCAAGGTTTTATGATTAATGACTAGATCTCTGGCCTACAAGGTCAAAGCAATGATTTTGCTTTGCAGAGCAAGTGACTTCCAGATACAAACAAATCTTGTAGATACAGACATTCTGTACAGTTAAGGGTCCTTCAGCATGTTGTATGGATTAAGTTTTATGGGGATCCCCAAGACCAATATTCCTATTCTAGGAGCAAAGGACATGGTTATCCCAGGTATCCTGGGACCAGCATTCCACAGAGACTCCCATGGAACAGCCACAGAAGCAATGGGGACCTGATTCATCTTTCTGGATCATTCTTCACATGGAGCTTAGAAGCAAAGTCAAGCTGTTTCAAACTGACTCTTCAAGGGTCTTAGATATTTTTAACAAAAGCCTCAAGAAGCTGATGCAGAACTATCCACTGATGTAGACCCGAGCAATTTCCTCTGGACAGATGCAGATGTGTATGCAATGAGGAGGAGGGATCACATCTGTGCAGGCAAGGAACACTGGGCATACACAGGAGTGGGTAAAAGCACAGACTCTGGACTTCTGTGCAGCAATATGGAGATCACATTCCAAGACCCCAAGCAAATGCCTAAAACACTGACCTAGAAAACCATCATCCTGACTTCCATTAGGCAATGACTGCATCCACTCCATGGCATCTCCATCTAATCTGAATTGCCAACATCACTTCTGTGCTTTGTTCTTTATTTAATGTAAAATAAGTAGTACTTAAACACAGCACTTGGGCGATTGACCTGGCAACCAAGAAAGCCACTAAATGACCCCTAGGTGCGCCACAGAGATTGTGTACGTGCAAGTCAAATGCGTGGGAGAGAGTCAAACACCACAAGATTTCACCATGTTTTACAGAAAGGCATGCAATTTAAATCATGAGTTATTTCTTTCTGAAACTTTCCATTCGATGTTTTTAGACCACAGATGGCTCCAGGTAACTAAAACTGTAAATGAGGTTGGGTTGTTATGTTTAGTGCCTAGCATTGTCATGAGAATAAAATAAATGAATGCTTGAAGTAGGTCTGACATATGGGGAGCACATAATAAGTGTAGGCATGATGTCATTGTGCCCTGTGTAAAGATTATCCTTGTATTGTTCAAATGCTGGTTTCTGTGTCCCCATATCTGGTTGCAATCCTTATTCTAAGAATCTCCTGTCTCAATGTTGCATAACCATTGCTCCTCAGTTATTCCCTAATTGGTCAAGGAAGAAACTGATCAGCCAGTGACTAAACAGAGGAGAGAATAGGGCTGGACTTCCTCCCAGCCATGAGAGAAAGAGATAGAGAGATTGGAAGTTGGGGGTTGACAAGGAGAGGACCCAGGAAACACCAAGAGAAAACACTTGGAGCAGAGATAGCCAGATCAGTACTGAAATGCAAGCATCTCAGGGATTTGGACTGGGAGGTTGCCAGGTTATCTTAGAGGATTAAAATAAATTCTGCTCAGTTGTTATGCCTTAAAGCTGTTAAATAAATCAAATAGTCCTGTCTCTATTATTTGGGAGCTAGCCTGGTTAAGAAAAAACCTGCAACACTTATATAAATGACACTAATAAATAAGTACTAATTAAAATCCCTAAACCCATGAGCCAAAAATGTCCCTTTCTCTGTATGAGTTGATGGTCACAGGTGGTGTTGTTATGGTGATGGAAAACTGACAAAGGCACATTAAAATAGCTATGACATATTCTAATCATGCTCAAGCAGGTTTCATCCTAGAGCCCGTGGTCAGTCAGCCTTCTATTCTGTACTCAGTCTTATTCTCATGAGCAGCCAGACTAGCCAGATAAAGATGCTTGCTACCAAACAAAGTTTGGTCCTAGATCCTACTCAATGGAAGTCGAAAACTGACTCTCATAAGTGGTCCTCTCACTTCCACACATGTGCCCTGGTATGTGTGTACCCCCTCACAAACACACACATAAACATACAAAAACAAACCAATAAAACAAAATGTAAATCTAGCTGCCAATATCCTTAACAACAATGAATGAAAAAAAATCTTCAACAACAAATAGAGTCCAGTGGTGCCAAAGAGGAAATGCCTCACAATTGTCTGTGGTTATCCTGAAAATTCAAGGTCTGTACAATTGAAAGTTAGTTAGTATGAGATTTACTAATTGAATATTTCTGTAGATTAAAAGAAAGCATTAAACAATGAAACTCAAGATAAACTAGGGAAAAAAAGAAGAAATATGAAGAAAATAGAAAACCTTAAAACCTAAAAAAGGAAGTTTATAATAAAACTATAGTTAGCATCATAATTAATAGTAAAAAACTGAGTTCTCCCCAGGGTTGGAAGCTTCTGCACTTGCAATGTCTTTTCAACGTATCAGGAATTGTAGTCAGTGCAATAAAGTACAGGGGAAAGTAGACACAGGCAGGAGAAGTTCACTGTTTGCAGACAGCACACAGGAAATTCCAAGAAAGCTACAAAAAAGTCCTACTTAAAAACAGATAACTGAATTCAGCACAGTGCATTACACAAAGTCAGTACTTTCACCAGCACACCTGCCTAAACATGAGCTGGACAGGAACGACACCAATAGTGCACCAACGTGAATTCGGGAAAGCACACAAGGTCCCAACCCTGTATATATTAGGATTAGGGTAAATATATATAATGCGTGTGTATGTATATGTCTCTCTGTGTGTACATGCATGCATGCATATAACAACAATGATAAAAACAGAGACGATAAATTTGAAAGAGAGCAAGGAGGGATACTGGGAGGTTTTGGAGGGAAGAAGAGAGGGGGAAATGGGGTAATTACAATCTCAAAAATAAAAAAAGAATAATTTTTAAATCTATTTTATTTATGAATACCATCAGTGAATCAGTGAACAAGTAGAAATTGAAGTTAAATAAATGATCTATTTATAATAGCACCAAAATAATGAGCTGCTTAGGTGTAAAAATCTAAATATTATATATAAAACACTGTGTGTGTGTGTGTGTGTGTGTGTGTGTGTGTGTGTGTGTATGTGTATGTGTATATGCTGAAAACTAAAACACCCTGTGAAACGAAAAAAAAAAAAAACTCCGTCAATGAAGACAGCCTGTCTTCCTGTGTTCATATTTAGCCCATGGGCCACTTTACCATGGTGACTGTCCCTAGAGTGTCTCAGCACAGCTGCAGAGTCCTAACATATACTTTTGAATATGGACAAGAGGATCCTGAAAGTTTCCATGGAAGGGCAAAGGAACAAGAACCAGTTCAGATAATCTTGAAAAAGTCTGATGGAGGAGAACTCGTGCTACCTGGATTCAAGACTTACTGATAATGTTTCAGTCTGCAAAGTATTGTGGTAAACACATAGATTAGCAGAACAGAATGCGGACTCCAGACGCAGACCTAAATAAAGCTGGCCAACTGACTTTTTGGCAAAGGTTTAAAGGTGTACTTAACAAAAAGAAAACCTTTGAAGAAGCAATGCTGGAAAATTTGGATATTACACAATTTGGATAATACAGAAACTAAAATGAATCATAACCTGCATACTCAGCTTACACACTATTTAATTTAAAATAGGTTGTAGATATGGAAATTTATTTAAAGCAATAAAAATTGTAGGAGAAAATCTCTTGACCTCAAGTCAAGCAAAGTTCTTAGAAATAACATCAAAACCATAGGCTATAAAAGAAAGAATCAATAAAACCAATTTCATAAAATGAAAACATTTACTCTGTAAAGCACACTGCTGGAGGCTGGAAAGCCAAAGCAATGCCAGGCAGAGCTTGGAAACGACCTATCTGATAGTGGGCTTCATTCAGAATAGAAAAGAAACGTTCAAACCAAAACCCAACAGTAAGAAAACAAATAATAACAGATGAGGGGAATTTATAGGTGGAGTCATCATCAAAGATGATGTAAGCATAGTCAACAAGGACATGAACAAACACCAACCATTAGTCACTAGGAAGACACAAATTATAGCCACAGGGCAGCAGGTACACACGGCCATTGACATTGAATAGACCCGTGTCTTAAAGGCTTAGTCCCCAATTTGAAAGACTATGGAACCCAGGGGGAAACTCTGGGACCTTTGAGAAATGAGGCCTTGTGAAGAGTCCTTCAAGTGTGTGTTCCCAAGGGGATTATGAGACCCTGATCCTTGCTCATTCTCATTGTTTTCTGACCATGAGGTGAGCTGTTCTATGCTGTCATGCTTCCCTTAAGGATGAATTATCTCAGCACAGGTGTTGAACAGTAGAGTCAGTGGATCATAGACTGGAATCTTCAAAGCTGTGAGCTAAAATTACCCTTTTATCTTTATAAGTGAACTAGCTCAGATATTTTGCCATCATGATAGAATACTAACCAATACACATTAAAATAGCTAATATTTAAAAACCCCAAACCAACAATCCTAAATATTGATTTAAAAAAAAAAAAAGGGCAAACTATAACACTCTTCTACCCATCAATGGGAAGGCAAAATGATGGAAAAACATTTTGAAAAACTACTTTGAAAAAACAGTTTGCTGAGCATGAACCATATGATACAATACCACCTCTGGCCCTTTACCCAAGGAAAGTAAAAGATACCCACACCAAAACCCACGTGTGAATGCTTTCAGTGTGACTCACTGGAAACAACCTAAACATCGCTCAGTTGGTAAGTGGGTCAACAAAGAAATGTGACTGTCAGGTTAGAATCAGCAATTAAGAGGAACGATCTTTGATACAAAATCCCCAAAACACTACACTACACTAACTAAGGGGTGTGAATAGATCAAAAGGCTACTTTCACGAATATCACACTCTCAAAGGCCTGCCCAGCCTTATCAGTAGATTGCTACATGAGTAGTTATGACGGGTCAGGAGTTGAGGATTTGGGAGGGGGGGAAGGGACTGGCACACAGTAGGGCAGCAGGTAGGACTTGAGGAGATGCTAGAACACTTCTATAGCTGAACTGCAATAGTGCGGTATCTGTTATGTCAGCCCATCATTTCTTAGGTGATCTGTTTTTAAGACTTGGCTTTTGTTTTTAATTATGTGGGGAGAGGGTAGCACATGCATGTGTGGTGGGTAGCGTGCGCGCGCGCATGCGCGCACACACACACACACACACACACACACACACACACACGACACGTGTGGCAGCTCTTACAGAGCTAGAAGAGACTGTTCGATCTTCTGAAAGGGAGGTATAAGCAGTTCTAAGACTCTTGACATAGATATTAGGGAACAAGTTCTGGTCTTCTAAAAGGAATGTAAGAAATAAGAAGGAGAGGGGTGTGAGTATGTCTGGGAGTCCTGGTCCTTGGTCTGTCTTCCTCATACCCTCTCCTTATTTCTTACATTTTAAAAATATGTTTTGAAGTCTGGACCAGTAAGGAGCCCTGGGAGGCTGTCAAATCAGATAAATGACGATATGTTTCAGGAAGAACGTTCTGGATATATGGTGGAGGGGATGAATGGGACTTGCCTGAAAGTGAGGTCACTGATCAAGTTTCCTGTCAAAGAAGACCGAGGTAGCAGGATATGATTTCAAGACTTAGCAATGAAGCTACAGTCATCAAGACATCTTGGTATTGATAAAAAGACAGATTAATAAACCAGGATGTAGAATCCAGAAACAAATCTATATAAATCTGGTCAATTGATTTTTAAATACAGATTCAAAGGTGATTTAACAACAACAACAGAAAGTCCTTTGAAAATGACTCAGTGGTTGAGAACATTTGATAAGAACACCACAGTTTGCCAGGCAGTGGTGGCAAACACCTTTAATCCCAGTGCTTGGGAGGTAGAGGCAGGTTATATCTCTGCGTTTGAGGCCAGCCTGGTCTATAGAGTGGATTTCAGGACAGCCAGAGTGACACAGAGAAACCCTGTCTCAAACAAAACAAAAACAATAATAATGACAACAACAAAGAAGAGCACAGTTTAGTTCTCAGAATTCACATCAGACAACTCCTAACTTCCTGTATCTCAGCTCCAGATTTGCCACTCTCTTCTGTCCTCTGAGAACACCAACACCAATACACATACACAACGACACACATACACACAGACACAGACACAGACACAGACACAGACACAGACACAGACACAGACACAGACATGCACACACATACATGTAAGTAAAAGCAAAATGCCTTTTTATAAGAAAGAAAATATTAAAGGTGTGTTTTAAACATAGATTCAGAATTTGAAGATGGTTGGACATCATCCACTAAGAATATACTAGAATGATAGAAACAGAAAGCTATATATAAACCGAAAGCCAGGCTTAGTCCAGGGGCACAAGTCAGACTGACTTCTACGATGGAAGATCCCTGTGTAGAGAATGTGCAGAGGAAATATCAGGAGTTTGAGCAGGCTGGGAGTGGAAAAGCAATTTGTTATTGAGTATTATTATAAGAGTCAAGATCCTGCAATCACAAGAGTTGTGGGCTTTCTGGCTGACTGATTTTGTGTTAACTTGACACAAGCTAGAGTCACCAGAGAAGAAGAATCCTCAGTTGAGGAAATGCCTCCACGAGATCCAGCTGTAAGACATTTTCTCAATTAGCCATTAATAGGAGAGAACCCAGCACATGGTGGGTAGTGCCCTGGGATGGTGGTCCTGGGTTCTATAAGAAAGCAGGCTAAGCATCCCATGTGGAGCAAGCCAGTAAGCAGCACCCCTTCATGACCTGTGTATCAGCTCCTGCATCTAGGTCCTGCCTTGCTTGAGTTTCTGTCCTGGCTTCCTCTGGTGATGAACAGCAATGTGGAAGTTTAAGTTGAATTAACCCTTCCTTTCCCAACTCACTTTTGGTCATGGTGTCCGGTTGCAGCAGCAGATACCATAACTAATACTGTGTAGTCTTTATTTCCACCCTGTTTTTCTTTCTACTTTCAGCTCCTTAATTTCAGACACCAGTCACAATCGGACAGCAGAGAATTTTTCATCTCTGTGAGCCACAATTTTCAATGGGAAGATGGAAAGGCCAATAACATCTACTCCACACTCTGAGTTTCAGTGAAGGAACCGTGGTATGGTATCCACCAGAATGGTCCCACAGATCTGAAACTTCATTCCTATTGCTTTAAGTTACTAAGCCATAGTGATTTGTTCAAATAGCCAGAGAAAACTTATACAAAGGGTTAATGCCTATTTCTACACTCATAGTAGAAGAAGAATTCAGTAACCTCTCCTCTTTCCATGATGGTGGTGACATTGACGACTATCATATCATCATCATCACCATCGCCATCACCATCGCCATCGCCATCGTCATCATCATCATCAATGCTATCACTCTTGCTTATTTCTGTATGAATTCTTGGAACCAACTAACTCATACCACAGTAGACACTAGTGACAGAAAATCAAAAGTAAATACACTTTGTCCAAGTCCACTGTAGTAGCCAAATGTGCAAACACAGAATCTTGTTGCAAATTGATGGATTCCAAGAAAGAAGCCTAATTCGCAGGAGTTTCTGCCTTGAATTTCCCTAAAAAGGTAGTGAAAGGTCGGAAAGTTCAGGAAAGGTAGGTGTGTTGGCTGAGTCGGGATTCATCCTCCTTGTTTTACTTAAAACATAAAGCTAAAGAAGACAGCTGTGGGTTCTCGTACCACGTCTACGCTTTTCTTGGGGCTTCAACAGCATGTGGGAGAGCTGAAGCAAAGCTCAGGGCTGAACTTCAAACTTATTTCAACAACTGCAAGAAGAGAGGTCAAGAAAGGATCATGAAAATGTGTCAGGAGCCAGGAAATCTGTACCAAGGCCATCGATGTTCTGTGCTAATGGTGGCCTGGACAGTCACTGTTCACAAAGAAAACAGACCAGTACTGTGTTGAGCTATCTTTATGATATCAGGATTAGTTGATGTATGCAGACAGATACTAGCACATAGATTCATTCACACATGTACACATACATAACCACCCTCATCCCTGGTTCCTTCCAACATCTTTGCCATTTAAACCATGTGGAGGAAAAATGAGCAAAGAATGAGAGATACCTCTATAAACGGCCATTCATTCATTTATCCAACATTCATTAAGCAGACACTAGGTCATGCCAGGTCCTGTCCAGGAGCCATAGGCAGAGGGGCATGCAGTGTCTCCATGAGAGGAAGCAAACAGCACATGCGGAAGCAGGAAACTGTCTAATACTAAAAGGCCAGCAAAGTCATTTCAGAAGGTGGCAGTGAATATGGAAGGGAACCAGAGAAGCTGCTGAAGGAAGCTATCCTTGGGCACCGCTTATAGGATGAGAGGAGTTGGATACTTGGTATTACACCCCTCAGATGTAAAGACATATGTACTAGACAGGAAACCAAGGTCAAAGCAAGAGCTGTTTGCTTACCCACCAAGTTCCCCTTGTAACTGTCCATCGGTTCACACAATTCCCTGATAACTTTAGACAGCAAAATCCCAGTGCCCAGTGCAAGCTGTGGAATGGCGAGCACGTGAGCAAGCAGACTCCACTGAACGGACACAGCATGAATGGCAGAACCTCAGCTTGAAAACAGAACCAATCCAGCTTTAAATCCTAGGTTTGCCAGGTGTGAGCTGTATGGCCTTGTGCAGGTCGCTTTTGCTTTCTAAGCCTGTTTCCTGTGAAGAGAAACACAGTGAGCCAGGTATGGTGGTTCCCACCTGCAGTCCTGGCACTCAAGAGGCTAAGAGGACGCCTACAGATTTGAGGCTCTTCTTGGCTATATAGTGAGTTCAAGACCAGCCCAGGCTATATAGTAAGACCGTGACTCAAAGACAAAGAGAGGGAGAAGAGGAAGAGGCAGGTGGGCACAAAATACACAGAGACATAGGTATGATGCTGTCTGCTGCCAGATGACTGGTGGATGAGGGAGAGAAGACTAGGACCTAGTTTACTGATGGCTCCACCTAGCAGTGGCCAGCTGCAGCATTGCAAACCCCTTTCTGGGACAACCCTGAAAGAGACTGATGAAGCAAAATCTTCACAGTGGGCAGAACTTCAGACAGTACACATGGCCATGCATTTTGTTTGGAAGGAGAAATGGCCAGATGTGTGATTGTTCACTCACTCATGGGGTATAGACAATTGAGGGGTTGGATGGTCAGGACTTGGAAAGAGAATGATTGGAAAAATGGTGAGAAAGACATCTGGGGAAGAAGTATGGGGAGAGATCTCTGCAGATGGGAAAACAATGTGAAGATATTTGTGTCCCATGTAAATGCTCATCAAAAGGTGACTTTAGCTGAGAAGGTATTCAATAATCAAGTAAGTAGGATAACCCATTCTGTGGACAGCTGACCTCTTTCCAATGCCATTCCTCTTATTGCCCAGTGGGCCCATGAAAAAAAAGTGACCATGACTGCAGAGATGGGGGTTATGTTATAAGCTCGACAACATGGACTTACTCACCATGGCTACAGCTGCTGCTGAGGACCAATCTGCCAATAGCAGACACCAGCACTGAGCCCCAGATATGGCACCATTCCCTAGGTGACCAGTCAGCAACCCAGTGGCAGGTTGACTACGTTGGATCACTTTCTCCATGAAAAGGACAATAATTTTGTCCTCGCTGGAACAGATGCTTATTATGGTTATGGATTTTCCTTTCCTGCATGTAATGCTTCTGCCAAAACCATCATCCATGGACTTACAGAATCCCTTATCCACTGCCATCACATTCTATACAGTATTACTTCTGATCAAGAAACTTATTTCACAGCCAAAGAAGAGAGACAGTGGGTCCACTATCATGGAATTCATTGGTCTTACCATGTTCCACATCTTCCCGAAACATCTGGCTTGATTGAAGGATGGAATGGCTTTTTGAAGACACAGTTACAGCCCTAATTAGGATGTAATCAGTCACCTTGAGGGCTGGGACAGGGTCCTCCAGAAGGTTGTATATGTGTTGAATCATAGTCTAATATATGGTACAGTTTCTCCCATAGCCAGAATCCAAGTGTCTAAGAATCAAGGGTTGGAAAAGAGAATAGTTCCACTCACTATGACCCACAGTGACCCACTAGGAAAAATTTTGCTCCCTGACCTCAGAACCTTAAACTCTGCTGGCCTAGAAATTTGGGTTCTAGAGAGGAGAACTCTCCTGCCAGGAGACACAGCAAACACTCCATTGAACTGGAAGTTGACTTTCCCCTGGCCACTTTGAGCTTCTGATGCCCTTAAATCAAGCTAAGGAAAGAATGATAGTATTCTGAGGGGTGGTTGATCCATATTACTATGGGGAAACTGGATAGCTTCTCTACAATGGAAATAAGAAATGTTATGTTGGGTGTGCAGGACATCCCTTAGGGCATCTCTTGGTGCTGCCATGTCCTGTCATTCAAGTCAATAGGAAACTACAACAGCCTAATCCAGGCAGAATGACAAAGGGCACAGACCTTCCAGTAATGAAGGTATCGATCACTCCTCCAGGAAAAGAGTTGCTTGTTGGGGGTGGAGGAAATATAGAATGGGTAGTAGAAGGTAGTTAAGAATACCAGCTGAGGCCATGTGACCAGTTGCAAAAATGAGAATTATAATTGACATGTGTTTTCCTGTCATCTGTTTTTAAGAGCATGTTTGTACAGATATCTGTGTTTTCTTTTTTCAATTTCTGTATCACGAAATATAACATCAATTAAAAGAAAATAAGTGGCTATTATATTTAAATTTGAGATACCAAGAGAATGTTCCTCAAAGGATGTTGCAACCTATTCTCAAATTTATGTGTCAGTGCTTGTATGAGGAATAGCTATATAATGTTAGAGGCAATTATGAGCTAATCAAATATAAAGTGTGTTTATAATTTGATGTAGGATAGTTATACCGTGTTTGACATAAGTATGACATGGTTAGTGTTTTTATTTGGAAATTGAGCATGGCATAAGGAAATACAATTGTACGTTAAGTTAGATCCCTTAGGGGTGGACTTGTGATGGCTGTTCTTAGTTGTCAATTTGTCTTCATCTGGTATCAACCAAAACCCAAGCAGCTGGGTACACATATGAGGAATTCTTTTCCTAATGAAATCAACTGGCATCTGAAGATGAATTTTTAATCCAGATCTTCTGTCTGGGGAGATCCCCCTTTCATCTGGGCCACACCTTCTGCTGGAAGCCTATATTAAGAACAAGGAAGAGGGAGGCTTTTGCTCTTTGCCTGCTCGCTCTCGTTCTCACCAGGAAGTCCATTTCTTCACTGACATTAGAGCCTTATTTTCAGAAGCCCAAGTGTATACTGAAAACCAGCTGAGACATTCAGCCTCATAGACTAAAGAGTACCTGGATTTTGGATTCTTAGACCACCAGTAGACTAGCTGGACCACAGCCTGTAAGCTATTCTAATAGATCTTCTTGATACAGAGATAGATTCATTTTACAAGTTCCGTTCCTCTAGAGAACTCTGGCTAATATACCTACTTTCTGGAAAAAATGAAAGCCCATGCTGCCCCTTGCTATTCAGGAGACGTATGTGTGGGTGCACATACATGTATGTGTGCATGAATGAGGAGGACAAGAGGTTGGTGTTGGGTGTCTTAATCACTCTCCATATTAATTTTTATTTACTGGAAAAGAATTAGACAGTATATTTTAATCATGTTTTCTCCTCCCCTAATTCCTCCTGGAACCTCCTAACTTCCCTTTCCACCCAACTTTATGTTCTATCTGTTTATCTATCTATCTATCTATCTATCTATCTATCTATCTATCTATCTATCACCTATTATCTATCTATCTATCTATCTATCTATCTATCTATCTATCTATCTCCATAAAACAAGAAGAAACCCATGCACACAAACATAAATCAAAATAAATGAGCAAATGCCATTTCACCAAAACAAAGCAAATTCAGGCAAAAAAATGTCTACAAAAATATCATTGAGTTTATTTCATTTTGCTCAATAATTCTGGCTATGGGGCCTTCCCTAAAGTGTGATTGATATACTCAGTGAGCTTCTACTAAAGGAAATTGATTTTCTCCTTTGCCAACAGATATCGACTGAAGATAGTTTCTTGGTTAGGAGAGGGTCCTCAAGTCCATTTCCACCTCTCAGTGCTGGGACCCTGTATAGCTTGAACCAGTTCAGGCCCTGTAAACACCTGCACAGTCTTCATAAGTCCATATGCAAATCAGACATGTGATGACTGGAAGACACTGTATCCTCAGTCATCCATTACTTCTGGGCTATCACAGTCTCTCTGCCTCCTCATCCACATAAATCCCTCAGCCTTGAGGTGAGGGCTTTGATGAATGTTTCCATTTAGTACTGAGTGCTCTGACGCCCCTCACTTTTTTGCCCATTTGTGGGTCTCTTCAACTTTGTTTTTTAAAGCAGGGCTTCTCCCTGCCTCTGGGTCTCACTGATTCTGCTAAACTGGCTAGCCAGAAAGCTTATCCCTGGCTAGCTAGCTAGCCTCCTGTCTCAGCCTTTCTGGCCCTGTCCTTTTATGTGTGTACCAGGGATACAAACCCACATTCTCATTCTTGTATGGCAAGCATTGTACCAGCTCCCCTCTCACCCCAGACTCTTAAGTGGTATTCTAAGTGTTTCTAAACTACATCATTAGAATCTAATCTATTTTGTCAGATATTTTTCATCCAGCTTTCCCATGGAGACAAAAGTTCCTTTAAGACAAAACCCCATAGTTTAGGGGCTCCTTTCTGTAGCTCCAAGCTGAGAATATGCTGGCCTTGGCCTGTCTTTGGCTGAGCAGAAAGAACAGAACTTGAGAGAATCACTTCACAGACATTGAGCTTTTGCAATGAAATTTTCTTTATCAACTCCAGCTCCCCTTCACCTAGTTTTGTGGAACCCAAGAGATAACCAAACTCTGTCAACCAGAAAATTCTGAAATGTTAAGACAGTAGGTACCATAGACTTACAGCTGTGGCCAGATCCTGTCTAGAATCCTCAGCTTGGGAGACACAGAGCAGGTGCTTCTGTGTTACCAGAGCATGGTCATGCAGTATATTAGAAACAGAATAAAGAGAATAGTGTATGTGGTGGTTTGTATATGCTTGGACCAGGGAATGGCTCTATTTGAAGGTATGGCTCTATTGGAGCAGGTGTGTCACTGTGGGTGTGGGCTTTTAGACCCTCATCCTAGCTACCTGGAAGCCAGTATTCTGGTAGCAGCCTTCAGATAAAGATGTAGAACTCTCAGTTCCTCCTGCACCAAACCCGTCTGGATGTTCCTACCTTGATGATAATGGACTGACCCTCTGAACCTATAAGCTAGCCCCAATTAAATGTTGTCCTTCTAAGAGTTGCCTTGGTCATGGTATCTGTTCACAGCAGTAAAACCCTGACTAAGACAGAGTAGGAAGATAGAAAGGATGTCCCACACTTCCACCATCTCCTTGTAAGGATGGATGGGTCAGTGACCATCCCCAAGCCTTGTTTTCCTAACTGGAAAATGGGATTGATTAAAGTACCAGCTGCACGGTCTGGTTGGTCACACTATGAGACATAAAGCGTATGGAAGTGTTTTGTACTCCAGTTCAGCTCTTGTTCCTGTGACCACACACCAGAGAAGATGTCTTAGAGTGTTGGCGGAGGTCACTAGCCTTACAGCTTACAATGCAGCCCCATTAACATTCTCATGGAGAAATTCTGAGACCGAAGGAATAGAGGATTCAGAGAAGGCTGGTGAGAGAGGAACAGTTGGTGACCAGGGAAGAAAATTCTAATCTTTTGCTAATGCCAAGAGTCCCAGTTTGAAAACAACACACAAGCAAATAGTGACGCATGGTGACCCCAGGGCCAGCCGCAGACCCACAGGAACGAAAGCAGTACACAATTCAGCTTTTTTCAGGTCTGCAGCTCAGCAGAGCCAGCTCAGGCCAGGAGTTGCTGAACCAGAGAGGATCAAGGTCCTACTTAGAGACCCATCCCCATGGTCAAATGTCAACTCATCAATATTAAAATGAACAGAAAGGAGCCTGCTGTCTGCTGGGGCCTTTGTTTCTTTGTTTTTAATTAATTAGTCTTTTGTTCCTCCGTCTGAGCAGCAAAGAATGTCTTCTGCGATCCTTTCAAAACCCAACTCCTCCACATGTATCCACATTAGTGAAAGCAAAATAAAATCTGTGGGTTTGGCACATTTCCTTGGTCATATGATCGAGCAGGCCTTTGAAGGGTTCCTAAAAAAAAAAAAAAAAAAAAAAAAAAAAAAAAAAAAAAAAAAAAAAAAGTGTTTATTGAATGACTGTTATTCATTCAACAAACATGTCATGAGTGCCTACTGTGCCTCTGGCTCTGTAACCAGTGTTAAGGATAAGAGGATGAATCGTTCCAGACCCAGAACTCAAGAAGTTCAATAGGGAAGGTCGAAAACAACATCAGTTAACAAAGGGCTGGAGAAAAGTTGGTGGCAGAAGAGAGACATTCTGGAGGAGGCCCTCTCTGAGTGAACATCTCTGAGTGAACTCTGTGACAGGAGCGTGTCTTCTGGAAAGACAGGGGAGAGTTTATTTCATCGTGGCATTTGCATGCTGAACAACAGACATACACGGTCCTCCGTGTGCTTACTCTGTGTAGTGGTTAATATTGACCGTGGTCAACCTGACCAGATCTATACCTACGAGACAAACCTCTGTGCGTATCTGTGAAAGGGTTCTGTAAAAGGTTCAGGTAATTGAAGTGGAACCGTCCATCCAAAATGTGGATGATATCATTCCTTGCTGGGTCCTGGGCTTCATAAAAGGAACAGAGCGAGCTGGGCATCAGTATTCATTTCTTCCTACTCCCTGACTATAGATACAATGCAAACAGTTACCTCATATTCTTGCCACTGCCCCCCCATGACAGATTGTATCCCCTCAGACTTAAATAAGTTCTCCCTCCCTTAAGTTAATTTGTCACAACAATGAGTAAAGTTATAAGTATACTCCACTGTGATACAAAGTGAATGTGTCACACAGATGTGTGTGCTGGCCTTGCTGGCCTTGCTGGGCAGTGTCCTCAAATGTAGTCCAAATGTTACTCCTGAGAGGCTCAGCGGTGGAAGCTCTGTGATGTCTCCATGGCACATGTTCCACCTCAGTGAAGCCAGAACAGGACCTGGGATGGGGTGGGGAAAGGCGAAGACAGGAGTGACTTATTTCACAAAGCTTTGATTGTGGCTTTGAGGAGTCTAGGCATAAGGGCAGAGCTGGAATTCAGAGGGCCCAGTTTTTTTCCTGACCCTGTGTGCGAGCTGCAGACCTGCCCTCGGGTGCACTTTTGTGGCTCTGAGGGCAGGAGCTGGGCTCTCGATAATAATTGCATAGATTTGCTTAGTAAACACCGGGTAACCGTAGGATAATTACATGTTCTTACAGAGACAGGGCTCAGTAATTACCTTCAGTGGCCCCAAAGTATTATTTAACACATATTCTGGTTTATAAGGCAGAAATAATGATGAATTTGCTTGGTAATTACCCAGCACTCAACCAGTACATATCCTGCCAGTAGCTGATCCTTAGCCCATCATTAGGGCTAGCTGCTGCTTTGGTGAATAGAAGTTCTTATTATCGGTCTCTAGGCACATAAAGCATTATTAAAACACCATTAGTGACATTTCTCCAAAGGACAAATACACCAGCTAATGTAGGCGTCTCTGTGTGAGATGCCTTACATTCCTTGGTCCAGAGGCTTTATTTCTATCTTCTGGGAGGGTCTGTGGAGGGAACCAATGCTAACCTAAGCCTCATCACAGCATCTTCCTGAAGGTGGGCAGAAGAGACCCGACTCCACTCGGATAATGAAAAGGAATCACAGCACCACTGCCTTCAACCCCAAAAGTCTTTTTTTAAAAAACTCATCCAAATGGCAGTGCCCAGTTTAGGTGGGGCCCTAGGACTGGCACCACTACACTGCGGTGGGCTGGGTCGGCATACAGACTGCCAGGACAAACCACAACTTCTAGATGTATTTATTGACAGAATTCTCCTGGCTTCTCCTAAGATGAGGCCTGAGAGCTCCGCAAAGGGGCTGGAACTCTGTATGTTGGGGTACCATGGTTCTCTGGACATTTGGGCTACATATAGGGTACCTATGAGAACAGAAGAGAAGGGTATCAGGTAAGGAACTTGAAGATACAAGGCCAGATCCGGTCTCTTTGTCCTTAACATAAGCCCTAAAAAAGCAGCCTACCATGGTTAGTCCAGAAGGTAGTAGTTTGAAGGCCACAGCTAGCTCTAAAGTGCCCTTGGCTCGACCACTCACACCAGAAGTCAATTCTTTTGTAATCAATAGGGCCTTTAAGAGGGAGATCATCCATTATGGGTAGGGCAAGGAGTAGGCTGCCTGGGGCAAACAGAGCCCTCATTACCATTCCATTACACACGACCCACCCCACTTCAGGGGGAGGACTTGGAAGAGGGGCTCAACATTAACTATAAATGCCAGTCCAAATTCCAACTGCCAAGGTCAGTTCCAGTGGCCTGTTTCTTCTGTAGTGAATTCCAGGGCTGCCTTCAGCTTTGGAAGTGATTTGAGTGACTGTGGAAGCCAGTAAGGGGAAGCTCAGAAAGCTCAGGTTAAGGTCAGGAGACCTGGGTTTGAATCCCAGGTCTGTTCCTTATAGTCCTGACAGTCCTGAATTTTTTTATTTTTTTTTCCCGGATTATGTGAGGTATACTTTATTTTTTTTTTCAGCTGTAATTTTTTTTATTGGATATTTTATTTACATTTCAGATGCCAATCCCTTTCCCCATTTCCCTTCCCCAGAAAACCCCTATCCCGTGCCCCCCCTTTCCATTTGGCTTTTATACAATTTTTTAAATGTTAATCAAGGGTAATTTCTTTATTTTTACCTGAGAGACTGTGAACTCTCTCAGCACAAAGGCCATGCTCAGTATGCCATGGAAGTCCCTGGATCCAGCTACAATCAACACTTATGTGAAAACTAGGGTAGCACACTACACATTTAATTGACATGGCTCTATCCTGTGTGTGTTCACTGATGATCAAAAAGCAAGCCAACCAAACAATCCTTTAAATGATACAGAGATTTTTCTTGACAATCTGCTAGGGGCCTGAAATGATACTGAAATCCAACATTCAAAACTGTCCTAACCAGTCCTATCTGTACTGAGTGCAGGAGTGGCTTTGCCTTAATATGACACTGTGCATTCAAGCATGTCATCCCCCATATTACAATAACCATCATATATAATTTGTAAATTTTTATTTGCTTAAAAATTTTGGGTTTTTTTCCCATTGTATATGAGTATTTTGCCTGCATATATGTTAGAGCACTATGTTTATGGAATTTCCAAAGAGGTTATAAGATCCCTGGAACTCAAGTTACAGACAGTTGTGAGCCATCATGTTGGTACTGGGAATGGAACTGGGGTCCTCTGGAAGAGTAACCAGTGCTGTTAATCACTGAGCCATCTCTCCAGCCTGCTTGAATTTGCTTTTGATCATGGAAAACTACTCTCTCAATGTCTTCTTTTCACTTAATAATTTTAGATCTCCAGGGTTTACGAGTAGGTCCTGCACTTAGTAGGTCCTACACTTACAGAGGACACAATTTAAATGGCATGATGCTCTCTCTTCCATGCATGGGGTTGCATGCTGGAAGAAGAAGCAGACTCCCTTGGCATAGCCTTAAGTATTTCTATATTCAAATACAGGAAGGAATCATGGGAAACAACACTTAAGGTTAGGCAAAGCAATATTGCTCTACGTGTGACAGTCGAATCATTATGGCATATTTTCCTGGCACACTGAGAAGAAATGGGTTTGTCTATAGATGCTAGAGAACGTAACACTGCATACACACAAGTACAGTGTGTCCCACTCAGATGTATAGGTGAAAGAGGTGTTTCTGGGAGGGGATTATGTTTATACCCATTGCTGTCTTTGGAGTCATCCTGAGCTGTTGGGTTCTCTGACCTGGCCACTGCCTGCAAGGGAACTGGCAAGTACTTGTTGTGAAATAGTATCCGATATAAGCGACACAGACCTGTTTCATACCCTTTGAGTATAGCAACTCAGTTAACTCAAGGTCAAGAGGCTAGATTACAATCCAGAGCTCCTGACTCGATTCCAACACTGGCATCTGCAGCACAGTTTAACCCAACGGAAGCCTATTAAATAGTTATGAGGTGCCCATCACAGTGCTGGATACACTTGCCTTAAGTACCTAGAGCACAGGTTACCAACAGCTCAACAGATGGTTTATGCCAGCCCAAAAGGCATCCAATTAGCCCAAGTATAATGAATCTGGGCATTTCATCTACACTTGGAGCCAGCTACAGGGGAGAATGAAATAGGCAGGCGCTCACACAGACTCATGAAGAATCAATGCGTCTTTGTCCTGTGGGGCAGTAGTCATTCCTTCTCCATCCTAACTTGTAACTGTTGGAGAAAAAAAAAACAATCTGAAATTCGATGCCACCTTGTACGCATGTTGTGTTACCAGGTTTCAAACTGAAGAAGAAAATACAGTGTTTTCTACCACTCATACATTACTGGCAACCTGCCCTTGTTCTGCCCTGCAAAGCAGGAGCCTCCAAACACAGGGAATGGAATGTAACAAGGACACTCAATCCATATCCCATATGAAGTGATGAGGCACCTGGGAGGTTCCCAGGGAAGCCTCCACAGGAAGGTCGGAGTTGGGCAAAGAGTGACTGAAGAATCAGGCCATGGACAGTGCCTGTGGGTTTCACCTGCCTCATATCTACCCAACTGTTTCCTCAAAATAAGATTCTGATTTGTTGTGGGGAAGGATGACTATCCTTGCTTTTAAGGTGAACTGGGAACCCAACATGGGGAAAAAAAAAAGGTGAATCTAACCCTTTGGTCACAGTGATTACTGCATGAATTAGTATATGTAAAGACCCAAGATGATCCAGTCAAGCCCATGCTCCAGAATATGAAGAGGAAAGCAATCTCTTTTTTATGGAAAAGGACATAAATTTCAGCCACCATAGCTCCCATCCCGGTACCTACTAGCAACTAGAGCCAACATGGAGAAAAAGACCAACATCCCAGGAACACCAGACTCTTGGATCCGACTCTGCCTAACTTAGATGGCACCCATCAACATTCCATCATGGATGTAGCAGGAGCTCGTGTAGCCACATCTCTCACTGAGTTATAGGTGGTTAATGGTTTTTATGGGGGGAGAGGGAGTCATATCCTCAGTGGTGTAGCCATTGGTAAGTCATTCTTCCTCAAAACATAGTAACCAGCAATGCTCACACAAGCAACCCTAGTTCAATGTAGTCACACAAACACACTGAGAAGAAAATGAGAGGAATTAAAACAGGACAGAGCAGTTAAAGTTGGTTTTGTTTACAGTTGAGAGAATCCTAACACATTGGATGGTCACATAAAATGAGAGGAATAGCAGAGAAGTCCTGGTAATGGTAAAAAGAAAGATCTAGGGGCAGGTTTAGAGGTTTTGGGTGTCTCACCTTTATATAGTCAAGAACCATAGAAAACAAGGGGATGGAGGACATATCATAAAAGTCCCAAGCGACAGGAAGAATTTATACTTGAACATCTGAGATTCTGAATCCAGAGATAGGGTCAGGGAAAAGACACAGCTAGACCCAATGACATCTCATAGACTGACTGGTCCAGTTGCTGCACTCCTCATCCGGGAAAACCCTGCCATGTGTGCCAGATGCAGCACATCTGTGGTTAACATTGTTCCTCTAAAGAATCACAAGGATTCCACTGTGGGTGAGCTACACATTCTCATTAGCTGTGGTCAGGAGGGGCGCCTCATTCCTCCAGAGGAATCCTAGCTGACAGACTGCTCTAGGGCATGTCTGTTAGGGAAACTGATTCATCTCCTCTTTTGGCTGGCTGTAAGGAGATGCACACCTGTGTCCTAGGATGACTTCAGAGAAAGAGGAGACAGAAGACAATGTTGGAGCCCAGCTGCCTCAGCAGACACTTCAGCAGCAGTCAGACTCAAGGGCCACCATGCCTGGTGGACAGTCGTCAGTGGGATTGTTTATTCTTAGTGCCTGGGTAGGCTCACTTAAGGCTATTCCTCTGAGTTTGATTCCAGTAGACAGCTTGGGTTGAGGGAGTCTGGCATCTGGGCTTGATTTGATCCCCCATTCTCCCTGTCTGCCTCCATTCTTTAGCCATTGCAGAATTCAAGTTTCTCAAAGATGGAAGGTAGAGGCTCAAACAGGGATAGAGGTACATTTACATCTATTCACATTTAACTTAAGAGAATTCTGCTATGTGTTAAAAAGAGAGAAAAACAGAGAAATAAAAAAAATAGGTTTAACCTTGCACCTCTCACAGGCAGATATTCCTCACCAGTGTTTCATGGTAAATGAGTATCTGTGATTCTTACAGGTACCTTCTACCACTTAAGCATCTTATCTTACTAATGTATTTGTCAAAATAAAAATTTAAAAAGCAAACATAGCTCTTGAAACAAAAATAGCAATGGCATACCCCATTAAAGCTGATTGTTTCTTGTCTTATTAGGGTTTTATTGCTGTGAACAAACACCAAATCTTATAAAGGAAAACACTTAATTGAGTCTAGCTTGCAGTTTCAGAGGTTTAGTTCATTGTTATCATGATGGAAAGCATGGCAGCACACAGCAGACGTGGCTCTGCAGAAGTAGCTGAGAGTTCTACATCACGATCAGCAAGCAACAGGAGGAGAGAGTGACACTGGCCTGGCTTGAGCTTCTAAAAATCTCAAAGCCCACTACCAGTGACTCATTTCCTTCAATAAGGCCACACCTACTCCAACAAGGCCACACTTCCTAATAGTGTCACTCCCTATGAGCCTATGGAGGCAATTTTCCCTCAGATCACCACATTCCACTCCCTGTTCCCCATAGGCATGTAACCATAGCATAATGCAAAAAAAAAAAAATGCATTTAGTCCAATGTCAAAA
Organism: Rhabdomys pumilio; assembly: GCA_030674055.1. Lineage (NCBI taxonomy): Eukaryota > Metazoa > Chordata > Mammalia > Rodentia > Muridae > Rhabdomys > Rhabdomys pumilio. Next base: position 6,026,783 of record JANHMN010000021.1, read on the forward strand.
ATCCCCATAGTCTGTAATAGTCTCAACCCTGCTTAAAAGTTCAAAGTTCAAAGTCTCTTCTGAGACTTGTGATAATCTCTTAACTGTAACCTCCAGTAAAATCAAAATGAAAAAGCAAAACAAATGCTTCCAACACACAATGGTACACAATGTACATCACCATTCTAAAAGAGGAAAGAAAGCATAGTGAGAAAACACTGGACCAAAGCAAGACTGAAAACCAGCTGGGAAAACTCCAAATTCCGAATCTCCATGCCTGATACCAAAGAGCTCTTCAGATCTCCAACTCTTTTCAGTTTGTTGTAATACACTTCTTTCTCTGGGGCTGGTTCTACTTCCTGTTAGCAGCTATCCTTAGCAGTTATCCCATGGCTCTGGTATCTCCAAATATTGGGATCTCCAAGGCAACTTAGGACTCACTTTCACAGCTTCTTACAATGACCTCTCTAGGCTTCCATGCTGTATACTTGGCCTCAGAGGCTTTCTTTAGTTACCAAGGAAGATTCCATAACCCCCTTCTTGTATCCTTGTCTCTAAAGTCCGAACCACATGGTCAAAGCAGCCATGTTCTGCTACTTGTGGGGCCTGAAACATTCAAATACATTCGAATACATTTTCACCAACTTTCTGGTTTTGACAATTTCCTTTACTGTCTAAACTTTGCTGATCTGGAACTCAATCTGTAGCTCAGACTGGCCTCCATCTCAGAGGTCTGACAGCCTCTGCCTTCCTAAGTGCTGAGACTAAAGGTGTGTGCCTCCAGCCACCATGCTTAGCCATAAACATTTCTCTACTTCCTTTTCACAGATTGTAAACTTAGCCAGGTGGGATCTTGTCCTGGGCTCACTACTTCCTTTACTCTATTTAGCAGTAGATTTCTTTAAACTTTTTTTTCTGGTGCTCCTTTTCTCTTCGAGCTGTACATTTTGTCTTTTTCCTAGTTCAGCTCACTCTCTCTCATTATAGATCTGCATAAACTTGGGCACAAATAATCAAGGAGCATATTCAATACTAGGTTGTCTAGAAATCTCCTCTGCCAAAGCCATTAATAAGTCTTCAATTTAGCCTCAGGCAGATTTTATTTTATTTTACTTTTTTAACAAGGGGAGAAAGCAGCCACATTCTTTGCCAAATATTACAAGAACAGTCTCTAGGCCACATGCTAATATTCTTCTCCTCTGAAACCTTGAGCCAGGCCCCACAATTCAAATCACCCTTAGCCTCATTGTCTTCCATGCTCCTAATTAGCATGGCCCACTAAGCTCTTCTTAATACCTTCAACTGCTGATTTTTCCAAGTCTCAAAGTCCACAGTCCTCCAAACAAAAGTGTGGTCAGGCCTACCATAAGAATACCCAACTTCTAGTACTAATTTCTATCATAGTTAGGGTTTCTATTACTGTGTAGAGACACCATGACCATGGTAATTCTTATAAAGAAAAACACTTAATTAAGGCTGCCTTACAGCTCAGAGGTTTAGCTCATTATCATCATGGTGGGAAGCATGGCAGCACACAGGCAGACATGGTGCTGGAGAAGGAGCTGAGAGTTCTCCCTCTGGATCAGCAGGCAGAAGAAAGAGAAAGTGACACTGGGCCTGGCTTGAGCTTCTGAAACCTCAAAGCTTAGTCCCACTGACACATTTCGTCTACCAAGGCCATACTTACTCCAATAAGGTCAGACTTTGTAATAGTGCCACTCTCTGTGAGTCTATGGAAGCCATGTTCATTCAAAACACCAAGCTGTTCTACTGTCATGTGTGACAGGAGTTTAGAGGGCCCAGCTGGTATCTGTCCTCTAAGAATTGATTCAAGGACCAGAGGCCTTCATCTCTGATGTTGTCCTGCTGAATAGCCTAATAGAGAACAAGAGATTCCTCAGAGCACAAGCCCCAGGAACCAGCTCTGAGATGGGAGCAAAGTGCAGGACATATGTGTTCAGGATTTGTATCTGTGGAAGAAAAGCAAGGATGCAAAATTAGATACAGGGGTAATGATGCTGATATGTGTGGTCCCAAAGAAAGATCTCCACCAACTCCTCAAACAGCTCAAGGGCCTGGGGCTGGGAAGGTTTTCTCAGTCGTCCCTTATTGGAGTAAGATAATGATGCTGTGGAAACCAGGCATTTGGGAGAAGTGGGAGCATCTTCCAGCAGCCAAGTTAAGTTCATTACTACAAATGGAGATGGATTGTTACCACAGCCTGAAGGACTAGAGCAGAGATCTGCAACTGTTCAGGAAGTGGTTAAGGGTCTGCAGGTCCCTCACTCGGTCACCTTACTTATCTCTGTTGTTGTGGAGTGAAAACAGCTGCAAATGTATAGGGACAGAGGAGTGGGGCTGGGATCCAATAAAACTTTATTTATAAAACAAACAGTAGACACTTGTACTGATTGCTAGGCAGGAACGATGTAAAGACGAAGCCTAGAAATGATTGTGAGCATTCAGGCCTTAGTCGACGGGGCTCATCTCAGTCACAGGGTGTCATTGAATTGCAAAGGACAAGAAATAGAAGCTTTCTTTTTATTTCAACAGAAAATGAATGGAATTTGTGGTGTTCTTTTAATGATCTAGCACCACCCTGAGGGACCTCCTCCATTCTGGTCTTTAAGGACAGCCAGCAAGTCCAAAAGAGTGGAGATGATTCCAGAAAGGGTTTCAGAGAAGTGAAGGGCCAAAGAGAGACCAGAGAAGTAGGATATGGGCACGGAAGCCTCGGGGGACACTTCCTAAATGGCCACATCTAAGCAACACACCATGTGGCTTGTCCTGTGTGTAATGAGAGGAAGAAGAGCCCACAAATGCTACCTTGCCAGAAATATAGAAAGATTACTTCTTCTCTATCCCCATCCCTGTATCATAATGTCAGTGAGGGTATGGTCTACAGGACGGTACTACTCAGTGTCTACTGGAGTGAGTTTCCTGTACAGAAATTTAGAGCCTTGTTAAGCTGTCTGGGTACCCCTAAACACATCCAGGCCAATCCTCAGAGACCCCCACCATTTCTTACCATCGCTACACTCTCAGTCAGATAATACCAAAAACCACTTCTTGCATTGAAAACCATTTTCTACCACAATCCAGGCCCTGCATGTTGCACACAATTTTATATAACTATTAGTAAACAGTTAATACACACTTTACTTCAAAGGAGAGTTCTGAAATTTACTTTTTCCAGACAAAGGCAAAGGAGATGACTGATTTGGTTAAAGTGCTTGCCATTCAAGCACCAGAACCAAGCTCTGTCCACAGAACCCAGGTAGAAGCCTGGCATGGTGGTATGTATTTGAAATCCCAGCCCTGGGGACAGAGGGTAGACAGCTACCTTGGACTCACTAGCCAGGCAGCCTAGCTCAATCATCAAGTTCCAGGTAAAATAATGACCTTGTTTCAGAAACAAAACCAGGAAAACCAGGATAGATGTCACCTAAAGGTTGGCCTCTGACCTTACAATTGTACACACACACACACACACACACACACACACACACACACACACACAAACACACACACACACACACACACACACACACACACTGTAAAAGAAATCCCTTTTCCTTTGTGAGAAAAATGCCTCATGTGCTCTCTTTAAGGTAGAATTTGTCAGCACACACTAAGGGCGGGATGAAAAGCCCCGGCAGGCAGTCAGGAAGCCTCAGAGTTAGAGCTCAGCTCTGCTACTTGCTAACTCTGAAAAACTAGTTATGTGCACTTCCTTTTTCTAAGTGTGTGTATTTTTTAATGTGCATGGGTGTTTTGTCTGCATGTATGTCTGCATACCACATGCATGCAGTGGTATCCAACCTAGGTCTAGAGCAACAGACCACTGTGAGCTGCTGTGTAGGCGCTGAAAAAACAACCCAGGTCCTCCAGAAGAGCACCAGTGCTCTTAACTGCTAGACTGGGTCTTCAGCCCCCAATTGTGTTAGCTTCTTGAGCCTCAGTTTCTCCATCTTTAAGAGGATAATTGAGCAATTTACAAGGCTTAGGCAAAATTGAAGACACTGTAGGGTATGGAAAGCTCTCGGCAGCCGGTATATGGCAAAGTATTCAATAAGTATCAAAAGTTATGAATTATTAATACTGCTGTAATGCAAGTGATCAAAGTCCGCTGGAGGGGAACTTATGCAAGCCGCTGCATCTCCCTGACTTTGATTACAGCTTCTACAAGAATGTGGATAATCAGACAGTTGTGTCCTATCGAGCACCCCCACCACACACACCCAGTATGAGGGTTTGGCATGAGTAAGAGGTTGTTTGACTCTCGTAATTAAAAATAAATGCAAAGTGATGTTAAACTTAGCCTGGAAGGCTGTTAGGAGAATAAACTATATGTCACAAAGGGAGGTGGAGGCAGCACATCTGGTTCCAGAGAAGCAAGATTGAATAAGATATTGTGTTAGTTATCTCCTGCCCCAGAGCTGAATAGCTGAAAGCAACCACAGGTTTGCTTCCCACAGTTCTGTGGGCTGGCCACGTGGTTCTTCAGCTGGTGGCACCTGGGCTCCCTCTCACAGCTGCAGATAGACTGTATTTGGCTGAGAGAACTGAGAAGTCTGAGTGCCATGAGAGCAAGCCCCAGGGCATAAGCACTTAACCTCTGACTGTATCCTGGGTGCCTTATTGGCCAGAGCATGTCATACAGCCAAGCTGCACATCAACACAGAAAGGGACCACACAAAGGCACCATAGCAGGTGGATTCATGCTGCATCGCTGTTGGGAGACAGTTGGCCACAGACATCTTTCCTGCCCCTGAGGTAAGCCTCTGTAAACTGTTCACTTTGCCCTGCTACATGATCCACTGCCCAAAGGCCACTTCCCTGGTACATCCTGGGAAAGTGTTTACAGGAGAGTCCCTGGGAAAGCATTTACAGGAGAGTCCCAGGCTAGTTTACACAGTACTATAGAAATCTGGCTTTCTACACAGAGCCTTAGACACCCATTGATCTAATCAAGCATGATTAGACCATTCCTTGTCATGTTTCATTAGCCTGAATCTGATCACATGGCACAGTCCAGCTGCAAAGAAAAGAGTAGGTTTAATCTTGGCAATATACCTGGTATTATTTCTGCCTTCACAGGCTCTGTCCCACTCCAAGATGCTCACAGAGAACTGTTCCTTTACCTGTTGACATTATCTGGCTGACAGTGTAGTCATTATAGAAAATGGTGGAGTCTCTGAGGGTTGGGCTGCTGGCCAAGCCAGGATGGGTTTAGGGGAACCCAGATACTCTACCAAGGCCCTAAAGTCCTGGACATGAAGCCAGTCCCAGTAGACACTGAGTTGTTCAGTCCTGTAGACCATGCCTCCATAGACATTATCATAAGTAGATATGGGTAGAAAAGTATTCTTTCTATTTTTCTGGACAGGTAGCATTTGCAGGCCGTTCTTCCTCAGCATTAATAGTCAACAAGAACAATTGTCCTCTCGTTACACATGAGACAAGGCCACATGTTGTGTTACTTCAATATGACTCCCAGGCCTCCAGGAAATGTCCCCCCCCCTGAGGTGTTCTGCCCATCTCCTATCTCTCTGGTCTCTCCCTGGGCCTTCAGTTTTGTCCTCTGAAGCCCTTTCTTGAGGCACCTTTACTCTTTCTGGACTTGCTAGCCCTCCTTAAAGACCATGGGGGAGGAGGTCCCTCAGAGCGGGGACCTGAAGAGCACAGAAGAAAACATCAACCACTGTGGTTCAAGTGGTAAGACTCAGGGCTCTTGACCTAGTTCCTTGACCAATTAGCTCCCTAGGACTGGCTCTGTAATGGAAGGGTCTGGAGCAAACTGAAGGTATAGATCCTCTTATTAAAATATTGGGAGAAAATGACATGAAAGGAGTTAACATGTGAGGTCTGTCCTTTCCTCCCATGGTCCCTCTGTAGCTTTTCATCTTACTATAAATGTCCTTGTATGTAAAGAAAAATGGGGAATAACATAAACTAGTAGCCTGAATTTTATCACCCATTTTTGTTTAGCACAGTGTTTTGGATGTAAATATGAGAGAATTCAACTCATACACCGAATCACCAAAATGACACTATTCTTAATTCTTGGCTCTTATATGTAGGTATATATAAGTATGTGTCAAAATCTATGTGTATATGTATATGTCATTTGTTTTAGAACAATAGCATTTTGCCATGGAATTCATCAGTTAATTTTACTTTGTTTCTTCATTTTGATTGATTGATTGATTGATTGATTGATTGATTGATTGGCACAGGGTCTCATCTATCCCAGGTTGTCCTTAAACTCTTGAGCCTTGTGCTTCCATTTCCCCAAGTACCAGGATCACAAGTTAGTGATGAATGAAAAGAGTGTCAGGCTTCTGTCTACTTCTCTTTATACCTTCATTTATGGCCCAAGAAAGAATCAAATAAAGAACATAGTTTGTTATTCAGAGACCTTCACCTACTTTCTTATGTCCCACTGAACTGGGAACATGGCCTCTTGGGGTTATCAGTGCTCCAGTCTAGTCAGTTATAGACACAGTATCTACTTCTTTATGTTTTGTTGAAAAAATGTATATTACACATCTCCCAGGATTTATTATTTGAGTCCATCACAAGTGTATGAGATGAGGTGACAAAGCCCTAAGGAAGCATAAGGCTGCTATTCTGCTCATTGTCGCACTCCAATGTCCAGTCAGACTTCACTCACAAAACACACACTCAAAGAGCAAATTCTTAAGAACTTCATGATGGTCACAGCGGTGCGTCACACCAAGATGCTCTGCATGTGCCCATGAAGCTGACATCCAATGTCTTCATGTGTGTGCAGATGCCCCATGAGATGTCTTGTTCCCTTTCATTTCTCTAACTTGACTGATGGCTCTACCACTCACCTCTTACTGAAGACATTCAACTGATGCTAGGGTTGGATCCCTCTCACTCCATCCACCAGCTTCTTCTCTACACAGCATCCAATCATAGCATCCAATTGCCAAGCCTTGTTGATTTTTACCACCCATACAGGTCCTTGATCTGTCCATTTTGTGGAAATGACCATTAGCTATTGCCTATATAATACTAAGAGCCTCTTAATTGGTTTTCCCTAACAATCCCCTGCCCACTTGCTTTCCAGAACGATAACCCTAAAGTGTAAATGGACTTCCTTGAATGTTTGCTGCTGGGATCCTTTCAATCATTGACTTCTTCAGATCCTTCATATCTGTGCTGCACGTTAATCCCTCAGAGAGGCCTTCCTGGAGTGCTCGGTACGAAATGGACCTACACCCACAGGCAGAGAGCTGGCTCATTTCCTTCATCATCCTTATCTCCATCTGCAACTGTATATGTGGGTGTTTATTACGCTGGAATATAAATTCAAAGAAAACAAGACTATTTGTCTCACTGCACTACATCAGCAATTAGCACAATGCTCAGTCATTGGCAGGCACTTAGATTACTTAGGAAATTGATATATGGGTTAATAAAGTAAAGGGAAAGAGCCTGGCCAACTCCCAAGTCTGACTTAAATGGAAAAGGAGCTCATGATAGCACATTGAAGGAGGGGTAATTTTAATGATAGAATAGTTCATTTGAAAATAGAAAAGCTGGTACAAATGAAGTTCATTTGTATGGCACATCACATAGGTATGTAATAGTAAGAGAAACTTAAGGCTAACGCTAGATAATGCAGGCTTGGGTGACCAAACCATCAGAGCCAATGAGAGTTTTATGTTTGTATAAGAGGCATAAATCAAGACTGTATGGAAAAATAGGCATCAAGCCAACCCAGGCATAGTTTATAAAGACTGTGTCACTGGACCCAAGAGTGAGCATGTAGACAGACTTCAGATCATTTTGGGACTAAGAATAAGAAAGACTTTGATTTTCCAACAGTTGGTCAGTTGCCAGGGACCAGAAGACCCTTTCACAAACATGGCTCCATATAGTATGTAAAGCTAGGCAGTCTTTCCCAGAGATTAACTACAGGAAATACATGACATTCGTGGATTCAAGTTTGGCTGGCTAGGCATGCTGACAAGCCAAATAAGTAAAAGGGTTAAATGTTTAAAAGTCCTGAACAGGCAAAGACAGAGCAGAATCCCTGGAAAAGGAGAGTCAGACAATTTGGAGATGGAGAAGCTGTCAGGGTGTTTCAGGAAACAGGAACAGCATGAAAAAAGGCAAATAGCAAGACCACTGAAGTTAAAGTCACCATTAAATTTCACCAAGTTAATAACACTCTTTGTAGCCTCACTATGCAGTGATGTTGCAGAATATTTGATCACACTGTGAACCTCAAGATTGTTATTTACTGAAAAAAAAGTTTTTTCTAATTGTGGTATGGCTCAGCCTTAGCACACACCTTTAATCTCAAACAGTGAAGGTAAGGTTAGTTTGCAGAAGGAAGCAGCCATGTCTGAAAGTGATGTCTAATTGAGTGGCAGACAAAGTGATGAATCAGAGGAAGATTTGACAGAATAGAGTATGCCCAACTCTCACAAAAAGAGATAGGAAAGGGAAGTTACTTGAGAGGCAGTGCAAAGAGACAAAGAGAAGGAGGCAGTTTTACAAGGACAGTTGTACAAAGACAGGTTGCAGAGATAGAACAAGTTAGACAAAATGAGCCAGAAAATGACAAGGAGCCAGATTAGAACAGATTGCCAGAGTTACTTTAAGGCCAAGCAGAGCAAAACGTCAGAGGCCATGGGAGAAGTTAGATTGAATCAGCCAGCTTGGAAAGGAGTTTGAGCCATATAGCTGAGTTGACCATCCATCCAGCATTCAGAAAGAGCTAGAAAGGGTGAGCTTATTCAGCAGTAAGTAAGCAGAAGCTGAAAACATTCTATACTTAGATAAGATTGTATGGAATCTGGAAACTTTCAGGATGAGGCCTAGGTTAGCAGACAGAGGCAATAAATCTCAGAGACAATAATTATATCAGGCAAATATAAGTTACTTTTACACAATAATTTTTTAGTAGTAATCTGAATATTAATTCTTGCTCCCATTATCTTCTTGGTTACCATTGAGGAGACAACAGTGAAGACCTGGCTGCAACTGGTGTCAGCCACACTGAAAGTAAAGCCACCCTATGGACCACTCCGGTTTCTAAGCCAATGTTTCCAGTCAACTAGGACTTTGAAAATGAATATAAAATATGACAAAGTAGAATGCATCATAATTCATTGTAGGTAGTTAGAATAAGTGTAGCTTTGTCAAAGATAAGTTTCACCTTTTCGCTTTATATGAATGTATAGGTCATAGGAAAAAAAATACTTAAGGACATAGCCTGGAGATGGATCACATTCAAAATCTTTTTATTGCTGTCTACTTCATGGGAGATGGTTATATGAAAGACAGCAACTTGAAGACCCAATGATGTTAACCAGATATTCCTCTGGGGTTTGATTGGTGGTTGAGTTTTAAAGAGGTGTCAGAAGTGTAAACCACATTAAAATATAAAACACATCTTGGACTTTCCTCTCCTTTCTGGTCCTCTCCTATCGATTGGTAGACCTGTCAATATGGAGCAGAGAGAAACAGAATGGACTGATATTCCATGCAGACACCAAGAATGAATAGTAATTTGCTCTCTGACCTCAGCACCAGCTCCTCCAGCTGGCCCATTCTTGAAGATGATTTAACAACAGTTGACCATGATCTTGCCCTGTGTTGTGCTTTGAATGTGAAATAGGCTCACGTGTTTGAATATTTGGTTCCCAGCTAGTGGCACTGTTTAGAACAATTATGAATCCTTTAGGAGATAGATCATTGCTTGATAAATTGGATCGTGACAGACTGGGTTTGGCGATAGCTTACCCCATTTCCTGTCCCCTCTCTCCTTCCTGACTGTTGGTACAAAGTGATAGCTGAATCCAGTATCTGCTTCTATGCCTTCTCTGCCATACTTGAAAAATCCCCCTTGAACTGTAAACCAGAATAAGACTCTCCTTCCTTAAGTTTGTCAGATATTGTATAATAGCAACAGAAAAAGTAGCTAATACAACCTGTATTTCCAACTTACAAAACAATCAAATGACCTTTCTATGAATGGATGAAGCCAGATCTCCTGACAGCAGTGCAAGCGTTCAGCTCTATAGGATGACTAGAAACAGCAGACCCTGCCTAGCAAGCTAAGCAAATTCCCAGGCTCTCTCAGGCTCTCAGCTACTAGGTCAAGATCCTAAGAGCCAACAGTACCCTTCCCCACCCATGGAAAACTACAGCATCTGGGTCAGTCTATTGAATAGTGTCCAGTTGGTCTGGATCTGGACCATTACACTGTGGGAGGTCAGTTTCCCTTTTCCCTCGGCATCCAACATTGAATTTCCCATTTCTTCTTTTCTCATCATAGGATCCAGCTGTTTCCTGCAGCCTCCTGCTAAGATGTGAGCTCTGAGCTGGAAGCCCCAACTCCAAGATTAGCCCAATCTTCTGTCTCTGCCCTCCACTTCCTGGCCGTCCCTGTAGAGCTGTGGAGGATGAGATTGCTTGGCCTTCTCCTCCTCCTCCTGTAAGCATAAATGATGGTAATATTACAAGCCAGCCCTTCTGGCTTGAGGACAATGGGATCTGAAGGCTGGGTGTCAACAGAGGAACGAGGGTAGATGCTCAGACAAAGTGCTGACCCAATGATACCTTCATTTTCCTTGGCCCTCAGCCCACCCACAACTTTCCCAGAAATCTGGCTGCTTCCACACCTTAAAACCACCCAACAAGAAAAGGGGGAAGTCTTTCTGTCCAGGAAACCCTCAGGTCCTCCCTACAAAACCAGAGCCTCAGGGAAGCAAGAACAGCTAGTAATTCTTTTCTGAGTCTATGACAGTTCATGTGCTAGAGATGGCTCCAGATTGCTTAGTTTCCCTGCTTCACCTCTTTCAGATCTCTGGAAAGGAATGTGAATGCCATGGTATCATGAGAATCTGTCCTTAAAGAGGGGACAACTGGGGCCTACCTAAGACTTCTGTTCAGACCCCCACTTAGGACCTTGTTTCGGCCAGGTATGATACCCTTGTCTTTCAGCTACACCCCACAGCCCCCCTCCAGCTAAAGAAAAAAAGACTACAAGAAATTTCAGGTCCTCTTCATGAGAGCAAAAGGTCTTTCTTCTTTCTCCTCAGGCCTCCCTATTTACACTTCTCTTTCCTGCAAGTGTTCATAAAAATAAATAAATGAATAAATAAACAAATAAGATGACATGCAGTAAACCAATACAGAGATGAACGGACAGCCTTGATATGCCCAAATGTGACCAAACAAAACCCTGTGAGCTGGGGGAGACAATCCTCAGGAAGGAAAACAGAAGGAGACTGGGAAGGGAGTGGGCCGAGATGTGGAAAGAATGCTGGGAATGTCAACCAGCTGAACACACCTTAGAGATGTCACCACCACCCCCACAGACCATTCACCTTGAGACAACCGAGGAAGCTTTGAGGGTTTCCCTGCTTTACCTCAGCCCCTCCTCAGCCCCTGGCTGTACCTTCTTTCAAACAGAGCTCACTGCCAGGACGCAGCAAGTCATAAATAATGGCAAAATAAAGCCTATTGGATGGAGGCTGAGTAGTTAATAAATCAGCATTGTTAGATATATTCCTATTCTAACCAAAGAGGATCAGTCACAGCACAAGTGGCTGTGCACTGCTGGATACGTGCTGGCTCAGGAATATCTGATTTAGCTTCCTGCTTCCTGCATGCTGGTTGTCTGGGCTGGTCCACCCATCTCAACCTGTGAGTCTGGGGCAGCCCAGGGGTCCTAGCAACAGAGGGCATGCATTTGATCAATCTGCCAGCCAAATTAGCATGCTTCAGTATTCTAACATCGTGATTTCTTCTTCGCATGTTTTAGCCACATTGGCCCAGATGCTTCTTAGGAGAACCAGACACATTTGATGCTGGTAATTAACATGTCTTCCTAGGCAAACCTCTTCAGTTCACACTAAAATATGAAGAAAAAAAGCAACCAAACAAAGACAGCTTTGACTTGTGCAAACTGCTCTATCACTGCTCTGGACACATGGGGTTAAGTCCAGAAATAAATTAATCTGTGTCATACCAAGAGAGAAAATTCTTGGTCCCTTCTTTTCACAATGTATCTTTTTAGCATTGCCTGACATCACAGTGTGTGTTTTGTATTTATCTCTCTAGAAGATAAAGCCCAACGAGAGAAAAAAAATCTCGGTTTCAGGCCTGATTACGAGCCACTGTACTCCAGTGACCCTGTATACAGTTATCTCTGATCACATGTGAACAAAGAACGGCAAGTGAAATTCCCAATGGCATAAATACAAGAGGCAAAAGCAGATGTGCACATGCCAACACACCAAGGGGATTGTAGGGAATCGTGAGTGTAACCTTGATGATAATGGCTTCCAGTCATGTCCTTCTATGCTACAGACTGTGTCACCCCTTTATAAGTAAGATCTTAGTCAATACCTATCATACCTGGTTCCAGACAGAACTCTCACTTGGTGATTAAGTAAATCGTCAAAGACATAAGTCACAAGAACAGAGCCAGGCTTAGATCGGATCCATCTGTCTGCAAAACCCCTGCCACTTTCTGAACTATAACATCCTACTTACACATTTGTTTATTCCACAGAACGCTGTTGTGCTCCCTGAATTCTCTCTTTATTATCACTAATAGAATGTCTGAATCTTAGAAACTGTGTCATTTTCTTCTCTTGCTCCAAGCATGGCTTAGAAGCACGAGCTACGCAGTACACCTAAGCAACACACACATGTAGACACAGCTGACTAACATACAATCACAGATTGTGTCAGAGAAAGACAGGCGATTCAAACAGCGATGGCAAAGTGGATCTGCCTGGCCCCATATCTCCCTTTCATAGGGACAGTCTTGCTGTTCCTCAGTTGTTCCGTTATTCACAAGGTTCTTTGCATCATGTAACTTGCATGAGTCTAGAAATTATAAGGGAGGTGCTGGAAAATGATTCAATAGCTAAGACTGCTTGCTGCTCTTCCAGAGGACTTTCGGCATCTATGTTGGATGGCTCATCCTGTAACTCCAGCTCCAGAGGACCCAACACCCTCTTCTGGCATCTATAGCACACATACACACATGCACACACACAATACAAAATAAATGAATCTTTTAAAAATAGGTTCAGAATCTGGGGTCTCCTGGAATGTTAAAGAATCAAGAGATAGATATTGCTATCATTTAAATGACCACCCCCACCCACCCAATTCAATGTTGAAATTTTATTGTTACAATGACACTAAGATGGTGAGCACTTTTAGAAATAGGTAGGTTATGGGGCTCCATTTGTTAAAGGAGACCCATCTGGTTGCCTCTGCTGTGTGCTTTGAAGGGAATCAATGTTTATAATGAAAGAATAGAGCTTGAGCTTTGGCCTCCTTGGGTCAAGAGTCTTCAAGTCTTCTGTGTTCTTATAAGCTCCCCTTCATTGCCCTTGGAAGCTCAGGGCTACTGGGAGACTCCAGAAAATGGAATGCTACCTTATCACTCTCAACAAAGCTAGCTCTGGAGCAATAGGTTTCCAGTAAGAATACTGAGTCCAGCGCATGTGCTTTCCTCCGACCTCCATACCCACTTGCTCTTTCTTCATGAACAAATCAGCACAAAGGCCCTAACCAGTGAATCTGAAAGAGAACAAGGAGAGTGTGGTGGTTTAAATAGGTATGGCCCCATAGACTCATGTGTTTGACTGCTTGGCCCTTAAGGAGTGGCACTATTAGGAGGTGTGGTCTTGTTGGAGTAAGCGTGGCCTTGTTGGAGGAAATGTGTCACTGTCAGGGTGGGCTTTGAGGTCTCAGATGCTCAAGTCAGGCTGGGTGTCTCACTCTCTTCCTGCTGCCTGGTGCTTCAGATATAAAACTCCCATTCCTTCTCCAACAACATGTCTGCCTGCAGGCTGCCATGTTTCCTGCCATAATGATAATGGACTAAATCTCTGAAACTGTAAGTCAGCCCTAATTAAATCTTTTCCTTTATAAGAATTGCTGTGGCCATGTTGTCTCCTCACAGCAATAGAAACCCTAACTAAAACAGAGGGGTCTGTGGAACAGTTTTGAAGGAGCCAATGGAAGGGGGAAATTAAGTAATTATATTATAATCCCCAAAACTAAAAGAAGTAATTTTTAAAGGGCCTGACCAGATGCTGGCTCCAGTCTAGATCTCCCAGTATTCAGAACAACTCCCTAAATCTCTGTTCTTCTTAAATTGCCTACACTGACAGTTCTAGCAACAAGAAATGAACTGTGATAATGTATATAGCCTCATGGCATTTGGGATGAACAGACAACTAGTGTAATGTCCATCACAGAACCCATAAGCACCACTGATTACACCATTCCTGGCCAGAATGACTGGGGCAGTATCTACCATAGACTCAACTCCATAACATAGCATGCATGGCTCTTGACAGTCTAGTAAAAATGCCTCCTGTTTATCTTGCCACACCGTAAGGGTTTTGTGCTTATTATCTTATTCAGTCCCTACTTCAATTCTGCAAGGCATCCATAGTTCACAAACTGAAAGAGAAAGTTTAGATAACTTGCCTGATCCTCATAGACAGAAGATGGAGCCGAGATAGGATTTGAACTATCTAGCTCCAAAGTTTTCCCCACCATGCTGGATTCTGCCTGGCAAGCTCCTTTGTGTCATGAGCCTTCTGTCTTGGCAGCACCAATGGTCCTAGAAGTCCTTACACACCAGGAGCTGTCTTCCTGGAAAGAATTCTGATGCAAGGCAGAGCCATAAGTGACATTCCATCTTCTGAACTTGCACAATGGTCCAGAGCTCCCAGGGGCAGTGCAGGGAAACCCATAGGGACACAGGACACTTGAAAACTGTTGGCCCAAGGAGGCCAAAGCCCAAGCTTTATTCTTTCATTATAAACATTGGGTCCCTTCAAAGCATTGTGACCACCTTATCTAAGAAGAAAGTTGAAGCTTGGTGAAATTGAGACTTAATGAAGTTGACACAGTGGTATTTTGGCAGAAATGGGTTTTGAGCTAAAACTAGCTGGTTTCCTGAATTTATCACTGTGACTGCCTAAGTTACACTTCTGGTGTTCAGAGACTACCAGCTGAGTCTCCTCTACCCATCTAATAGTCAGAATCGTGGCGATCATGTGCTGGGTACCTATCGTTTGCTGTGTGTTGTTCTCTTTATATGAGCCTTCTGTCAGTGCAAGGAGGTAAAAACTGCTAGTCACATAACACTGACAAGAGAAGTAAGGCAGAAAAGCCAATGGTAGAGCTGGGATTTGAACCCAGATCTGGCCACTTCCAACAGTCAGACACAGACACCTCCAAAACTGGTAATTTCATATCTACTATTCCTTGGATTCTTGTTCTTAACCAATAAACTTTGCTTTTAAAAAAATATTTTTGTCTTATTTTTTTATGTGTGTACCATATATGAACATGCATGTGTATGCAAATGTGCATGTGAGAGTGTGTGTTTATGTGTGTGCATGCATGTGTGTGTATGTGTAGACGACAAGTAAGTCTTATACATCTTCCTTAGCTTCTTTTCATTATATTTTGTGAATGCATGAATGTAATATGTTTGCCTGTACGTGTTTGTATGCACATGTGTGAGCACATGAACATAAACATACATGCCCCACTGTGTATGTGAGGGTCAAAGAACAACTTAGCTTCCACCTTGTTTGAGGCAGGACCTCTTTGTTGTTCATGCTGTGGTCAGGAGGCTGGCAGGCCCATGTGACCACAGGCCCATGTGACCACAGGGATTCTCCTGTCTCCACCTCTCATCTCACTGTAGGAACACTGAGATTCCACATTCACACTGTCATGCCTGCCTTTCCATGGGTTCTGCAAATTCTAACTCAGGTTGTCATGCTTGCAAAACAAGTACTTTATCCAGTTGCCCTCAGCACCACCGGGTAAACTCAAATCCCTGTTTTAACTTTGCACCCTGAGTCTCCTACAAAGGCCAAAGGGACTACACTCAGGAAGAATATTAGGAAAATACAATTTGATGCCTTGGAAGGGGTGCTTGTAGGGATGGTGCTGGCTCTCTGCTCTTTTCCAGAGAAGTGTTAGGAAGCACCCCAGGAGGGCTTTTAAGAAAAACACTGCTGGGAGCCAGTGCTCCTCCAGAGTATACTCAGTTAGCAAGGCTGAAGCACACTCTGAAATCATCAAGACATCCACTATGCAGCAGAAAGACAAGTAAACACAGAGAGACAGACAGAGGGGGTGAGGGGAGGACGCTGAACGAAACACCCATTGGCACGTAAGTCTAGATCCCCGTGGAATTATGTTACAAAACTTAGAAAAAGCAGTCAGGAAATGAATAATTCAAAGAGATGGCTCTAGGTGTTTTCCAGAAATAATCACATGACGCTATTGTTAGCATCAACGTTGTCAGAGAGGGGCTTTCACATGCACTGAGCTGGCAAGTGCTTCAGGGGAGAACAGAAGTCATCAAGAATGACTATGACTCCTACCATCTGCAGTGGGTTGTTGTTGTTTTTGTTTTTGTTTTGTTTTGTTTTGCTGTACGGTTCTTTTTGTCATAAGTCTTCTTGCCACAGCTTAAGGTGATCCACAGGATGTCTGGTTAGAGTTAAGAAAAGTAGGGTTCAGATTCTAGGCTTTGGGAATTCAACCAAGTGTACAACCCATTAACGTACAACAATGATGAGAACCGAGGAGATGCCTCTTCTCCCCTCTCTCTACTGCCAAGGCTAGAGCTCACGTTTTAACTGTGTGTATCTTAGAAAGCATGATAGAAGCATGGGTAGGTGATTGTGCTTCCTCCCTCTGGGTGGCGAAACTGGATGATGTCACAGAACTGTCCACCTAAAGAGCAAGCAACTTTTTTGATTCATCTGACACAAGGATCGGGGCTTTACTGGCACAGAGAAATCCTTCATGCAAATCATAAGCATGTGTCTCCTTGTCTGAGATAGTGCAATGCCAGGCAACGATGCCACTAAGTCAGGGACCAGCAAAGCCCTGTCTGTGTTCTGCATCTCATTCACACCCCTCAGGCTAAACACCTTTGTGCAAAACACAGACTGCATGGTCAGAGAGGCACTCCTGAGTGCTATCGCACAAGAGCGTTTACAGGAGGATACCCGGGATCGTGAAAGGGATGGGAGAAGACACACCAAGAGAACGAGCAAGAAGACCCACTCGCTTATAATTACAATTTCTGTAAGATCTATTTTTATTTTATGGGTGGGGGTTTTGCCTGCCTGAGTGTATATGTATGTATGCTTATTGCATGTAGAATTCAGAGGGCATCAGATCTTCTGAAGCTGGAATCACACAGGGTTGCGAGCCACCGTTTGGTACTGGGATTTAGACCTGGATCCTCTCTGGAAGAGCAGCCAGTGCTGTAGCTACTGAGCCATCTATCCAGACCCAAAGACTTACTTTTATCACAACAGGTTATGTGATCTTTGTGCAAAATGATGGGAACCAGAGATAACTCAGATTCTGAGTTTATAAAATTGGAATATTTCCATATATACACAAATATGAATATATGGACATAAATATTCATTATACATGTACATATACATATGCACAAGCACATACACATATACATAAAGATATTTTGAGGGATGAAACCCAAGTGTAAACATATAACTGACTGGGGGCTCTGTTCCTCAATAGGGCTGCCTTGTCTGGCTTCAGTGGGAGAGTGGGTTATACACACCCTCCACACGTGGCCGAGGGTTATTTTGTGTGCTATTTGTAGTGTGCCTGTATTTTGATGGTGATATGGGCCATGTGTGAGCTTTTCCACTTTTAGTGCTGTGTTGTAGATTTTAGAGCATTTCAGGTTAGGAATTTTCGTCTTAGGTACGCTCAATCTCACCTAGGTTCAAGAACACCCAGATCATGGTGTCCTTTTCCCCCCAAACCAACTGGAGAGATGAAACTGGGAAAGAAGCTGATGTTGGATAGGGTGTCATTGGGTCTCTCTCCATCGTAAACCCACTTAAGTCAACTGTGGGCAGTGTTCAGCTGTCACTGGCTCCTTATCAGGGATTGACTCAATTCCTGTTGAAGCCACAGAATGTGAGCTTCCTACAAAGTGGATCAAATACCAGAGAAAAGGGGAGGAGATAAACTCCTCGTTCCCAATTCTTTTCTTCAAATTCAGTCAAAAATAGACTCTTCCTCACCTGTGAGGGACAAGAGAAAAGAGGAAGATGTCCACTAGCAGAGCTAAGACACAAAGACACCACACACAAGTGTGGTGACAGCTACTCCTGCCTCCAGCTGGAACACTTGCCCAGTGAGAGGAAGCCAGACTGACTCTACAAGTTGGCTATTGTGAAGCTGTAAACATGAGTGCGTGCCTACTGTGTATTGACTGATTCCTTCGGGGATAGACCAGGGATGGTACAGCTGGGTCATACGGGAGGTCTATATTTTAGAACTCCTCTTTGAGAAACTTCCACATTGATCTCCACTGTGGCTGCCTGTCTTAGTTTGGGTTTCATTGCTGTGAAGAGACACGATGATTAAGGCAATTTTTTAATTAATACTTATTTATTTATTTATTTATTTATTTACATTCCAAACACTGCCCCCTCTCAGTTTCCCATCACAGAGTTCCTCCCTCATCTCCTCTCCCCTTCTCCTCTGAGAGGGTGGTGCCTCCCCTAGGTATCCCCCCAACCCTGGCACATCAAGACTCTGCCAGAGCAGGCATACCCTCTCCCACTGAAGCCAGACAAGGGAGCCCTATTGGGGAACAGAGCCCCCAGTCGGGCTTCAGCTTTAGGGAAAGACTCCACTCTAGTTTTTGGGGGGG
>JANHMN010000021.1:6045528-6096564 GCA_030674055.1 Rhabdomys pumilio
CCCCCCCAACCCTTCTCTATACAGCTAATCTAACTTCAGAGCACCCATACGCCTACCCCTCAGTGTCTGATTGTACCGCCTATCCTGTGTCCCCTCAGTTAGTGGGCACTTGTGAAACAAGAATGCCTTTTAAATGAAAGTGTGAGAAAAACGCCATGAAGGTGGCCAGGCACCTCCTATGAAGGCCATCCCAAACCCAGCACAAATGACTTCAGCATCGACTGGCCACGAAGCAGGCCATGCTGCAGCTGGGAGCGTGGAAAGGCCTGAGAGCCTCCCAATGGCCAACTGATGATGGTGAGCTGCCCTCCCCACCCCCAGACTTCCCCCGCTCTCCTCACAGCCCAAGGCTGACCTCATCTCTCACAAGCCCCAGGAACTCATAACTGTCAGTCCGTTGGTCCATGGACAACCTGTGTTCCTGGTCACTTCTATGTCAGATCCAACCGTCTTGATCTCTCAAACTGATAGAAAGGGAACAGGAGCAATTGTCACTGTACCATTAACCATGTTCTTGTCTTACCTATCCTGTTGTCCTCAAGAATGTCCCATGCTGTGACACTTTTGTGTGGTGACAATGGACAACTTGAGAGACAGTCACTAGGTTTGACACCTATCCCTATCACCCACCAGCTATGTGACTCTGAGACTCCATCCAACTCTGCTGCACCGAAGTTTCTTCATCTGTACGTTTTACTGCAGATGAAGCTGTTATGGCCTGAATATGACATGTCCTCCATAGATTTGTGTACTGTGACCTTGGCCCCAGGTGGTAGAGCTTTTTGTGAGATTCTGAAAACCTTAGGAAGAAGGGCCTAGTAGAAGGGCATAAGGACATGTCTCTAAAGGTTCCTTCCTTACTCTCTGCTTCCTGTCACTGTGAGGTGAGTAGCCTCAGCCACATGCTTCTGACATCTTAATGTTCTCTTACAATGGACTCGGAATTGTTGGACTCTGCAACCCGGAGCCAAAGTCAATCCTTCCTCCTCATGAGTATTCTGCTGGATATTGTGTCATAGCTATAGGAAACCAACACGGAAGTAGCACCTCAGAGAGTGGAAAGATGACTCACCCTGGGGCATGCCTTTGAACTGCACGTCTAGAAATCCCAAAGCCGGGGCTCCTGCCCACTCTGTCATGCGGCCAACCATTCTTGGCTATTACGGCCTTTGGAATGATGATCTTTTGAACGACATCCGTACAAGGCAGCAGCATTCTCCATGTGTTCCCTGACTGTAAACACAACCTTTGTGCTGTGCCTCCCAATAGAACAATTTCTGTTAGTCAACAATGGAAGTTCCAGAAAATTACAACAGATGAAAACTCCCTCTTGCCTGGTGACATCTGAACATCGAGACTCAGTAACACATTGCTCGGTGGGTGTCTTGGTGCTACGTCTGTAAACAAGCCCCACCTATAAAACAGAGCAGTAGTTATGTACAGGGTACAATGACTGGCCATGGCACCAAAAAAGGTTGTTTTCATGGGGAGAGACAATTCTATGTGTGTGGTGGCCCTGAAGGTCTTCCAGTAGGACAAGATGTGGCAGGACAGAGGTAGCACTGACTCTCTAGACCCTGTGTAGGCCCAGGTTAGTGTGTATAGTTGTGTCTTCATTTTGTGTTGGTTTGTTTTGTTGGTGTGTGGTGTGTGTGTGTGTGTGTGTGTGTGTGAGAGAGAGAGAGAGAGAGAGAGAGAGAGAGAGAGAGAGAGAGATGTAGAGATGTGTATATGCTTCTACATGACACAGGCATATGTGGACCATGGCAGGCACAGAGACTGGAGACTAGCCTTAGGTGTGGTGCTCACCTTCTGTCTTGTTTAAGACAGGGTCTCTTGTTCATCCCTGTGTGTGCCGGGCCAGCTCGCCTATAAGCTTCCTAAAATTGTGTAGGGCACAGGGGTTATGGATGGAAGCTGCTGTGCCTGCTTTTAAGTGAATTCCAGGGGTTTGAACTTGGCTCCTCACACTTGAATGGCAAATCCTGAGCTGTCTCCCCATGGCTTTGTCTTTGTTTTTTAAAAAGAAAAACTTTGTATTTTAAAAGAAAATAGAAAAAGAATAGAGATGTAAATAGGCTTCAGTCCACAGCCTGGGTTTCTAGTAAAGATCTGCACCTCAGTTTCTGTCATTTTATCCCACAATATTCCCACACAGCCACAAGCCATATATTGCAAACAAAACAAAACAAAAAAAAACCAAAATACTTGTCACTAAGGGACACATAACTGTTTAAGAAAACATTGTATAAACCCAAATTGGAATCTATTCTGAAAAAAACAAAGCAAAACAAAACAGAACAAAACACTGTCACAGACTCTGGAAAAATGTCAAGGTCATGACCACAAAGTCCAAGGACAGTTCCATATGGAAAGAAACTGGAGAGATGTCATAGTTAAGCCCAGTGTGTGACCCTGGATACATCTAGAACCCCTTACAAGTTTTTTTGCTCGTGTTTGTTAAATTGCTGTCAAGTTTTGCCTAACATCTGTGAGCTAGATAATTAAGTTATACTGGCATAAATCACCTAATTTTGATTATCATAAGAGTGTGCATGGTTCTCAGGGAAATGTACACTGAAGTATCCAATTGTGTGCGTGCGTGCATGCGTGCATGCTTGTTTGCTTGCTCATTCATTGTGGATGGAGACCAGAGGTCAACTTTAGGGAACATTCCTTAGGGGCTGGCCACCCTTCGGGGGCAGGGGTGGCCTCTCCCAAGACAGGACCTAGAGCTCATTGGTTAGGTTAGGCAGGACATCCAGCAGACTCTAAAGATGCCTCCCCCAGGGCTGGGATTGCAAGTTCACATCACCATACCCAACTTTTTACCTGGATTCTGGGGGTCAAACTCAAGCCTTTAGGATTTCAAGACAAAAATTTTGCCTGCTGAACATGCCCTCTGCTTCTACATCGAGGTGCTTCATGGCAAGAGGACACGGGTCTTCTCAAGCAGCTCAGAAAGACTCGATGATGTGTCCAGAGGGAGGTAAGTGGGCACGGCCAGAAGCTGGTCTGTGGAAAAGTGAGAGAAGTTCAGAAGATCTCTGCATTCAGTGACATCTTTCCTACAGATCTCCAACAACTTCAAAATCAACATGTCGTGAAAGGCAGTCCCCAAAAGACTCAACCTTCCCACTGTCCAGAGATTCTCTGAGCATGCAAGGTATGGGACTGAATTACTCTAGGATCTTGGCTGCAAGACATCTCTCCCTTTAGAGACAACTCTATTGTCACGAGCCAACACAGAGCAGTTTTCTTTTCCAAGAGAGAAAATCCTCCCAACTAATCAATTAGGCCTTTTATAGGAAGGGAGAAACACTTCAAAACTGGAAGACCACTCTCTCGACCAAGAGGATGAGGCCACCCCTCACCTCTTTCCCCTCTTCAAAACAAATGTCTGTCCATGGTTACATTCGTCGCCTGACACCCTCTCACAGACTCCTTTTTGTCTGCCGGATTTTCACAGGCTCTTAAAGAATGTGGTGAATTTGCTGTTTCTGAATGTGGTTCATTTGCACAAAATTCTGCACCTCCTTTCTCCTTCCATGTCTCCATCATCAGTGACCTTTTCCTCAGTAGGCTGCTTGGACAGCATGAATGGAGAGTGAGGGAAGGGCTGGGGGGAGGGGCCTCCCACAGCCTCCCTCATCAGCGGGAATTTATTCAGCTAGTGCCTACTAGGCACCAGCTAACAGGACCAAAGACCCAGGAGGCAAAGACGCAAACTCAGCCCTTCTCTCAGAGTGTGCACCAGGGAAGACAGGCAGAGGATGCCAGTGAAGCCTGCAAATCATGGCAGGGGTGGTGGGGGACATACTCATGGGAAGACAGTTTACTCTGTAGGGGTCAAGGAAAATCTTAACCTAGATGACGTCCTCACTGTTGGTTAGGTCAGAGGAAGTCAGAGAAGGAGAAGAAAAGAGGATTCTTTTTGCTCATTAAAAATAAACATCCTTGTTTTCTTTCGAAAACCAGCAAAACAGCACTGTTGGTGGGATTGCAAAATGGTGCGCCAGCTATAGAAACAGTGTGAACGTTTCTTCAAAAAAACTAAAAATAGAACCGCCACAGGATCCGGCAGATTCACTCCTGGGTAGCAATGAAGGAACTGAGAGCAGGGTCTTGGAAGGTTTCCATACACATGCTCTATATAGTAGCATGACTCACGGTAGCGAAAGGTAGACCTCGCAGGTGTCTGTGACAGAAGACAAACAAAAAGCAAGCTGCATGCAACACACACGGTGCTGCCAGCCATGTGGAGGTGGAACCCCCACCACATACTACATCATGGATGAACCTGAGGACATTATGCTAAGGGAAGTGAGTTGGTCACAAAAGGACTAGCATTGTATAATCTGCTTCCATGAGGCACCTAGACGAGTCAGGGTCACAGGAAAAGAGGTACAGCATGGCTACTGGGGCTCAGGAAAGGGAGAGCCTGAGGTGTGACTTAACAGATACAGACTTTCAGTTCTGCAGCATGGAAAAGACCTAGGGATCTCATGGGTTGAGAGACGGAGATGATGCTTGGCATCCCACTGTGCATAGACAGCTGCTAGTCTAAGACCCTGTTCCCCAAAGTCCGTGTGCTGGGACTTAACCCTGACACAACAGTGTTGAGGAGTGGGGTCTTCAGGAGGAAGGACTCTGCTTCACAGCAGTGTGGCTAAGCTGTAACATTACCAACCCTGACATTCCAAAGTAACAGAAGGGATGGCTCAATGGCTAAGAGCACTTGCTGTTCTTCTCAGTGCCCATGTTGGGTGGCTCACAGCTGCCTGTAACTCCAGTTGCAGAAGATCAAATGACATATTTTGGCCTCCTTGGGTATCCACACACATGATATCCCCCAACATACATGATTTTTTTAAAGTGATGGAAATGGTAAATTTTATACTATGTAAGTCTTGTTTTGTTTTGTTTTGTTTTGTTTTGTTTTGTCTATATAATAGTACCTCCCCCACACACTGAACATTGAGTTACTATCTACAATAACATAACCTATGTCAGGTAAAATGAGAGTTTATCTGATAGGAATGGTGGTCATTATGTCGGTTGCATAATGAAATGCCCAGGCATCCTGTGCCTGATTTGGTTCCAAGTAAAAGAAAAATAACTTCAGCAATAAAGGACCAAGATACGTGTATGTAAATAGTTTACATACTATTCACAGATATAAACTGATAAAATATACCAACATGTTTGTTTGCTAAACCAAAAACTTTTTTTAAAAGATAAGGTCTCTCTACATAGCCTTGGCTGGCCTGGAACTCCATGTGTACACAAGGCTGGGTTCAAACTTAAAAAACAAAAACAAAAACAACAAAAAACAAAAACCCTGCATGCCTTAGTCTTTCAAAATGCTCCCAACACTTCGCTGCTCCTCAGCCCCAAACCATGGTAATAACTGATAACGTACTCACCCTCTGAGGCTGTAACCCTCAATTAAATGCTTTCCTTTGTAAGAGTTGCCTTGGTCATGGTATCTCTTCACACTAATAGAATAATAACTAAGACAAAGCTCTTTCCTTATCTCTGGACCCCTCCTCGATGCCTTGCTCAACCTCACCAACGCTAGGCATTTCCAGTGACGAAGGAGCACAGGGTATCTTCCACCCTTGCCCTAGACAGCAGAGGGAGCACAGGGTATCTTCCACCCTTGCCCCAGCTGCTGTCACTTTCTCGGTTTGTTTTTGATCCCTCCAGAGCATGGGCAGAGAGGGTTTGTGTTCAGTTAGCACCAATGTACCTGGTACTGTTGGGTGGAGACACTCCAGTAGTGATAAGACACTCCGTGGGTACTGTGACGTGGCCAAGGCAATCCACCAGCACACATTGATTACCTCCTCTCCCTACGTTCCCTCCCTGTTCCTCAAAGACTCATGGGAAGGATGGCTCATTTCAGGATAGCCTGGCATAAATCCTCCAGCCCTTCCTTTCCACTGTGGCCTCCACTCTGTAATCCTGACATGCCTTTCCAGTCAGCTGCCCATCTTTATACTTTCCCATGGCCAACAATCTTTGGATCTCCTAAGACATCTAAGAGTCCCACGTGTCTGCTCCAAGTATGCTTAGAGCCAAACTACTGAAGGTCTGCAGCCAATGGGCTTGTACAGTGTAGCTTGCATAGGTGCTGAGAAACCACATTTGCTACTCTATCTTAGCCCAAGAAAAGGGACAAGAGGTGGCTTAGGATTCCTTACACAGAACAGTAGTCCTCAAGAGCAATGTCCTCCCTCTCTCTCTCTCTCTCTCTCTCTCTCTCTCTCTCTCTCTCTCTCTCGTCATTTGGCAATGTCAGGAGACAAACTTTCATTGTCACACCAGGAGATCTAGGTGGGTGAATGACAAGGTCATTGTTAGATACCCCACAACACACATCACAGCTGATGTGGTTTCAGTATTCATCCCCAAACCCACATTCTGGAAACCCTGTCCCTAATGTCAGAGTGGTGAGGTCAGGGGATATAGGCGGTGAGGGCTCTGCCAATGTCAACAGATGAGCATGGCTCTCTTGAAAGTGAGTTTACTCTCTTTAGAGTGGGATTTGCCCCAGGGTTTTGTCCCTCTCTCCCACTGCCCTTTCATCTCCCCCCATAGGACAGTGTAACTAAAGGACCCCTCAAGGTACTAGCACCTTGACATCGGTGTTAATGCTTTCTGCTCTTCTGAAGTTGCCAGGTTGTCATACACTGTTATAGACAAAGATGATTGTCCTTCCTGATGAGGAGCTATTGAGTCTTCGGCATCAACAGGGACAAGGCTGAGAACCTCTGGTTCTTTGAATACGATGACGAGGGAAGGAGAGGTGCCTAAGATCACTGGACCTCACCCAAGAACAGAAAGTGACCCACCAGAACATCTGCATTGTTTTACATTAAGAGCTTCTCACAGAACTGTGAGAAGAATTAGCAGCAGTTTCCGGCATCTTCAGGAACTCTTTCCTGGGCTTTGCCCTCACTATGCTGCCTGGCTGTGGAGGCTGGCTTTCTTCCTGCCCAATACATCTCTCTACCCCTGTGTAGGGCATAAAACAGAGAAGAGAAGAATTCCATTTCATCTCTGTTGTTGTTGTATATGTACATGCGTATAAGATCTGTGCTTGAATGTTCTCATGTATGTAGGTATATGTGTATGTGCTGGTACAATGGGTATACATCCATGTGGAGACCTGAGGTTGACACTGGGTGTCTTCCTCAATCGCCTCTCTACATTATAGATTGAGACATATTCTCTCACTAAATTCAAAGTTAACTTTCTCTTATATTTTTGGTTGTGAGCCTAGCCTTTAACGGCTGAGCCATCTCTCCAGCTCAAAAGTTAACTTTCTCAATTAATCTGGCTATCGAGCCTGCCCCAGAGACACCCTGCCTCTCTCCAGTGTGCTAGGTTTGTGCCTCCTACCAACGTTCCACTGGCCGCATCTGAACTTGCATGTGACAAGCGATGCAGCTGTAGTAACATGAGAGAGTATATATGTGCACAGGAGAACACCGTGCCCAGTTGCTGGCGTGTTAAACCTGTTGGGATTTTCTGAGAGAAGACTGTCTTTGTGGTGTTGAGGAGGGTGCTCCTGACAGGTTCTGTTGTTCTATGTCTAGAGCTTGGCACCAGAAAATCCAAAAGCTGTCAAGTAACTAGAAGGTTGGACTGTGGCATCCTCTCCCTCAATCTGAGGACAGGACACAGACATAGAGATCAGACCCAGTCACAGGCTTCTGCCACGAGTGCAGCTGGTGGGGCTTCCTGGCTAATGAACACATACTCTAACTCCATGGGGCAGAGGCTTCTGTGCTCAGGAGCCCTCCAGACCTTGTACTATATAATGATATTGTTGGCATCAGGAACTAGCTTTACAGCCAGGAACCAGCTTTATGGTTGCTGGTCACCTCTGAATCCAGCGATGACAGTGATGTCACCCATAGGTGACAGGGGCCCGTGCATCTGTTGCCATGGCAATTGCCATACATTCCCAGAATCCACCTGGCCTACCTTTACCTGTGAGCAGTTATGTCCCAGCCCAAATAAAAGGCAGTCCCTCCTGACCTTCGCTCTCTCTTTCCTCCTTCATCTTCGTCGCTCCCTTTTGCCCTTTTCCCCGACAATAAACCTCTCTAGTGGAACTGTACTGACCTGGTGTGATCTGTTCAGACAAGCCGTGATTTTAACACAACAGATATGATATGACATGACACAATATGATATATAAAATAATAATTAAAATGATCACTAAAAATGCAGTGGTTTCTGAGTGCTATGACCTACTCTGGTGCTGCACCAGACCTTGGCCCATTAAGATGGTCCTTTGAGGTAGATGATAAGGCTCAGAGTCAGTGACACGGATTCTGAGAGTCAGGTGAAAAGCAAAGACTCACTTATTATAAATTTAGAGAGCACCTTTATACCTATTTGGCCCATGATCATTTGCGCTATGTAGTTGGCACCATCTGATTGGTTGTTCTGGTCACGTGCTCTGCCGTCATTTGTCTCCGGGTGCCAGGCAGGCTTTGGGATTAGCAGGCACGGAAGCTACAGCTGCACGTGTGTGGGCCACTGTGGTCCTCCAGTCAGGGTTGGTTGACTCTTTCCTCCTACACTCTACTAATTACCAATCCTGGATGCAGCGGTGGTGGTGGGAGCCTATGCGTTTGCACCCAAGTTGGACAACAGTAGAAGCCGTCTGGCGACCCTGCTTGCAGCTAAGGGCAGCCCTGTTGAGGATGCTGTCCTTTCATTGTGGAGTCTGAGGCGGATTCCAGGTGGTGGTTACCTGACTCCAAGCATTTATAGCTGATGTCTCTGTTAGTCATGATCATTTGTCTCTGACCAAAATACCTGACTGAGGAAAAATATCTGGATTTAAGTGAGGGAAGATTCACTTTAGCTCACAGCATGAAAAGGATTTTAATCATCACAGAGTGGAGGATGCTGAGATGGTGACATGGTGGCAGAAGGTCACGTGATAGTGACCTAGGACGCAGACAGGACACCACAAAGTGATGTTTGGCTAAAACCTTCTAAGGCCTATCCCTAGAGCTCGTGTCATTAAGCCGGACCCCACCTCCAGAAGGTTCCACAGCATCCCCAAACAGAAGACAAGCATTCCAAACATGAGCCTTTGGGGAATTTTTTTTTATTATTATTAATACCAAAAACATTCCGTTCTCTAAAGGCTCATCAGTGTTTCAAAACGCAGAATGCCGTCGAACGTCAAGAGTTCTCATCGCCTTAAGAGCCCAAAGTTCAAAGTATCTCTGGAGATTCAAGGCAAACTCTTAACTGTGAGCCCCAGTAAAATTCAATATATGATTGGAATGTATATTGGACAATCCAATATACAATGGAACATTCCAAAAAGGGAAAAAAGGCTGAAGAATCACAAGGAACGGCTGAATCTCAGCAGGGAAAACATCAGATCCTGTGGCTCCATGTCCAGCATCTGGGGCACACAGTGTCAGGATGTGAGCTCCGACAGACTCGGGCAGCCCCACCCTACGGGACTGCCACCTGCAGTACACATGGTCTTTCTTTGAGACTGGCCCTGCCTCTCTTAGGAAGCTTTTCCTTGCAGATGTCCCTCATGCCCGGCATCTCCAACACTGCGGCGTTTCCACAACAATGCAGATTGCACATCCGGTTTCAGAGGCCCCGTTCAGGTAGTCTCTCACAACTCTCCAATCCTGCCACACACTGCCTCCTGACCTCATACTTTTTTCTCCTCAAAATCCTGATGGTGACTTTCATGACTGCATGCCCGAAAGACCAGCGCCTCATGGATAGCACAGTGTTTGCTGCCAGTTTGAAAAGTAGCCACGCCCCTTGGGCTGTGGCAGTCTCCGAATGCCTGTGTGGCTGAACCTGGAAAGCTTTCCCTAAGCATCCCTAGCCATGCAGAGCATCCCTGCAATAATGAAAGCCACGACCTGGAGCCTTGTCCCCAGGCACCTCTCCTATTGCCCCGCTACCCTGAGTAAAGTGGTCTGATTCCTTTTAACACTGCTAATCTCTTGAACGGCTGAGACTACTTTGTCTGCACTTGCTTTGTGTACAGGTTTGAATTCACTGGTACTCACAGACTATTTCTTAGATCTTTCTCTTAAGCTTTTAGCTCTGAATTCTCACTAAAGAAGACCTGGCAAGAAAGAGCCAGCAATAACCGTGCTACAGGCTGTCGTGCTACATAGCCTGTCGTGAAATGTCTCCCTTTTACTTAAATTACCCTACTACCTTTAAGCCAGCCTTACTCAAATTTGCAGAACACAGACAAAATAGAGTAAGTTCTGTGATGGAATGCAGCATGTGCAATTCCTTGGAGACTTACTTCCTTCTGAAACCTCACGAGCCAGACCTTCACCATCCACTGTCCACATTTCTGTCAGCTTTCTGGTCTTCCATATGTCCACCAGGGTCACCATTAAGAAGAGATTCCAACACTCTGGCATTTCTCCGGCCCAAATCTCCAAGCCCTTACGCATTCCCCCTGCAAACCAAAAGCTTGCAAACCATGTGGCCAGGTTTGATCTTGGTGACCAATCACATCTCTATTACCAGTATTCAGTATCAGTTGCTTTCGTGTCACTGTAACAGACACAAGGGAGGAAAGATCTGTGGCTTAAGAAGTTTGTAATCCATCCCAGCTGAGAAAGGGCACGACAAAGTGACTAGGTCCATGGTGGCAGCAGTATGTGTAGCAACTGTCTATATGGTGCCAGACCAGGAAGCAGAAGGACACTGGAACTGGGCGGTGGAGGGGGTAACTCTCAAAGGCCCATCCTGGTGGTCTGCCAGCCAGACTCCATCTCCTACAGGTGCCTCCAAAAGACACACACCCCTGGGAGATAAATTAGATTTAAACCATTACAGTGTCAAACCTGACATCAGTTGTGGGGAACTGGCTTTAAAATGTGTTCATACATGTATAGTGGTGTCTTTATAAGACAGTCACTATACCCATTTTACAGATGGGAACCTAGATTGAGAGAAGTTGAACATTCTTGAGGTCACATAGTAGAACGTAGTAGAACCCAAATCCATACACAGATTTGCTTAAGGGTGACAGACAATTCAGCAAATTGCCAGGGTTCCTCTCCTTGGGCATGTGAATGAGTCCCTCAGTGTCGGGCAATGTAGAGTTCTGTGGTCACTTCCCATGACTGACCACCATAAACATTTATTTAAAATAGGGTTGTGCATGCCCCTCCTTTGAAAAGCCTAATGCAAACAACTTGGGGCAGGCCCTGGGGATTTGTCCATCAGAAAAAAAGGTGACGATGAGGCTCAGGCAAGCTGGGCAGACTGCTGTGCCTACTCGTCCAGCCTCCTTTATTTGGTTTATTATTATTCTGTCCCATAACCCAGCCCTGTTGCTATGTCCTAGCGCTCTGAGCATCTTATTATGGAACATTCTTATGCAGATGTTTTACACAGCTGGATGGAACTGCTTCCTGGTCATTCTGCTGTGATTCTAGAAATCTGTTGCTTGGAGAATATCAATGAATTCAACAATATGAATCCAACTCCAAGTCCACAAATAGACTCTCCTCGCGTCTTGTTCCTGGATCTTCCTTCTCTAGCCCACCATCCACCAAACACCCCAGAGAGGAATCTTTGAAACATATGGATTCCGTTTTCTTCCTGATTCCATATTTACTCATAATCATTTACTAACGAGTTCTTGTATTGTTTGTTTGTGTTTGCTTTGTTTATTACAGATTCTAACTGAGTCTAGGCTAGTCTGGAAATCACTGTATAGCTCAGGTTGTCCTCAAAGTCTTCATCTTCCTGCTTTGGTATCCCAGGTACTAGGGTTAAAGGCATAAGCTGCATCAGATCCTCATCTTCTTTCTGTTTTGTATCAATACTTAGTATCAGTACTTTCTGTTTTCATTCTTCATGCTCTTGACCTATGTAAACTACCAGGCAGTAGGAGGGAGATTCAATACTCAAAAAAAAAATAAAAAAATAAAAAGTGGCTACAATTATGTCCCCTTTGGAGTGCTTTTCAGGAATGTTGCAAACTGTGGGGATTTATTCTCCTTCCCTAAATATGGGTTCACATTCCTGACCACTTCAACTAGCAGAGTGCGCAGAAGTAAAACCACAGGATTTCTGAGAGCAGTTCCTAAAAGGCAGTTCAAAAACCACCTCGCCCATTATGATGCTCACTGCATCTCCAGGCTGCCGTGCAAGCAGCTTCTTCTCTGGGTCATCTCATTGGGAGAAATATGAAGTTCTTCTCTACCCAAAGACCAATTTGAATGACCCTGTGATTGCAGAGAGAAAGAGAGACAGATGTCCACCCAGCCCTCACCAACACTAGCCCTTCGATGTTCAGGCTATGACCACATGAAAAATACTAGACCAGCCCTTTCCAAATTCTCCATCCAAGGAAAATGAGAAGATAATAAAATCGTTGTTTTAAACCAGAAGATTATTGCATGGTTTTGAATGCAGCAATAGGCCTGGTTAGGTGGAATACATTTTAAAAGTTTTGAGCTAAGACTGATTCAAGAAGGGGACAGCACTCAGAACCAAAAAGTTAAAAAAAAAAAAAAAAAAAAAAAAAAAAAAAAAAAAAAAGCTCTGCTTGGCAGCATAGGTTGTCAGTTGACCAAAATAAAAAGCACAGATAACTTGACCAATTACAGCAAGATGTTTGTCTTTTGGGGCGTGGCCTGATGAGCGTGGCCTGTCACCGGCTGGACTCTAGCTACTAGATGCTCTCTTAATTTAGTTCCTATTTATTTCCTACTAAGTTAGGTTGCAGTTTGTAAACTTAGGCTGATCTCATGACCGCCTGCCTCCCAACAGCTCAACATGGAAGCAGAGAGCACATATTTACAAGCTTTTGACTTCCTGACTGAATGCTAGATAAATCTAATCATTTAAAAAATCAAATAGATTAGGTCTTGTCTGAATTTGGAAAGACCTGGGTTCCAAGAACAGAAGAGACTGTGCCCCTGATTGGCTGGGTAGATAACCCTCCCCTAACAGCAACTGCCTTGCGCTGGGAGGGTGGGGGAGGGGGAGGGCAAGGACATGGCAAACTAATGCGATAGAGCTTGTCCTCGAGAACCCTGAGCTGCAGGTGACAAGCAGGTCTGCTCATGTGGATTTGGACAGCCCTTCTTAGGCATTTTCTACATGTGACCCCTTTGTACTTGAAGGATTTTTACAGAACCCGGGGTATATAGGGATGTAAGACATGTATACATGCAAACATCATAAACATATGTTTTCCGTTTATTAAAGATAAAGGCAAATTTGCATGCTAGTGAGATGGATGTGTTTAACTTTTGCATAAATTTAAATCTTTTCTGAAAATTTAATACTGTGGGATGCAGTGTGTCTCCCATGTGTTTTAGCATTGGTTGATAGTTCCATTTTATAATTATCAATGCTGAGAATGTCACTTGATATTAAATATAGAGTATAAAATGGCAGAGGAATGTTTAAGGCCATTTCAGGAACAAGTCTTAATCTCAGGCTAAGCGGCATTGAGTGACTTTTTTTTTTTTTAATGAAACTTAAATTAGCAATTCAAACGACAATTTTTAAAGTCAAGCATTCCAGCACAACACAGTCTAGAGATAGACTGATTTGATGGCCACGCACTAAGTAGCAAAGGCAGAGAGTATTGAAAGGCTTTGTTTGCTGTAACTAAGTTGTTCATTTCACCAACATTAGAAAATAACAGACATTGCAATGCAGAACATAAAATGTCCCCAGTCTGAGCCGGCAGTGTTTGCTGACGCTGTGTGGTCTGACAGCACACGCAGCGCAAAAGAACTCCTGCATGTTCAGGTCCAAAGCTCCAGGAAAGTCTCGGGCAAGCATTGCCCAATGCATCTGAGGTTCACTGCATGCTTTGTTTTGAATTAATTTGTGATCATAGTAGGTTCA
This sequence comes from Rhabdomys pumilio, assembly GCA_030674055.1. Classification (NCBI taxonomy): domain Eukaryota; kingdom Metazoa; phylum Chordata; class Mammalia; order Rodentia; family Muridae; genus Rhabdomys; species Rhabdomys pumilio. The sequence goes on from JANHMN010000021.1 coordinate 6,059,434, forward strand.
GAAACTTTCAACAATTGACATTTGTTTTAATAATCACACATATCCAGATGTACAATACCATACGGAGCCATGGCCCATGGTTTCCTAAGCTAAGTTTTACACAAATTGTGGCTTATTTTCTTATCGTATTAAAATATCATTGGGTGATTGTTAGGTGGTCAGGGGGACACTGAAATGAATATGTCGAGGGGAGGGGGATGAAGTAAGGAGTTTATTAGGAGAGCTACTAACACCCTGGAGGCAGAGATACAGAGAAACAACAGAATGGTGGGGGGTTCAAAGAGAGTAGGACCTCAGTGCCAGAGACATTATGGCATGGTCTCTGAATTCTCTCTTCAGATACCAAACTGCAGAGGTAGGAGTCTGGCCTGGGCACGGGGCCATTTCACAGCAAGAGCAGCAGCCAGGCTCTATGATTCCCAGGCAGGAGTCAGGAAAGGAAGTGGGAACAGAATGAGTTTTGCCAACACCAACTCTGATGCTAACTCACTCCTCAGGTGAGAGACCTGGCACCAGGGTTTCTGTTAGTTAGGGACTCACAGACAACTAGGTAGGAACCTGTTGGTGTTTCTGAGAGAAAACTTGAGCAGAGGCTGTACCTAATACTACCTTCTTACAGTGACAGTCCTGTCATCTTGGGCACCAGACTTCCAACCCTTTGAATGTTTTTGCCAGAGTCACAGGAAGAAGGCCATGATGCCCTAGGGCAGGATAACCCTGAAGGGTATGCTGTGCTGGGTCTCAGAGCCCAGAGAAGCTTTAAACTCTAGTTGTCCAAGGGCAATCATACTAATTCACTTTTTATTGGCTTCTTCCCTCTTTGCCTCATGTTCTTTTCTTTTACATTTCCTCTCCCAAATAAACGTGTGTTCTGTGAGGCTTGTGTGAGGAAGACAGAAAGCAGCAAGCCATGATGCCACAGACTAGGTGGAAACCTGAGCAGATGGAGGCAAGGCCTTCTCTAAGGGACACAGACGGAGAAGTGAACGTACAGAATTATGCTGTGCCCTCAGGAAATTGATGTCGAGCTGCCTCAGGAAGCTGCGCTATGTTCACCAAGATGCCAAACAGCAAAATCTCTGCTGTCACTGTTTCGAAGAAACTATGTTCACAAAACCTGCATGGACAGCAGTGTCAGGGGCAGGGGTAGGGGGGAATCTCCGTGGGAGGTATCTGAGATGAGGGCCTCTACCATCATGAAGGAATCAACAGTATCTCTTCAAAGAGAGTGAGCTCTCTGTCTGAACTGAACCAGTTTCTGGAAGCGTGATCTGTTTACACAGCCAGGCCATCCTTAGTACTTTGCCTCTTTCACGCTTGCTAATTTCCCCTTCACTGCCATGACATGAGAACCTCATTAGAGTTAGATGCTCGCACTGAGCTCTTGGGTCTCCCAGCCTCCAGGTTCAAGGGCCTAAGTAGACTCTTTTCAGCAAAATACTCAGTCTCTAGTATTCTGTGATAGCAACAGAAAGTGAGCTAAGATGCTAAGACAATCACAAATGTGGTTACCTCTCTCCAAAACAATCTTGGTGTGTAGACATGGACATGTATGTATTATGCTTGCACACACACACGTGTGTGTGTGTGTGTGTGTGTGTGTTTTCAGATGTTAAATGTCTTTCTCTATTACTATCTCCCTTATTTTTTGAGACATGAGTTCTCAGTAAACACAAAGCTCATCAATTGCATGAGCAGTGAGCTCCTAGAGTCCACCCATCTACTCCCCACAGTGCTGTAGGTAGGAACACATACCACTCTACCCAGCTTTTATGTGGGTCTTGGAGTTCAAAATCAGGTCCTTCCTTATCCATTATAGCAAGCACTTAACCAACTAAGCCATTACCTTTCCCAGCCCTAGAAAAACCAATCTTAATGATTTTCCACTCGAAGAAAGGATGTCTCCTGATGCCTTATGTCCTAGAGCTTCCTCATATCAAGGAGAGCCACCTGGGATCAGTCTCCAAGGTGGAATTCTAGGATTAAACACAAAACAAAAAGTCCCATAGGATCGAGAAGTGTTTGTCTAGTACCACCCCATGACCACCACCGCCAAGCATCTATCCAGCAGACACATTCACGTATCCTGTGTGACCAAGGGTCATTTCCTTCATTTCTCTGTGACTTCTCTGGAAACATCTTTGTTCTAACAATACTGCCTGTAGTGGTTTGAAAAGGTATGGCCCCCCATAGATTCATGTATTTGAATGCTTGGCCTAAGGGAATGGCACTATTGAGGGTGTGGCCTTATTGGAGGAAGTGTGGCCTTGTTAGAGGAAGTTGGTCACTGTAGGGGTGGGCTTTGAGCTCTTAAATGCTCAAGCTACACTCAGTGTGCAGCACATTCAGTCCCCTCCTGGCTGACCTCAGATTAAGATGTAGAACTCTTGGCTCCTCCAGAGCCATGTCTGTCTGGATGCTGCCATGCTTTCCGCCATGATGATAATGGACTGAACCTCTAAAACTGTAAGCCAGCCTCAATTAAATGTTTGCCTTTAGAAGAGTTGTCTTGGTCATGGTGTCTCTTCACAGCAATAAAACTCTCAGACACTGCCTTTCAGATCGCTTCAGAATACAGTGCCTAACAAGAAGCTGTACCTAGGTTCTACTCATCAACAGCCCATTCCCTCACCTTTCTTCCCACACTCTCTTTCACAGCTCTGTGAATGGTCATCAGTCTAACATTTCTCAGCCTACTTGCTTCTCATGATTGTGTCTACGAGGCTTATACCTCATTACAAAAACACTGCATTCTAATAGCAGTGGGGCCATAAACAGAGGCCCAACTCACATAAAACCATTATAATCGTGGCCCAGATTTAATCACTGGCTAGTGGGCTCCCCTGTGGTTTGACCGAGAGCCAGGCAATAGTCAAATGATCAAACTTCAGATGCAGAGCCAAATTGGCTTATGTGTTAAACAGTGGCGAAGTCTTAGATTATAGTGGGGAGAACAGAGATGTAGACAGAGAGAGAGGTAGGCTTTCACAATGTCAGAATTTCCCATCCATGGTTTCCCTGGTTAATTGGTCCATAAAATAACCAGGCTTGTTAATGGATAATAGACTCATTTCTGAGAGCCCCTGAACCAGGCAGTCACTCTGGGATGCTGGCTCTGTGTTTAGAGCCAAGACAGATCCTCAGGGTAACATGAAGGTAGGGCCATTGTGACCTTTGTCTTACTGATTACTTCCAGACACTCAGCTGCTTAGAAAGAAGACTCATGTCACCAGATCAGTTAAGAGGGAGGTCTGAAATTCTCACAGTCTGAGGATCACTCTCTGAGGAAAACTTAAATAACGCTTCATATAAAAATTGCTGCTATCACTACTGTGGCTTGAGTATGTCCCCATAATCTACATTTAGCCTAGTACTGCAGTGTCAGGAGGTAGAGCTCAGTGGGAGGTATCTGGGTTGTGGGGGTTCTGTCTTCCTACAGACATGCATGCCGGCAAAATGCCAGCACACACAAAAACAAGTAAATCTCTAAAATGTAATAGTAAGGTAGGGAGGATGTTCCAGTTAAATAAGTGTCCTGAGAAGAGACAGCACTGTTCACTTGATCTCCATCATGTGAAGACACAATGCCCAGAAGGTCTTCTTTGCTGGAGAGCTGGGGGACTATAGCAGCATATGTGCATCTCTGCTGCAGACCTGCACAGCATGCCTCCCGAACCTGCATATGTAATGTAAAAGACAGCTTTGCAGTGAGTGTGCTCAAAGCACTCAGCGGGAACATTGGTAGACTCTGAAGAACAGTTTCAGCAAGAGAGAATAATTGAAGTCTTCCTGTCATCTGATGGGCAGTGTCAGGCTAATACTGCCTTTCTAGTGTTTGCTCCAGAAGGAGATGCACTTTGTCTGCTCAGGGAGGGATAAGGTGGTAGGAGCCAGCACCTAAATGCAGACCCAACGGGATGATTTCTGCTTGGATCTGAAGAGTATCTAAGCCCTGTGACTTGTGACTGAGGACTACAGTTCCTAGGGGGAAACACATCCACACGTTGCTAAAAATTCCAGAGTAGATGCCATAGAGCTACTGCACAGTTTGGAAGCAAGAAGTTGAGGTTGGATGGTATTCCTTCTGTTTTAATCTGTGGAGTTTTCGAAGACATGATCATGAAGCCTGTGAATGAGAGTAGGGGACAGGGAATGCTGACTTTTCCATGTTGTTTTTATCTGGAGGGCCTGAGACAAGAGAGATTTTGATGAGAGTCATTTTTCTCAAAACCACACTGCCAGATCTGGGCCTTGCCCTATCTGCTACCGCCTTTCCCAATTATATCTCATCTTGGATTTCTGGCCACATCCTCCCTAAAACCCACTGTCTCTGTTACTTTCTCTTGCTGTGATAAAACACTAGGACCAAGTCAACTTATCAAAGGAAGTGTTTAATTTGGCATGCAGTTTCAGAGGGTTGAGGCCATGATGGCTGAGTGGCGGAACAACTGAGAACTCACATCTTGGTTTCCAACCTTGAGGCAGAAAATAAAGCACTGGGAATCCCATGAGTCTTTTGAAGCCCCAAAACCTGTCCCTAGTGACACACCTCCTCCAACAAGGCCACATTTCCTAATTCTTCCCAAACAATTACACCAAGTGGCAACTAAGTATGCAAATATACCAACAGAGGCCATTTTCATTAAGACCATCACATTTCCACTACCTGACTCCCATGCCCTCATGGCCATATCACAATACAAAATGTATTTAGTTCAACTTTAAAGGTCCCCATACTCTGTCACAGTAATATCCTACTTCCTGGTACCAGCTTCAGTCTTACTTTTCTGCTGCTGTAATAAAATGCCACAACCAAGACAACTTAAATAAACATTTAATTTGGCTTCTAGTTTCAGAGGGTTAGAGTCCATGATGAAACGACTGAGAGATTACATCTTGATCCAAATCCATGAGGTGGGAGTAGGGTAGGGTAGGAGAGAATTAAGAGTTTCATTAGTCTTGAAACTCCAAAGCCTGCCCCAGTGACATACCTCCTCCAACAAGGCCACACCTTCCTTCCGATCCTTCCCAAGCAGTTCCACCTGCGTGGGACCAATTATCCAAATAAATGAATTTATGGAGGCCATTCTCATTCAAATAACCACAGTCAGTAAGGCAGAAGTGATCCCTACAGTGGTCCTGGTCAGGTTTGTAATGAGCTTCAAAAATGTCTTCAGTAGCTTCACCCAACACACACAGATCCATACACATATATATAAACTCACATATTATATGCATGTACATACAAACTATACTCTCAGGTACACACATGCAAGTCCAAACACTGTTTAACTGCACCATACCGACCCTGGGAAGAACGCCTATAGGCCTCCACTGAGTTGTGCCATCCAACCACCAACTCCTGTGTCCTGTAGCCCTCAGATTCCAGAAATTTCCTCCATGATCCAGATCTAAAATTTTGTTTCTTTCAGTTTATAACTTCTTGTTTGTGTCCTAAGATTAACATTCAAAAAAAATCTGTTGCTAACATCTATATAAATTCTGTATAAAGGACACAACATGACCCAGTGGAAAGACATTGGAACTTGCTCAGTGTTTCTATGGGTGAACAAGGAACAAACACACATATAAAGCCCTCCTCCACCTTCATTATGCTAAATGCAAAACCCCAAGAAAATAAGAATAGATCACATGTAGCGGTATATTAAAGAAATACCAGAATCCTGAAGTCAGGCACGAATTGCTGTAATTTGTTGCATTAACTCACTTAGAAGTATTTATTGTGTTTTTTGAGCACTCACTCTTTGCCAGTGTTGATCTGGCTCAAATACAGAGCAATAGAACACAGAGGTGTGTGATTCAACTAAGCTTGCAAATATATGCATGGAAGTGGACTTCAGAAACAGGCCTTTAATAGAAGTAGGCTTTGTGATAAAGGTGTCTGATCTCCAAATGCTCTCTGAGGTATATGGGTACCCTCATCATGAACATGCACATGTGCATGCATGTGCAAGCGTACACAAACACACACACACACACACACACACACACACACACACACACACACACACGGGAGAGTATAATAATACCTGCCTCAATCATAATAACAGAACTGAGTCAAGTAAGTTGTAACTACTGTTAAGGGCCCACAGCACAACCAGGCCTTGACAATACATGAATATCTCTAAATACATCATCACATTGACATTTTTAATGGCCCAGTGAAGGCAACTGTCTTGCATAAGGTCATGTTTTGTGTATGAAGAAACTGGGACCCAGAGAAATGAAGCAGCTAACATGAGGTCTCAGAGCTCTTGCAAACAGAGATGGCACGAAACCTGGATTTCATCTACCCTCATAACAAGGCCAGGTCGGCTGTCAGGCTTTCTTTGTTTTGTAAGAGTAGTGACGCTTACCCCGGGGTTACATAACAGCCCGAATAAACCTGATTCCATCTCCAACACAGTCTCAGGACTGACGAGAGTCAGGCCCACAGCCAACTACCCAAGAGCAATGTCTAGAAGCTTCCATCCTCCACTGGCTGTGAAATAGACAGCACCGGCTATTTTCATATGTGCAATAAATCTACAATGATTTAAAAACAAAAACAAACAAAGCTGAGCTGGCAATGAGGGACTCGCACTATAAAGCCCTACAGTTCCCTGTAGCCAGCTGGAGCCCCCATGCTGGAGACTCTAGCCAAAGAATGAGGGGAGGAAGAAGAGAGACAAGTACCACACACAGTAGGGCTCACTGAAACTCCATGCCAGAAACTGAGCAGACATTTAAGGTCAGGAATGGCAAACTGGGTGTTTTGACTTGTTTGTAGCTGTATGTGTAGGCTGATTTCTCTCTGACAGCTCAAATTTTCAGCAAAAGTTCAAGCACATACAAATGTCCGCTAACTCAGACCTACTATGTGTCAGGAGAAATTCTGAGAATTTTCACAACAAGCCCATTTAATCCTTACCATGAATTGATAATGGTCCTAATTTTCTAGCTGAGGAAACTAACACATAGAAAGGTTAGTTAAGTGGCCGGGTCTCAGAGCTAGTAAGTGGCAGACACAGGCTAATCTGATCCCAAAGGACCTGGTCACACTCTCTATTCTGCATTGCCCCCCAAACAGGGCCACAGTGAAGGAAGGCACATTCAGAATAGAGAAGGAACTGGAAGCCAGATTTAGGAGGCTAACCTCAAGTCAACAATTCTAACAGGAATTCTAGAGTAAAAGCCCCTGGTCCAGCAGCCTCCACAAGTGAGGCTCCAACCTCCATCCCAGAGGCACGCAATGGTGAGTGTCGTAGTGGGGTTTTTACTACTGTGAACAAACACAAAACCAAGGCAACTCTTATAAAGGACAACTGTTTCAGGATACTTATTCTGCTACATTTTATTCGCAGTGGAGGTCAGTGATTCGGCAGTAGAAGAGGAGGTGGAGCTGGAAGAAGAAGAGAAGAAGTGGAGGGGAGAAAAAGAGGAGGGGGAGGGGAGAAAAAGAGGAAGGGAAGGATAAGAAGGAGGCTAGCAGCCTTGGAAACCCACGGATGAGTCAAAAGCTGTCCTGAGTAGCAACTTCTATCAAAAGGTTAGATATTGGGTAACAACTCTAATTGTGTGGGCATCTTGTTGATTGAGCAGTTCTAAATATATAAATCCTTTAGGTAATAATAAGCTTTAAGAGTCTCATTTCTACCAGGTACTTCGAGGATGGCAGATATTGTCTGGGGTTCAGCGGAGCTTTGTGATGCAGTGTGGTGGATTGGCAGAGCTATCCCCCATGCTGGTGTCACATGGGTGCTAGGGCCTGCGCATCTAGCTAGCTGGAGCCCCAGTCAGAGACAATGAGCATCCATCGGAAACATGGTGGATGCCCCGGAACAAGCCGGACCAGGCGTCATTTTCTAAATACCACCCCTACAGACAACAGTTAATTGGGGCTGGCTTACAGGTTCAGAGATTCAGTCCATTATTATCAAGATAGGAACACGGCAGCATCCAGGCAGGCATGGTTCAGGAGGAGCTGAGAGTTCTACATCTTCATCTGAAGGCTGCTAGCAGAATACTGGCTTCCAGGCAGCTAGGATGAGGGTCTTAAAGCCCAGACCCACAATGGCATATCTACTCCAACTCCAACAGGCCAAACCCTCTAATAGTGCCACTCCCTGGGCCAAGCATATACAAACTACTACAGTGGGGAAGAGAACCAAACAAAGGGATCCAGTTCACTTCTGAGGTACCGACTCAAGCTTCAGGTTTAAGCCAAGGAAGAATGGGCTGAGAAGCAGAAGAGTCTGCACAGTTGAACGGTCCTGGTCAAGATGTGGTCTGCCTGATCATCTTTGTTGTGGCTTTAAGAGGTGGCCTGAGGAGGAAGGCATTACTCCTGTCATAGCTGGAGGGCAGCACTCTGATTTCTAACAACAACAGCAACAACAACTCTGCTCCAGGACACAGCGTCTCTCATTACAGATGCAGTATTGTAGGGGCAGGGGGCAGGGGCAGGGTGGGAGTAAGAGTTGGGAATGGGGATGGGGTGAGGATGGGTTCTGTCTAGTGAGGCTTGACTGCTCTTGAGTCTTAGAGTACTACAGATTTAGACAATGGCTTGTCTTTGTACTTTTAGCCTTGCAGGGGATGAGGCAGGTTAGGGAGTGGGACCTCCCTTAAGTGATTAACATATATCTATGGAGGAGAGGTAAGCAAGCACAAATGGAAGGCAGAGATGCCAGCTTTCAGTCTGTGCATATTCACCTTCTGAACCCAACAAGTGGGAAGTGAGCAGCTGGGGGGAGAGGAGGAGATGGTTGTTTGTTTCCAGCAAAAGCAGTCTCTAACCAACTGTTAGAAAATGATTTTGGAAATATGGAGAACACTCAGGGAGACCTGAGCCTGTGTGCTGCAGTTCATTCAGAGTGTGTGCTGACTGTGCTGTAGGTTCTGGATTTCCCAGCACCATAAAAATACTACTACTACTACTACTACTACTACTAATAATAATAATAATAATAATAATAATATAATAATAATTATTATTATGATAATAATAATGATAATAATGATAATAATAAAAGTGTTTCAAAAGGAACACCCAAATCTAGTGGGCTTGGGCTGCTTGGGAAATGGATTGAGTTTTGAGCCTGTCTTAACTGGATCTCAGTGCTTGGGAGCTAATGTCCTGGCTGTGGTTAGGATACCCTTCATTGCTTCCCTAGTCAGAGCTCTTAGAGCTGTGGGTGGAGACCCCTTTGGCAACCCTCTATGTCCAAAACTATTTACATTACAATCCATAACAGTAGCAAATTCAGAGTTACGAAGGAGCAACAAAAATAATTCTGTGGTTGGGGGTCACCATAACATGAGGAGCTGCATAAAGGGTCCAGCATTCAGAAGGTTGAGAACTACTGGTCTAGGAGGCTCGGTCCTAATGTGTGCTGGGCTTGTGAGGTCTGATTCTGCTATGTTCTTGTCTGTTCTTGGCAATGGTCTCACTTCTGCTTCACTAGCCCCAGAGGAAAAACACAGGGAGAACTAAAAATACAGAAGTCAGATGGGGGATTGACTGTCAGCTCTAATTCTGCTATTGCCTAACTGAAGAAGACAGTAACTGCCCTGACCGAGTGGGTTCCTCAGACTTAACCCTCACCCCACACTCACAGACGTCTAATAAAATGTGTTGTGAAAGAGTCCGTAGCATTTTGTTGCTACCAACATAACTGTGACATAACTTAATGCTGTGACATAACTTAAAAGAGAAAAGATATATTTGGACTTATGGTTTCAGAGGCTTCAGGTCATGGTACGGAGAATAGTTGGGGGTCTGAGCTCTATTCAGGTCTCCAGAACATCAATAAACAATACGAGCAGCTCTGTTATGGGGGTTCTGAGAAAGCCTGCTTCCCACAGACAAGCCCATCATGGAAAGAGAGAGGAGGGATGAACGCACATATTCAGGTCCTGCTCCTAATTCAGCCAATCAAATCAGGGTTTCCTCATCTCGTAGGGAATAATTCAATGGGCAAAATATCTGAAATATATTACCCTCCAGTCCTTCAGCCTCCTGAAAAGTGGGACAAAACTTCTCCCATTTTCTTCATGAAAACAGGAAAACCACGAGGGGAGTGTCTCCTAAAGTCCTGTTGGGTCAAAGCTTCCAACTGCTCTATGGCTGAGTAAAGATTCCTACCTACCTCACCACATGGTGATGAGAACAAATGTCCCCTACTGGCTGAGATCTCCTCTCAGAACTGGCCCACAAAAATGTCCTGTGGGGCTGGCCCTGTGTGCAGCCAGCATTCTTTGCATAGCTCTCTGGCTTAGTCCGTTAACTATCCCTACCTCCTTTGAAGGGGAAAGTTTGTAATTTTAGCTACAATTTTCCTCACTACTCAGTCTCAGTCACAAAAGGACTCTCTGGCTACTCCCCACTAAGACACGTACGTGAAACTCAGCTGCTGCCAGAAACCTCTCAATGAGATCTAGGAGCCCTGGAGAACTACAGTACCCTAACAGTGTGTCCTGCCAGCAGCTAAACTCCCTCTCCTCCTCTTCCTCCTCCTCCTCTTTGTCCTCCTCCTCTTCATCCTCCTCTTCCTCCTCTTCTTCTTCCTCCTTTTCTTCCTCCTCTTCTCCTCCTCCTTCTTTTTTCTCTTCCACTCCTGCTCCAAGGAAGATACATGAGTCAACTTTCTTATTGATGAGACAAAATATCCTCTGAAGAACAACTGAAGTGCAGGTTTATCTTGGCTCACAATTTGAGGTGCAGATTATCAAGGCGGGGAGGATGTGGTGTGGTGGTAGCGGCTTGACGCATGTTGGTCATGTTGCATGCACACTCGGGAAGCAGAAAAGGGTGAACGTTCATGTGGAGAAAGGTCATGAGATAAAGTCAAAAGTTTATTCAAGGAGACAACTGGGTGCCAGCAGGCTTGCATTCTGGGTCATTTGCTCAGGAACAATGGAAGCTCACAGAGGCACAGATGAACAAGATTTTCATTGACTTTATTCATCCCATCCTCTCCCCAGGCCAGCTAACAAACTATGTACTAGGAGTATTGAGTTAACCACCACTTAAATCAGGTGCCCATATGCTTGTGCTGACAAAATAAATAAATAAATAAATAAATCTATCAATGGCTTCCTATTGCACTTAAAAGATCACCTTATCTTGGTAAGGGGATACCTGGAGCCTATCAACCACATCGGCAATTCTGAAGAGTTCTTCTTGCATAGCTGAGGTCCAAACAGGTTTCTCTGGTCAAAGGGGCAGCTCCCCTCCAAGTAAAGACAGAGATTTAGGTTCCTTCCATCTGTAGCTCCACCATACACAGGTTCTAGTGGAACCGTATTGGAGAAAGAACATGAAGGACTGAGATGGGAGGTACCATTGGCTAGAAGTCAATCACGTCGCCATATGTGGTTGCAAGGAATGATGGGAAATATAACTTTGTGTCCAGGAGGATGAGGAGAGCTAACAGGTTCCTCCCTCTGTGGCTATGGAGTCTCTCACAGTGTGGTTCTTATTTACATCATCTACTCCCGCCTCCACTCCCATCCCCAAACTGACTTCACTCAACCCCGAGCTTGTTTCTGCTTCTTAAATACCCAACTCGGCCTTCTGCACGTTCACCTGCCATAGAAACTGTGTACTTGTCGATCCTTATCCTAGGAGGCTATTATGAGTGACTGTTCTCCTAGCCAAGCAACCAGCTCCTTAGGGAACCCCCTTTGCAAAAGGACTGTTCTGGCTGGGCTCGTACATTTTTCCTGTTCCCTCAGGGAGGGTGGGGGGGTCTCATCTGAGTATAGCTGCTGTCACCACCTATTGTATGCAACTCTGTCTTCACTGCATGTGGCCTTGGGAGTGAGGCTACAGTTTACAGATAGCGGAGGGGCCACAGCACAGGAACAGAAGCTCTGTCCATATGGCTGGATAAATCCACACCCTTGTGAGTAAACCATCAACTGTGCTCTGTAAAGCCCAATAAGGTCACTGATTCCCAAAAGTGAATACTCTGGTGGAATTTTGTCTTGGTCTGTCACCATGACCTTGGGAGAAGGGACAGACATTGTTTATGTCCTCCCTGGGAAGGAATTTTAGCAACAGAGTCTCTTCCTCAAACCCAGCAAGAGATGACTTCTGGTAAACATAGCCCACCCAGACCTTGACTTTCTTTTCTTTTTCTATTTTTTTTGGGGGGGGGGGGGCTGTATTTTTTTCTCTTACATATTACATCCGAACTGCAGCTTTCCATTCCTCCCCTCGCCCCAGTCTCCCCTGACTGCCAAACCTCCCTCCCCTCTCCCCCAGATCCACTCTCCTCTTCCTCCTCTCAGAAATGAGCAGACATCCCAGGGACATCAACCAAACATGGCACAGGAAGCTGCAATGAGACCAAGCACCTTTCATCACACCAAGGCTGGGCCGAGCAACCCAGCAGGAGGAGAAGGGTCCCCCAAGCACCAGACCTCAACTTTCTAGCCTCCCTATCTCCTTATCTGACCTTGTTCTCCTTTAAAACGGTTAGAATTATACACAATTATATTATTTGTTCTGTTATTGTCTGTTCCTCCTGTTAAGTGTAAACATGAAAACCATGGAAACTTGGTATTGCCCTACACCAGAACACTCAGTAGGGATTCCATAAGAAGTAATGAACAGCATCAAAAGAGACTCGCGCCAGAGTTTCACCCACCCTGCACTCTCCTAGGCTTCCTAGGGCAGCCTAGAGCAAGCAAGAGTCAGAAGCAAGCTTTGCAACCAACCATCCTAGAGTCCAAGCTTGGTTCCATGAGACCTAAGATGGTAAATTGCTTCTTAAATATCAATAATCATAACTATAAATTGAGGGTTTTTTAATCGGCCTCCTTTGTTGTGGAGGTTAGGAGTGATATCAGTGAATGCCCTGGACTTTTTAAGTGTTCAGACAAACAAATGGTAGCTGCCTGGAACCGTAGGTAGAGGCAGACTTAAAGGACTGCTTAGGTTTCCTTGGAAAAAAAACTTGCTCTGTACCAAGTCTCTAGCTAGTGACAGTCCTGAGTGATGGTAATAACTGCTGGCAAGTGAGATTGCTTTCATTCTTGCGGTGCCAAAGCACGGCATCTGCGCTGCTGTGGTAATAAAAAGATACCACGGGAAGCAGACCTAAACCTGAATTTCAAACATACAGACAAAAAAGAATTTTCTTTCATTTTAAGTATATCCCATGCACTATCTTATATATTAACTTGGGCGATTTTTTTTAATGGTGTAGAATAAGAAAATGCATTTTACACTGAAATGTGTGTTGTATCCCTAATAGGAGCCAGCCACATCATAATGAGCAAAACTGAGAAAGTATAATCCCAGCCTTGGAAAATACTGTCTCCCAGACTGAGAACTCAGCTCTGCCTTCTGAAGAAAATCTGGTAATGGTGCTAGCAACTGACCTGACATCCTACTCCACTGAGACTTGCTCAGTTACCAGCGATGTTCCTCTGTTTACAATAGCTAGGAAACGGAAACACCACATATCCCCTCCTAGTGATGTATAAATAATGAAAATGTGGCATATATCCACTGTGGAATACTATTTAGCTCTAATTAAATCATCAATTTGCAGGGAAATAGATGGAACGAGAAGCTGTTTTGTGGAGAGAGATAATCCAGACCCGGAAAGACAAATGCCACGTGTTCTCTTTCATCTGTGGTCCCTAGCACAAAATCTTTAAATGTGAATATATAACCTGAAGTAACCATAGAAACAAGGACATTAAAATGGAACTACGGGGCAGGGGGACACGAGACTGTGGGGACAGGGTAGTGTAGAAGGGAATGGAAGGATATAAATGATATAAAGGGGGAGAATAAAACAGGGGAGACTTCAATTAGGGAAAAAAGAAGGAGTTTGATTCAGAAGGAGAGGGAGGAAGGAGGGAAAAATAACACTAAGGGTGTTTCAATAATACTGAAGATAAGGAATATCGGGCTTTTTTGTTTACTCCAAATTACATGTAAGTATATATGTATAAATATACATACAAAATGTAAATGAAGTTAAGCCAGTGGTTCCCGTAGATTCCCTAACAAAACACTCAGTATCAGCTGGGAGGAACTCCCTTTTGGACTGTTGGTCAGGCAAGTCCAAGAGACTCTAAAGCAACACAGGCTATCACATCGCTGTTTTCTTTGGCTGTCTCCCAGATGCCAAAGCTATTCTATTGCTGAAGATATCAGCACTGTGGACAAAGAACTCAAAAGCTACAAGCTGGATCTGACCAGAAGCCTTTTCCCTCAAGACTAGTTTTCATAGTCATGGGATATGCTGCCTAAGTGGCAAGAGAGGGAAGCAACCAACGGTCTTACCCGGTTATGAACCACAGCAACAAGCATGGCAATGTGTTCCTGAAGAAGCAACAGTGGCTCTCACATCTTGGCAGTAACCAGCAGCTCCTCCTTTTATACCTAGTGCCCATTCATCAGAGGAAAAACATGCATGGTACTGGAAAGACAGTCAACTACCCAGGGCTAGGGAGATCATGAATTAGAGAACCTACAATGGCCACTTGGCTAACCCAGCATAATCTGTAACTGTATTCTAAATACTTATCGTTATGGTAGCTCTCACCCCTCAATAAAGAAGCTTCTGTTTGCAGCAGAAAGAGACAATTACGGAAAACCATAATCATAACAGTCAAAATACATAGAATAGTATGTTGGTATGGGTACCCAACCCCAACAGATATATCTACAACACAATTCCTTGGGGAATATTGGAGGGGGAAAAAGGGGGGAAGAAAGATTGTAAAACCCAGAACACCAGTAAGTCCGCTATGAGGGTATCTCCTACAAATGATAGGGAGGCTTCAAAAGCAATGCCTCAACTATAATATGACTGTCTGAATGAGACCTGAACACAAACAACACCAATAAACGCATTGGCATGGAAAGAGGAAATATCATGGAGCCCCACCCATAGACAAAAACAAAACAACAAAACTATGGAGAGCTAAGGGATCTGAGAGCAGAGGAAACAGCTTTTTTTTCCAAGAAGGAGCCCCTTATTTGGTTGTACAATACCAAGTGGTCAGTCCTGAAATGATGGAGATACAAGTATCACTGACCGAACTCAGCAGGGTGTGTGTGTGTGTGTGTGTGTGTGTGTGTGTGCGCGCACCTGTGTGTCTGTGTCTGTGTGTCTGTGTATCTGTGTATCTGTGTGTCTGTGTGTCTCTCTGTGTGTAACAATAACAAGAAAGAAGAAGTCAGGAATTTAATCGGGGGACATGGGAGGAGCTGGAAGAAGAGAATAGAGGGAAATGTTGAAAGTATATTTTAATAAAAAGAACATCTTTTTTTTCCCCTGGATGGATTACAAATAGAAACCAATCCCGGATCTCTTAGTGCATGTCTTCTGTTTCGTTTGCACAGTGGGCTACAATCACAGAAATGAAAACACGAGGACCTTTCTCAAGATATATAAAAAATACATAGCTTGAGCAACTGTCTTCACAATGTTGATTGTGAGTGTCCTGAATTGAATTGAGTCTTTTCTGCCCTAAGAACTTCTACTGAAAGACAAGCAGCCACGACCTTAGCGTTTGAAGGCAGTCTTCACAGAGGCAGTCAAGTGTCAAGGCAGTTGTGGTGGTTGGTACTAATCTGATGTGGCCGTTGACTTCTGTTGATCATTAACTATTCTTGATCTGAACTCTGAAAACTGTCTCGGTTTAAGTGCACTGTGGTACAATGGAAACGTGGTGCCTACCACTACAGAAAAATAAAACAAGATTTTCTTGTCTCTTGTTTACAAAGAAAAAGTTTGGAGTCAAACTGGCTGCTTTCAAGTGCTCATTCTGTTCCTGCTGCATCACTTTAGTGTCTTCATCTCTATGAGGGATGATAATAGTAATTCCCACCTCATTACTAACCCTTGTTCCTAAGCCTCTTAGGGTTACGATGAAGCTTAAGTGAATCGCAACATGTAAAAGCATCAGAGCAACACGCGTGTGAGGAAGGCCTTGTAAATATATCAGTTAACGCACTAGCTTGATATCATGGTTGTCAATATATATCCATGTGTACCTATGCATAGTGTCTGCGTGCATGCATGCGTGTGTGTGTGTGTGCGTGCGTGTGTTCCTTTTGTTTATATTTACGAGCTACTACATGAAGGCCCTGTGTTGCTTGCTTAATGGGTTTTTAATGGTTGTGGTGTTAGAAATATTGAGTTTTCAGACATTCTTATAACTGTCTTGCAGCACAGTGGTCTAAAAAGAATTGATTGTCAGCCAGTTAACAAAAGAGCACTTTCATCCCAGGGCTTGGGCTCGGACTTAAAGGATAATAACACCTGCAAGTTTGCATTTGCAAGATTTAGGTAGAGAAAAAGCCTACCCTGTCAGTGGCTGAGCTGAGCAGTGGCTATCACTGCTTAGATGATCTGTGTGTGAGCCAGGTCTTTGTGACCCATTTGCTTCTAACCTTTACACATACGTGTTCATAAAGAAATGTACTAAATACATTTTTACATCAGTATTTGTAAGGAGATGGGTTAATTACAGTGGTAGCTAGGCAAGGATATAATTTCATCAAAGAATAAGGGGTGGATGTGTTCAATCCCTATCATAGAACTGGAGAATGACTCTGCCCTTGAGAACGTTTGCTGCTATTTCAGAGGACCCAAATTCAGTTCCCAGTACACACACTGGGCAGTTCACAACTGCCCATAACTCCAGCTACAAGGCATCGGG
The DNA here is from genome assembly GCA_030674055.1 of Rhabdomys pumilio. Taxonomy (NCBI): domain Eukaryota; kingdom Metazoa; phylum Chordata; class Mammalia; order Rodentia; family Muridae; genus Rhabdomys; species Rhabdomys pumilio. Next base: position 6,076,129 of record JANHMN010000021.1, read on the forward strand.
TGTCTGCTTCTGGCCTCTGTGAGCATTTGTACACGCATGGCATTCGCTCACACAGACAAGTACATAAATGTACATTTAAAAAAAAACAAAGATAAACATTTTAAATGATACATTATGTACATGTATACACTTTTTCAAAGAATAAATATGAAGTAAAACCAAAAACAAAACCAGAAGAATGTCTTCATTTTGTGAGACTGAATACTATCTGTTCTCAGATGCCTTACTTCCTCTCCTTTGCAGGATGTTATAAATAACAAAAGAGCAAAATGCCAGCTCAATCTTGATACCTCCCGCAACAGTCCAACGTCTTCACATAACTTCCAGCACTTCTAATCACCTCTAGATGACCTGTAACAGGATAAACGCTGTAATGAACTTGTCAAGAAGCTTCTAGCACAACGCTAAATTACTTGATACGTCTATGCAATGTCCAGTGATACTACTAGCTGTTTAAGCAAGAACCTCCTAGGGAAAGCTATAGCCGGAACCTCTCACCAGAAACTCCCAGCTTGCTGGGTTGATCTGGAGACCATACGCCTCTCATCTCACCGGGTCCTCTCCAAGTCCACAAGAAAGGCCAAGTTTGTGCATACATTCCCTTCTGTTTGCACACCCAGCGAAGCACACGGAGCCGGACATGAGAGATTGCAAAGCATTTTAGCTCCACAGAAATGCAAACGTTTCCCTTTTCTGACGCAGGTGTTCTCCTGCCAGGTTACTGATGAGTGGCTAATGGAGAAGAACTTGCGAAGCTCTTGGCAAACTTGATAAAAGAGATTGTAAAAGATCTATAACCCTGGCGAGCGTCTCAGGCCTTGGGCCAAAGGAACTCGACCGCTGACGTCATCATCTCCCACAGGCCCTGACTTCAGGAGACTGAGCATGCTCTCTACAAGCTTGACAGACAGCTGGGACCTTCAAACTACTTCCTGTGTGACCTGGGGGAGGGGAGAATTCTGGCGCTGAGGCAAGCTAGAAAAGAAAACAATTCTGAAGCCTGAGAAGGAGACTGTCAATGAGTTCTCGGCACCTCCATCACCACATTCTGTTGGAAAATGTCAAACATCTGCATGATGCCAGGCACTGAGAACTCAGCATGAGCCACACAGAAGAGGTTTCTGCCCTTTGAACAGCTCCATCCCTGGCGAAGACTGTTAAACAATTTCAAGTCAAAGCGCTGAGATCCCAGCATTCAAGGGGTGAACACAGGAAGATTATGAGTTCGTTGCCTGTGCTACACAGTCAGATCTTGCTTTCCTTTTTAAATCAGATGTTTGTGTCTGATACAAAAGAGATTAAAATGAGGTTAGATGCTCGGTAAACTTAACTACTGAGAAAAGAAGGGAGACATCCTCAGAGGTGAGAGTTGAGCAACAAGAAGTCCTGAAAGAAAACTTTTCCCCAATAGGAAGCAGGGCACACAAAGGCTGTGGGTACGGAGCCGGGTCGGGAAGCAGGGAAGTAAAAGACAGTCCAGTTGTGGGGCAGGGAGACCATGAAGGACGAGACAGAACAAGGCAGCTCACGCGGGACCTGTGCGCCATGATGAGGAGATTGGGTCTTGCTCACACCTGTCCTTTGTTGAGCATCTATCGTGTTCTAGGCCTTTACAAACACTGTTTTCATCCCTGTCGTAACCACACAAGATGGCTGACATTTTGTACATGGAAAGGAATCATATTCTAAGATATTGTGTTTCCATCAACAGAAGCTTTGATGGATAGATAATACTCATATGGTATAGTAAAGAGATTTCTGGAAAAAACTTGGTGTGGGGGGGTAAATATTCAAAAAAGAAAAAAAAAACCCTGTTCAAACTGAGGAAATTCTGGCCTTTTTCTTGTCCTTCCTACCAAAATAACATTAAATTTTGAATAACTATCTGCATGGTATGTATGTATGTACATTGAATTGAGTATTATGAATGATCTAGTGATAGTTTAAAATTCATGGAAAATAGAGTCATAGGTTAAATGCAAATACTATACCATTTCACTTTTTTAATGGCTAGTCCATGTTTTTAAAAAGAATTTACTACACCTTTTATTTTTTGAGGTTGTAACAGAAAGTCTCGCCAGTGTGGGAGAACGCTGAACAAGAACAGTGACAAACGTGTTAAATGGACAGGGAAGGCCTCACACAAGATGTCAGCCATCTTGTGTTGTCACCACAGGGACAGAAGACAAAGCACTACAGCTGCTGAGAGTGGCAGAAAGTCTTCCCCAGGGAAGAACACATCACATCAATACCTAACGGTCAGTCCTGAAAACATACATGTAAGTACCAAGTAACGCTCGCTATACAGACTGAGAAGGCTGTCTTTAGGAAGATATATGTATTTGCATTTTTATTTTATGTGTGTGTGTGTGTGTGTGTGTGTTCATGTGAGAACGTGTGTGTTTGTAGATTCTCATGGATGTGTTTGCAAGTGCATGCAGAAGTCAGAGAAAAACTTCTGGTGTTGTCCCTCGGGTGCTGCCCACCTTGATTTTAAGGCAGGATCTCTCACTGCCCTGGTGGTATTTAGCAAGTAGGCTAGCATGCTGGCCAGCAAGCTTCAGAGGTGGAGTCTCCACCTCCGCTCCCTAGCACTGACTTACTAGTGCATTCCATCACACTTGTCAGTTTAGACTTGTGTTCTGGGGATCTAACCCTGGTCCTTATGCTTCTGCAATAAGCGATTTACCAACTAAACTATATTCCCAGCCTGTACCAAGCCATTTTACAAGTGTGAGATCTGGGGATCCACAGATTTGGAGATATCTAGAGGATCTTGGTCCTAATAGGAGTTTATACAGAGAGTCAGAAATATGGGTTCTGAGAAGGTTTTTCTTTCTTTTTTAATTCACTTTACATCCTGATTGCTGTCCCCTCCAGGTCGCACCCCCCCCACACACACACACACAGTTCTTCCTTCCATCCCCCTTCTCCTCTGAGAGGGTGGAGATTCCCCCTGGGTATTCCCCAACCTGGCACATCAAGTCTCTGCAGGGCTAGGCACATCCTCTCCCACTAAGGCCAGTCAAGGCAGCCCAGTTAGGGGAATGTATTCCACAGACAGGCAACAGCTTTGGATAGCATCCTCTGGGGAGACAGGAAAAAGAACCAGCGGGCCAGGAGAATGAACTGAAATCTGCAGCTGGCTGAGGTTGGGAGTCGGGGGCATCTCAGAGACATGCTAGTGACCTGGGATGGGGGAGGCTTCTAGGAATCAGTGGGGGTGACCTTAACTGAGACTCACAGCAGTGGGAATATGGAACCTGAAGAAGTCATATCTTGAGGCAGGAACCTCATTGGAGTCATAGGAACACCAACCCACCCATAAAACTTTTGACCCCAAATTTATCCTGTCTACAAGAAATGCAGGGACGGGGGATGGAACAGAGACTGATGGAATGGCCAACCAATAACTGGTCCAACCTGAACAGGTTATCAGGATGGGTAAGGTCTATGGCTCTGATCCTGAGTGCCAACTATCCTCCATGATTATAGCATTTGCTGACTAGAATCTTGGTTACCAGAGCCATCATAAAAATCCCCAAAATACAACTTTGTTACATAATAAAAATATTTATATGTCCGAGTCACGCTTAGCATGAAAAGAAAATTATTGCTTAACAAATACTTTGTTCAGAAGACAATGGAGAAAACATGGAGAGAAAAGAAGTAACAGACTAAGTGTGTGGCTGTGCTCCAGTCTACCCCAGTTGCTTTCAATAAAGGCAGACAAGTGTGGGGGACACGTTGGACAGCGCTGTGAAGGGAACAGTTATGTTTCCCTCAGTATGCATCAGAAATATCCCCGAGGACAATGTCTGAGGAAGATGTGTGGATTTCTATTGACTCTATGTGGACTGAGCCCATGCTGAGGTATCCCTTCCTGAGGTACCAGTCACAGGGCAGTATAGTATAGAATAGAGTTTATTTAAAGCATGGGGAGGGGAGTTGAGGGGGTAGTAAAGACAGAGAAAGGCAGAGGGGGGGCTGGCCCTGAACACATGGAAAGAGAGGGGGAAGGGGAATGGGGAGAGAAGGGACAGAGAGGGAAGAAGGTAAAAGAAGAAGAGCAAGAGAGAGAAGAGGGGGCAAGCAGCCCCTCTTATAGTGCGTCAGGCATACCTGGCTGTTGCCAGGTAACTGTGGGGCGGAGCCTAGATGAAATGCCAATAAAACCTATGACAAGATACCTATTCTTGCCTGTTAGATTACTAAAAGTACAACAGTTCTACTCCCCTCCATGGGCAGACATGGATAATCAAATCTTATCCATCACTGTGGGACTACAAATAACACAAACCCTAAGGTTGTGTTCACTACCTTTCTGGCTCTGACAGGAAAAACTTACAGGAGGGAAGATTTGCTTTGTCTCCCAGTTTGAGAAAGAAACCAGATGGATAATAATTAAATAAAATAAATATATTTGAGTAACTGCTACAGTTTCACCTAACTCTTAAGTTTTAAATAAAGTTTGAGAAGACCATAGGCTGAGTTTCTTTTATTCCCAGGACGCAGTAGCATCTCCGTTTCCATGACTGGTGCTCACTGGATGTTTACTAAATAGATGTGGATCAGCCATGGATTACGTTTGACTATTACCAAACTAATTTTTCTCATCAAGAAAAAAATATATAAATAAAACAACAAACAAAAGAGTCTAGCGCTGGAGCATGCTAGCGCTGGAGCAAGCTAGTGCGTGACTGCAATCCCAGCTCTTGGGAGACTGGGGCAGGATGACTGAGTTCTAGTCTAGCCCAAGCTACACACAGAGTGAGAAGTGAAAAAACCAAATGGACAAAAAGAAGAGTTTGCCCCTCTCCCTTTAAGAAAAGTTCCCCAAGCTTTAAGATACAGAAAGTAGGGCCAAGTCTAGAGTCTAACTGCCAGCATGCATGCAAATTCCCAGCCATATGACCTTGAACTTGCTTGGTCTCTGGCTACGTATCAGTTTCTCCCATGGTAACAGGAGAATAACAATAGCTTCCATTTCTTAGGGCAAATTGTACATCTTAAAAGATGCAATGTTGCTAGTCAGCTTTATTGCCCTTGAAAACAAATAACCTGAGAAAGACGACTTGTAGGGGGGAGTTATTGTTCCTCTCTCTGAGATATTTCAGTTGGTGGCCATCTGGCTCCATGGTGAGTTGGAACAGCATCGCAGTAAAAACACATGGCAGAGCCTGTTCACCTACATCGTGATGGAAAAAGAGAGGAGGGAGGGAAGGAAACAGGGAGGGAGGGGAAGAGGGAGGGAAGAAAGGCGGAAAGGAGTGGAGGAGGGAGGGAGGGAAGGAGAGAGAGCCACCAAAAGTACATGCTGTCAATAACCTTATCTATCTGTTTAACTAACCCTCACGTCTTGCTTTCCATCATCTTGCACTAATGATGGCTTCATTGAGGGATATTAATTGAAGATTATGTCAGAATGATGGAGTCATTGTGGATTACATCAGAGTCTAAGGGCTCCCCAGAAGCTTATCAGCTTACAACCAAGCCTTACCCTGAGCCTGTAGAGATGCAGCATTCAAGCCCTCACATATAGGAACTGGGTTTGGGTCAAGGGGTGGCCCCAATGGTATGCTACCATCCATCCCTCCTGCTCCAGTCATTTTTAATACTAATTACAACTCATAGCACCAGAAATTGTGATCATCCACATTTGTTCTGTATAACACGTGAAGCACACTCTCTCACCCTGTCTCTGCTTTCAGTCCCCTCTAAAATGTCAGAGGTGTCCACAACGATACCTGCCTCAGAGGTTAGAGGAGGCTGGGTTGATGGCTCAGTGGGTAAAGCACTTGCCATAAGCATGAAGACTTACCTTTAGATCCCCAAAGCCCATAGAAAGCTGGTGTAATGGCATGCATCAACAACCCCAGAGTTCCCCTGGTGAGATGGGGGAGGGGGGACCAAGACAGGAGAATATCCAGAAGTTTAGGGGCCAAGTAGCCTGGGGTACAAAGCAGAGAACAAGAAGAGGCCATGGCTCAAAGGAAGCAGAAGGCAAGGCCCAACATCTATGGTTGTCCTCTGCCTTCCTTGATACACATGCCATGGTGTGCACTCACACACACATATACACAAACATACATCACCTATGTCAGATGCCCACCAGATAGTAGGTGTGTAACAGTCTGGGTGTTTAGCCCTGTACTCTACTGCATAGCCTTAGGTGTGTGAACCAAATGTCAAATATTTACACATTGAACATTTTCTGTGTTTGGATAGTGAATGTCTGTGCAGAGTCTGTGTTCTGCGCACTATGACATATAATATACGCTTCTAACTCACACTCACAAATGGCTTCTACTGAAGTGCATCGCCCAAATACTTTGTGATTGGGTTTTCCTTAAGACAACTTGACCCTCCTTCGGTCTGGTGACTCCCCTCTCCTCTCCTTACTGGCTCGAATTGGATTGTCTCGGGAAGTCTGATTCAGGAATACGTTCCAAGCCAGGGTGTTTTTGCTCTTTCTCTCATGCTTGGCTCAGAGCTGGGAAGAGCAATGAGGTGAGAAGGGAGTTGAATCAAGGATCTGAATGAGCCGAGAACCAAGTGTACCAGGTAGATCCTGACTCATGTCTTGTGTATCTAAGTAGAATCCTAGACAGGCAAGAGAGCATCTCATCTGCTTTGCATTTCTTTTCTGCATAGCTTATTAAAAATTGTTTCATGGGCTGGAGAGACGGCTTAGCGATTAAGAGCACTGACTGCTCTTCCAGAGGTCCTGAGTTTAATTCCCAGCAACCACATGGTGGCTCATAACCATGTATAATGGGATCTGATGGCCTCTTCTGGTGTGTTTGAAGACAGCTACAGTGTACTGGTATAAATAAAATAAATCTTTCAAAAAGGTCATTTCATGTTGCCTGCCCTTGAGGGCCATGCTGGCTGGATCAGTCTGACAAACTTTTAGTGTCTGAGCAGCAACAGTGAGCAGCACATGCCAATGTTCCTTCCAGTCTTCTATTTGTATCTAAAAATCTGCCAGAGCAAAGTGCTACAAATTCCCAGGCTTTGACATAGCGATGAGCCAGTGAGATGGCTCAGCAAATCAACTATGTGGGCCTGATGACTCAATTTATCCCAAGAACCCACAGTGGAAAAAGATAACTAAGACTCAAAGCTGACCTTCACATGTGTACTATCATGAGCACATACACACACATACATGCACACATGCACATGCTACACAAACACATATGCGGGTATACACACATACACACATACATGCAGGCACACACACATAATCACACATACATGCAGGTACACACATACACACATACATGCACACATGCACATGCTACACACACACATATGCAGGTATACACACATACACATACATACATGCAGGCACACACACATAATCACACATACACGCAGGTACACACGCATACTCACACACACATCGGCATGCATATTTGATACGTCACAGTTCTGTGGTTCACAAATCTAACCCAATATGACTGAATTCTTTGTTTGACATCTATTAAGGCTAAAGTCAAGATGTGGAAACAATTTGTTCTAATTTGCTTTCTGTTGCTACTATAAACACCAGGAACTAAATCAGCTTGGGAAGGAAAGGGTTTATTTCATCTTATAACTTACTGTCTACTGGAAAAGGAACTCAAGTTGAGAACCCGGAGACAGGAACAGAAGCAGGGGTCACAGAATGGTGCTGCTTACTGATTTTCTCCCCATGGCTTGCTCAGCTGCCTTTAAGATAAAGCCCAGGACCACCTGGCCAATGGACTGAATATTCCCATATCAATCTCAATCAAGAAAATGCCCACACAGACTTCTCACAGGTCAATCTGGTGAATGCAATTCATTCTCCAGACCACCCAACATGCAGCTACATTCACTTCAAGCTCTGAGATAGAGATCACTCCTAAGCTCATGGAATTATTGGCAGAATTCATTTCTTTGAGGCTGTAGGTCTTGACATCCATGTTTCCTTGACTTTTGGGGCCCCTGTGATGGTTGATGTGACTACATTAATAGATGCCTAGGACTGAGGAACCACACATGCGTGTGATTACCGTGGTGTTTCTAAAAGAGACTGATGGATACCAGTGTCTAAGAGTAGACAAGACCAGCCCTGAGCAGGGACAAAAAGCAACTTAAGGGAAGAAGAGCTTATCCTGAATCATGGTTTGTGGGTACAGTCCATCATAATGAGGAAGGCATGGCAGTAAGGAGAAGTTGGTCACACTGAGACCAGGATCGGGAAGCAGAGAGAGATGAGTGCTGGTGACCAGCTCCCTTTCTCCCTTTCTCCTTTTTGTTCAGTTCAGAAGTTCTGCCGATGGGATGGTGCCACCCATGCTCAGTCTTCCCTCCTTAACTGAACCTTTCTGGAGTATCCTCACTCACATACTAAGAGATGGGTCTCCTAGGTGACCCCTACTAGAGCCAAGTTGATAATGAAAATAACCATGACAGGCTGAACCAGCTGGTAACTTTGATGGGCTATAAATGTTTCCCAAAGACACTCCAAAATGATTTGACTTTTCTCCGTTGCTGAGTCTGGTGGTATCCCCTAGTACATGTTCTCAAAGTCCAATCTACCAGAATGCAGCAGAGAGAGGAGAGGAGAGACGCGGCACAAAGGAAACTCAACTTGGAGAGTCTTTGATCTCAAGTGGCAGGTGCTGGGAGCTATGAGGAAGATGGCTGGAGATGTAGGGAGGGAATGGAAGCAAGGCCAAGAGCAAGGTCGGCTCCTCTCAGATGTCCATTCATAGCATTTGATACAAGCCAACAGAATGAGAAAGCGAAGAGGAGAAATAGGCGGGAAGAGAGTGATTGAACTTGGAACACCTGAAGATCATTGGAACATAGATTCATCCCCATGCCCAGCAGAGCAGCAGAGGGAACGTGAGAAAATGAAAGCTTTAGTTAAAAGGGAAAGCAAGCAGAGAGAAGGAAACTACAGGGTAGAAAGTACACACAGGGAGCAAATACAAGGAGTAGCATCCCTACTGACAGCTTGCAATGAGATCAGAGTCTGGCTGCTTCTGAACCAAGCACATGATCCCGCACTCCCATCTGCCTTATAATCATCGACCCCAGCTTCGGCTTCCAAGGCACAGGCTGGATGCATCCTTGTTAGTCTGCAGCCCTGCATGCTCCGGCTGGCCTCATTTTGCAGAGATGAAGCATCTCAGTGATATTACGAGACTCCAGATGGCACTCTGGGCTTCCTGCCCACGTGCCTTATGCTTTCTCAACCCAAGAAGGGCACAGCCACCTGGGATCTTCTATTTCTTCCAAACACAGCCCACCACAGCCTCTTTCTTCCCCTTCTTCAGCACACACTTCCTCTCCCTCCTCAGACCTCTGTCCTGGGATATCTTGGAAAGATCACGGGCTCTGAAATCCTATAGACCTAGGCTAGTTATTTGGCTTTTCTGGGGCTCTAAATACTTCATTACATGCAGAATGCACTATGTAATAGCCTAATTCAGCGCTTGGCACAAAGTAAAAGCCACATTGACATTAGTCTGGGCACACAGACCTGCAGACATCTTTCCAGAATCTAACAAATCTGTCCAAAGTTGGGGGAGGCGAGTACAGTGTCAGTCAAAAGAAGAGAGCTGCTGTCAGGGCTTGCCACTTAACTGTGATTTTTAGGCTAGTTAGTCATGTGACTTCCTTGAGTCCAGGTTTCCTTATCTATAAAAATGAGTCTACAACTTGAATATCCCTTATTCAAAATGCTTAAGACCAGGAACATTTTGGATTGTAGACTTTTACAGATTTGTTTAGTATTTACATAAACATAGTGAGCTATCTTTGGGGAGGGACCCAAATCAGCACATGGGCTCATCACACCTAACCCGAAAAGAAGCTTGTACTTGATTGCCTAGTCTCCTGGGAGAACATGCCACGTGAGCCTTCTTGCCCAAGTTGTGTCCCCAAGTGTCGTGTCTTTGTTCCTGATGTTCTGGCCTTAAACTTGGCCTTCTCTAATATGCTCAACATGTGACTTTCATCCAGTTCAGATTCTTTGAATGCCTTTCCTATGGCTAAAGAAGTCCCCATCTTAAGATGCTTACTACAAAGTGAAGGTTACTATGGAAACTGTCCCAGGAGTACAGACATGTGCCCAAATCTACTCTAATTAGACAAACCCTGGACTAACTTTGATACTAATTCATATCCTACATGAAGTCCATTCTAGGACAGTCAGTTTTCAGAGTGAGCTCTGACAAATATACATTATTAATGTTCAGCCCTCAACACCACACTGACACATGGTGGCAGTGCATGGGACAAAGACTGTGACCACAAGTGCTGGCTGTGAGGTCTCCGCCCAATCAATTCTATAGTTGGGTTTTGGTTCTATACATGGAGTCTCAGTGACTTGTCCTAGTGCAAGGCTCCATGTTTATAACGAGTCTTAATAATTTCCATCCCTGCTGAAAGGACCTGCAATTTTCTCTCAGTATTTGGGGCTAAGAACTTTGACTGGTACAGCCAGTGAAGTGATGTCCCTCCTGGACCACGAACAGGATGAGAGCAGAAGCCAAGCTTGTCTTTAGTCAGCACTTCGTTGTTTAGTCAGCAGTTTCGTTGTCTTAATCTCATGTGTTCAGGATCTGGGTCAGCTGTGAATCCTTCTGTTGCAAGATGATAGATGACCAAATCCAACAAACAGAATCCAAATAAGAGGATGTCCTCGCTCCAGGAAGCCTTGGTGCTTGCTTTTGGGACAGATGAACTCAGAGATACAATGAGGTTGCACTACATGCTGTCCTCTGGCCTTATGTTCAGCTCACTCTCTCTTTCACTCTTATTCATCTCATCTCTTTTGGCTCTCAAGGATAAAATCTGCCACCAGAAGTGTCTCTAGGTTGACTTCATTTTCAAAGAAATTTAGAGGAAAAAAAAGAAAGAAGGAAGGGACAAGGCCAAAGAGAAGAAAGAAGGGAGAGAGAGGAAAGAAGGATGACCCCGTAAGTCTCTCCAGCACCCCGACTTCAGTCAAATGTCATCGATAAGCTGTGTTTAGGCCTCAGCATTAGTTAACTCTTAAGCCAGTTGTGAAGAAGAAATTCAAGCAGGAAGGATGATGAAGCCTGTTCTGCTGTGGTGCAGAGGGTCATGTGACCAAGTGATGTACCCCCTGACCCCTGACCCCAAGCATCACATTGCATTGGTAAGAACCATACAGCTATGGATATGACACGTAACTGAAAAAAAAAAGATTTTAAAAAGAATGGAACTTCTCTATTACCACAGAGCTAAATGAGGATACAATATAAATGCAAATATATTTATATAAATATAAAAATGAAACCCACCTACCTGCCTGTCTCCTATACTCACGTTCAGATACACCAGGATGAGGTCTCAAATAGGCATTGGAAGCTTAACCAAAGAAATGGCCATGAGCATTAATCCCAGTAAAGTTCAAAGAAAAGAGATAACGCTGTTTGTTGCATCCAGAGGAACCGAGAAAACATTAACTGAGGTGTGAATTTCCTCATTACGTGATACAGACCTCAGTAAAAACCTTATCATTCTCAAATAGGACTTTCACTTCAGGAAGCTGTCATTAAGACCTCTTAAGGGGAGGAGAATAAAGGCGAGAGAAGTAGGCTGTGTGCTGTTAGAGGCTGCAAGAGAAGACTGTGCATGCTGCTGCTGCTGCTGCTGCTGCTGCTGCTGCTGACCTTCCCTCCTCACTCGCCCCAGGCCTGGAACTGAATCACCCTAATGAGCCAAGAATACTATTCCAAAAATTAAAAAAAAAAAAAATCTGCCAGACATTCCTGCCATTTTAGTTTTATCGAATTATTATCTAGCTGCAACCTTAGAAGTAAAATTATGGAAAGGCAGGAAATATGGTGATTTCATTAGTCCATCTAGCACCAATTCCAGGCCCGCTCATTCTAGGAGCAAAGGCCTCACCACAGAGCATCATTTGGTCCTTGATTCTCCTTACAAGCCCTTTCTCTACAGCTCGGTCACCCAGATGTGGTGCAGAACTTTAAGAGTCTATCTCCAGTTGTTCTGTTAGTCATCTCTGGGTCTTCCAGGCGGTAGCTGGCCTGACTTCCTTGTTGACTCCCATCCCAATCAACAGACCACACTGGGAAGAAATCCCAAAGTTGGCAGCAAACATCTGGATGTCATGCAAAGAGTCCACATGGCCTTGGACACAACCCCCAGTGCTCTGGTGGAGGGCTTGCACATGCAGAATGCTTAATCGATGGCAGCAGAAATAAAGACAGAAACCATTTGGTCATAGCAAGCAAGTTTCCATGCTTAGATGACAAAATAAATTAGGACCAGGAACTCAGAGAACAGGAAGCCCAGGATCAAATTCGGATTGTGTACTTGGATTCAGTGACTTGGATACATGAGTTTCCTTCTCCCAGCATCCCTTTCTTCACCATTTCCTAAGAACCCAACCTTGGTTTCCATTCTTAATCCCTGGTGACATTCACAGGGATGCAGGTGGCCCAGCCTACGGCCATCTTCTTAATCTCAACTGCCGACTTAATAGAATCTAGAATTTAATAATCTATTTCTTCTAGGGGAAGCATCACTTGCCCATGCAGGGGACCTATGTTTCAACTCCTCTTTTAATATATATTTTAATTAGTTTACAGAGTAGAGAACTTCCATAAAGGTTTTTCATATACTCTTAGTTTTGGTTAGCTTCCTATCCTCCTCCTACCCCTTATCCATGCTTGACTCTTTAATCTCCAGTACCCACCTCCATTTTCAAGTCATGTGACAACATTTTCAGATGGATTAAAAGCAATGCCAATACCCAAGAAGACACCATCTGTAGAAGCCTGTTCTGAATATAAAAATCCAGAACAAACATAAATAAAAAATAAAAAAGTTAGTGCAACACTAATAATAAGTGTTAATGGCTATATTATTACTTAATTTCATTCTAAGTAGTACTATTAGGGGAAAGAAGGATAATTCATAGTATCAAAGTTCTTATGTCAACAAAGCAACATAACCATGGTCAGTCACGCACCTAACAAATGAGCTTCAGAGTACATAAGGATAATTCGGATTAAACAAATGTGGGCATGGGCAAGTCTACAGCAACAGATGCTTCAAAAAGTTTTCTTTGTGTTGATAGACTTGGTAAACTTTTGAAAAGCTATAGTAGACCCAAACAGTGCTATCAACTATCTTGACTTCGTTAACATTAAGTAGAGCAACCAATCCAAAATCCACATGAATATTTCTAGTCTTTATGGAGCATCCACCAAGGTGGACCAGATATTAAGCATTAAACTAGTTCCACAAAGCTAGAAGGATTGAAACTAAAAATATGTGTGTTCTCTGACTGTAGTCAAATTGAGTTTAAAATCAAAAACAGAAAGTTATCTGGTGGAAAAAAAAACTAAATATTTTTAAATTACCCTGTCTAATTATAAATAACCCAATAAACGAGTGTATTAACAAGTTTAGATGATTGGAAATAAACGCATAGCATACCAAAATTTATGAAATGGGGTGTTAGTAGTTATTACACCAAAATACACAGCTTTCATTGTTAATGTGTGAAGAGCATAAATGATCAAAAGTCACGGAAAAGTGTCTAAGACTCTGAGGCAAAAAAGAGCAAATTAAACCTAAAGTAAGTGGGGAAAATAACCAAACTCAGATTATCACCACCCCCAAAAAACACAAAACAGAATTTAAAGACAGATATATCTAAAACTTTAATCTTTGAGAAAAATTAAACAAAATTGATGAGCTATTAGGAAAACAGACAGGGAGAGGGGGAGAGGAGAAGAGAGAATAAGAAGATAAAAAATTTGAGACTTAAATTAAAATAATTGCTAGGGATCCTATAAAAGTTAAACAAATAAACAACCCAAAAGCCAATGAGCTATTAGGAACAAAAAACACACCCACCAAAAGCTGGCTAACCTAGATGCTAAGAACTACTTCCTTAAAAATGATAACTTTCCCAAAGTAGCTCAGGAAGAAGCCAAAACCTAGATCACGTTGTGTTGGGTGAAGACATTAAACTCCTAACGTGAAACCTGTGTATATAAAGGAAACTCCAAGCGCAAGTAGCTTCACAGGTATACTAGTTACTTATCTCACTGATCAAAGCAAAACAAGACAAAACCAAAGGCCTGCCAGAAGCAACTTAAGGAAGAAGGGGCTTCTGGCTCACATCTCAGGGAATACAACCAATCATGAAAAGGCCCAGGGTGGCTGGAGTTGGAAGTGTCTGGTCACGTTGTAGCCACAGCTGGGAAGTAAAAGGTGCAGGTGCTCAGCTTGCTTTTCTCATTTTCAGGTTGGTCTTCAGACTTCATTAAGCCTAACCTTGAAAAATAGCACACAGTCATTCTTGGAGACTAGCGTGATCTACATAACCTCTCACGGGCAAGCCTGGAGGTTTGCCTCCTTTGTGAGCTTCTTAGTAATCAATACTGACTATCATAAGTGGTGGGCTATGTCAATATTTAACGAAGAAACGATAGCTGTCCTACACAAAATGTTCAGATATTAGAAAGGAGGAGACCATGTCCCAATATATTTTATGATCAATGTTTCTTGAATAATAAAGCCAGATGAAGACATACGAAGAAAGAATGAGAAAGATGGAAAGGCAGAGAGAGGAGTTGAAAGAGGGAAGGAGAAAGGATGAGGGAGGTGATATCCAGAAGGAATTTTTCTGTCAAAAATTTCAGCCTATTGCCGGGCAGTGGTGATGCACGCCTTTAATCCCAGGACTTGGAAGGCAGAGGCAGGTGGATTTCTAAGTTCGAGGCCAGCCTGGTCTACAGAGTGAGTTCCAGGACAGCCAGGACTACACAGAGAAACCCTGTCTTGAAAAAACCAAAAATAAACCAAAAAAAATTTTTTCAGCCTATCAAAATTCATAAATACAGATAAAGAACCATATGAAATGGTTTAGGTGTAAATTATACCAGGAAGGCAAGGTTGGCTTACCATTGAAAACTCAAACAAAGCTGTTACCCTATGAAGGCAGTCAAGGAGAATGATCACAGTGACCTTAATAATTTCAAGAAAAATACTTGCCAAATTTGTCAACCAATTATAATGATAAAAACAAAACACTGCCCGGCAGTCTAGGGAGAGTCTATGCTGAGTCTAACTGAAGGCACAGAGAGCTAGCAGGTTTAATAACAAAAGTCTAAACGCTATCCCTTTAGTTCAGAAACAGAGTCTTTTGTCTCAATCCCAGTGTCACCAAAGGTTTTGGAACTGGCTTGGCCACTGTGTGCTGCTGCACCTTCTGCACCCATAACAGCGCATGAGATGACTGATCATTATGCTAACAGGGTGGGGCAAGATGTGTTTCCTATCAAGAGCGTTTCTGATGCCGGAACCAATAGAGTGCTATGAAACATATCAATTACATCTGGGTGGTGAAAACCTGAAAAGCACAGTGTGGCTATTTCTCTGTGTGTCTGTATCACTCAGAAAAGTAACTTTATATTTTGGGGGTACTAAGAGTTAAACCCAAGGCTCCGTACATGGCTAGACAAGTACTCTACAACAATACTGTGCCCTGAACCCATATGCCTGGCATTTGTGGAAACCAACACAATAGCAGGGGAGGTTTAAATGCAATGGCCCATTTTTAGATTTCCAGAACCTTCTGCACCTGTTTGGTGTCATATTAAAATTGTCTCTGATGGAAAGATTTTCACCACAGAAATTGGTAAATACTACTATTCTCTTCAAAAGTTTCTTCTTGACTCATGTTAGGAGGACATAATTTAAACATTCCTGTTTCATGAAGCCCCTCTCTTTTCCCATGAGGAAAGAGTCCATAAAGGTTACAAAAAGATTAAAGTTACGAACAGTAGACTTGCTGCTACCTGACTCTTACTTCTGCATGGGCATCTGTGCTGAATCACATGCCATGACTTCTTTGTGTTCTCAAATGAGTCACTGGGTCAGACGGTGTGTCCAGTGCCACCAGAGGACACAGGTTGTTCCTTCGAGGTTCATGCTAAGGAAGTCACATAGAGATGGCATCCAAGCAAGGCAAAAGTCCAGAGCTGAGAAAAGGCAGAAGTAGTTTAGAAGGAGGGGAGTGGGAAGGGACACAGTTTGGAGGATCTAGGTGTTCACTGGGAGCATTGTGGTTGGCAAGGAGTACTAAGCAAGGATCCTGGGAAATCAGCCAGAATGGAAAGTTAAAGGCCGGGAAGACCTCAAGTGGAACCTCAATGACATGTAACTGCTGGCCCCTCAGAAGATGATTGGCTCTTTGGTCTGTTCACTCTGGAATCTCCTTTTCTGTGCAGAGCCACCTTAGCCTTGTGGGTGTCATGATCCATACCCAAAGTGCCTGAGTGTGTGCTTATTGGTTGTTTCTCTAGAAAAGGAGTTCATGTCCCACGTCTTTACTTCATCATCTTGTGTGTATGAGAAGCCAGTCCAGGCTGGGCCCACTTCCAGGGGCCCTCTCTACTTCACAGAGATTGAACCCGCAACCAGAACCTCTTTGGAGCATACCAGCTGGCTTGCTCTGAGGTCTGCATCTGGCTTCCAGCTTTGCACACATGCTTTGTCTGGGCTCCAAAGATGGATGGCCGAAGCTTCTGGAATGCTCTAGGCATTGCTGAATCAGATGGTTTTTAGCTTCAGTGATTCACAAATTCCAATATGCAGATCATTCTTAGAGTAGCTATTTTTTTTTGAAGCCTCCTTTCTTTTGCTGCCTCTAAAAATGCAGTGTCCTCTGGGCTCAGTTTCATCTGACAGTAAGACCTGACTTGAGAGAATGTCTGTGCTGACTCCAACTCCACTCCACGGCTTTGAAGACATTACTCTACCCTGATGTCCACATGATGGAAGTTACTTTTGCAGCACCTGACTCCAGGCAGCTCTGTGAAGCACACTCAGGCATCATAGGTTTCTACACGAATCCAGGCAGCTTGTTATAAGCTCTGGGGCCTCTAGAAAGACTCGAGGGACCTCCTGAGGGCCAGCAACACAGGAAACAGCACATGGAACCCCGTCCACCTGCAAGTGCGGACAGCTGCGGATTGCACCTGGCCACCAAAGGCCTCCTGGCCCCAGTCTGGAGTTCTGAGCAACTCAGCAAAGAGAAAGGTGAATCCCTCTATCCAATTCTACATGAAAAGAGTTAGGGCATCTGAATCATCCTATGCTTCCTGTCTGTTAAGACTGGATGTTCTAGAACCAATGGGGACCTGGGCAGGGTTGTTCTTTTCTTCATATTTGAACAATACAGTGACTTTGGCCTGTGTCTTCCTTCCTGATGACATCTAGCTGGGTTTCTGCAGGGATCTAACTGTGTGTGTGTTAATAAGGTGGTAAGGAGTCTGAGTTTCAGAAGGATTGTTGTAAGTGATCCACAGAGCATACAGCATAAGCTCACAAGCTAGGCAGCCAGACCCACATGTGAATCCAGCTTCATAGTTTCACAGTTGGGTGAGTTAGGCAAGTCATTGCTTTTTTTACCCCCAAACAGTTCCTTCCTCTATGATAATGGACATAAGGGGACGTGAGATGTATTGAAAGATGACAGGCATGAAGGATGAGAACACAGACTACTTTGTAATTTCTTGGTTAATATTAGTCATATTTTTTTTCTTTTCCTTGCTGGGGGCTCCTCATAGGAAGCAGAAATGAGTTGTAATGGAAATGTTGCCACGAATTCACCTGATCCATTTTACTTTCTGTTTAAACTACTAGCTACTCAGAGACTATTCATGATGGCATTCTGGGGTCAGGTGACTGAGTTCTAACCAATGGGAGGTAGGTTCAAAAACGTGTGTACCGAATCCAGGCCTGGTACTTACCTATGCTCACCTCTGCTCTCTCCCTCGTCTATATAGTCAGGAATAAAGAGCTCTGGGATGTCAGAGCCATAGGATGCAAGAATCTTAGCTTGGAGACAGCACAGAAGAACAACTACCCAACCTGTGCTGGCCAGAGAGGGAAATCCAATTGTATTGAGCCACTGACATGTCATGGGTTGCTTGTTACTTTGGCATACCATAGCTTATCCAGACTAACTCAGAAACAAAAACATGCAGAGAACGAGCCAAGGAACTAGTCAGTCAAGATACAATGAATAGTCCTAGTCTGAAAGGTGCTGAAGTATTTTCCATATGAGTTGCTCCTCCTCCAGGCGTGTGTTGGATTACTAGTCCCCAGCTGTTAGCACTATTTGGGTAACTGGGCCTAGGAAGAACCATGTCAATGGCAGGCATGCCTTTGAAGATTATCCCCAGTCCCTGGTCCCTTCCTCTTCTCTCTGCTTCCTGTCTGCCAGAGGTCAACATCCTTTCCGCTATGACTGACTGGAACTCTAAGCTAAAACACACAGTTCCCCTCTTAAATTGTCCTGCCAGGGATTGGGCCACCACTGTGGAAGACTAATATACATGGGCAGTGTGCTTTTTCATCAAGAAGAAAGTAATTGTTGGAATCATAAAACAAAAATAACTGCTAACTTCTTGCATCAGTTTTGGTTGGAACCAGACAGCTACACTGGCATGGGGCAGGTCTAGTAACAGGAAAATCTGAGTGTGTAGACACAGTGCTCAGAGGTAGAATCACAGCCAGTCCATTCCATTCCCAGACTCAGAGTGTTTCATGATCCTGTGAATTAAAAACTTCTCTTCCATACATTTCAATAAGTGGCAGTCAATTCCTGTAGCAGAACAATATTCTCATTTTAAATTGCAAATCATAGCATGTGTCATGTCTGGGGACCACCTGTTGAAGGACACAGTCATTTGTAATTAAGGAAATAAAAAGTCATAAATGATCACAGCCAGTCCTTGTTAGAATACAGACACACATGTTTAAACAAACAGTACACTCCCTGGTCCATGACTGCCCTAAGCCAATGGGCCAGAAATTGATGCTTTGTTGTTTTTGATGACCCCAGGGCCTTTGCATCAGCTACTGTCATCTGTCTGAAATAAATATGAATGCTCATACTTCCAATGGCTAGTTCCTTTAGTTTTATCTTCTTCTGCAAGTGTCTATATAAACCCAGGAGGGTTGACATTTCACTGGGGTCACCCTGCATTTCCTCACTAGCCTATTTGTGTCACTTCTGCTCTAGCCTCAAAGTCATGTGCATGCCATTCCTTCTGTATGAGTACGGATTCACATATTTCCAAAAGGTCCCACTTCTAAGTAAATTTCAACTTAGTTCCTTCCTCTGCAATGTCTGCCATTTATTAATGGAGTCGGGGACGGCAGCAAGAAACAGGAATCATCAGGGCAGATGCTCCCTGAGAATGTCCTATTTTAAAACTCCCTGGAGGGCCGGGGTGTATACAGCACAGCATTATTAACCATGAACTCATGAAGCAGTAGTCTGCATTCCCATCCTTCATACTTATCATGCCCTAGTACTGCTAAAATGTCTCCAGTATGACTAAAAATATGTATGTTAAATGAAGAAGAGGTGGATAAAAGCCAATGGATATTACTCCATCAAGAAGGGTCTGTTGTTTTCCCACGGAGTTTCATACTTCGTAAGAGTTTATCTCCCTCTTTCTTTACAGCTGTCAGAGCTATGCAAGAATGCTATCAATAAAGCCATTGGAGACCAGGGAGATGGCTCAGTTGGTATGACGCTTATCCTGCAAACAGAGGACCTCAGTTCAAGGTCCAGAATCCATGTTGGAAAAAAGGCCAGGTGTTGATGACATGTTCGTAATCCCAGAACTGGGGAAGTGCAGACAGAAGGATCCCTGGGGCTCACTGGTCAGCAGTTTAGTGTAACCAAAGAGCCTCAGGCCAGCAAGAGACCTTTGTCTCAGAAAACTAAGGAGGGTGATGTTTCATGACACCCAAGATGATCTTCTGGCTTCCACACAATCATGCAAACATGTGTGTCTACACAAGCACAAACTTGTGTCCATGAGCACACACTGGAGAGGAAGGGGGAGGGGAGGGACACGAGGGGTAGAGGTAAGGGGAGAGCAAGCCATTAGACTTTGAAAAAATTGAGGCCCGAAAAGTGGTAGCAGTTTGACTCAGGAACAATGATCAACTCCAGACTGGAACTGAAATTTCTCCATGATAACCTGGTTTGAGAGGTGTGGTGGTTTGGATGAGAATGATCCCTACAGGCTTATAGGTTTGAATCCTTGGTCCCCAATTTGTGGAACTGTTTGGGAAGGATTAGGATGCATGGCCTTGCTGGGGGGGGGGGGGGGGGGGGGGGGGGGGGGGTGTCAGTGTCTTGAGTTCAACTTACAACTTTCAGGTCAGGTGTGAGCTCTCAGCTACTGCTCCACTTCCATGCCTGCCTTCCTGTCACCACACCTCCTACCATGATGATGGCAGAACCACTGTCTGAAACTGTAAACAAGCCCTCAACTCAACTAAATGCGTCCTTCTGTAAGCTGCCTTGGTCATTCTGTCTCCTCACAGCAATAGAAGAGTATGGAAGACGAGAGGCGACAG
>JANHMN010000021.1:6096574-6101574 GCA_030674055.1 Rhabdomys pumilio
GACAGTACATTCTAAATCTGATAGGCTAAAAGCATCCATTCATCCACCTTATATACCCAACACCCAGTCAGTTTAGCCAGTGAGGTCCCATCCAATACAATACAGAATGCTAATACAGTTAAATGCAGCTAATCTTGAATTCCAGACGATATGTTTTGAAAGATATAAACATAGCTCAACTATGGGGCCATGGGTATCATGAGGCACACACTAAAAATTTATCCTGGTATTTGTCTAAAGCTCAAATTTAACTGCATCCTGTTTGTTTTCGTTTGTTTGTTTGTTTTTATTGCATGTTTGTAAACGCAAGTGGGTGAGTGTGTATACAACCGTGTAAACTGTTCTGTTTGCCAAGTGTGATGGTGTGAAGTCCTTTGGTCTTCAGACATACACACACACTCACATACACTCATTCATACACACACGTGTGCACTCACTCATATACACACTCACAAAGACTCACAGACACACACACACACTCACTCACACACTCACACACACTAATGAAAGCCCAGTTATCACAGATCCCACTTGTAGGCTTTAGTTCCAATGCAGTGAAACCAAACATCCCTGGGCCACTTAGACCAGTATTGGGGGGCAGGGGAGGGAGGGCTTCTGGCTCCAGTACCTAATGTGTTACTTACTTGACTAAGGAAAAACAATGAATGAAACAAGGCCCTGGTTCAGTTCATCACAATTTATTTAATTTAAAATAAAAACAGAAACAAAAATGACAAAAATTCAGTTTCCAATGGAAAAAAAAATGAACACTTTGGGTAATTAGCCAGCTTTTTCTCTTCCTCTCCTTGTAGGCTGTTCTCAAACCAATCAAATAAGTAAAAACGAATTTTGACTGGAGCCCATAAGGCATGCTGCACCAATTAAATTACACCAATATATTATTATAATACCTTTGAAATGCCTTTCAGACCAATAAATAAAAAAAGACAAATTCAAATTAAAAAGTCAACTTTTTATTACCAAAAAAATATAGAAATTAAATAAAAGTCACAACATGGATTTAATAAAAAAAAAATGTGCAGTCAAGTTTCTCTCACTCTCCTGTCCCTTTTTCTTTCTTTTTTTTTTTTCTTTTTCCTTTTTATTTCCTTCTTCTTCTTCCTAGGAATGACACCATGCCAGTAAATCCCTACAAAACAGTTCCAGTTTGGCAACAAGCAGTCAGTCCATCATTCACATCTGTACTCAAGACAGCAGGCCTGGACAGAGCGTGCCTGAATTTCACCCTGCAAAGGGCTCCTTTGGTAAAGAGCACCCGGTAACAGACTAAAACTCGGAGGGAACTGAGAATTGTCATGTTGCCTAGGGTCTTGAAGCACTTTGTTAAAAACTGATTGTGCCTTGAAATTAACCTGCAGAACGAAGTACAGTTCCACCCCCTTTGGCAGATGTGTAAACAAAGAAAGGACGGGCCCCAGAAGCAAAGGAAGGACCAGGAGAGCTCGCGGCAGGTGACTCTCCCACTCTGCCCTCTGGTGACTCCACAGAAATAAGTCAAGCATACCTTCTTTGGCGGCTGACAGGACTCCATTGGAAAATAGCTCTTTTAGAGCTTTGTTCTCTGTTCTAACTCATTTCCTGCAGGGACAGTCAGCATTCCAGCTAGAAGCAGGTGTCAGAACCAAGCAGGGGCTTGAAAAACCACTCAGCCGCCACATCTCCAGCCTCCACATAGGGAAGCAGCTCTCAGAACCACTGCAGGTGCCTGAGACCTCCAGATCAAGGCGGACCTTGACTGCCTTGGCTAGACTGGACTCAGTGTTAGCCCTGGAATGGAAGACACACCAGAGCCTCTGTTCTAGGTGTGAAACATTTGGTTTTCCTTCCCCAAACCCTTGTCTTTGAGAGTTCCACCAAAAGAGCACACACTGGTGACCCTCCTGACCGAGAAGGAGAGAAAGCTGAAGGGGTGGTTTTCCTAATGGAGTCATCTCAACGGTGGGGAATGCTAAACAGACACAATCAGCCAGCGAAATGGGGAAAATCCCATCAGCCAGTATTGGCTGGTATGCCTGAGACCAGCTGCCTGCTCACAAAGGAGGCAGGATTGGGAAGATTCAGAGGTTGCATGCACCTCCAATGCTCCAAAGCCAATTCTCTGCCTATAGATTTTTCTCCCTTTTAGCCCCTGCCAGAGTTCAGGTAGGAGGTGAAACTGAAGAAAAGGAATCGAAGCAGCTTCCCATCATAGCTCAGGCCCAAACAAGGAGATGCAGAACAGCCTCTAGCCGCATACAGCAACACCTCCCTGACAACTGTCCTCAGTGCTGTGACATATCTTTTGTTTTCCCCAGGATGCATTCTCCCCCACCCCTGTCTGAGAGGCTCTCAGAAGGCAGGCATCTTAGAAGAAGGATTCTAATTTGACTAAACCAGTGGATTCTGTGGTCAGCCCAGAAAGACAATTTCAGCCCCCCAGTGTGCCCAGGGTCCCCTCCATGGGGATGACATCACCTGTAATCTTAGTGTTCAGAGATTAGATGACTAGCTGGAACACTTGTAAGCATCCTGTCACCTCCCCCCACACACACCTCCTTTCCACCTCCTCCAGAGCCATCTGGATGGCTCCCGAGGAAACATCCCTAGCCTAAGTGAAACACTCTGCTCTTTCAACATCTTATTCTGTGGATGGATGGATGGATGGAACCTGCTTTCTCTCCCAAAATGAAGAAGATCAAAACCATGAGACAGAACACTTAGGCCTGAGGAGACAAGAGCCTTCTGTCAAACTGGACTTTTCTTCAGCCACATATTTTACCTACATACTAGCTCCCCAGAAGCAACTTGTCTACAGTTAAGGGCCCACACCTGTGGGTGATGAGGGCCTATGCCTGAGCCAGTAATGCTTTGGAGACTCTGAGTAGCATCACGTCCCTGTGTGAGTGAGAAGCCAAGAGGCAGGGTTCCAGTTAATACTGAGACATTTAAGAAAGTGAGAAGTCGCCCCTTGCTGGCGTGCCTCACCGTCCATTCAACTGTGCAGAGAGCATGGCAGCTCTGTGCCCATCATACACAAAGCCCTGGCCTCTCACACTGCCAAGTATCTTCCTGCTCACCTTCAGAAGGTCCCACTAAAGAAGAACAAGACAAGAAAGAGGAGAAAGAATAGGCAGATCCCAGGAAACCAAAAAGTTACCCCCACCAGACTATTTCCGTAACAGAGTTCAACACATTCCCTCTCAAGCAAGTCGTGTCTTCTACTCAAGGTCCAGGAGCAAATTAACACATGTCATGCTGTGTCATGAAAGAATTAACCATCTGTCTTTTAAACAGGGTGCTTTAACCTAACTCCCAGGGCTTAGCCACGGCAGGTATGTTATTGCCTCTGCTTCTGATTCCCTGGCAGTTATTGGTACTCACTCAATGCTCCCTGGTGCACCTAGTCTACTAAAATCAGATCACAGTACAGACATTACCAATCGATCACCAATTCACACTCAGGTTGCTGAAATCTTGCTAGCTACTATGTAGTCAGACCGGGCTTGCTAATATATTCATCCAAAGCAGATGGTCTCAGTCTTTCTTCCCCTCCTCCAGAAACATCTAGATGACTTCTAGGAAAACACCCCCTTTCCCTCATAATGCCCCTTCCAATTTTATGCTGGCCAACACCACCTTCCCTGTGAGATGTCATCTGGGAATGCCAGTTAGGACCCACATTCTGACTGGCAGCTGGCAGAACTGGTAAAGAACGGTTTCCATCCCTTTTAGGTGCTGACTCAAGGCTGCAAAAACCAGCCAGGCCAGACGTTATTAGTCCTTTCCCAGTCCGTTGCCGTGACCAACCAGCAAAGAGGTAACCAGCCTGCAGGCTGAGTTCTGTTCCCCTCCCTTGGACTCACCCACCCACCCACCCATCCCATCTGTGCCCTGAAGGGCTAGTTGAGCTTGCTGCAGATCTCCAGAGCTTTCTTATACACCTGAGTCACATCGTCCATATCAGTGAGAAGGGAGAAGCTACTGTCTGCCAGCCGGTTTCGATACCGCTTCAGGTACTGGGGCCGGGGCCGGTTGTGTGGTGTCTCAAAGTCCTGAAGCTGGAGGAAGTTTTCAGCAGAGACACAGCTGCGGATGCGCTGGCGGGCTGGCCGGTTCTCCTGCAGATCTAACAAGTCGAAAGAGTCGCTGGACAGGACACTGTCATCGCTGATGATACTGGACGGGCGACTGTAGCTCCGAGAGATGCCATCGGATGGGACACCGGGAGGTGACAAGGATTCCAGTGTGGGCATTTCAGAGCCGGCGAGGGTGGGGTCTGTGGCACCATCCGAGTACCTGCTGCTGTGTTTCAAGATGCCCTTCCTCCGGCAGGACAGGCTGTGAGAAGTTCCCCTGACTGGGTCTGGGGGAGGGGAAGAGAGGCCACCGCTGATGATCACGTGATTACTGTCCAACAGCTCGGAAGACTCGCTGCGCTCTGGAGATGAATAGTAACCAGATTCTCTCTGCTGGGTCTTTTTCAAGATGCCTTTCTTGGGCATCGTGGCAGACTGTTTGAGGCTGAGCTTCCCTGACATATCTGCCTCGGGGGAGTTGGGGAGGGGGATGGCAGTCCGGCACAAATCTTGCTCCATTTTGAAAGGGGATGGTAAGGCAGGGCTCACAATGCCTTCAATAAAGCCAGTGCTATGGGATCGATGCTCACTGTTGCTCCTCTTCTTCAGGATGCCCTTGGGCCTCTTGGAACTCAGCTTGGATGGGCTTTCAGGTATGGAGTCCTGGCCAGACTGGGGAAAGTCGTTCTCTTTCTTGGACTTCTTCAGTGACCGCTGTCGCTCCAACACCACCTCAGAGGCCCCGGGTTTGGCCAGTCCCTTCATCTTGGCTTCAGCCTCAGCCTGCAGCCCCGTGGAACGGTGATGCCAATCAATGATCCTCGCCAAGAGTGGAGACTCAGAGTCAGGAAGGGCATCACAGTCACAGACGCTGTTCTTATAGCCCCAGTTTACCCACCAATGGTTGGCGATGTCCTCGATGGT
>JANHMN010000021.1:6104074-6121150 GCA_030674055.1 Rhabdomys pumilio
TTCTACACTGGCAAGTGTACCTAAACTTGTTTGCAAGCCCCAGTCAATGCCCTCAGCTCTTTTACAGGTATCCTGTGTGCATGGCACACTAAAGTCCTCTAAAGCGGGCATGCCTGGCTCTCTGGCTGGGCTGTCAGGCTGGAAATAAGCAGCCCTAGTCTGTTCACTTGTGTTCTTCCTGCTGGAAATCTGCCATTTAAACGGCCCCCACACCAGTCAGAAGTTCTATATACTGTCCTCGAGTGTAAGAAGACCGTGATGAGCCCTCAGGAGAAAATACCTGGCAGATAAACTTCATTCAGCCATGAGCAAAATGCCATTGGCCACTGAGTTTGAGGTTTGAGGGACTTTGAAAAATAGAAAGCCTTTTCAGAGCTTTAATTTATAGCAAAGAACTGCCACATTTTATACAGAATATAAAAGCAAGAAGGGCTTTCGGCTGTCCTGGAGAACATCTCACCTTAAAGGCCAGTTTTTCCAAGAGCTGTTATGAGAGAAGAGTGAGGAGTAGTGGGTGACGCCTTATAAATCTAGAGAGAGTGTGAGCTGGGTCAGAAAAACCAAGCACTCTCCCCCACCAACCCCCAGCCTCCGTCAGACACGTACCTGAGGGTTGTGTGGGCTCCCGGTACTCTCCGCTGCTGATCTGACGGATGAGGTTTTTGTGATCAAAGCCATCAAAGGGCATCGTTCCATAAATGAGAGTGTAAAGCAAGACACCCAGGGCCCAGCTGTCCACCTGGAGCAGAGAGACAGGACACATAGGAGATAGTATACAGACCCCAGATGCTTCAGACCACCGGCACTGCTGTGTGTAAGCATCTACCCAGAGCATTCCCAGGATCCTGAACCTGGAAGGCAGATCCCCACCACAGCCTGACAAAGGACGATGCAAGTCCCTTTGTTTCAGAGCACTCTGAAGTGCTTACTGCCCTGGTCCTCATAATGAGTCCAGGAGGCAGGTAGAGTTTAGATTACTTCCAGTTCAATTTGAAAAATGAGAATAGAGGGGGGTGGGGAATAAATTTCTTCCCCAGAAAAGCCCTTTCTGGAGATTAAGCTGGGGTGCAGGTTCCCTCATGGCTAACACAAGAACCAGTTCCTCCTTTCACCTCCTCAGAAGGCTCAGGGATGCCAAAGTCAAATCCTACCAGAGCTGAGCAGGTAAGAAAGACAAAGACTGAAAGATCTTGGGGTGTAAGTGAGGAAAGTCGGGGACAGAGACAAACTGTAGAGTGCCTTTGCCTATCTTAGGCAGGCAGTTTCTTCACGGCTTGTATCAGCGTGTAGTACAAGTGCCAGACCAACGCTGCCTGGGGCTTTGGCTTTTACAGAGAAGTCAGAAATATGACTTGTGTGTGGAATCTCTCAGCTACTAGACGTTTGTTCAGTTTTTTAAAAATGGAGATAAACAAGGCCAAACAAAGCATGTTTGCCGAGCAAGCCTAAATGGCAGAGTGCAACCCCAGACACTAATCACCAAAGACCAAAGGGCATTTGACGATAAATTTATAGGGCAGATTTTAACATTTGCCCAAGTTGATCTCTATGCTTATCCCTTTTTTTTTTTTTTCTGTCTTCTCTTTACTGTAATTGTTAGCGATTCTGGGCATTCCTCCCTTTATCCCAGCCCTGCCATCAAAACATTCTCAGATGGATAAATATTTGGAAGAAAACATTTCTATCCACCAAGCAGTTGCTATTCAAAGGAGAAGGGGTGGATGAGCCCCTGGAAGGGGAGGTCCTTCTTATAAGAGGGCAATTCCTAGCTCATAGTTATACAGATGCTGTACTGGTTGTTGTTGTTTTGTCAATTTCACACAAGATAGGGTCACTTGGAAAGAGGGAACTTCAGGTGAGAAAGGTCTCCATCAGATTAGCTTATAGACCAGTCTGTGGATATTTTCCTGGTTAAAGTGACATAGGGTTTGGCCACTGGCAGCAGTGCCAAGGCTTGGAATGTGGTCCTGGGTTACATAAGGACTCAGGCTAAGTGAGCCCAAGCCTTCCAGAGCAGCTCAGTAAACAGTGTTCCTCCATAGTCTCTGCTTCGGTTCCTGTCTCCCAGTTCCTGCCATGAGATCCTGTCCTGAGTTCCCCCTTAGTAGACTGTAAGCTCAAATAAACCCTTTCCTCCCCGAGGCTGCTTCCTGCCATGGTGTTCATTATAAATATAATGTATTTACATATATTGCCATATAAAATGAACTAGGAGAGATGTATATCTTACAGTGGCCATAAAAGCTCTCTAAGGCATGTAAAGAAACACACTTCTCATAAAAGAGAAGATGCCATAAAAATTTATTTTCTTAAATATAAACACTAGCCCAAATATGGGCAAAAGAGTTATACATGCATAAAAGTTTCATTTATATTTATTCTGTTTATTTTCATATAGTAGAGGAAAATTAAGTGTCTAGAGCCAGGGAAATTAAAAAATATAATAGTATATGCATAAAAACAGGATGCTGTGTGGTCATTACAAATTCTATATTATCAACAAACTTGGAAGGTAACACAAAATAACTATGGAATGCCAAAAGGCCAGTGTGTGAGCGTGCGTGTGCGTGTGCGTGTGCGTGTGCGTGTGCGTGTGCGTGTGCGATATAGTATGCATAGCTTGCCCTTTACTAACTTGGTCTCAGTTATTTTCAATGAATGGTCTCAATTATTTCTAAAAAACGTCACTTTTGAAAAATCTAAAAGGAAGGAAGGAAGGAAGGAAGGAAGGAAGGAAGGAAGGAAGGAAGGAAGGAAGGAAGGGAATCTATCTTTACCTCCTGTTATCTAAGGCTTCTCTAAGGTTTTGCACATCTTCTTCCAGGTCTCTATATAAATGTTCTTATAAATCAAAGGGTTTTTTTTGGTTTGGCCTTTGGTGGTTTTAAGAACTTCCCAAGATCTAGTTCCTGCCTCCCTCCTCCTCCCTGTCCCTCCAGCTCTCTGATCCCCTACACCAGCAGTCTGCTCACCTCTGGCCCACGGTAAGGCCTGCCGTTGACAATCTCGGGCGATGCATACAGTGGGCTCCCACAAAATGTTTGCAAGAACTTGTCCTTCTGGTACAGGTTGGAAAGTCCAAAGTCAGCGATCTGTAAAGAGAAGCGAGACCCACCGAAACCTGTTAGAGGGGAGTTGCTAGCATCTGCCAACTGATTCAAACTGCCCAGGGCCACCACTGTGTCTAGTCCAAAGTCTGCATCACATAAGAGCCTCCCACTGCAGTCAAGAGCATCCAATAACAGTATGGCTAAAGTAGAAAACATCAAAGTCCTTAACGACCCACTTCCTCCCCAAACAAAACCACCGACTGGGGACTCATGAGTCTTTGGGGGCCATGTCACATGTAAACCAAACATCCCAATAACAAACTCTTCCATGAAAACCACCACTTGATGTTTCTAACAAGCACTAAAGTGCAGAGGAGAAGTTATCTCTGGATTATGTTCCAAAGTCGCAAAGGGATGCTTAAAACTTTCAAGAGTACTATGTCTGCGATGGTTTTTTTCCTAAACATGCATGTCTAGGATAATTTACAAATCAAAACAGTAAGAGATTAGCAATAATAATTAATTAATAATTAATTAGAATAATTATAGCAATATATTTTATTACAATAAAATTATCAGGCAGTATCCTTGTTCCTGCACTTTGTGGCAGGATTAAGTAAAATAAGGTCACCTGAACACACTTGAACACAGGTACTACATTTGATAAATGGGACAACTAGTAAGTAACGGTTGGGTGGGTAGCATATACAATGCGGATACCCTGGACAAATCAATGACTCACTGATGGTGCAAGACCGTGACACAGCACTCAGAATGGCACACAATCTAAAACATATACATTGCTTCTAGAATGTTCATGTGTTATTTTGGTTCATGGTGAGTAATTAGGAGTATGAAATCTCAGGTAAGAGGAAGTGGAATTTTGAATAGTTTTGGTTTACTATATTGAAGACTGAGCCTATTAGGAGTATCAGTCAAGGACTCTGCCACTGAGCCACACTCTCTAACCCTTGCCTTCCCTTTCCTGTAGCAGTAGGGACTAAGCATGGGGCCTTAGCTCCTGCATTATTATTAATTGGAGACAGGATTTCAGTTTCTCAGGAAGGCCTTGATGTAACTCTGTAGGCCAGGTGGAACAGGATCTGGTGATTCTCCTGCTTCAGCTTCTGGACCTACTGGGACTACAGATGTGTCACCAGTCCTGACTAAAGGCAACGAGTGAGAAATCACTCATGTCACTACACTCATAGTAGCATGCGTGTCACACCATGGAGAATCCTAACTTATGCCACCACCGCCACCACCACCACCACAGCCACCACCACCACCACAGCCACTGCCTACCACTACAGCCACCACCCACCTCTACCTTTTCTTCATTTTATGTGCATGTGACTCAACATGAAACACACAGAGCACCACATATTGAAGCATTACATTTCAGCCTAAACTCTCCCGCTGTGTATCACGGAGATCATGGAGACGGTCATGACAGTCTCCCTGAAAACAGAAAGCCAGGATCTCTAGCTGTCTTGTCTTGCAGGTGTATTATAATAAAAAGAAAACCATCAACTGAGATAAGGTGGAACACGCAAACCCCAGTCCCTAGCTTGCACATCCTGTGTAAATGTTTGATGTAACCTCACTTCCATATTGCCCTCTTTGTAAAGGGCTTTGTGTCATGTCCTTTAGAGCAATGCGGTTATACCTGCATGTATACAGTATATGCACACACATATAAACATAGACATATCTGTACATACTAAACATGCTATGTCTGCCTTCTCTACCAGACTCCGAGTCCCCTGTGTCTGGTCCAACATTTTTGTGCCTTCCTCTCTTTAACAGCTGCCCCTAGCTAAGAAATAAACTTGTCACTAAAACAGGCATTGTATTTTGAAAAGTATAAGGAATTAATAGTTATATAAAATAATAGTAATTCCAATTTCCACTTATCAAAACTCCCAATTATCCAGCGCTGTTGAATTCTCTAATCCAATTCTACCAAAAAAAAAACAAAAACAAAAAACAAAAAACCCTGTATTTATAAAGTATATACTTTATAATTATTATTTAAAATAATAATAAAGTATACATATACTTTATGCCCAATGCCATAAGGACACCTAATTAAAAATAGATTTAAATCTTAATGCTCAAAACGGTCGATTTTATGTTACGGCAATTTTACCACAATGCTTTAAGAATTCCATTTACCAAACAAGAAAACAGATTTAGGGAGTTGCACTGGGCAGCCATGTGCATGTGCGTGTGCGTGTTGGGGTACACCACTTACAGTCCCAGCCTTAGATACACACTGTCCTGGAAGGGTCTGTGGTCTTTGTCAGGCTCAGCCAGCCTTGCGAGGTGAAGCCCCTGTGTGCTTCACTGTCTCTAGCCTGATTTCCACTTGAGTTTTAGCAGGAGCTGGGGCTATCCACAGGGCTATCCACACGGCTTGGGATCCTCCGGGACTGAATGCTACAGAAGCTGTTTTGAATGAAGCCCCTGGAATAAGCCTGTTTTTGTTTTTGTTTTTTAAAAAAGAGTCATCCTTGGATGAATGGAATGTCATTCAAAGGAGCTGTGCACAACCACCCTCAGAAAAGGCATTCCTGGGACTCAGGTTGCACTTAACGGCTCTGAATTCCACTTGCTTATCAAGGCCCCAGACTGCCTTGCAGGAAGTTGGTGGGAAGCTTTTACAAAGTACATCCTGTCAATCAAAAGAATGGACCAGCTTCAGCTCTGGAGATTCCAAGGAGTCCTGAGGCTTCGGCCTCTCTCTGGCTATGGCTGCAGCCCTGAGAATACACCCAGCAATGCCAATATCTTCTGGGCTCTGTTGGAGCTTTCGTGTGTGTGTGTGTGTGTGTGTGTGTGTGTGTGTGTGTGTGTGTGTGCCCATTGCTTGTGCACACAGTCCACTGCCCCAGGAGCTTCCCCCCCACCCCCAAGCTGGGCATCTCTGCTTCCAATGCACGCAGTCTAGAGAAGTGTGTTTATGTTTCACCCCACTCCCATCCTCCCAGACAGATGCTTATCAGCCTCCCTGTAAAACTGTCATTGCTGCGGACACAAGATTAATAGAAATCCAGATTAGGCCGTGTTCTTGGCACTTGAACGGAAAAGCAATATTAATCAACACACACACACAGCGTCCTCAGACACTGAGCTGCTCAGCTCTAGGATTTTTTAACGCCACATGGAGCTTTTGTCAACTATTGCTAAGTGGGGAAACACCACAGGGTCTGAATCAACTACTACTAAGTGGGGAGATACTGGTAGTATGAATCCACTCAGAAGCCTCAGTTCTCTCATCTGTAAAATGGGGGTGAAAATCTCCTCTGCCCCTGTGGTGTTCTAACAATTGAATTCATAAAGCACACACAAAGCATATACAGAACCGTAATGGCATATTTGCCTTTAAACACAGATAAGTAACTGATTTCATGACACACAAGAAAGCAAGTCTTCTAATGCCAGATACTGTCAATAGAGAACAGAAGGTCAAGGAGCCAGATTTGCAAGTGAATTAGTTTGAATCACAAAATGTAGAAGTTATTCTCTTCTTTTACATGAATCAGGAGGTGGTAAGCCACATGGGTATAATTAAAGCATCTAATTAAAACAGTTACCAGAGAGAACCAACTGGCCTTGGGCTCACAGCAACCAACATCAAACAAACAAACAAACAAAAAAGTAATGTGGCTATTTGGTTTACATTATTTCACTTGTGAGCTTTTCTTTGGTTCATGGTACTAGTTTTCCACCAAATGCCATTACTTAAGGCCTCCTTCCTAAGTAAATACCACTCTACAAAGAGACCCAAACTAAATACAAGCACCAGCAACCTAAGAAAAGGCAAAATGCACAAGAGTGCGAGAAAAAAAATATGTGAGGGCTAAATTTAAACATAACTTTGCAAAAATCATTGCATCTTACAAGTGATCTCCATGTGGAAGAGACCTGAATGGCGGGAAAGGGAACTCCTGAAGGCTCAGGGAGCTAAGGTGATTTGCTGACGACCCAAGGAAATGCAACAAGATCCATGGGAGACTCCCCAGCTGCCCAACTCTGTAAAATGATGCATTCATCCATCGACTCCATTTCTTACAGAATTCCAACGGAGGCATGCCAGTCAGTGTAGCCCTACTTCTATCTGCTCCTCCAGCCTGAATCATCAGCACCACCTCATAGCATCTTAGAAGACACACTTTAAGCCCCTCCCCAGGCCCTTTAGAGTAGTAGCTCCTGCTGACACACTGTTAAGCTTTGGAGAAAGAGGTCTCACTGTGTTTTGGGGAGGTTGGGGTTGTTTGTTTAGCAGTGGTGGTGCAGGTGCTGAACTGTTGCCCTGCCCCATACTGGATCAGAACCACTCTCTGATCTCACACTCTTTGTCCTGTAGCTCAGCCTCCACTCTGAAAGGCATCAGAGAAGGTAAATCTCGAGAGTTTAACTTGGACTGTCTGTGTAACTACCCATCCCCTTTAGAAGTGTGCCCTGCTAAGTGAAGATCAGAGTAAGAAAGGTAAATTTGAGGGGTGGGGAGATTACTCACATGTCAGTGGGATTAACCCCACTTCATCGCAGGCGAACCCTGGAGACGAGGGCAGTGTGAAATAAGCCAGGCACAAAAAAAAAGACTCATTGTCTGATTCTATTTATATACAGTCCCTAGAGTAGACAAATCATAGAAAGGAGAACAGTAGTGACGGCCAGGGCCTGGGAGAAAGAGAAGCAAGGAGCCAGAACCTAATGGGCATGGAGAGTCAGGTGCAGAGTAGGCTGAGGGGCTGCAGCTGGGCGCTGGGACAGTTCTACAATACCAAAGGTACTTCCTGCCTCTGTGCTAGACAGCCAAGTACAGTAGGCTTTGAGTTACATTACGCATATTTTGGCATCATCAAAAAAGAACCCCAAGGTCACTATGAATAAGAAGCTCATGTGATGCAAAAGGAGGTACTAGCTTGTTGATTTTAACTGCTACCAAAGGAGGCTTACAACAGGGATAATTAGGAACGTCTGCCAACCCTTGGCAGTGTCTAAGAGGAAGTGCCCTGCCCTCAAAGATCAGAGGCTTAGGAATCCTAAGAATAGGGGCTGAACTTTGACTTTGTCAATACTCGGTAATAATTGGTGGGTACCACCAAGCCTCTCAACCTGTCTATCTACAAAATGGTCTCTCAGAACTCTCGTCTATAAAGATGGAGGACTGGAGACTGAATCTCAGACATCTCCATTAACACCTAGAGGCCATCTCAGAAGGAAAAGCCGACCTCAGAGCCAAGAGAAGAGATCTTGACCTAGGTATGAAAGGGGCATGTCCAGTGTGAATGGCAGCATCACAGGAAAGAGAAAAACCAAGGTGGGTAGAACTTCTATACACTAGTTCTAATCCCAGCTCTATCTCTTTCCAGTTCTGAGGCAAGTCAGTCCAGTCTTACTCCTACCTGGTCCTCGAGCCAGTATCATCAGTATCTCAGAGCATCTTAGAAAGCAGTCTCAGGCCCTGCCCAGGCCTGCTGAGCAGAAAGCTGCATTACAAGAGCCCCATTGGTTTCACTTATACTACAGTCCTCTTGAGCCTGAGACTTTTCTGTAGAATGTGGCTGACAGTGACACGGTGGTCCACTAGGAAGAGCCGTTGAGAAACCAAATTAACAGGCACATGGCAAGCACGAATCCAAGGTCACGCATGCAGCAGGCCTTCAATAGCAGAACTGTGACACACCTACATCTATGAGTCTCAGTTGCTAGGAAACGGATCCACAATAGCACTGACAGATTCTGTGAGAATCAAACTCATTGGGTAAGAACTGTATTGATCACAGCAGCACAGCTGTGAGCCAGGCACTACCTAGGAGTCCCACAAAAACCTCTGGAGCCAGTTCTCACAACAGCCCTTGGAGAAAGGTATTATTATTATGACTATATTATTATTATTATTATTATTATTATTATTATTATTATTATTAATTATATTATTCCCTCTTGGCAGATGAAGAAACTGAGGCACCTGTCTTGCCCAAGGAGCCTGCCCAGAGCCATCCTGGCTGTTAAACTATATGTCAAGAAGAGTTATTGTTCACAGGAAATGGACATTCTGTGACTACAGGAAGATAGTAATTCCATGCAGGAAGACACACTCCATCGCTCCTTTCCAACCTTGGAGTTAATTACTGTGGCTTTACCCGGGACAGCCACCGTCCTGTGCAGTCGGAAGGAAGGCAGCAAGTGGAACAATGAACCATAGGGAGTCAACTGGCTTTCATCTTTAGAAGAATTATTTCTTGAGACCAGTAATCACCAACTGGGAGCAATCTGGGAAACTCTTAACAGAGGGCGTGGCAAGGGCTACCTTGCAAAGGACGCTAACATCACAGCCGCACAGCCGGCTCCACTTGGCTGCACACACATCTCCAGCCTCCTGTATGGCTGCTCCGCCCACCGGGACTTGCTCAGCTCATCACTGGCCACTATCAGCACTTGGAGATTCTCTCCCAGGGACAGCTGTTGGCAAGTCAACAGCACTCAAGATAAGACAATATGAAAGCCATCAGATGGCCTTCCCTCAGACAGAGGGCAAATCTTGGGGCCGGCAGTAAATAATAGTCTACAGTGGAGTGGAAAGAGGTTTGTAGTCAGCCTCATTCCTGATGAGGAATCTCCCTGTCTGGGAAAAAAAAAAAAAAAAAAAAAAATGAGGCACTTGGTCCCACCCTGGTGAGGAGACTCTAAAGACTAAAGGAAATGATAGATGGAAGGCCTGGTCCAGGGCTCCGGCTTCCAGCAGGAGTTCAGCAAATGTACTTTGGTCCTTTGGTTTCCTTCCATCTGCAAGCTCATCATCGGATTCTCCCCATCAGACCCTTCCCCAGCCTTCAGCTCTCTGCCTGTCACCACTTCTCCCTCAAAGGCTTTCGGCTCCATCTGGCTAGACAGACCCACCCCTTCCTGTTTAGCATGCCCAGATGGCACAGGGGCATCTGGCCTGCCAAGGGATAAGGAAACTCTCTGGAGGAAGACCCCCTAAAGGACAGACAGACAAGGGGGAGTGGAAAGAGCATTCGGACAGAGGGAACCCTGTGCTCCAAGGTCTGGAAGGCAGAGAAAACTCTGTAGATTTGAGGAGTTCAGGGCAGTGCAAAGGAGCCTTCCCGGACCAACCTCACTGAATGGCACTGGCAGGCCCCATCCCCACCCTGACCAACCTCCTTCACTGGATAAGTGGATCGCACATTCCTTTGTTTATTGGTCTTAGCCCCAGCTGAAACCCCAAGTCCACTGCAGGGGAGAAGGGCACACACCTCATCTTCTTCGCCTTCTTAACATTTGGTAGCTCATTATCACTACTAGTTAAATGGCCACCAGACTGGGAGCTCCGAGACAAGAGAGACCTGACCATCTGACTCAGCATTAAATACCCCAGCACCCGGCTCAGGACTAAAGACAACACTTCAACACTTGGTTGAGTATTTTATGATCAAAGAAATATGGTCTATACTAGATACTCAGCTCCCGGAAGGATAGAGAAATGAGCACAGGCAGCAAAGGTATGCTGCGATATAAATAGCCCCGCATCCACACATGGGCACATCCGGGGTAAATGAACCAGTTAATCCAAGACTCCTAAGTTCTCACACTCCAAAGCCCTGATCCCGGGCTTCGCCTTGCTAAGCTGCCAAGATTTCTATCTCATCTTGTCGCTGCCATTCAAAGTGGCTCTCTTATGCACAGCAGCCATGCCTCCATTGTCACAGAGGCAGCAGAACATCTCCCCTCTGTTCCTCTTCCCTGAGCGCTGAGAGCTCAGCAGATTCCCAGCCCTCCAAGTGGAGGTCAGCTGACCCAGGCGCCCGGCCCTCTTCCGGGAGGCACTTTTACAGGAGCCTTCTCTGGGAATGATCAGCATTCCATTCTCCCAGAGAGTGGGATGTGAATCTGGCCTGTTTTCATTAATTGCAAATTAATGCTAGGCTGGGTGCTATTTTAGTCCGTGCTTCCACAGAGGACGGAATGCAATCCGAGGCAGCGCATTGCGCTCATTCCTTCTGCCATTCGACTGCAGGAATATTTTTAGAAGCCGCACCCTTTTGCCGTGGCCAGATAAATAATTCCCAAAACCAGATGTGCTCTTTGCAAATCAGCATAAGGCGCAGAAGGAAAGAAGAACCAGTCACATGGCTCACACCAAAACTGCAGCAACCTCTAACACGGTTCAACCAGAAGCATCTTTAGAGACTTCCCCGGGGCACAGGAGAGGTGGACCTACAACATGACATCCACTCCTCCTGCCCTTAGGACGATCTTGCCACTCACATCCAGTTGCTTGGCAGTACATTTGTACCCAGGGTCCCCCTAGGCCAGACGGCGGTGGCCTTTCATTCACTCAGAGGCCAGCTTGTAGCCATGTGTATGACTGCTTCTGTCAGCAACTGTCCTTTCTAAATATGCTTCTGCAAAGTGCTGAGTCAGGAAGAGCAGAGCCCGTGCAGCCGGAAGGCAAATCAACACCAGCTGAAACACATTTCTAAAAACCCTTGGAAGTGGGTGCGAGAGAATGGAGTTTGCCTGGAAGTCAAACATGGGGGTTTTAATCCTGGTTTGGCGTTCCTTTGCCCGAAAATCAAACAGTTCTAAATGCCTACATGTGCCAGGCACCACAGGACGCTCTGGGAAAAGAAAGACACAGCAAACTACTGATCTCAGGCACATCCTTAGATGCTCTAGGTTGGAGATCGACCCTCAACAGGTTCTTTCAAGTAGAGTATCAGGTCTTAGTGGTGCCTCTGCAACAATGGCGGAAACAGTAAATAATGACTTATTAAAAGGACAGATTTGATTCTGTGCACGCGCACACATGTTTCCACCCTGGTCAATGTCAGTAGCAGGAGCAGAGATTCCTAAGAAAAAAGACAGAGAAAAATATAGGACCAAAGTTGGCCTTTGTAAAGTACTATGTGTGCTACTTGGCTACAAAAACAGAGAATCCCAGGTGGAAAACCTGGCCACCAGGAGCTCCGCATCCAAAACCTGTTCTGCTCGGTTTCGTTTGCAAATGTGAGACCTGCTCTGCTTGGTTTCCTTTACAAATGAGCTGTCCTTCCAGGCTGCTGCCCCATTGTCCCCTACACAATTGCTCTCTAAATTCTGGCCATTCTTCTCCTCCATTGGGGAATTCTATGACTCCACAGGAAGCTATGCGCCTTATCACTTCTGTGACTACAGCATGAGACCAAGAGGTCACACTGTACCACAGAACCCAATCCCCAGGCAAGGGGCTCACATTCCAGACCTTGTAAAGACTACATTTAGTTCTGAGGGCTCCCTGTGACAGGTGGCAGGAATAGTCTGGACAGAGTGTCACTGAGATCAATAGATGGTGTAAAACCCTCAGAAAACCAGGGTCCAAATTGACAGCAGGCCTGACCACCGCTGGACCCCAGAACCATTTGTCCAGCGCTGGCTTCCTATGCACTTCCTCCTTCAGGGGCCAGCCACTTAGGCAAGCTCTCAGGATGGACATAGCTAAGCACCATCTCCTTTGAATGCATTTTTAGCTATTTTTCACATTCGTTGCCAATGCCTAGAACTGGGCATTGCCCACAGAAACTCTCAGGAAAAAAATGAGTGGAGAAAATAAACAAACAGTAGACAGCTCTTCTTCCTACTTGACAGGAGAAGCTAAGTTCAGTGGGTGAGACATTTATCCTAAACCTTGCCATCAACAAGAGACTGAGCTGCCACACAAATCTGGGCTATCCAACTTTAGATCTGGACTCCTAGACTGGACTCATTTGTAGACAGTTGGCTGTTACTATTACCTATTTTGTAACTGAAGGAACTGGGTTATGTGGGATTTTTCCAATATCAAGGAGCTGGGAAGCCCTATAGCCCATAAGCTGTTTTTTTGTTTGTTTGTTTTTTCCCTCTGTCAATACTGGGGCTGAACCAAGGGCTTCATACATGTTTAGCAAGTGTTCTGAAATCTGAAACATCCCCAATCCATACTTTTTGAACTCGATAGTGTTCCTTCTAGAATAATCTAGCCACTTGCCAGAAAGGGATTTGATATTTCATTTCCTGTTCCTAGGGAGAACTGTTTCAATCCATCATTTTCACCAGGCTCTAAGGGCTAGACAAAAATATGTAACTGAGGCCAACTCTTCTGCGTAGCAAGCCGTGTCTCTCAAGGACTGCTCAAAGGACGCTCGTGACTGATGGTTGACAGACACGTTCTACAAACGTAAAACAGCTCTATCCTTCCAAGCAAGGATGTGGTCCATCACACACCCACTGACAGACAACAACAGGAGCAACTAAAGAGGAAGATGTGAGATTGTTGCTATGCCTTGTCTGGGGACCAGGGTCCAATTGAGTGCCACCTCAGTGCTGGGGGTCCTAGGGCCATTTCATAATGAAACCTGTACAGCGAGCCCTGTTTATTTTGAAATGGTGTTTGCTTACTTTGTGGACATGGTTCACAAAGGGACATTCTAAGGGACATTCACAGTGTTCCCAAGGAGGCCCTTGAACCCTGCAGAGCTTTCTCCAGCAGCAGCTAGAAATAAATGTGAATTCCATTGCCCACCCTTCCTTTAAGATTGATTTTTATTTCTAATTGTGTGTGGTTACATGTGTCTGGTATGTGGACCTGTGCATGTGTCCTCAGAGGCCAGAAGAGGGTGGAGACTCCCCTGTAGCTAGACTTATGGGTGTTCGTGAGCAGCCCAACATGGCTGCTAGGAACTCAACTGGGTTCTTTAAAAGAGAAGCAATTGGTCTTGATTGTTGGGCCATCTCTCCATCCCCTAGCGCGCGCTTTCTGAATTACCACCATTTTTATCCAGCTCTCAATGCCATAGCTGGTTCAAGTGTGAGATGGTGAGGAGGAAGAGGCAGAGGTGTGGGGTGGGACGTCACAGTGCAGTGGCTTGGGAAAGGCCTCTAAGTCGGGGGTGAACTGTTTGCCTGTAGTCTCAGCACCAAGGAAGTAGAGTGAGGAGGACCATCCGTTCAAGGTCAGCCTCAGCTACATAGCAAGTTTGAAACCAGCCTGGTCTACATGAGATACTTCCTCAAAGACAAAAAAAAAAAAGAGGAGACTTCTAGGTTTAAAATAATCTGGGGCCTTTCTAGCACATTTTACATAATGGTGTGACCTTACCTTTACATACCAATCACTGTTACTATGGATAGGTTATCTGATTTGTCTGTGCCTCAGTTTCTCTATTATATGTGAATTATAAGATGAATAGTGCCCATCTCATATGCTGTCTGAAAGAGTTGTTTATGAAAGTATTAAACACATGGGAACTAATATATGTGTTACTTTTGTGGTAAGAACTCCAGATTGTGAACTTCCTGAGGGCAGGGACTGTGTGTCAGTCACTGTCCCAGCAGGGAGAAGGGAGTCTGGCAGGTTGTAAGGAACTCCTTAATACCTGCTAAATTAAACTATTTGGATGAGCTGGGAGTCTTTCCCAGAGCCTGCCTACCAGCAGAGGGAGCGGCTGCCTCAGTTCAGATCTGCTATGGAGAATCACGCCCACCCGCCGCACCCGCCTGCCACGCCCACCTGCCATTCCCAGGCCCGGGCTGAGTTCTACCTTAATGTTGCAGTCGTCATCAAGCAGTATATTCTCCAGCTTCAAGTCCCGGTGGACCACACCATTCTGCAATGAGAAGACGGAAGGACTGAGCAGGAGTGTAGGAGATGACAGTCAGCAAGAGAGCTCTGGGGAGGAGGGAGAGGAGGCCAGGCACAGGGAACAAGTCTGACAGATGAAAGAAATGCACCAGCCAGCCCCGGTGGTCTTCACCTCCATCCTTCAGGCCTGCTCTTGCTGTCAGGACGCTCCCCAGACAGCAACCAGCGACAGGAGAGCATTAGTCACTTGCTGTGCGGTTAAAGGAAAAATGACTGGAATCCATTCTCCCCCAGAGCCTGTAACCCAGCAGGGGGATTCTTTGTGGAAATGTAATTCCACTGTGTCTGAGACGGGGTCCCAGGGATGCAGCAGACATCTCAGCTGGTGACTCGGAGCCTAGGGCTCCAGGGAAAACCTGCCTGCCTGTCTGTCTGTCTGCCTATCTGTCTGCATCCTTCATGCTGGAAAGAGGCCTGACCCAGTCTCCTAAAGCTTTGTCTTGGATACTTCCTAAGCAGCCAGCTGGAAAGACTTAAAAGTCCCTCTCCACTCTGCAGGATTCAGGGCTGATGAAAAGGGTTGCAGGCCAACGAGACCAGAGCCACTGGGAACTGTTATGCAGTGTGACCTTTTCATTCAGGCAAACTCTGGCCAATTGGGAGGCTGGACTTGAGAGCAGCCAGGCAGCTGAAGGGAAAGGACACCAACAGGCTGGGGCGAAGGTGCCGTCCAGCTGTAACACCTGGCCTGCTCAAGTCTCTTAGGGGTGGGTGGGCAGAGCCATCTGAGAGAAGTACTCAGGGGGCTGTGCTGAATGCACGGGGAGTGGGTTTCCAGCATCCCCGCTGCATAAATGGCTTCTGTGGAGAAGCGCTGTGCTGGACTAACTGATGAGCATGGCTGCAGCTGCTTCTTTGAGTTTGTTTTCCCTTTCGTTTGACAGCTTCTAACATCTCTGTAACTACCAGCTTGGAGAGAGATGGCATGTATTCGTACTACTGCTTTTGCTAATCCAAGCTCTCAGGAGGCGTCCGGAGATTTAGAGGGTGTCCGGAGATTTAGAAATGCTCCCCACCCCCACCCCCAACACATCTCCCAGAGAAGAGAAATGGAGAACAGGAAAGCCAATTCTGTTTGGCTTTAAATGAAATACTGAGAGAAGTTTGTTTCACGTGGTCACATGCCTGGCTGACAGAAGATGATGGAATGAGTCTAAGAACATCCCATTCATACACAATCCACAAATTCACACACTTCAAACAACGGAAGTGGTCTGCAGTGCTTCCCAGCATGACTTGAGGAGGAGTCTCAGAATGCTGCGTGGTCTGATCATGAGTGTCTCTTGTGTCCACAGAGAGGTCAACCAAAGGTTGTGGGTGTGCACATCTACCACCCTAACACTGATCTACAGAGACAGGCAGATCCTGAGGGCTCACTGGCAAGCCAGCCCAATAGAACTGGCAAGCTCCAGGTTCAATAAGAGACCCTGTGTCTAAAGCTGAGGTGGGAATGACAATGACCTCAGGCCTCTATGTGCACATGCACACACACACACACACACACACACACACACACACACACACACGAGCATGGGATTTGAATAGGGGATTTTTCTCATCCTAGTCTGTAACATCTCCACACATTACAATGAACTAACCAAGGCTTTTATAATATTAAAGCTATCATGAGGTGCCGGAAATCAGTCTATGCCCAAAGTTGCAGGCCTGGCCGTACCTTGTGACAGTAGTGTACAGCAGACACGATCTGCCGGAAGAAGTGTCTGGTCTCCCTCTCGCTGAGGCGTCTCCTCTCACTGATGTAATCATACAGCTCTCCTTTGCTGGCATATTCCATGATGATCACAATCTTATCTTTGTTCTCAAACACTGTGGGGGGCAAGGAGAGAAGCAAACACTCTGTTATCCAGCAGGATGGAGCAAGGAAGACCATGGAGATGTCACTGAGCCAGATGAGGCTCAAGGAACAGGTTACAAATCTATGCATTCAACATCAGGGGACTTGGGACACTGGTAGCTTCACTCTGTCCCTGTACCTGCCTCATACAGTTGAGAGAAACATACTGCAGATTCCACTCCCATTAACGAGATCATCTCTCCCCAGTGCCCTCCCACCCCTGCTTAGTTCTCTGAAGAGAGAAGAGAATTAATGAACACAAGCATAGGGCTGTGGAGATAGTTCAGTAGGTGAAGCGTTTGCTGCCCGGATGTGGGGGCCTAAGTTCAGAACCCTAAAAAGCAAGTAAAAGCCAAATACAACAGCATGACGTGTCCGTGATCCCAGTGCTCCCATGCATGATCCCAGTGCTCCTATGTGTGATTCCAGTGTTCCCATGTGTGACCTCAGTGCTCCCATGTATGATCCCAGTGCTCCCATGCATGATCCCAGTG
>JANHMN010000021.1:6123217-6161028 GCA_030674055.1 Rhabdomys pumilio
CCCCCCCCCACCTCCATTCATTCATTTCCCCCAATTCCATTCATTTCCTCCCTGCCTCCATTCATTTATTCATGCCCTCACTTCCATTCATTCATCCCCCTACTTCCATTCATACCCCCATCTCCATCCATTCATTCATTCTCCCCCACCTTCATTTATTTATTCATTCTTCTCCTTCCATTCATTCATTATTCATTCCTTCTCCCCCTGCCTCCATTCATTCATTCCCCCACACCTTTATTCATTCTTCCTGCATCGTGCTCAGCGAAGTTTCCTCTTGATGGAGTCTAACCCTCAGCTTTTCCTGAGCACCCTTTATCAGTGCTCTCTGCTCATTTATCAGAACTCTCTGCTCATTCTGCTGTGTGTTAAGAAGCTGATGAAACAATATAAATCATAGCCTTTGCCTTCAAGAAGTCATGTCCTACTTGGAAATGACTGGAGCTTAGTAAATAATCCATGAGTCAAACTGGATGCTCAGACTTTTAGCATCCAGAGGACAAGGAAGAAAGTCCAGGGATGTAAATCTGAATGAGTCTGAGAAAATTCCTAGGGGAAGCAGGCATGGAACCCAACAAACCAAATGACTAGGGGTTTGCTGTAATTAGATGCTACTGCGATTGTCCTGGCATACCACAGAACATCCAGGCACATCCCCGTTCTTCTTTCAGCGTCTTGCTCCTTCCCAGAAACCAACTTGGATTACTTTTCTCGCTTTCTGTTTATTTTCTATTTCAAGGAGAGAGTGGTGGACTGGTTGCTATGGCAGCAGCTGCATCTCCACATTAAACCTGAATTTTATCAGATGCTCGTTCTGACAGTTCATTTCTGACTTCTGATTG
Source organism: Rhabdomys pumilio (assembly GCA_030674055.1). Classification (NCBI taxonomy): domain Eukaryota; kingdom Metazoa; phylum Chordata; class Mammalia; order Rodentia; family Muridae; genus Rhabdomys; species Rhabdomys pumilio. The sequence continues at coordinate 6,124,060 of JANHMN010000021.1, forward strand.
TCTGGCTTTCATAACCACACTCATTACAAAGCTCCTAACGATTCCCCTCTACTGCCCTTAAGGCTAATAACACAGCTTGTATAGATTGAGAAAGTGCATAACATAAAAATCCTAGCCTGGGAGAGACACTCAGGAGGAGGCCATTTTTGAGACAAGTACACCAGGCCTCTTAGCAGGACACTAGAGTGGGGATCAATTTACAGGATACTCTAGGTGGAGGCAGATGGTTCTGGAAAATGGAAAATTTCTTCCTATGGAAATGGAAGATAGCTTTCTGGTTCACGTGGACTCTCAAGGGAAGAAGACTCGTTTGTTGATTTTAAGCAAAAGGAGCAAGGGCTTAGGAGGGGACTAGCCAGAGTTCTCTGTGTGAGTTAGACTCTTCCTGTCCAGGATACCTCCTCTCACACCAGACAGTAAGTATTTTTATTGATGTCCTCAAACTGCCAGAAGTACCTTTCTACTCCCAGGGGGACTCACTTTTATTAAAGACAGGGAAGATTCTCACAGGAACCCTCCAGCCTGCTTTTCATTTCAGAAACACAAGAATCTTTTCTTGAAAGAGTTGGCAGCCACCTAATTAGTCATTGAGTCAGTACAGGATTATTTCTTCAAAAGTATATTCCCAAGAACTAAATTGCAAATACCTCAGGGGCCCATGGCTTTACAAACTAGTCCTCTGATGTCTGCAAGCTCCCCACAGTAAGGGTGAGAAAATACGGCTAGACTAATAGCTCCCATTGTCAATGGGGTGGTCAGAGCTGAATCACGGGCAGGCACTTCCCAGTTTGGACAATGGGAGGCTTTTTGGCTCACATATGTCTTACAATACAACAACATGAGGGATGTTGGCTGGAATGTTTAAGGAGGACCATACCCAGCCTGGCCACCCAGCCAGTCCAGAGGTAGACGTCATAGAAGCCAGAAGGGATGAAAGTATAAGTGGGTGTGGTGGTGTATGCCTGTAATCCTGATTCTCAGGAGACTGGGGTTACAGAGACCTAGGCTCAAAAACAAACAAACAAACAAACAAACAAACAAACAACTAGGAAATAAAACAAGGTACAGGCACTGTCTGAGGAAAAGGAGATGCAGCAGACTCACTAAAACTTTTTTCCCTTATGTCAGAGTTATAAATACTGGGGAGAGGGACAATGCCAAACTCTAGAAGGGCAGAGGGCTAAGTTAGAGAGAAAAGAGGTCTCGAGGGCACCAGCATGGACTAGCTACTGGACTTCAGCTCCCTAAACTGCAACTTGGGAGGGGGGCATCCCCATAGCAACTTACTGGGGTTCTAAGGTGGAATGGGCTCCATAGGTACTGCCTCAAACTCAGCGCACGCGCGCACACACACACACACACACACACACACACACACACACACACACCAAAGAAGGGGGGGGCGATAAGGTGGGGTAGGGTAGGCTGGGGTGGGGAGTGCATACCAGTCACTATGAGACTATGAGTTTCAGTCAGTCATTACCCCTGCTAACTGATCTGAACGCTCACAACCACCCAAGTAGAAGGGAAGACCCCAGACTGACAGTCCGTTTCCTTAAACAAGCACTCTGGCCCAGCAGTGATGGGGATACACAGACAGCCTTAGTTCCTCTTCCACAATGCTTAGCAGGAGGCTGGGGGTGGGGCTTGGCTCATCCCAGCCACCTGGCCAAGGAAAAAAAAGCCAAGCCAGTACCCACCACCCAGCCTCCCTCCCTCCAGTGTAGTTAAAGAGTGACCCACTGTGCAGGACTGAGCTTCTCTGCAGAGCTTGCCATTCTCAATTGCAGCCTCACTGTAAAGACTGTGGCAGCACACAACTGCCATCATGGGCAGCAAGCCTCCTGGTGTAAGAAGGAAGGTGTGTGTGTGTGTGTGTGTGTGTGTGTGTGTGTGTGTGTGTAAAGAGAGAGAGACAGAGACAGACAGGGACAGACACAGACAGACACAGAGACAGACAGAAGGATACAGACAGAGACAGACAGACAGACAGACAGACAGACAGACAGACAGACGGACGGACAGACAGATGGACAGGTGGACAGATGGACAGAGACAGGAGGTAAGAGGGCAGTGACCGCAGGAGTGAGTTCACTTGTACAGACATCAGACTCCTGTGGCCTGCTGCAAAGTTAAGTACAGTTCTCTCCCTCCCTCCATCTCTCTATTATTAAATATTTATATTCTAGGATATGTGTATGTGTGTGTCTCTGTGTGGCTATGAGCTTGTGAGTATGTTACTTAATGAGAGGACAACGTTGGATCCCCTGGAGTTTGGAATTATAGGCGGTTATGAGCTACTCAGTGGAGGTGCTGGGAACCAAACTCAGGTCCTTGGCAAGCGTGGGGAATGTTTTTAACCACTGAGCCATCTCTCTATCCCTGAGCCCAGCTCTCTTAACCAGAGACTCAGTCCCTGGTTACCAGTTGGCCATCGGTGTTAGAGCTCAATGAGGTTGATAACACAACAACAACAACAACAACAGTTACAGCAAGAGCACTATCAGAATCCATGGAGGTCCTGGAGAGAAGTACAAATCCTCCAATCAAAAAAGCCCAGACTTCTGCAGGGTAGAAGTTATAGGTCCCCAGTCTTCCTTTCGGCAGTCAAATATAAGGCCACTTTTGGGGTTCATGAGCCTTCCTTCTTAAATTCATGTTCTTGATGGTGTAAGCAAACAAATGACTCCAGTTCATCTCAAAAGGCCCTGTATTAAACACAATATAGTTTCATTTATTCTTTAAAAAAAAATCAGCTTCAAGTGGCATTATTTAAAGCACTAGGAAATATTGAATTGCAGGAAATTCAAGAGGGCGAGGCAAGACAATCAGGGAGAAACATTGGTTTTTTGTTTGTTTTATTTCTAATCTCCGGTCTCTAGAAAAAAAAAATGGCTTGGATGTAATCAAATGAAAATAATATCCTTGAAGGTCAAGGAGCTAATTTCACAGGAAACATTTAAAATGTGGTTGCGCTGACATACAACTGAGAAGCTCACTCCTACAGTTAAAGTGAGGTGAGCCCTGGGGGGGGGGGGGGTTGTGAACAGAGAAGGGCCTGCAGTCGGGCCTTGTGGGGCTGGTAGCAGAAGAGCACAATAAATCAATACCCTGCAATTCTCCATAGGTTCAAAGGAGTAAATAGAAGCACAACATATCGCTTTGCCAAGCTCAGCAAATGGTTTCATGGTACTCTGAGGTCCCCGGGAGGGTGTCATCCACATGGCTTACAAAGTCAACCCAAGATTAAAGGAGTCACTCACTGCTCTTTGGTGACTGTGGCCAGAATATGTTCTCTTACTCTTTGATGACAATTATACCAAGACTGGTTTCAAGAGCAACGCTTATTGGTTTCAACGCTCTTGGTATCAGGAGTCTCAGCCTGACCAATCAGAAGCCTTGGGGTTGAGGTGCAGACATGAGAGTCACAAACTGCCAAGGGAGTATCCATGTGCACTTAACATGAAGACTTGTGGACCTGGGTAGTATGGCCTCAGCCCACTGCCTACCCCAGTAAAAGCTTCTGTCCAAGCTTCCCTAGACAGCATAGCCATAATAACCAGAAGAAAGACAGTTCAGTGGGTAAAGTGCTTGACACATAAGCATGAAGACTTGTGAAACCATGTGAAAGCCAAGTGGGCATGGGCCCTGCCTGTAATTCCAGCATACAAGAGATAGAAATAGGCTCAAATCAGGGGGTTCTGAGTTCAAATGACAGACTCCACCTCAATATATAAGGTGGAAAGCAAAATCAAGGGCAACTAATATCAACTTAGGACACACACATACATACATACACACACACACACACACACACACACACACACACACACACGCTCACACATGTGTACACACAAACACATACATTCACACACACATACTCCTACACAAATGCAAACATACACACACAAACATGCTCACACATGTGTGTACACACAAACACATACATTCACACACACATACTCCTACACAAAGGCAAACATACACACACACACACATGCTACATATACAATGCAATGAAAGCAATTCTCTAGCATTTACTAAGCAAACCCCAACACATGCCTAGCAGTTCTGCCCATTGCACATGTAATCCTACACTGACAGTAACTTCATCCAAAGTGCCTTGTGGTAGGAACCCAGAGACTATTTGAGAACGCAGGCTCCAACGTCTTCTCCAGAAGAGCAGGCGTGGGGCTCATAGGCAGGCAGGGATTGGCATGTTTATCAAAAGAGAAGCTTAACTATTTTGTTCCTTCTTTTTTTAAGTTTAATGATCATTTTTTAAACACCCTTAATAAAGAGAATGATCAGCTGGGCAGTGGTGACACAAGCCATCAATCCCAGCATTAGGGAGGCAGAGGCAAGTAGATCTCTATGAGTTTGAGGCCAGCCTGATCTACAAAGAGATCTAAGACAGCCAGGGCTACAGAGAGAGATCCTCTCTTGAAAAACCAAAAAGAAAAAAAAAAAGAAAAGAAAAACCAAAAATAGATGAATAGAAGATAGATGATAGATAGATAGATAGATAGATAGATAGATAGATAGATAGGCAGACAGACAAATCTATTGTAGGTAATGAATACCAAAATAAGCCTTTCTGTGTGTTGCAGGAAGCTAGGATTCCCCTTACCTAAGATAAAAGAAATAAAGGCCATCCCTCTTCAGCACATAGAAATACAAAGAGGCAGTAAGGTGAAACAATCAGATATGGCCAGGAAGAAAGATTTCCAGAACCCCAAACAAAGGGCACGCACGTGAAGACCCAGGCTACATGGCCCCCAGAGTCCCCCTTTTTGCCTTCAAATGTGGTACTACTACCAGATGGGAGGCTGGATTCCCAAGCCTTGTGCTGTGAAGTAAAGATATTAGTCTCCAGAGGGTTTGCGGATGGGTTTCCTAGGCTTTCAAAGGGGAAGTGGGGGTGAGACAAGCCGCCTTTAATGTCTGAGCTCAATCTTGAAATCAGAACCGCAAAATCTGTTTTTATCTCTTCCATTCTAGGCAACCAAGTTGAAAATTCCTGTACTTCCCTTTTCTGCTGTTTTTCCAGACTGTCAATTGCCTCCCTGCTGAGAGAATGGAATTCCTCTGAGTAGGAAGCAGGGGTCCCCCTTGAAATGTTGCCTGAGACCTCTCTGCGATTAGGTTACACCAGCATCACACACTAGACAACACACACCTCTTCCCTTATTAACTTAGCAATAGAAGCCGGTGATGGTTTGTATCCATACACAGTTGACAAATTTGAGGGTAAATCACCCTCATCTGAGGATCAACGGGACAGTTCACCCCAGAGGCTGCTTCCAGAAAGACATGCTTGAAAGGGATTAAGTTTAAGGTCTGGTTAATAGCAGAGATGATTCACTGAAGTTATCATTTACTAAAGTTACCATTTCGTGGGCCTGAGAGTAAACAGCTTAAAAAACCACCTGGACTGTGAGCCCACAGAGGTAGGCCACAAGCTTCTTCTCAAGATTATGGGCAGAAATATTATTGAACATATCCACTTGCGTTGCCTTTGCCCACAAAGCCCAGCTCTCCCAAGAGCTTAGACTCTTCTCCATGCAGAGCTCATCTCAAAACTCAGGTGGTAAAAGTTCACTTGTTCACCTTGCATATTTCCATCTCTCCTTGCAGATCACTTCTTAGAAAGAGTGGAGCATGCATCCTTTGCTCTTTATTTTAAGGGTGATGGGGATTTAGCACGCTCTAACGCTCTAATATAACCATTAGTGCCAACAAGATGCTTCTTCTCTTGAGGGACCCAAAGTTCACTAAACAGGATTAGGACAGTATTGTTTGATCACGCTGAAGCCAGTGGTGTTGGTAGGTCTCTATGTGTGTTTGTCTGTACAGGTACACACTGGCATAGATACATGCACACAGACACATGCACATGCAGATGTGTGCATAGGGTAATTTATCTAAAGGTCCTTATTGAAGAAGAAACTACATAGCATTTTTTTTTTCTAGTGCCAATACACTTGGCTAATGCCCAAATGACCACTCAGGTGATCCACTAAGCAAATGAACTCATGTTCACACCCCACACGGGCTCCTGGTTTGCCTGTCTTCCTTCAGTTTCTAGAGAAGATACCTCTGGATCTGTGTGTGGCAGAAGACTGGCACACACTCTCCCAGACATGCAATCCCTCACCTCTGCCCCCTGCTGCCACTACCCTCCTCTGCCAAACTTCAGGCCTGAACAAGTAGCAAGGTCAGGAAAGAAAAGGCCAATCGAAATGGCCACAGAGCCAGCAGGGCGAGGCACGAGGTCAGAAAGCAGGGCACTGACAAAGGAAGAAAATTCAGTTAGGGGGCCCAGTATTAGGGCCATTAGCCAGCTGTGTGACCGGTTAGATTGTGTCCCCACTCAAAACTCAGGTTGAAGTCCTAAGGTGCTCTGTATATCAAGACGCGGCTCTATCTAAATGTCCTCCCAGAGATAATAAAGCTTACATTAGGTCATTAGCATGGGTCCTAATTCGGCTTGGTCAGAAAGATGACACTTGCACAGGATACAGGGAAGACTCTTTGAAGATGATGTGAGAAAATGACCTTCTATATGCCCAGGGGAGAAGCTGGAGACAGCCCTCGGAAGGGGCCTCACTGCCATCAGCTCCAGCTGCAACTCCCAGTCTCGAGAGCTAAAGGAAACGGTTTTCCTTTTCGAAGCTGCCAGCCTGAGAGGTTGCATTATGATAGCAAATGAGTGCATCCAACAAGTCATTATTACCCTTCCAGGGTCTCAGTGTCCACATCTACAAAATGGGAGCACCTGACCTGCCCATCTCACAGATTGGCAGTGGGGATCCAAGGAGAAATCGTCAGTGATCCCCAAGCTTGCTGAGCCTGCAGACTTCCTGGCCCTACCTCTAGTCCGTTCCATTCTGTGGTCCCAGATGAGGACCTGATACCTGTCTCTACTTATCTCTAATAATAAGCAAGAGATGTGTGACTGAATGAGTGAAAATTTCCCTTTTAAAACAAAAACAAATCTTCAGGTAATAGAGATGGCTTAGCAGTTAGGTACATTGATCTTGTAGAGGACTCAAATCTGACCCCAGCACCCATGTCAGTGGCTCACAATCACCTGCAACTCCAGCTCCAGGGGATCGGACACCCTTCTTTGGCCTCCACAGGCACTGCTTTCCCAGACATATAACATACAAATAAGAGTTACGTAATTAAAAATTAATAAAAAAATTTAAACCCCATCTCGAAGGATATCCAAAAGAAAAAAGCAGAAAAGTTATTGCCAGTGTTGACTTTCAGATGAAAAATAGCAAAGAGAAAAGAATAATATATTATATTTTAAATAATAATAATAAGCTAAACAAGCTAGGGCCAACATTTTATTTCCTTTACCTGATACATTTTTACAGATCGGAAATGAAAAGAAATTAATTTTTAAAAGAAGTTCATTTTTCTGATTTAACCATATATTTAAAAATATTCTGGGGAGGTCAGGGTGTTGGTTGGCATACACCGTTAATCTCAGCCCTCAGGAGGCAGAGACAGGAGCATTTCTGTGAGTTCCAAACAAGTGAGATACTGTCTCAAGCCCCTCAAAAGTTAACAATAGTATATTTATATTAATATATCAACATATTTTTAAATGTATTTATATTTTATTCACATATACTTATATATATTAGGGAAATATTTGGACACAATAAGTTTAAAAGAAGTACTTTTTCTTAAGAAAATAATCAGAAATGGATATATAAATGGAGAACAATAAAGCCTTGTTTATAACAATCAATCAGAAATCTGGAGTAAACGTAACATTTGGCAAAAAAAAGTTAGACCCAATAAATTATAGTATGCCCCTACAAAATGAAATACTATAAAGCCTTGTAAAATGTCTTTACAGGAAGTCTTTATTGACACAGATATACATGGTATATATACATGGTATAAAATGAGAAAAGCTAGCAAAAGAGCCTGAGCAGTATAATTTAACCCTGAATACCATATATATATATATATATATATATAGAGAGAGAGAGAGAGAGAGAGACAGAGAGAGAGACAGAGACAGAGACAGAGACAGAGACACAGAGAGAGAGATTAGTTTAAAAAAAAAGTTTAAGAATTGTTCGTCAAACTGTGAGCGATATCTGGATTTCAATCTCTTCCGTAATAGACAGTCACGGCTTATATAATGTTTTTTAGAGACTATGAAGAAGAATTACTGCTGGGGGGGGGGGGGCTTAGACATTCTACCTCTTCCTGTAAAGGTCCAAAGCAAAAATAAAGCGATAGCACTTTTACAAGCCTTTCCCTGCCCCACGCTGTATAAACACCAGCTACAGGCTGGACTCCATTTGGGAAGGCTCAGTGGCCTTCGTTCTCAGTGCCTTCTCCACCCGTATGCGTTTACTTCCAATTCGAAGAGAATCACCTGGAAGACCTGTTCATCACAGCATGGCCATCAGATCTGAGGGCGGATGCTGGTAATGTGCCCACAGTTTCCGGTCACCCAGCAAGCAGCCTTTTTTACACACATAAGAAACCTGTCTTTCTGGACTTTCAGTAAAACAGGTTACTTAGCAACAGCCAAAGCCAAGAGGGAAGATGGTGGCAGCCAGAGATGTTTTATGCCTCAGATGAGCTGCCCTGTGTGTATCTGGTTGCATTCAACGTAACCAGATAGGAGATAACACTTGGCTATTTTTATATCATGAAGCAAAATATTTGGCTCCTGCCCAGAAGGGCAATTACCTCAAACTCTTGGCAAGGCCCCTGCGGTATGTGAAACGGTACCTAATACAGAAGTAGGGAAAGAGGCACTGACCTTCATAAATACTGATGATATGAGGATGGTTGAGGGATGACATGATCTCAATCTCTCGTCTGATGTGAACCATGTCTAGCTCGTCCTTAATTTTGTCCTTACGGATGGATTTTATAGCAACCTATAAAGTCAGGAAATGAAATGTTACTCAGAGAACTAAACAGAAGCGAATCAGCCATTGTTGGTGGGGATGGAAAATAAATGCAGATGTTGTTTGTTGGCCAAACTAACAACCACCACAACCACTTCAGAACAACCTGTGCAATGCCTTTCATTTATAGATGACAGCCAAGGGTTTGGGTCTTCATCTTCTTCATTAAGCAATGGCTGTTTAGCCAGCCGCAGTTTATTTATTCTAGGAATCTTGGTCGATCCTTTGGGGGGAAAGGGGAGCAAAGTTGAGGTGGCTTCTCAGGGTGATTGTGATTATGGAAGGTGAAATTCTAAACATTTAGTTCCTTGTGAAGCTGAGACAATGACTTAAAGAGAAAAAAAAAAATCACTGTGTGGCCAATCCCAAAGTCAGTTCAGCCTTCAAATCTTCATCCTGAAGATTCAACCTAGGCTCTGCTTACACAATTGCTTAAAATGTGTAAATCCTTCCTCCATTCCATTACAGAGTGTTTGACAGACAGTCTTACAGAGAGAGACAAACTGGGACAAAGCAAATAGTGGGACAGCCTCTCTTTGTGACCAAGTCCAAAAGCTCCAAGTACCCTTGAATACAAATTTGTAGAGAACAGCAAGGGCCAGTCCACAGACTCCTCAGACAGATGAGAAGAAGACATCAGATGGCAGCAGGAGCCTAATGAGGAAACATACTTTCACCAACGGATCTGTCTCTGTTCACAAACAAGTTGGCAAGGGACAAAAACAGGGAGCCCACCAACCAATCGACTGCCACTGTGAAAGTCTGTTTAGTTCCCCAAATGTGCCCTCCCCTACCTACTTTTCTCACATGTACATTCCATCCTAGGTGAGAGAGGGGCAGCTAGCCCATCCCTCTAGGTAATAATAACACATGGTGCTGTCTGCAAAAGAACAAGTCCACATGAGAAGCAGTCTACAACTGACTGCTGATTTCTACAGCTTGACAAGTGATATTGCAAGGTGGCTCCCAGGCCACCACAGCAGGAACAGACTCACATCCCTGAGCACCTTCAACTCCTGCTCTAGAAAAATACTGTAATGAAAGCATGTCTACCTGAGTTCTCACACACACATGCACGCATCACACACTAAACACATACACACACACACATCATACATACACACACTCTTGTACATACATACCACACATGCACACACATGCACACACACGCACACACACACACACACATACACACAAACAAACACACATGTACACAAATGAGTAAATAAAAGAAGTGAAATGACGCTGCCCAACAGCCATGTGAAGATGATCTCTGATCTCTCTGACATCCTATTCCCATTTGGTGATCAAAAGTGGCTCAAACATAACACATAGGAAGCCCAGCTTGGGACCCAGTGGAGATACCACCCTCCTCAGCTCCTGGGTGGACCCTGGGGCTAATTAAAGAAAACTGCACTGAGAAGAATGAGCCTTCTAGCTCCAGGGCCCCCTGTAACTACAGTGCCAGGCCCAGAGCTACCAGGACCTTCATGACAGCCTCATTCAGTATGCAGCCAGAAGAGCCTCCTCTGCTTATGTCAGATGGAAAACCAGGACTGAGAGCTTTATCTTGGCTGAGTGAGGCCTATATCCCGGGAGCTGATTTCTGGATGAAAAAGACAGTGAACACACACAGGCCCTGGAGGATGTGGGTGGCTGCTGGACCAACTTCTACATTCCTTCAAAAACTAAAGATGGGCCAAGGTCAGAAGCCACCCCTCTGGGTGAGCAACAAGCTGAGCTTGGCCTCAAGGAAGCCCAATGGTCAAATCACAACAGTAATACATCCCTTCATCATCCAGGGTCAGAGAGGTAAGGACATTCTAACACATTAGAAAATGAGCCCATTCCCTGCAAGAGTCCAGCAACAGGCCAAGAGCCTCGTGGTGCCCCTGCCAAGGCAATACTTCCAGCTGGGCATGAAAGGAAAGTGCACACATTCTCATCAAGCCCCGCTCAGCACTGCAGAAACTCAAAGGGCATCACAATTGTTAAAATCCAGGGTGACTGTCTCTCCAACCAAACCCTCTCTGGGAATGCATTTCGTCTTCCACTGAAAATGCCAGGGGCCCATTTCTGTTCCATTGCAAACGGGCCCGGGTGGGAAGTCCAGGGAAACAAAAGCCAGGAACCATTGAATGGAATGTAACTGCCAAAGCAGAGGCTGGCCTCCACGGTGGAGATGACCCTTCCAAGGTCTGCCAGCCAGCTAATGGCAGACCAAGAAACAATCACAAGAATCCCAGAGTCAGCATGCATTAAGCATCTAACTGACAAGTTGGATACTGTGAAGAGCTCCCTGTGCTGTGATACAGCATCCTGCTTGTATGAGCCAGCCTCTGCTTCATGCCTTCCCTCCAACTGGCACTGCCATGTCACTCCCTCTAGACCCTTCCCACTCCACCCCCTTCGGGACTTTAGATAACAACCAATGTCCTCTTTCTTCTTGTCTTGTTTTCTGCACACCAGCAGAATGCCTATTTGTGTAGGACCCAGACAGCCAAAAAGGACATTTTCAAAAGGTTGTTACGAGCAGAGACCCATAACCACAGACCCTAAGTGGGTATCTACCTCTAGAAGCTGAAGGAAAAGCGAAGCCAGTGCACAGTGCACAGACACTATCGGGTAACGGTTAGAATCATGGCTAGGCGCCCTGGCTAAAACCAGTCTCTAGCTGTGTGGCCTTAAGTGGGTTGCATAACCTCTTCATGCCCCAGTTTCTTCATCCATTAATAAGGAGCTAACAGAATCTGCTTCATGGGCCCTGCAAACACTGCATAACAGATGCTTAAGAGATAAACAGCAGCCATCTTTACTCAGAGCGAGCATCCCGCAAGTACAACCTTCCTCTCTTCCTCAAAGCAAACTTGAATTCCTGCTGGTTCCTCAAGACACAGCAAGTGACATGCTTACACTTGGAGATCACATTTGTTTGCCCCAAAGTACAAACAGGACTAGACAGTACCTGGTCTTGTAATGTCACCTAAAACTACTGGTAAGCTCAAAATAGCTGAAGCCATTATTGCTAGTACGGTTGGTATCTGCACCCTCAGATTCAGACAAGGTAGAAAGGTAAACAATTTGAACCCCAGAAGCATTCCCAGGACCAGCCCAACTTCCTTCATCCAAATCCCCATCAGCTAAACAAGGAAATTCGATGTGCAGCCTGTGACTGTGACTTCTTTTTCACTCCCTTTCTGAGCACCTGTCCCTGACTAGGCCACACATGCAGGAGGACACATCCACCATGCCCTCAAGGCAAGAGGTGGTAGGGAAACACAGGCAAAGAGCAACAATTACAATGATGTCACTCCTCCTGTGGCCCAGCCATCTAAGAACTATGCAGCCTGTGTGGCATGGCAGAGGAAAGCCCCTCTCTCCAGTTTTTCAACTCTCACATCCCACAGGGCTCACAGACAGAAGAAGAGAATGAATGATCAGATATCTTAAATTACACATCTTCCCCTACCCCAGATCTACTTCTTTCTAGCAAAAGCTGAGGGTGAGCTTTTGAGCTGAGGGGCAAGAGGCTCAGGTGTGTGTGTGTGTGTGTGTGTGTGTGTGTGTGTGTGTCACACTTCAGCCACATTCATAAACATTCCCCAGTCTAGACAGCACTATGCAACGTGTAAAACAGTTTGCTTTTAAAGAAGGCCACCCTATAGTTTAATGTGGAAACCTTATGTAGTACCAGCAGGCTTGGCCATGGAGCTGTGAATTCTGCCCTGTGCTGACTGCTGTCAAAGGCCCACTTGGCCCAGCCAATTCTCATCTCTTGTTAAACATAACAGACTCAGTCTCCTCTTTGGGGTTGGCAGACTTTCTTTCATTGACTAATCACCCTACACCACCTGCTCTGCTGTCTGTGGGGCATCCTCTTCCAAGATGGCTGCTCCATGGATGCTGAGATCGGGTGACAAGTGGGGCAAGGGCAGGAGGAAGGGTGTAACTTTGGGCAATCCCAGACCCCACAGCTCTCTCTCTCTCTTTCTTTCTTCACCTGTAAATGGGATTGAAGAGCCTGGATATCTGTTCACTGAATAGTAGTGTTTACAAAGCAGGCCTGGCTGAACGATACCCACGGTCAAGGAGTCATTAGCACAGCAAATAATAGCACAGGCTGTCCCCCCTCATTACACTCCCCCATCCTCCTCCATCCTTATACAGTGGCAAACATAGGTGGAAAACGTAAGACATTTCCAGGGAGACCATGGAAAGGATGCCAGTGTAGAGTAGACCTTGCACTACGGCATGAAGGAGACTCTACTCTAACCAAGGTAGTGATGGTCCTCTAGTTTCCCAGTCTCCTCACAGGAATGGGTATTCATGCACTGCCCTATATTGGCTTACAGAGAATGTTTTAAAGCAGGGCCTCTTAAATCCGACATGCTTGGGCATCTTGTTAAAACATAAGTTCTGTATCTAGAAGTATAGGATAGGACCTGGGCTTCTGTATTTATAGTGAGCTTCTCAGCAACACTAATGCTATCTAAGGGACCACAGGTTTCGGGAGCCTGCTCTGACTGCTTGTCTATGGTCCTAACACAGCAACATTCGTAATAGCTAACAATTTTTTTTCCTGTATTGATTGAAACTGGGGCCTTGGTCATACAAAGTAAGCGCTCTGTTTGAGCAGTATGACTCACTCTGTCTTATTTGTTCTTTTGGATTCAGGGTCTCTCTGGCTTGCCAAGACTGGCCTGGAAATAGGTCTATGTTCAAATGGGTCTTAAACTTGTCATCTGCTGGTCTCAGCCTCCTGAGTGGCTAGGGTACCGGTCTTTGCCAACAGGCCAGACTCCTGATGCAAACTCCCGCTAGTTCCTGTGAGAGCGTAACAGACATTTAACACGCGTTCACAGAGAACCTACAGAACTCATTTCATTTGGTCCTAACTACATTTCATATCAAGACGCTGAGCCTGGAGGCTATGGATACAGGAAGGATCAAGTATGATGAGGGGTAAGGATGGTGGTGCATGTCTTTAACCCCAGCACTCCGTAGCAGAGGCAGGAGGATCCCTGTAAGTTCAAGGCTAGTCTTATCTATATAGTGAGTAAGGGAGTTCCAGGCTAATCAGGTTATACTGTGACACGCTTTTCTCAAAACGTAGAAACAAAAACAAACCAAACAAAACTAACAGCAACAAAGTCAGAACATTGACACTGGCAAGTGACAGTGTTGAAGAATCCTAGAGTCTTCAAAGGCCAACAAGATGGGGCTCCCTGGAAATGATGGTGAAGTACTACAGAGCCAGGGCTCTGAAGGAAGGGGGCCTGGGGAATGAGCCTCCCAGGAACACGCAGATCATAAGCATCACTTAGAATGAGAGTGCTTCTAATCCCAGCAATACCAGCAGCAACCCATCTGGTCTGCCGTTCACAAGGTGTGAGCTCACACCTGCCACGTTCCTGTTCCATGTACCACCAAAGGACCCGCAGGCTACGTAATCAGAGGCAGTTGAGAAGTTAGTGTGGTTTCCCTTCTTACCAAGGAGCCCAGGCTCCACAGCGGAAAAGCAGGCAGCCCTGTGGTAGGGCCAGTGTCTGGGACTTTCACCCTGGAGTTCCACAGACTGTAGGGCAGAGCCCTGCACCATATGGGCCACACACACCCCAGATTCCCCAGATCACCAGAGGGCCTTGATTCAGAAACACCCTGGCTGGATCATGATAATGCCACCCAGAAGCCTATGTTGCAACACAAACCCTAATCAATTCAGTGACCCTCTGCTCTGTGGAGCAATAAGCTGCCAGAATTCAACACAAAGGGCCTGTGCCAGCTCTGCCTCAGGGCAGGTGGCTCCTCAGCCTTCCTCCCTAGCCTGCTTATTCATGTCCCTACATGGGTGTTTTTGCAGACCAGGGGTAGAGGAAAGCCAAGAACTGTATGTATGTGCCCTAAGGCAGCCCACCCCTGCAAAAAGTCCTGAGAAATACAAACCTGTTCTCCATACTATCGTTCCTAAAACTACCATTAGAAACAAAATAATTCCTTGGATGGTTTCAATTTCTCTTCTGCTATGAAAAACAATGCGGTTAAGTTCCAGATTTTAAACAGTGAAAGTTTGCTCGAGCTGGCCCGGGCCAGCTCAGAGCAATTACTGGGGAATCTTTGTCTACTCAGACACTCTTCTCTGTTCTGTGTCCACCCCTGCCCACCTTTCCCCCCCTTCAAGGGCTGCATCAAGAATGTCCACGGTGAGGTACCAATGCTGCAAGAAGGGGAGCTGAAGACTGAGAAATCTCTAGGCAGTTACACTCCAGGTATTGCGTCAGAGTTGATGAACACAAGCTGGTGGCCATGGTTGACCTGACAGGAACCAAGGAGGGCAAAAAGGAAGCACTCGGGTAGGTAGTGTTGAGTGCTCGTGACAACCATGAGAAAGGGCAGGCAACAAAAGAATTGTCAGCTTAAATCAGAGTCACCAACCCATTGGCTCTTACTATTCTTTAACTTAAACATGGCACAGTCATATTACATACCAAATAGCTGAAGGAAGAAATGAGCCGCCTGTGTATACAGAGGGCAATTGAAAGTGAGCTGCTTCCTGTAGGAAGCGGTGGCAGGGATAATTACCCCTGGCCTATGGAAACCTTGCTGCCAGGAAACATTTCACTTGTCCTGGCTCAAGGTGAGTCTGTAAGTGACGCAAGGCCACAGAATCCAAATCGGATGGGTGACTTCATGGCCTGCACACAGCCTGGGGCATTAAATAACCTTCTGGTAACATCGGAGTGGCTAACTCAGACATTGTTAGATACACAAAAGCACTTGAAACACGAGGCCGGGAGCTGTGCCTACAATCACCAAACTCCTGTTTATTTTTAGCTCTGCACATTTCTGAAAGCCAAGCACGTCGCAGCACAATTGATTTGTTTTAGTGAACATGTGTGGTATGTGTGTATGCTTATGGGGCTAGGGGCGCATGGGAGAGTGCTGGCATATGTGCGCATGCATGGGCAGACCAGAGGTTGCTGTTGTCTTTCTGGGTCACTCTCTGGCGCAGGGTCTCTCACTTGAACCCAGAGCCCATGGCTCACCTAGTTTGCTTACTCTGAAGATCCACCTCTGCCCGCTCTGTGCTGGGATTACAGGAAGCCCAACATGGCCACACAGCCTTTGTATGAGTGCTAGGGATCCCAATTTGGTTTCTCATACTTGCAAAGCAAACACTTTGGTACCCACTAATCTATGTCCCCAGCCCACATAGTATAGCTGGTTTTCTCCCAGCTGACCACTGTCTTGAGAGAGGGTAGAAGGGATGAGCCTGAGGCTGAGCTGATAAACTGGAAGACCTCCACCAAATTTCTGAGTCCCCTGCCGCTATTTAGAGCAGGGCTGTAGTAAGTCAAGGCTGGACCACCTGTATTTATGGACCTGTGAACCCAAGAATGTTCTAGCTGGAACTGCTGCAAACCCAGTATCAGTACTTGGGCCTGTCAGTACTTCGAGGAACTTGCTGAGGAGGTCCTAAGGTAATCAAGTCACATGCTGTTTCCCCATCTGAAGATGAGGCTGACCTCAGTTCTAATCTCCAGAGGCCAGTATTGGGATCAGATCAGGCTGTGCACAGGATGGAGCAGGGAGAAAGCAAAGAGTAATCACGGCATGATCAGTAGATGTTGGAGCCGTAGGATTAGGAGCTGAACAATTATAACGTCCCATGCCTACCTCCCTACTAGACCGAGAGGAAACTGAGTCCCAGGGTAGTTATATAAGCCCAGGTTCCCACACTTCACAATACTAGGCAACAAGAGGAGACTAACAGTCTGAGCAGTGAGTCCTGATGCAGAACCTGGCACACACAGACTGATTAACATTTACAGGTGAGGCAGGCGCCTGTGGCAGAACTCCTGCATTATTAATAAACTGGGAAAGGAAATGACAGCTCTGTCAGAGCACACTGGCAAAATATAAGTTGTTTCAGAGCCTGGTGCAAAATTTTAACCTCCCTTTAATGCCAGGGCAATGCCCTCAGAGCTGAGGGAGCAATGTTCAGTTTTGGGTTTTTTAAAAATTTTTAGTTGTGTTCTCCAAACCTTGCTCTAATTTCTGAAGCCAGGTTTGCTGACAGACATAAAACATACTAGGGCTAAGGTGGGGTGAGGGTGGGGCTGGGGCTTGGGGTGTGGCTGGGGTGTGACTGGGGCTGGGATGGTGGCCCCATCCTTGCCTAATTAACTGCAAATGCTACTTTTAAATATGAACTTAGGACAGCTGCTGAACCAGTGACCCTGGAATCAATGGACAAAGGACACAAAAGACTAGAAAGACCAAGTTCAGTTTCCAAAGAGAAAGGAAATTGAGTCTACTGAGTCGACCCTGGCTGCGGGGTCTGAATAAAGTCCTTAGATTCTGAAGATGGTGAAACACAGAGGCAGGGGACTGACACATGGAGCTTCAGCAGAGCTGGACCATGCCTTGGTATGGATGCAGAGGAGTTAGCCAGCTGAACAAGTTAAGTTGCAGAGGCTGCAAGGTGGAGGGACCCTGATGGAGAATATGACAAGTGAAGACTTCCAGGGACAGGAAGTCACTCCTTCCAGTAAAGTTTTATTTTCTATCTTTATCGTTGGTAGTCTTACTGATAAGTAAAGGAAAGATTTGTCAGAAGTTATTTTTAATCCTGGTAGAAATCCCTGCTATTAGGAAACATTATGACTAATAGCTACGCGGTGTGCAAGGCCATAGTATACTGGGGGTCACAGGCTTCATCTGTCACCCAGCCTTACCTCTGGCCTCAGCACCTTTGTTCCTTGCAAAGGGAAGCCCTGGCTGCTCATTATTGAGGACAAATGGGCTGATCCCAGCTCATGCCCCTTACAGAAAGGTTTTCAGGTTCCTCGGTCCCCTAATTAGCACCCAGAAATGGTGGTGGCAGCAATCCTTCTGGCAACAAAAGGATAGTCCCAAGCAATGTCAATGTGACTTCCATGGAGTGGGCTCCTCTTGGGCTGGCATTTCCTAAGCCCCACTCTGTGGAGACTTAGCCAGTACTACATCCTTGCTTTCACACCCCTGAGAAAATTGAAGAAGGGGTCTGTGATCATCCTAGGGAATCAAGGAATGGGCTGGGTGGAAGAGTGTGACCACGTCTCTCTGGAGGCCTGAGTCAGCCATATTCTCTACCAGAATCCTTCCAAGTTCTATCACTTGCAACTGACTTTTCCATCTTGTCAAGTACCCTGCATTGGTCCTGAGACATGGCCCTGTGTTGAACACCTGGGTCCTCTCCCATCACCTCCCTCACCACTACTCATAAACTACACTGAAGCCACTTGTGATGGTTTGCATATGCTTGGCCCAGGGAGTCACAGTATTAGGAGGTGTGGCCTTGTTGGAGTGGGTGTGGTCTTGTTGGAGTAGGTGTGTCATTGTGGGTCTGGGCTTTAAGACCCTCATCCTAGCTGCCTGGAAGTCAGTATTCTGCTAGCAGCCTTCAG
Source organism: Rhabdomys pumilio (assembly GCA_030674055.1). Classification (NCBI taxonomy): domain Eukaryota; kingdom Metazoa; phylum Chordata; class Mammalia; order Rodentia; family Muridae; genus Rhabdomys; species Rhabdomys pumilio. Next base: position 6,142,457 of record JANHMN010000021.1, read on the forward strand.
ATGAAAATGTAGAACTCTCAGCTCCTCCTGCAGCATGCCTGTCTGGATGCTGCCATGTTCCTGCCTTGATGATAATGGACTGAACCTCTGAACCTGTAAGCCAGCCCCAATTAAATGTTATCCTTTATAAGACTTGCCTTGGTCATGGTGCCTGTTCACAGCAGTAAAACCCTAAGACACCACCTCTACAGCATATCCAAACCAAATTATTGTGCATCCAGGATGGAGAAAGTACCCAGTGGGTAGTACATAAAAGAGTCACCATGAAGATGTACTCTAAGAATTTTAAAAGACAGGTTAAAACACATAAGGCTGCAGTGGGTCACCTCATTCCACCAACCCGACCACAGCCACCTGCTGCTGAGTCTTCCGTGACGAGTCTCTGAGGCACTGAATGCCCAGTTGCTCCCAAATCACTTTACTGTGAACTTCCCATCCTTCCAACGGAGAGGAGAAGAGACCATGCTCGGGGAAGGCTCGAGTGACTCACAGTGATTACGAATAGTGATCACAATAATTACCAGTTATCACGGCCTTAGTATATGCCTGGCTCTGGGTACCACTCAGTTAAATCTCTCAGCCTCTTGCTCATTAAAGTCTTGCAACAACATTATGCTTCCTTGGTGAACATAGAAGACTGGGGGAGGGTCGGGAACTGATGGTACAGATAGGGACAACTGTAAAGAGCAGAAATGTATCTTGCTAGGCCCGGGGGCCATATTCTTAAACTCTGACCACAGTGACCCTGTGATTGACACAATTCCTGCCAACAAGTAGGCAGTTGGTGAGTGAGCTCAGTCAGAATTTTTGGATATACAGATAGACTCACCTGAAGCCTTTTTCCCCAGTCCATATTTAGGACACTTGTATGTTAAAATATATACCCGTGGGTATCCCTTTCCTCCATCTATCTGGCTGGTGAAGGCAGGTGGGCCCAGTCACAAGGAGAAAGAGAGGCCCAGGAGCCACGTCCCTACAATACAATGGCAACAAGTCCATTCCCTCAGCAAGCCACTGTGGGAAAGTGCTCTGGAGAAAGCACTGACCCACTTGTGCGCAGTGGCCTGTACCTTCCCTTCAGGTGGCTTCCATTCTCTCACCCTCTGCAGCATGGCAGGCCAGTCTCTGTTAGAATGGGATGTGACCGTTTCACTTGCCCAGTACTGGTCAAAATGATACCTTTGTAACTCATCCGAATTCCTCCAACTTCCTCTCATCCACACCTCTGAGGAACACAGTAATTCCACGGTGCACTACTGTGGGATTTCCTTGCGAAAGGGAGATCAGAAAGGGTCATTTTGACACGCTTTGCCTGAGGGTGCGAGATTCCACATTCTCCGCCAAAACTTCACACCTACAAACTTTTGCCAATCTCTATGCGACCCACACCACAGTTTAAATATAATCTAACAGAGACGGGATGGGATGCCCATAGGCAATACCTCTTGCATAGCAAGCAAACTATAAGATAGGACCATCTTTGTCTTGACTCTGCCTCCTCAAAAGCTAGGAGGAAAGAGTCTGGAACTTTCTATCAATGCATGAGTTGGGATGAATCCGTCAGGATGACTATCCTAGGCCTTCTATTTTGCAAGAATCAATCCTTTCCTACTCAACCTTGCTGTCCCCAACCTGGTCCAGTAACTAACTGCAGTTGTTGGAGTCAGTCTTCCCGGATCTCAGGGCAGCCTGCATCTATTGCCTTTGCACTTGGGATTAAGGCCATGAACCTGTAGGGGACCATGTTGTATAAACAACCCACTAATTATACACCATCCCACTGCTCCTTACAGCTCCTTCAGGGAAGAGGCTGCTCTGCAGGAGGACAAACAATTGAAAGAAGGGACCCCTCAAGCTTCCACAGGCCACCCCTCAACACTATGGTTTCAACCCAAATCTTTGGACTCTGGGGCCAATGTTGCTTTCCCTTGGCCACATGTGTTCCTCTACATTTTGTCCAGTCTACAGAGCCACCTGATAAAGGTACTGGCATTATATAACACCTCTTTTCTCTGGAGGCCAGGGCTCAGTGGGAGGGGTCAGGCTATCAAACCATTCTTAAGTTGTGGTGATCTGGTCAAGGAGCAAACCAGAACACATCAGAGCGTAAAACCACGCAGAGATACTCCATCCCGGGCGTTGCCTTTGTGGCAGTGCTTCATGAGAAGCAGGCCCTCACAGAACAACTGTCAAAAACACAGCCACCAAGGGCCAGAGACATCCCAGCAGAGCCCAGCAAGCTGCGATCTGATGCACCGTACACACAAGCACCAGTGTTCCCCAGATGTTCTCCATGTAAAACATTTGGTTTGAGACATAGCTCGTCTCTCCCCTCAAACGCTTACATTTGTTTAATGGACTCATACAGTTGGGCTAAAACATCTTGGAGCAGACATCTGAAGCCAGCCTGTCTCTGATGTGAACACCCCATCTGCGGAGAAGATGAAGAAGTAAGAAAGACAGTTCTTCCCAAGAGCTGGGCTCTAAGCAGGTCATAAAATGTGAGCTATGTACTGATAATCATGCAAGTTGCTTTCAAGGGTGTTTCTGAGTCCACCTCAGAATTAATCTAAGACTGATGTTCCAACACACTCTGGTTGGGCAAGCTAAAGTGGACAAAGTCTGCCTCTTACTCCCTCAAAACAGCAGCAGTGCAAAATTCTGTCACTTGGGCAACCAGGATGATGGAAATAGGGAAGAACTATTTTTTTTTTCTGGTTTCAATTTTCCAAACAACCATGACTCTTTAATTACCAAACTACTTATCCCTTAACCCACAGTGTAAGGCACAAGTAACAGATAGAGAATAGGAAATACACGTGACCTTGAGTCATGAGACCCAGCTCAGCCACAAGCTAACCAGCTGATGACCCCAGGAGCCCTGCTCCCCATAAGTTGACTCATCTGTCGGTTCAGAAACACCAAACTTCACTAGATTCACTCTCAGGACCGACACAGCTCTGACGACTAAACAAGAATAGAACATATCCCCCCAAAAAGCAGTCCAAAGAAATGCCCCAGTATCCACGCACTGGGCCCCTGCAGACAACAGTTTCCTCATTAATGTCTTTCCAAAACATGTAGTCACAGCCAACAATGTGGAGAAGTTGGAAAAATGGGATTGGAAACAGCATTCCTGACACTCAAGACACAGCGACTACAAGAATAAGAAGATGTTTGGTAAGTAAAGCATTTGCCACACAAGCATGAAGAAGACCTTAGTTCAGATCCCCAGAACCCATGTAAAAAGCTGGACACAGTGGTTTTGCCTCTATAAGTCCAGGATTGTAGAGGTAGAGACAGGAAGACCAGCCTAGCCTAGTCCATGAGTTCTGGGTTCATCAAGTGACACTGTCACCATAAGTAAGGAGGAAGGAACTGGAAAGACAAATTGGCATTAAGAGCACGTATTGCTTTTGCAGAGGACCCTAATTCTGATCCAGGTACCCATGGCAGGCAGCTCACACACCTGTAACTCCAGCTCCAGGAAACTGGATGCCTCTGGCCTTCTTGGGTACCTGGGCTTGTACATGCATGCTCATATACACATGAAAAGGCATATGACACCAGCTTTTGCCTGTACATGTACACACACACACACACACACACACACACACACACACACACACGCACGTGCTGCCTCTGAGCACACATACAAAGAAAAGCTTACACACAAGACCTGTCAGCTAACTTCCCTTCTAATCTCTAACTTCTCTGTCCCATGAACGTTCAAGGTTCGAGCAGACAGTTTCTTTTGATACAAGAAAAGGAGAATTTCATCTTTCAAACAGGTCACAGAAGAAGGAATGCAAGGTGATGGAAAAGATGGATAAACTCTGAATAACAGGCAGGAAGATTCCTGAACGCTACCAAGGACCATTTAGAAGTGAGCAGAAGGCACCAAGAGAAGGGCTCCGGCTGGTTTCCCTGACCAAGACTTCCTCAGTAAATGCCTGCAGTTTTGAAGAGACTTGGTTCATCTACAAGTGAGCGCCATCCTCCTGGGAAAACACGCATGAACATGCATACATCAGAACTCTCAATTATAACTTGTCACTATTTCCACATTAACCATCCGGTCCTCCAGCCCCTACATCTCCTTGCCTGCAGCTCAGCGCAGGCTGAATGCTCAGGAGCTGTAGGACTTTTCTGCCTTCCTCATTTGCTTCTGCTTGGTGAGCATCCAGCCAGGTCAATAGCCTCCAACACTGCAGTCTCCATACCATGAAACGCAGCATCCTCTAAGGCCAGGAAATGGTTGTACGATCATCACTTCCCCCTTGTAAGGCTAAAAAGCTGATTTTAGACTCATGTCTACCCCCACTGCTATTAAGAACGAGTAAAGGGCAATGGCTAAGCATCAAAAAACGCCCAGGCCACATCCATAGAGCACTGTGTACGTTCCAAGCATGCTGATGGCTATTCTTATCAATGTTGCTAGCAAACAGAACTATGCAGACATATGTCTAAGAACGTTGCCACAGGCTTCAAACACTAAAGCTCAGAGGAAGATGTCAGAGGGCAAAGTGAGAAGGGGTTGAGAGAAGGGAAGCAGCTGCCACCTCCTTTGAGAGGCCGTTTCAGGCCACCCCACTCAAAGAAGTCCCTCCAGACATGCTTTTGCAGCCCCCAGGGAATCAATACTTGCCGGATGGAATTATTTCCCTGAAATAAACAGACAGGCAAAGGTCACTACAGTTGGGGCCTAGAAAGCAAACAAGCCAGCTGCCGAGTTACAGGCAGCCCATGATGCAACAGGGCAAAAGGTTTGAATGCCCAGGCCCTGTGGAATGGCTTGGATGACAAGGTCCCTATGGGGGAAACATACCAGAGGCAAAGATATGGGAGGCTAATCCTGCTAGGAGCAAGACCAGTGTCACCAGACCTAGATAGAGACATCTTCAGGAGTGCAGGCCCCTGAGCTTCAGTGACACCCATACTACAACTAGGGGGCCAGGGGGTGCAATGACCTGGGATCACACCTGCTCAGACAGTCTTTATATGGATAAGTTATATGCCTTGTGCACTAAACAGGGCTGGCACACAGTAGGCCTATAGGAATATCCTCCAAATGAATTACGTTTTTTAGGTACTGAGACAGATCTATGGGGACAGCAGCGATATGGAGGTGACTATTGTAGACCGTAGTGTCCACATGTGTTATTTCTCTAAACGAGCCCTTCCTAAACACACCTTTACTTGTCTCTAAGCAACTGGAGGAAGCACACATCTGGCATTCCAGAGAGTCTGCGTAAGTACAGAGGGCGAGAGTGGTCGGTATCTCAGATACAGATACAGAACTACCCGGCTGGGATGGCAGACTTGACCTGCCTAGCACTATCTTATGGTAGACTCCAGCCATACAGGGCTACTAGCCACTTACAATGTGGCCTGTGCAACCTTGAGACTGAATCTATCTAACCTATTGTTATCTATTAATAGCCACTGGTGTCCCTCTTTGACAGTGCTGATTTGGGGGCAGACAAGAAAGAAAAACTAGTAGGGAAAAAAGACAAGCAGGTTTCACTGTGAGCAAAGGGCAGACAGCACACCATGTCAAATGCCGCTCACTCACAGGATGCCCTGATGCTTCCTGGCAGAGTCAGGGGCAAGGCAGTGTGCTCTGGCTGGAGATTTTATAGCCCATGATCACTTGAAAGTGGTACACAGCCCAGCCAAGCCCCAGGGACTGACGCTGAGAACACCCCACTGCCAGCCAAAGCTGACTGACAAGATCTCCTCCTCCCCTATCACTCCACTGGTGTCCTTGGGGGGCACATCCCACTGGGCCAGGATACTGGGCAGATTTTATGAGTTTCCCTCACGTTAAGCCAAGGCACAAATACAAGCCTCTTAAATTCCTCCAGAAAATTGGTGGCCGATCCAAACATTTCATCAAATTAGAACTCATTGTGGGGCTGGGAGGAATGTCAGGCTGCTGCCACCAGAGAAATGCTAAATATTTATTATAATTTTTTCCTTCGTGAGCTGTTTTAAGAAGCAATTGCTTCTTCTACTTGAAGGGGGGGTGAGGGGAGGACAGGAAGGAAGATTTGTTTTGTTTTGTTTTCTTTTTTTTATTGTGTTTTTTTTCCAAGTTTGCTTTGTTTGTGGTTTGCAAACGGCAGACATCACCAGATAAAGCCTTAAAAAGCCCAGCCTGACCCCTCCTTCCTCAGCAGAGCAGAGCAGTGTCTGTGCTGCACCTCCATTGATAAAACAGGCCTTTTCAAAATAAACAAAGGGAACTTCTCAAAACCTTTCAAAAACAGTGTTTTTCTGGAAAATGGGGGCTCGCATAGCTTAACGCTTTTCTCCTTAGGCTTCCCTTAGTTCCAGAACACTCATATCCTTGGATTTTTTTTTTCCAGTGCCGGGGATTGAACTCTGGGTTTTGCAACTCCTAAGCAAGCGATCTACCACCAAGCTACAGCCCAGCCTTTTCTTGTTCTTTTTATTTTGAGACAGAGAGGCACTGAATTGCCCAGGTAGGCCTTGAATTTACAATCCCCAAATCACTCCATAGAGCCTAAGGGAAACACAGTGTCTACATATCCAAATGCAAAGGCAGGGGCAGGGTAGCCCACAGCCTACGGTCTCATTCAGCTCAAACCAAAGATCCCCTGCGCTCAGAGAATATAAACAAGTGTGACATTCTTTCCAGGCACCTTACCAGAATGTGAGCACATCTCTGGTGAATCCCAACTAGTTAAGGTCTGTGCTTATGAGCAGGGTACCACTCTCAGCAAATGTTCTGTTGTGAATTCTTACGTCACCAGTGGTGATGCGTCCCACTATTGCCATGTCATTAGACTGAGGGGAGGTGGAAGACATGTTCTCCAAGTCTCAGCGTAAACCTACTAAGAAAGTTGGGATTGCTGTGAGGCAGAGCCCAATGACAACCAGCAAGAATGCAGTCTAGCTTCTGCAGTCAGAGGCCTGTGTGGGAGCTGAGGCAATGGCTCAGCAGCTAAGCCCACGGGCTGCTCCTCCAGAAGATCTATCTGGGTTTAGATCCCATCACCCTCAGGAAGGCTCACAACCATCAGTAACTCTAGTTCTAGGGGAATGGAATTCAGCGCCCTCTTTTGGCTTCTACTGATACTGCACACACGTGGTATATAGGCATGCATGCAAAACATCCATATATACACATATATGTTTTTAATCTTTAAAAAACAGTTTTTAAAGGCCCTGTAGTCTTCGAGCCACTGTTAGTCATAGCCGGGGCTCAGGCAGGTTGGGAAAGAGGACCATTGAAAGTGCTAAGTCTTTTTCTACATTGCCGTCCAAAAGAATGGAAGTTGAGCCGCTGAGTCCCACTTCAGCCCTTCACGAAAAGAGCTAATAAAATCTTCCAAAGCCTCTTCTCAGTGTCTTCCTGATAGAAGACTCAATATCGCTAACTAAAATAAATGGAGTGGGATTCTTCCCTTCAGCCAAAATGCCAGTCACAATGGCACTTTTTTCCAGACATACACTAACTGCACAGTCCAACAGTTTAAGAGTTCCTCAAGTACTTGATTTACAACCTGGGGAGAGCGTTTGGGAAACCTCAAGCCAACTTCAGCACCTAGAGCCTGCACACTCCACAGAGCTAATCTGTGGAGCTCCTCAGACGGGGGTCGGGGGTCAGGCAGGCAGAGGGCTGGGACCTCCAGAGGAAGCCTGACAGCCCAAGAGCTGCCCAGGCAAGAAGGGTGCAGAGCTCACAAGAAGTGGGTAGCAGGTAAGAAGGAAGCGGGCTATGAACAATTCAGTCTCCTCCTCTCTCCAGCCACACAGAAGCAGAATGGAGAGCCATGCTGCAGTCCTGTTGGGTCCACTCTGCATGGAGGCAAGAAGAGGGTGACGAGGCCCCAAGGGAACTTTCTGCTGCCTCTGCCTTCTGATTGTCCCTTCTCAGGACCGCTGATACAGGACTCCGGCAGTTCTTCATTCATTCATTCATTCATTCATTCACTCATTCATTCTCACAAGATGCCTGCCATGCATGCACCATCAGTTAGACAGCATCCCTCTCTGCCCTAATGGATGATGAACAAGAGGTCCTCTACACACCAACATCCAACCTACAAACGCTGAGCTGGGGCAGGAATGGCCATGGCAAACGCAAATGCAGACCTGAGGCCCTGGGAACCCAAGGAAGGATTTGGCAGAGAGAGACAGGGGCCAAGCTGAAGACCTTGGGTTTTCCACAACAGCCGCTCCCAGATAATAACAGTTTCAAGACCCTGCTGTCCTGAACCTCAGGATCAGGGACAAACACCACCAGCTCAACGCATTTTCAATACAAAGCTTCAACCCAGACTTTATCAATAATAAAATCAATAGCCAATATGTCTAGGGTCCTATAGTGCCACAGGTTCTACATGGGGGGCTTCCAAGTCCCACCTCTAACGTTGATTCTAAACAATAAGATACTGAAGGTGCCTTTGATAACCAAAACAATGTGCAGCTCTCTCAGGAGCCTGCAGCTACAAAAGCAGGTGGGGTGTAGACCTGGGCCTGTCTGCCACAGTGCTGGATTTCTTACTCAACCCCTTAATGCCATTCCCTGGTTACTGCAGATGAATTACTTGCTATGTTCTAAATTCTAGGTAGATTCTAGGTATCGCAATGGCATCAGTTAACCACAATGTCCCCACAGTTTTGGTTGGGCCACTTTCAGTACACTTGAAACAGTCCAGGTGACTGCTAAGTGATGAAAAAAAAGATCTGTGAGTTCCACATCAGCCAGGGCAGGGATGCATGCAGGCTGGGAAGAACGGATCAGTGAGTATATGTGAGTACGTGTGTATATGTGTGTGTATATATGTGTATGTGTATATATGTATATATTGTGTGTATGTGTGTGCATGTGTGTATATGTGCATATTGTATGTATGTGTGTGCATGTGTGTATATGTGTGTATGTATATGTGTGTATACTTGTGTATGTGTATTGTGTATATGTGTATATACATGTATGTGTATGAGTATATGTGTGTATGTGTGTGCATGTGTTTATGTGTCCATTTGTGTATGTGTATATGTGTATATGTGTGTACATGTGTGTATGTGTGTATATGTATATGTATATATATATATGTGTATATGAGTATTGTATATTGTATATGTGTGTATGTCTATATGTGTGTCTGTGTATATATGTGTCTGTGTATATGAGTATACATGTGTGTATGTGTGTATATGTGTATATATGTTTGTATATGTGTGTATGAGTGTGTGTGTATATGTATGTATGTGTATATACATGTGTATGTGTGTTTGTGTGTTTATGTATATGTATATATGTATATGTGTATATGTATGCATGTATGTATGTGCATATATTTGTATGTGTGTGTATATGTGTGTGTGTGTGTGTGTGTGTGTGTGTGTGTGTGTGTGTGTGAAGGCGAGCAGGATGCCACCGTCCACTTTTATATACAATGAGAGTCTTGTAGGACTGTAGGTTTGACATCTCAGAGGCCTGACAGACATGGCCTTCCCCAGGCATCACCAACCTCTGGCCTAAAGTCCCATGTTCTTCAAACAACAGTTTTCTTGAAATATTTCTCACATGTCCTTCACTTCCCTCATTGTAAAGTACACGATTTGGGACTTTTTAGTCTATTCTCAAAGTTCACAGATACTCTCCTTTTCCTGCCAAGTCCATCATTGGCCCTGACAATCACTAATCAGTCCGTCCCTGCAGACTGGCTCACTTTTTCACAGACATATAGAATCATGTGTTGCATGGTGGGCTTTCTTAACTGGCTTCTTTCACTTAGCATGGTGTCTTCACGGTTGCTCCACGCTGCAGCATGAAGCCCTTTGTTTCTTTTCCTTGCTGAATAGCATTCCACAAATACTCAATAGGTGAGATTACCAAAGAGATCACAGGACTATTCTATGTAAAGTGAACACGCCACATTGCATGTATTCATTCATAGGGAGGAGATCCTTTGTGTGCCTTCCACTTAGGGAAGTGTAGGGATGATGCTGTTCCAACTCTTTGTGAACACGCTTTATGTAGACATGTGTTTATACTTCTCCTGGGTAGACCTAGGAGTGAAATCACCCAGCCTTAGTTTTACATACAGTCAAAAGTTTACTGAGGAATCTCGCCATGAAGCCAACATCTGGTTGCTCCTGGGTTGTTTCCAGGGAATTTTATCAATTCATCCAGACTCCACTCACGGGTGGGTCATCTGGCCTGGCCCCTCCTCTCCTGGGGCCTTGGGTCTTCTCAGTGTTGCACTTGCCAGTGTCGTCTGGACCGGCGCAGTGATAAATGCATTCTGCTTTAAAGCAGATACTTCACAAATCAAAACTTACAGATGCTCCAAGACTTTCATGTGGGGAAGACGAATGAGAGTTTGGCTGTCTGACTCTGGAGCTGCTGAGGACAGGAAGCCGCAGCCAGGAACCCGACAAAGCCCTGGATATACGTCTCTCCCTGACGAATGCCTGAGTAAATGTAACGGCAAAGGAATTTGTACAGGGAGGGGTCTGCCTGTCTCTGCAGACTTCACTCTGCTCATCCATTCATCCCCAGTCCTGTGTCTCCTTGCTAACTAACACAAATGTTCCCCGGGGTCAGGAAAGACGAGCCTCAGCTCTACACCTCCCCAATACTCCTTGTTCCATCCCACAAGCCGTGGTTGAGGGCCTACTTAGAGCTTGGCGCTCAACAAGGCATCTCTGGTGGGCTGCAGTGTGAGACAGGTTCAAGACAATGAGATGGGGTGTAACACAAGAAACCTTGACTGAGCTGCCCACATCCTAAGAGGAAGGGAATCAAGAAATCCTGGCACAATGTGGATGCTTTTCTCACTACAGGCTAAGAAAATGAACTTGTTTACCCATGGAGTACCCCCTCCATGGCATTCAGGAGCAGGTTATTTGAGGCACAAAGAAGGCGGTGTGTGTCCCGGTGAGGAGCCCCGTGGTCTGAGTCATTAAAATGTCCAAGAAGTAACACCTCACCATCTCTCTCCCAAGATGCTTCCAATTCTTATCTCCTCATGCCCAACTCTGTGAAATGCTCTCTGCTCCATGCTAACCCCCAACACCCTAGGGTGCCCAGGCTTACAATCTTTCCACTATCTATACCCAGCTCAGCTTACTTCCAAAGGAGCTACAGTCAAGGCTTCTGGGAACAAACATTGGTCTCACTGGTGAAGCTGGACAACATTTTTCTTCCATAAAATGGAGTAGGGAGCGTTCAATCAGCCGGTTCATACCTGGCACACCCCAATACATGAGAAGCACTGACTGCTACGATTACCAATTCTCATTGCCCCCATCTACCTGACCAATCTTGCATCCCACTACACGCCAGAATAAACCTCACATTCCTTAGCACCTGATCTGCTCCCAGTTCCCAGGCTCCTGAAATCCAAATCTAGGGACAGCTTCAGCAGGACTTGGCTTTCCCTCCTCTGCACTGGTAGAGAAAACCAGCTAAGTACTTCAGTGAAGGAGCACGTGCACGGTACGTCTGCCTGTCTGTAGACTCTCTGCTTCCATTCATCGCTTACCAGCCATGTCTTCTGTTGCCAACAAATTCCAGTGCTTTCTGAGGTCATGGACGATAACCTATAACCTCTACCCCTCCATCATAATCCTTCACTCTGTGAATCTGCCCCTGGGAGCATCCTAGAAGACTTGCTTGTCACAGCCCTGCCTCTGCATTCACTTCCAGAACTATAATAAGGACCCACCTCATAAAAGAGTCAGCCCACGCCTGATCCGGTACCACTGGCCAAGAGGAATGTCCAGAGTCACCAACTGTGTGACATAAAGAAGACTCTCGATTTCTCCAGTAGCAATGGGTTTCCAAATAGACAGACTTCAGAGATGCTGTCCAGCTGTGACTCTCAACTCTTCACCGACTGATAAGTTATTTTCTCCAAGAGGTGAGGGTCAAATTAGGGAACATGTCTCTAAAGGTCTAGGCTCAGTATGATATACCTCATGATTTCAAACACATCAGCTGGTGGCAGCTGGGAGGTGGCTCGGTTAATATGTTGTACAGGTAGGAGGACCTGAGTTTGATCCCCAGGTGGGACATGCTCTTGTAATTGCAGCACTAGAGGTAGAGCCAGGTAAGCTCCTGAGGCTGACCAGCCAATCCACTACTCTGCCAGCTCCAGGCCAGTGAGAGACACCCTCAAACAACAAAGTGAATAGGGCCAAGGAAACAACGGCCAAAGGTTTCCTCCAGTCTCCACAGATTCACCAAGATGAATATATACATATTCATATACACTATACACTACATATACATATGTATATGTATACATACATATACATATACAGCCACATATACACTATACACACAGACATATGGAAGCAAACACACACTTTACATAATTTATCTCTTTCTCCCTCCCTGCCCTCTCTCTCTCACATACACACTCTCACACACAGAGGCACACACAGAGAGACATGCACATACCTTTCTTACACACACATATTTTCTTAAACACACATTTGCACACATACTTCCTCTTACACAGACTCTTACACACACTTTTACATGTTCTTTCTCTCTCACACACACTTACCTATTATTCTCTCTCACACACCCCGACATATTCTCTCACACACACATGTGCACATATACACTTTCATATTCTCTCTGTCACACACACACATACTCATACACACATTCTTACATATTCTCTCTTTCTTTCTCTCTCTCTGGCCCTCCCCACCCCTCTCTCTCTGTCTCCTGGATGTAACAGCAGTAACAAGTGCTTCTGCCTGGGATCAACTCATTTTAATGAACTAAGCCCCACTGAGCTGTGCTGGTCCCCCCTGAAATGATGACAGCCTCCAGGGAGTGGGCTGCCTGGCCCAGGAACAGTTTCCTCCATCTCTTCTAGCAGCCGGGAAGCTCCTTACTCACACCTGGCTCCACATGAAACATGGTGACTGTGTGTGGCAGACAGCCTGAAATCTCAGTCACACCATCTAACAGAATCCATTCACAACTTTCGGGTAGGCTTCACTGCTGCTACTATATGTCCTGGAGAAATGAGGGCCATGTCTTTAAATAAAGAACAGACATCCCTGAATCAGGTTTCTTCACCTAAGCTCAGTCACTTCGGGTGTGAAAAAGTCACCTAAAATTTCTAGGGCAGGTTGGGATGACACAGTGGCCAGGATCTCTGATACTCTAGAAACTGGGTTTAAAACATACAGGGCAGGCACCTCAGCCCCTGTGCCCACACGTAACCAGGTTGGCAGGCCAACTTGTTCATATGGCTCTCAGATGCATAGTTTGCCATTGCCGGGCTGAGGGAATTGCTTTCGGCAAGAGTTTACACTTGTGATATTCACTTTGGTCAAATGCTCCCCCAAAAGCTGTTTGCGTTTTGGTTCAATTTTTTGTTGTGTTGTGTTTTATTTGTTTTAGCAATACTTTGTGTGCCCTAAAGGTCCGAGGAATTGGCTCCCAAAAAGTACATGCCCTAATGATGACCCGGAAGTTCATCCCACAGACTGCCCAACGCGTCACCAAACAAAGGTTGTGCAATAAAGGGGGCCCAAAGTCAGCCCTGTAGAAGCACATTCAGATCCTATCTGAGTCTGGTCGACTGTCTTGCCGTCCTATGCCTGTGCCTCACTAATTAATCTAATTACCCTGGCAAAGTGAATATTTCCTTTGCCCCCACCCCCACCCCCTCTGAAAGATCCAAGGCTAACTGCCCAATGCAACCTGGCTTTCCGACAGCCTTAAAATCTAAATGAAATCATACATGAGAACACAAAAGACAAACCACCAGAAAGGCACACTGAATGTCTCATGTCCCCCTTTGACACCTAACAGTGGTTGCTTCTGCAACTTCCAAAAACCAAAAGTTGGCACTGTGGGCACTTACTTTCTAGCTGTGGAAACTGCCACTTCACAGTTAAATAGCTTCCCAAAGTCTCCAAAGCCAATAAGGGCTTGGTCAAGGTTTTGAATGCTGGCCAGGGCTCTGAGCCTGACTGTAAGACTGTCCCAACGTTAGGCTTATTGTCTTGAGCAGCTGTGAGTTCCTGCCTTCCATGCTTAAGCTGTGCCTGTGAGACCACATTTAGGGATGAGGAAAAGGAGAGACCTGGACCATGCAGAGAATTTAACCAGTTGGCCACAAGCTCCTGACTGTAAGTCTCTTCAAGGCATTGAGAGTAACGCTGTGTATGCCTTGTTGAGTTCCAATGACTCTCCTCTGTGAGCAGAACCTCTACTTCAGACAGAAATGCTGTTTTCCCAAGCATTTCTGATTGGTTGATTTGAACTAATACCCAGCACCTGATTCACAGAATTATCAGAACAGGTGAGCATCCCTGCTCCTCCTGAGAGCTGCTCTCAACAGGGCTAGATTAAAGCATCCATCGGAAATCCACCCAAAGATAGAGCAGGCGGAATGAAGCCAGTGATTTTTCTAAGCCTCCTCAACAGAAGCTTGGCGGCAAGGGAAGGATGTCACACTAATCTCATAAAATTCTTTGCTGCTCTTGACACTGAGTCACCAGGCACTGAATGGGCAAGCCCAATGCTGACCAATATTTTTCTGTTTTGTTTTGGGTTGTGCTTCTATTATCTTCTATTCAGCCAGACGTGGGGAATTTTCCACCTGACAATTCTCATTCTTCACTTGAGCTCGTCTGCCATCTGTGAACAGTGCACTCATCGGAGGAGGATGCAGGCCTCAGGAGGACTTCTTCGCTGCCCTCAGACCTCGGGTTCCTATCAGCTAAAAGCAAGCTGGTCTTGCTAACATTCTCAACTTAGCTCTGAAGTAGAAAACAAACCCATGGAGAAGTGAGGCCGTTTGGTAACTGTCAGTTCCTGGGCCTGAATTCTGCTGCCAGCTTCAAAATCTTTACATAATTTTTGAGTAAAACAAGAGATTTTGCTGAAATTAATAGCACAATGGGAGGGTGAACCAGACAATAACAGCTGACTGGTCTTCCAGCAGAGAAATGAGCCTCTGTCGTTCTCTGGGCGCCCCCTAGTGGCCATGAAGCTAACCCCTGGCAGAATGTTTCCAGACACCCACCAAAAGAGGAAGGCAGGCGCCTGCCTACCAATGCTAGTCTAACCTAGCCTGTGGATCAGACAGCTAAAAGAACGCCTGACTGGAAGCCACAATGGAGCTCAGCAGGCAAGCCTATTCCACAAAGACTCCAAGCTCAGCTGAGCCGACTCACAGAACACTTAGGTGTGAGGGTCCCCACCACAGATTCCAGACCTGCCCTCCCCGCTCGAACCCTCATATTCTCACATCTTCAACCTGCACCTCAGACTGCGTCTGTTTTTCATTAATCTGCTTCCCAGCTTCCCAGCGCAATTCTTCAGCAGCTATTAGGACAACAAGGGAAAGGAGCTACACTAAGTTTTTGCTTATTCAACATCCAGCCTGGGGAATATCCCCTCAGAAGAAAAGCGTGAATGAAACATGCTTCTCAGGCTTGCGTCGGCAGAGAATACCTTTGCAACCATCCCTACACAACTCGCAGAATTGTCAGCCTATAAAGCAAAGGGCACCTGCGAGATTGCTCTGCAGCTTGCCACAGGATTCATGTATGGCAGAGCAGTTTATTTTAAGAACACAAATCACTATCTCCAACTCACTGATAGCAGACTTTTTAAAAAATGATAAAGTGTGTCCACCTGGGCAGTGAATCTGAGAAGTGGAGGGCGATGCAGCTGGTCACATATTTGAGATTACGAGAGCAAACTTTGCTGACCGCAATCAGTTTCCACAGAACCGTCTCTATACAAATATGAAAGAAATAATACCAACATGCTGACAGTTCGCTTTGCCCTTCTCTGTAGCTACTGGTTAGGTTTATAAGCAACAGTATCCCCCCTGAGTGCCCCCAAAACTGTACACGAGAAGCGTCATAACTTCTGATTTGGGCCCTAAATCGATTAAAGTACATCTGATATGCTTTAAATCAAAGAACCATGTGCATCTCTGCCATACACCACACAAAGTCTTTCACAACAGTCACTTTGAACCAACTGTAGCCACAAGCAGTGTGGATTTCAAGGGCCTGTTCTGCAGAGGGGGAAAGACAACAACCCAAAGCTGGGACAATACTGAGCCCCCCAGGCACCCTGGCAGAGCTTCAGCTGTCATGGGGGCGGCTGGCCAAACCCCTTCCTTGAACAATTTAGTAGTCCTGAAGCCAGGAACTGGTAAGGCAAGCCAGCCTGCTGCAAATCAGCTCTGAATGGCCACCCCCTGTCCTGGCCATGTCATGCTTGCCAGAGGCAGGAATGCAAACTGTCAAAAAAAAACCCTCAGACATTCACTAGTGGCTTTTAGGTTTGATAGGCAGGAGGAGTCTGACATCTTTTGCAGCAAGAGCAGCATCGGGGTAATCAAGCATCCCAGTGAAAAGATTCAGAGACCTGGGACTGTGGGTAGATGGGAAAGAGGTGAGTCCGGAGCAACTACAGAACACAGTACTTGAGAGTCCAGCTTCATGGCTGGGGATGTAGGTTTTTTGGGAGTTGTACAAATAAGGAACTCCCGGGCAAGGAGGTCTGAAGGTGAATCTTCAGGGAAGAACTCATGCTCCCAAAGCTGCAAAATGTTTGCAAATCCTAAACACCAGTTTGCTAGCTGGGATTAAAAAAAAGGGGGAGTCCATGAAATACGTGCAGACAGGATGTAACAAGTGTTTTCGGAGATATACACCTGAGTCACGGGGTGCTGAAAGCGGAGTGAAGAGTCTGACTGGGGGGCTTCTTCCGAGACCCTTCATGGTGGTGTGGTGTCCCCAAACCGTCTCCCCCTCTTGGTCCACCACGGAACTAGCCCGAACCCCTCCAGGGATTTCCCTTACTCACCACTCGGCCTGAAAACCTCTCGGTGGCTCTCTTGACTTTCCCGTAGGTACCTTTGCCCAGGGTCTCTTGCAGCTCATAGCGATGTTTCAAGTTGTGTTTGTGGTGATGTCGCTTCACCCCGTGTGGCTTCCTGGGCTCCACTGGGGCTGCAGTCGCCCCGGCCACCGCCTCCAGCGGAGAGCCGGGCAAGCCGGTCTCCACAGCAGGGCCATCCCCTGCCGCGGACACTGCCGCCTCTTCCATGACCAAGCGCGGGGCGAGCCGAGCTGGAGAGGGAAGGACCCAGCACAGGGGCTCGGGGTGGTCCCCGCCAAGGGAAACCAGGGTGCGTTCAAGGTCGCCCCCGCAGCAGCATTGCTGAAACGACCCGACCGGGCTCTGGCTGCCGCTGGGGCACTAGCGGCGGCGGCGACTGCACATCTGGCGTCCCGGGCGCGCACGCTTGGCGCACCGCCCCCTGGCCGGCCGCGGCAATCTGCGGAGCGTCCAGCGAGGTGGCAGCGGTGTCAGGGGAGGCGGTGGTGTTGGCGAGAAGGAGGGGAGAGGGTGGCTCCGCGCGCAGGAGGCGAGTGTTATGTGGGGCGCCGCGCCCCCCGCCCCCGCGCCGGGAGGACGCGCAGACGGGGCGGGGCGAAAGGGGAGCGCGGGGCGGGCGTCCGGGTGTCCCCACCTCCGCGCCTGGCCACCGCTCAGGGAGGGGGCGGGGTGCGTGTCGTCGTTCACTCTTTGTGCAGCGCTGCGCAGGCCGGGGCGGCGGCCAGGCCGCTTTGTCCTCGCCGGGTGGGGACTCAAGATCCCGGGTGGGGTCGAGGTGGGGGGATAGGGGTCGTCAGTGTGCTTGTCCCCCTCCCTGAGCGTCCCGCACTCACCCTCCGGAGCTACTGCGGGCGGTCCGCAGCTAGCTTGGGCCGATCGGCCTCGGATAAAGCTCGCGGGGGCCCGGGGGCCGCAGAGGCGACAACGCACAGAGCCAGGCGCACGCTCTGTGGCCGGGGGCTGCAGCCTCCCGGGCCACCCTTCTTCATGTTTGTTATGGTGTGGCGGAGGCCGCCAGGCCCGCGGGAGCTGGGGGAGGCTGGGGAAAGGAGGCCCAGCGGTGTTGGGTTACCGGCGGTGAGTCACGGTCCCCTCCAGCCGCCGAAACCCTACAGGCCCCCAGCTCCGGCAGGGTCAGGGCTGCGCCTTCCTGGAGTAACCGCGGACCCTGGAAAGTCCCCGGGAGGGATGCTGCGGGACCCCGGCTCTCTCGGGGGAGAAAGGCGGAGTCAGGAACGAAGGGAGGCTAGAAGGAGGAACCCGGCCCTTCGCCAGGGCTCCGATCTCCCGGTTAAGTCCGGGAGTCTGACAGGGACCACCACCGAAGAGGCGAGATGTGGGGGCCTGGATGGAGCTGGGTCCCCTGAGCTGCCCAGCACCAGTAGGAAGGTACCTTTCTGAGGCGGACAAACCATGGCTCTGGGATAAGCCAGGGCCTAGGCCTGCTGAGCAATTCCTTGTCCAAGCCAGAGGCCACTTGGAAGCCTCTTGACCCCCTGAGGCGATGGGAATTTTCCTTTGACTAAAAAGGCCAGATCTCACCCCACCAGGTGAAGGTCAGGCAGGAAGACCGCCCAGCCAGGCTACCCTGGGTCTCCTAAAATGAAGGGAAGAAAATAAGACATGGGTGTGTGGGGTGTGTGTGTGGGGGGGGGGGGGGGGGAAACCGGAGGGTTAACTTAAAAGTTGT
>JANHMN010000021.1:6161128-6198100 GCA_030674055.1 Rhabdomys pumilio
GGGGGGGGGGGGGGGGGGGGGGGGGGGGGGGGGGGGTGGAATACTTAAAGGTATCTTAAGAATTTTTTTTTAAAGTAATTTCACATAAATTACATTGTTCCAGACTAGGGTGGGAAGACATAACAGGAAGAGCATCTGGTGTGTTCTACAAGTACCGGCGCTTCCTTGTGCAGCTCTCAGGTTCCTCCCACCCTCCGAATTCCTTCTGTCTTCACTCCTGTCTACTTATCATCTTACACTGGACTCAGGCAACAGCCTGCCTGTCCGAGACCCCTGCCCCCTGCTGCCAGAGTCATGGCCTGAAGTACACCTCAGTACCCATTATCGACTCTCACTCCTCTGCTCCGTTCTGGACTTGATAATAGTCTTCTCTGCAGACCTTATTTACTTATCTAACTGATGCCTGAAACCCCTCTGCCAGTCCCTGCCTACCTTAAAAGCACTCACATAAGACAAAACGCAAAGGCCACGTTTATTCCGATCTGATCTGTTCGTTCCACCAGCCCTTTCTGGGACTCTCTGCCACCAGCCCCCACCCCCCCCACTCCCGCCCCCACCCCCATCCTGAAACTGTATCCTGATTTTAAACAGTCTGTAGACATCTGTGCCTGTAGATTGAGAGACAAGTTGATGGCCTGCAGGTAGAGTCTCCGGCCCCCACTGGATTGACTGGATGAATTAACCTCTTAAGAGTTTCATTTGCTCTTCTTAAAATATGCATTAGTAGGTCTAATTGGTTTTCATTTGGTTTGGTTTTCAGGTAAACAGATTGTGTCTACGTTAGTAATTAAAATGCCAAGTGTTCTGGTCCCATCTCTCCCCCACTATACGGTAGGAAACTATTACCCCACTCCCTCTCTCAGGTCAGATCTGGCTATACAACTTGCCTAGGTTAAAAGATTCCATGCAAATACGATCACTGTATCTTCCACTGGGAACTTAGCTACAGAGTAAACTGCCAGGTCCAGTGTCATCTTGACAATCGATGCAGAGTGGGAGCAAGCTGAGATTCCCTGTGAAGGGGACAGAAAAGTCCCCAGGAAAGCTGAATTGGAAAAGCAGTATGAGCAAATACTCTTCTGCTGTGTTCAGCCAGTGAGATGACAGTAGGATGATTTGGTATGGTGGCATGGCTGATTCCGGCAGGGTCACTCTCAAGTGCAAGAA
Source organism: Rhabdomys pumilio (assembly GCA_030674055.1). Lineage (NCBI taxonomy): Eukaryota > Metazoa > Chordata > Mammalia > Rodentia > Muridae > Rhabdomys > Rhabdomys pumilio. Next base: position 6,162,296 of record JANHMN010000021.1, read on the forward strand.
GCTTTGTCCCGTTTTACAACAGCAAATGCTGCTGTGGAAGGTAGCTACTATAATTTCTGTTTTCAGTTGGGGTGGGCATATCAGAAAGGTTTAGAGCATGGCCTAACATTACTTAGCTTATACGGAGTAACAGCAGCACTGAGACTTAATCCCTACCTGTTCCCTCTCTACTGATGCCAGGCTACCCCTCCTTAGATGGGAAGGAGGCAAGACCCAAGTAGAGTGTGTGGCGCACGGTCGTGTCCAAGCACTGGGACCTCCTGCTCAGCCTGGATTCCTGTAGCATTGATAATTGAAACACAAAACATGTGTGTGACTATATGTGTGGGCTTCTTAAATTACATGTATTTGTTCTGTGTATATATGTGTGTACATACATACAGATATGTGGCGATAAAAGGATAACTTTCAGAGGTCACCATTCTCCCTCCACCGTGTGGTACCCACCGATCAAACTTTAACCATCAGGCTTTCATCTGCCAGGCCATGTGTGGTTATTTTTACACAGACTATCTCCTCTAACTTTGAATTGGTGGCTGTGGTGCCCCCAGTGGAGCCCAGGCTCCTTGGTTCAGAGCTTGAGTTCTAGAGTCAAACAAACCAGGTTCAAGTCTTGTCCCAAAATTCACCATGACTGTCTGGAGCTGTTATTTCCTTCTCTCTTTGTGTCACTTCTCTGTCCTATCAGCAGTGATAGGAACAACTGTTATCACTGCCAGTGGTCAGTATGTTCCACAAAGCTGGTGTGGGTCTACTCAGTAGACAGACTCAGTAAACTCAGTCAGGTTTACTGTGCTTCTCTCAAGGCTCCAACCAGAGTTCTGAGGAACTATCAGCAGCTTGATCATACTTGCCTGGTAGCTTCTGGCTCTGTGCTGAACCCTGGACAGATGTTGTAACATCTGTACACCATCTCACAAGTTATAGTAGCACAAGGTTCCTCACTGGGCCTTTATTACATGGCTTGAAAGAGCTTTGTTCAGAAAGTGTGTGTGTGTGTGTGTGTGTGTGTGTGTCTGGGGTCCCCATTTCACTGTTGAGAAAAATGAATATCAACAGAGGTTGGCTACATTGCATGTTACCAAACAATGACAGTTTAAATCAAGATTTGAATCCAACCACCTAACAAAGGCTCCAAACTGCCTGCAGTACAACTCACGTGAGTTATTACTGGTATGGATAGGTGAACTTCAAGTTACCTAAGACTATGACATTTCTAACTTGAGCGAATGGACAACTGACTTGGAAATAACCACTTGAGAACATGCTTATTCTTCACTGTGGCAGAAGAAATCTGACTGTCTACCAGAAATCCATATGCTTCCACAATGAGCTGTCACCTCTAGGTTTCCATTTCCCAGCTGTTCCCAGGACAGTTCTGGGAGGTTGTGGAATCTTTTGGAGGTGAGCCCCAGTTGGAGGAAGTGGGTCACTACAGGGAGGACCTGATAAATTATTACAGTCCTGATGATCTGTGCTTCCTGCTCCCCAGAGATACAAGTAATCCTTAGCCACAGAACGCCTACTGTCGTGAACTCTGTGGTGCCTTACCCACCACCAGGGATCGGAACCTCAAACTGTGAGCCCAAGAAGTCATAGTTCCCCTTATGTTGCTTCTTACAAGATGGTGATATTTTATTTATTTATTTAGCATGACATATATGAGTGATCTAATCAGAGAAGCATTCCACAGTTTTATTGAGATGGTGCGAAAATTCATTTGGTAAAACCGTTTCCCTGCTACATGCCCTGCTTTGTGTCTTAACAGTGAGTAGAACAGCTCAGCCCTGGTTCCTCTCTGTCCAGCTACCAGTCTAGAGTAGTAAACACAGTTAGAGCATCCAGCTGACCTCCAGCCACCAATCTCGGGAGAACTCACGCTATTTGAATATGGGATAGATAAAGCAAATATTTATTCATGAATTGATACCAAAAGCCCTAATTCTCTCCCTCTGCTAAACCGGCTGTGGAGTCCATAACCATGACAACAGAGGGCACATGCTTCAGAATCAAAAACAAGAGTTCAAGTCCTTCTAGCTGTGTGGTCCTGGACTGCCTTCTCTTTATTTTTGTGTTCTCATCTTTAAAGTAGAGGTGTATTCAGCATTTGGTCGAAGATTCATATAATTTGGCAAGTGTCCCCTAAAGATGGGTGTAGAAAAGCTTAGTCCCCGGTGAGGGACGACTGGGTAGTTCTCTTTGAGATATGCTTGCAGACAGGAGTGGATCATAGCTGTTCTCTGAGAGACTCCACTCAGCAGCTGACTCAGACAGATGCAGACACCCACAGTCAAACAGTGGATGGAGCTTGGGGACTCTTATGAAAGAATAGGAGGAAAGATTACAAGTCCCTAAGGGAATATGAACTCCACAGAGAGACCAACAGAGTCAACTAACCTGGTCCCTTGGGGCTCTCAGAGACTGAACCACCAACCAAAGAACATACGTGGGCTGGACCTAGGCCTCCCTGCACATATGTAGCAGATGAATACAACTGCAAAATTTCACTTCTGTATATGTAATTTTTAATTCTACATTCTTTTACTCATCTTCATGTGGGTCCTGAACAACTGGAGCAGGGCTATCCCAAAAGCTGTTGCCTGTATGTGGGATACGTTCTACCTGGGCTGCCTTGTCTGGCCTCACTGAGAGAGGAAGTGCCTAGCCTTGAAGAGACTTGAAGTGCCAGGGCAGGGGTGGGTGATACGGAGGGCGGGGGGACCTCCACCTGCTCAGAGAAGGGGAGGTGGAAGAATTGTAGGAATGACCGGGAGAGGAGCAGTGAGTGGGATATAAAGTGAATAAGTAAAAAAAATAATAATAATACATTTAATTTTTTTTTTCTGTAAAAAATAAAAAAGACATGGGGACCTCGTGGGAGGTTTCCCAACCAGTGGAGATATGCTCATGGAGGGAACTGTGGGCTTCTTCCTCTCCCTTGCCTCTCAGTGAGCACTGTCCTGCTCCACTGTGTTCCCCCACAGGTTACCGGGTGTGTCACCTTGACACAGGCCCAAAGCAGTAGAGACTGTCAGTCATGAAATGAAACCTCCAAAATCGTGAGCGTAGATAAATGTTAATAATCTCATGTATTTGCTACAATAGCAAAAAGCAGATTAGCAAGAGTGATGATTTAATGCAGAAAAACTAAGAGCGAGAACAGTGAGACCCGGGCAGGAGAACGTGACCCATGTCAGCTGTCAGTATTTTCTGCTTTCCCACTGGGGTTATGTTTTGTACATGCAAACATAAACGGCAAGGTCTGTTCGTGAGACTGATAGGTGCGAGTGGGAGAAAATCCTAACCCCAAATCAGAAACTTTACAGACACTAACATGATGGCCCAGGTGGAGAATCCTGACAGCAAAACGTTCTGTGCTATGCACATCTCTACATGCTTACATAGCCATGTGTATGTACATTACTTTGTATGCTTGCATAGTTGGATTGTATGTGTAAAGTAATAAATTAAACAAATAAATGTCCTGTCTACTCTTGGGCCCTATTCTCAAGATAACTGGTCATGCATATGTAAATATTCCAAAATCTAAAACAATAAAACTCTGCAACACTCTTGGGCCCAAGCATGTCTGATAAGGGATACAAAGTCTGTAGAACTGAATAGGGTAATGTGAGGGTTCTCACAAAATCACTCAGGTTAGCATTTTCCTTCCCTTTTCTGTACTTGATGGTCGAAAGGCAGAGGAGTCCATTGGGAAGAGCAAACAGGTATTCAGCTTAGTTTAGGAACAATCCGTGTGACAGATGACCCGTGTGACCGTCCAACGCTGACAGCCTCCATTCCAGCAGACTTGACATTCCTTACATGGTCATTTCCTCAGTGCCTTGTGCATGTGAGAAGGGGGTGGGGTTAGGAAGCTGGGAGGGAGTGGGGTTAGGGAGCTGGGAGGTGGGGCTCGGGAGCTTAATGTTCTCTGTCTTACCCTTCAACTTTATATTGAAAAATAAGAGTGGTCTTCTCAAGAAAAAGGAAATGGACACAGAGCAGACAGTACCCATGCCACCTCAGAAGAGTGGCACCCAGAAAGAGGAGATTTGAAATCGGCTGTGCTGGGTGGGCCGCATGGGAGGAAAAGTGCATCTTGCTGCAAAGAAAGAGGCCTGAGGTTTTACTGAGGACAAAGGGGCCTGGAAAGGAGGGGTATGAGGGAGATAAGGATGGTATGGAACAGGAAGGCTTTCCGATGAAGTGATACTGGAGCACAAGCCTCAAGGACATCAGCAAGTGGCTAATCTCAAGTATCTAGAGGATAAAGCCAACAGAGTGATATAAGCCAAGGCCCTAAGGCAGAAATAGCCTCAGCGAGATCTAGGAAAGGAATGAAACAAGAGCAAAGTATTAGGAGCTGAGACCAGAGAGGGGATAGTGGACAGCATCCCTGTGGCTTTGTGGAATGACGTTAGCACTTTGGATTTTATTCTCTCAGGCAGACAGCCACTGACAATCCTGATTTGGGTCCCATCACCCCATCCCACCAAAGCACCCTGCATTCTAGGGCACTTCTCCATGGCCCATGCTAGTGGCCTTTGCACATGTCGCGCTCAGTTCTGGGAAATGCCTCCTGTCCTCTCAATGACAAGTTCCCGCCCATCTCAGAAAATGGCAGAAGACGTCACCTCTCTGACCCTGCACCAGGCAGAACTAAGGCTTAGTTCTCTGTCCCCAGAGCATTCAGTTCCCGGGTCTATTGTAGACCTTAGCTCATGACATTCCAATGGTCTATTGTGTGCCTGCCTGGCTGCCCCCAGCTGCCTGCCGCTCTGGAATGAGCAGGTTTAGGGAAGTAAAATAGAAATTCCGTGTGAACTACATATAGAAACCCAGCCTTACAAGGAAAAGGAACAAATTTTGATGTTGTGTCTGATGCTAGCAGATATGCCAAAATATTACTTCAATATTTAGTGTTTTAAGGTTGCTTATTGATGAAATCGTTTACATTCTTTTTTATGCTGTCTTCTAAAATCGATTGTGTCTACCAAGGTCATTTCAGAGCTAGTGTTCAGTGGTTGTACTGGGATATGACCCTATTAAAGCAAGTAAATTATATTTATCAAGAAATGTTAGGTTGTTTCTAGTTGCTTCTGGTTTGGTTGTTTCATTGAAATTTTAGCTTTTCTGTAAAATTTTAGCTCATTTTATATACAGATAATATGTTTTTATTCTATACATAACAAATAATATGTATTATATATGATTCTATAATATATACATGTTATATTATATATAAATTATACATTTTTATATATTGTATATAAATTATATATATGAGTTCTTGTGTCAGGTAGCCACATCTTAAGAACTCAATAGCTACATGTAGCTAGTGGTTACCAGATGCCAAATACAGACTTATGTCTGTCTTATTTCCAGCACGAGCACAGATCTGACTAGTACTAATTGTTTGCCTTACAAACGTTGATTGGTAGATGGATGAATGGACAGACAGATGGACAGATGGATGGATGAGAGTGATATATAGATTGGTAGATGGAAGGAGTCAATGAATGGATAAAAGGAGTGGATGAATTTGTTTTATTTCCTCCATAACTTATTACTGTATCGATTGTCCTGGAAATGTATAACCCAGGCAAAGAGGTGAGGCAGAGCTCCAGGAAAGATGGATCCACAAACATCTCCACTGAGTTATAATCTGACCATGTGACCTGGAAGGTCTGTCAGCAGCTGGGTTCTGCCCTCTGTCCCACTCAGCTCAGTGACCCAGGATTGCATACCCTCCCCTCTCCCTACCATTCCCCCTCTCCCTACCATCCCCCTCCCTACCATCCCCCTCCCTACTATCTCCCCCCCCTACCATCCCCTCTCTCCCTACCATCCCCCCTCTCCCTACCATCCTCCTCCCTACCATCCCCCCCCCTACCATCCCCCCTCTCCCTACCATCCCCCTCCCTACCATCTCCCACCCCTACCATCCCCCCTCTCCCTCCCATCCCCCTCCCTACCATCCCCCCCTCCCTACCATCCCCCTCTCTACCATTCCCCCTCTCCCTACCATCCCCCTCTCTACCATTCCCCCATCCTTCCTCCCCTCAGTAATCTGCACTGCTGTACTTCCTACAGTATACTATGATTTGCGCCTTTGCTATTCTGTCTACACAGAGTGGGGATCCTGACTGGATTAGCACTCTACAGGAACCCCTGGTGGTTGGTACATAGTACAAGCTCAATAATAATTTAGCTCAATAATTAATAATTTGTGGAATGAAAAAAGGAACAAATGGGCGGTTTGAGTTTCAATTGCTAATTCTATGATCCAGGAAGTGGCTGATCTTCAACTTACCTGACCATAAAATAGTTATAGCAGTAGCATGTCCTGGGGATGGCACAGTCAATCCAATACGGTTCATAATCACTTCAGGGGCTAATTAAGAGAACGCCTATGAAGTATATAGTAACTACTCAGTAAGCTTGACAAAATAGTACTTGCCATTATTGCTATTTACATAATAGCTACTATTAGTTTTTTTTTTCCTACCAGATCCATGACCACCATGTGAAGCAGTGACAAATTTTCAGGTAATTCTATCCCAAACAAACAAAAAGTAGGTCAGGAAAAATCGGCTCAGACGTGGCTTTCCTCCACGCTTGCTGTATTTGTTTACCTGGGCTGTTTGTGTTTGTGTTTGCTAGCCATGGGAGACAGGTCTCTCAGCCCCAGTCCGCCAAGATCTATGTCCTCTCAGCGTCAGGCCCCGGCATCTGATATGTTTACCGTCACCAGGGACTAAGGCCTTCAAAATGGGCACAAGAGGGAGGACATTCCAAGCCGGTCATCAGATGGCCTGTGATGATGACAAAATGCTAGGTCCACCTGCTCCGGGAGAAGTCACTGGGGCCTGAGATGGCCTGAGCCTGGCACTGGGTCCAAGCAGAGGCAGGGGCCAGCTGGCTGGGAATGTGCTAGATGCTTTCCCAGATGAGGAACAAGCCCCAGATTCCTCTTAAGGGCCTGCGTCCCTGGCTCCCTCTCCTGATCTCGCTCTTGAAGCTCTTCATATGCCAGGCATGTATGTACTCTGCCCTGTTCTGCATGGGGTATGGACACCCTGTCCACTCACACATCTAACCACTTACTTGTAGGATCGTCGAGTTGACATTTATTCTTGGTGCCAGACCTGGGATGAAGACAGGATGGATCTCCGCCCTCCAGGGGCTTCTGACACCTCCACTGGAGCTGTATTTTACAGTTTACAGGACACCTTACTGCCAGTGATCTTTTAATACTCGTAATGGTATCTGACTGGGGATTTCATATTTTTATCTTTCCTGCTTCTCATAGATAAGCAAAGAGACAGAGAGGCCACACTGAGGTATTACAAACAAGCAGCTAGGACCCAGTTATTTCCCTGTCACATGACAGGTAGACATACATGTCTCTCACAGTTGTTGAAAAGTTTTCAAAACTCAGCTTTCAAGAAGAGTCCACAGGCCATGGAATTGTATAATAGAGACTCCAAAAGAAACTGCAGAACAGATGGGAACAACTGAGAAACTCTCAGAAATGAGATAGAGACCCTTCCCCACCATCTGACTTACCCTGTCTCCTTCAGTACAAATGCTTAAGGTTCTTGAAACATCTGACCTCAGAGCACAAAGTGCCCAAATTAGCAGGCTGTGAAAGACATCAAAAACAAAACAAACAAACAAACAAACAACCCTCCCCCTCCAAAAAAAAAAAAAAAACCTGAAAGCACTCACTAGGATGAATGACACATACCCCTATAATCTATCCAGCCTGCCCCCATTCTGATGTTTCCAGGACTTCAAACCCAAATTCCCTCAGTGAAGTATTCAGATGCCTTGACCAGGACAAATGTCTTCCCACAGCGCCACCCAGTGGCTGAGCCTTTTTACACTGCAAATTCCCAATTACAGGGAGGAGAGAGCTGGTTCATCTCTCCTAAGGCCAAACACAAAACTGACAATAGTCAGAAATGAGCTGGCAAACTAGAAATGTGTGGAAATTCAGAGGAAACCCAGAGATGTAATGTCCTCAAGGTGGGGGTAGGTAAGACTAGCTCCCCAGTTTTACAGTTGTTAAAAGGGCTCATACCTAACTATGCTAAAAACACAAACAACAAACAAACCGGTGTTCTCTTTGCTAGGATAAGAGGAAACTGATCAAATAGAAACAACTTTGATGACTTCAATACAGATTTCAGAGGCAGAAACAAAAATGTACAGGAATCTAACCACACCCATGTATTTAGCAGCATCTGTGCCTGCTTCCGAGATATGTGTAGACTCACAGAGCCCAAATATGTGTCCATACAGTGAGGGGAAAATGGCTCAGATCCTGTGATGGAGCCTCAAAGAACTTGTGAAACCAGGGAGAACAGTATGACGTGAAGGGGGCCACATCCATCACTAACTGATCTTAAAATCAGGGCACTAACCACCAGATTTGTTGAGTGGTAAGTTTAAAAAAAAAATAGACATACTCAAAACACCCCACCAACTGTGCAGGAGTGTATGCCACATGTCCGCTGTTAGATCAGAACCAAGTTAGAGCCATGGTCCCCTAATACTTCCCTCCATGTAGACAACACAGGTTACTTGTGCTTCAGTTCCCCCTTCTAGAAGCAGGGATGTTAATAAACCCTGGTGAGAGCAGTCTAGTTTGGGTCTCCAATATCCTTTTTATAAGAAATTAGAATACAATGAATGTTCAGCCTCTAGATTGGAATACTATGAGCCAAAGAAAAAGGACAGTACAGAAGGCTCAGCCTGGCCCCACCTGGTTTCTTCCTTTGCAAAAAGAGTGGCTGTCTTACTCTAACGTTCTTTTTTAAAAAAGGTTGATTGGATTCTTGGGGCCTTTGCTTTCCTGGAAAGGCATTCTAGGAAATCAAAGTTTCCGTGGAGTATTTCTACCCAGAAATTGCTTCTTTGCTTCCTTGCTCAGTTCTCTTTCTGATCACCTTAATTAACTTCGGCTTAGTCTTCAGAGCCAGTACAAGCCACACTTATGAGACACACAGCAGGGAACTAGTAGACTCTGGCCCCAAAGATCAAGTCTCCAGGATAACCTGGAGGGGCCATGGACACATTCCCAAGTGGTCCAGGAGAAGAGTGAGAATCTCCTGCAGAGGCAGGAGGCTGAGCAATCTCTCCATCCACACCAGCACTGCACAGCAGAGATCCGAAGTTTGGATCCCTCAGAACCTTAATGGTCCAGAAGAACTCACCAAAATGCCTGGACCACAGCTATACCACACCTGCCATATTTACCCGAAGGACTTGCAGTCAGTATATCATAGATACCTGCACATCCATGTTACTGCTGCACTGTTCACAGCAGTCAAATTATAGAACCAACTAGCACAGCAGAGACATGGGTTAAGAAAGTGTGCTGTGTATGGCTGGAGTGTTAGCCTCATAACTCTTGTTATTTTTGCAGAGGACTTCGGTTCAAATCCCAGCTCCAACATGGCGGTGCACAACCATCCATGACTCCAGTTTCAAGGGATCCAATGCCCTCTTCAGACCTCTGTGGGCACCAGGCCTGCACATGATACACATACCTGCATTCAGGCAAACATGTGTACACAAAAGAACTAGGTAATATTTTGTTTAAGGAAAATGTTATGTTGACAGTGGGCTTTTTCAGCCATAAAGAAAAATGAAATTATGTTCTTTTAAAGAAAACGAATGCAAATAGAGACGATCGCATAATGCCAGGCTCAGAAAGACAAATTCGTTTTTTCTGTCCTTGGTGGTCCCTAAACTTTACATAGTCACATGAAGTCTTGTGTGTACATATTCAGAGTGAAGGCAAAGTTGTCTAGAGGAACAAAAGGGACAAATGACAGGGACAAGGTGAGGAAAGGGAGGGATGCAGCAGGCGTAACATACGTTCAACATGCAATGTGTTCTTATAAGGATTTTTTAATATTTAAAACTTTTAAGTGCCAGGGTTATTGGCCTAGCTGCCACCTCAGACCATCACAAGACTGTGCAGCCCCTGAGCCTGTGGCTGCAGCAGCCCCTGAGCCTGTGACTGCAGCTGTCTAAAACTGAAAGGATAACAGGAATGCGAATGTGGAAGAGACTGCAGAATACTGTGAAGGAAAGCTGAGTCAAATCACAAGCCCTCCATGTCTACTTATGTGACTTTGGACAAATCGCTTAACTTCTTTGAGCCTCAGTTTCTGCATCCACAAAGTGGGAATGATGGGCTGGTGAGATGGCAAAGTTCAAGTATAGAGGTTTATTATGGTTTTTGTCATTTTGAGGCAGTGATTTCTCTTTAGGCATCTTCATAGTCCCTTGTAAGTTCAAAGCAAAGCTTCAAAGAAGCACTAGCTAAATGTGAATAAAGGAATGTGTGCATGCTTGGACAGATGGATGGATGGACAGATGGATGGACAGGCAGATGGATGGATGAATGTGTGGATGGGTGGATGAATTGAGTGAATGAATAGATGGAAAGATGAACTAGCAAGCAAAGAGAAATGTGCACCATTAGGATAACTATACAATATTGTGTCCAACTTGCAGATGAGCAAAGTGGAGGCCTGAGAACTTACATCACCCATAGAAATTTGGAATTCAAGCCAAGAGCATACAGTTTAGTTTCTTTGGAGGCCTCTGTTTGCCTAGCATTAACCAAGTAAAATCATCAGACATATCATATGCCATTGTCAGGGCATCCATGACAGGATGGGAGTCCAAAAATGTCCCTTTCCTGGTTCAGTGTGAAGGTACACACTCCAGGTGGAAATGTATTTTAAAGTCTTTATCATTGTGTGTGCATGTGTGTAGGAGCATGCTTGTCATGGCACACATATGGAAGCCGAGGACAGCTTCGTGAAGTCAGTTCTTTCCATCCATCTCTTTATGTGGATTCCAAGGATCAAACTAATGTCGCCAGGATTACTCAGAAGTCGCCTTTACCTGCAGAGCCATCTCAGTGGACCTGTATTTTAATAAGACTCAGGTAGATTCTCTGTGTGGTTTAACCAAGAAGATGCAAAACTGGGACCTAGTCAGAGAAGCTTGCAAAGTCAGTGTGGTTGAGAGAAGACTGCAGCCCTTGGACTTCAGTGCCATATGGTAGCACAGGTCAAAGGCAACCATTTAGAGGATAGGCTGGGAGAGTCTAGCCTGGACTGTGGCTCTGGTCTCATGAGTGATACCTCCAGATAATGGGGCTGCAGAGACCATGATAAACACCACAGAGTCGATATTATTCTAGCAGAAACATCTGGCAAGGTCCCTATACAAAGTGCTGAGTCAAAGCCACAGGGATCTGAGCTGTGTGACAAGCATGCCACCAAGGAAGCTCTGAAACTGGCATCTATTTCCAGATCCCTCTGTCTCTCTGTCTCTCAGTCTCTCCCCTCACACACACACACCATAGACACACTCACAACACACACACACATACACACACACACACACCCCACATGATCTTCTAACATTAAAAAAAATCATCCAATATAAAAATTACCTAGGCTGTCTAAACAAAGCCTTCTCATTAATATGTACACACACAAACGTCCCTCTGTATTCTTCAGGGTTCCAGGACCTCCTACAGAGAACAAAGTCCCTCGAGCCATGCTCCAGTGACTTATAAAAAAAGGCATAGTCTGGATTTAGTCTACTTTCAGCCTCCTTATACTTGAAGTCGTCTCTAGATAACTTACTGAGGTTTAATCAAACTATGTAAACAGTCATTATGAAACAGTATTTAGAGACTGATAACAAGGATGCTGGTCAGGCCAGATCACTTTTAAACATTTGGAGTCCATGGTCAGTTGACTCCACAGATGTGAAGCCCACGGACTGAGGGCTGACTATATTCCTTTGGGATCAAAGGCTCTATCAGTCCATTAATATCTAGGAAGGTGCTAGCAAGAACCCTGCACTCTAGGATCTTATCAGAGCAAAAGCAGAAAGCCTCTGGCCTCCAAGGGATACACCAAGGGGAAGTAGGTAAGGGGTGAGCATAGCCCTTGCCCCTACCCTCTAGCTGGCTGCAATCATGGAGCCTTGAGCTCTACACTAAGATCTTTCTTTCTTCCTTTCTTTCTTTCTTTCTTTCTTTCTTTCTTTCTTTCTTTCTTTCTTTCCTTCTTTCTTTTTGTGATTAGCTTCCCTAAGGTTCACACTCCTGCTCTGATTGGCCATATGCAAATAAGCAAGCCTACAATGTTGTTCTTACAGAGCTTGTCTATCGGTCAGGCTATCTCTGCCTCCCCATCCAGTTCCTGTTATCCTATGGTTGTCTTCAGAGAGCGGGTTTGTAGAGTCAAACCTGGCTACCTTAAAGATGCAGAGGCTAAGAGGATTCAGTAGTTCTTGTGTGGCACCAGACAACCACTCATACTGATGAACTAGTGTGAAAATAAAATTTGAAAACAGCTTAAAACAGACATGCCCCCTCCAGGGGCAAGGTGACCAAAAAATAAATAAATAAATAAAAAGGCGTGCCCCAGACAAGTCTGAACTAGCCCAAGTGAGTGATGGGCCATCCAGTGTTTACTTCTCTCTCCCTCCCTTTCTGGGAGGTCCGGGATTACTAGCCATCCTGCCACCTCTGCAAGTTGCTGATATTTGAAATAACCAATCATGTGTAACCGTGCCAAACTTTCCCGCCTTTCCCTACCCCTACCCATAAATAGCCCACGCCTCTGGGGTTCGGGTTGGAAATCCCTTGTCTCCTGCGTGGGACAGGTTTCAACCCAAGGGTCCTTGCTATTAAACTACCTTATGCAATTGCATCAAGGAGGTCTCTCGTGTGTCTGTGGGTGAGCGCTGGTCTGAACTTGAGGTAGGGTCCCCTCAGGGGTCTTTCACTAGGACTTCAAGTTAAAAGTAGCAAGCGAGCTCGACCTATACAGCCCAGAGTAGACGAAAAACATTCTTTTTTCTCCATTGATTTGCAGCACACTCGGACATCTCCTCCGTATTTCCACACACCTCTGCCCTTTCCTGATTTTGTTGGGATAATCTGCTTCTCTGTCCTTCTCCTAAACGCTGAGCGCTTTGATGCCTCTACTTCTGGATCTCTTTCTCTGCACCTCCAGTGTTATGGTAACCATTGACCAGGTTGGTACTAAGTAAATACAATCTAAGCTAAGTTGCCAGACAGAAATGTAATAACACAGAGACAAGAGGAGGGAGCTAAAGGCTGATTTGTTTTCGCACAAACACACCAGAGCACAGAAATTCAAAATGAACATGCCCAGTTCAAAGTAGCCAGCAGAAAAAGGAGTATGCAGGAGAAAGCTTTTGGAGCAAGTCTTTTTGGTGTTCTGAAGATGTTTGAACAGCCTCAGGGAAAGTGCACTTTTTCCCATAGGGGAAGAGATTACAGGAGAATGTTTTCAATTTCACGGAACTTAACAAGCAGGTAAACATGCCTTGAGCCAGGGAGGATGACTGTTACCAAAGAAGGAGAAGCTGCCTGGAGGTGAATTGTTTTGCAGTTACATCAAAGATATGGAGTCTTGAGTCTTCTTAGCTTTTGAGGTTTTGTTGTTGTTGTTTGTTTGTTTTGTTTTGTTTTGTTTTGTTTTCAAGCATTTGGGTTATTACCTCCTGTTCACAGACAGCTGCAGGGGTTCCAGATAGCACAATCTCATACTATCAGTTTAAAGGGAAGGGCGGAAGACCAGCCAGGGAAACAAAGGCTCAGAAAAACTTCCCAATGCACCACACTGAGTAGCACCTGGCCACCCAGCTGCACAGCCAGGTAAGCAGGCAATGTGGCCGTCTCTGGCTTTACAGTACAGGATAGGAAAGGAGAAAAAAGGTTAGGCGATGGCTGCTGGGGCAGTAACAGCATTTCTCAGAGTTCTGATTTTATTAGAAGCCAAAATTCAGTTTGAGGCTGAGTGGGGAATCAGGCAGAGATCCCCCTAAATAATAAGAGCATGTGAGGTACCAACTACCTCCAGGCTTTCCAGTGAATCTCCTGGCACACCATCATAATCTCAACTGCACTGAGCGGTCACACTGTGAGCCTCATCCCCTCCCCTACCCCCACCTTTGAGGACACTGAGGTCCAGGGCGAAGCCCTTCATGAGTTCAAAGGAAACCTTCCAATCCAAGGGTGAAACTAGGGACAATTCAGAGAAAGCTTTCAGTGTCGGTCCTGGCTCACATCTGAGGCTGAGGTTGACAGCTTTCTGCCTTCCCTGTTCCCTATGCCCCAAGCCCATTGAGTGCCAGAACAGCTTGTGAGAACTGTTGCTCAGGGCCAGTGTCAGGGCTCAGCAGTGGCTTGCCGATAAAGGCACTTGCTACCAAGTCTGCAGAGCTGAGCCTGATCCCCAGAATCTGCACTGTGTAAGGAGAGAACCAATCCCAGCAAGTTGTTCTCTGACCCGACATATAGGCAGCAGCACACACGAGTTACATACCAGAAAATAAAGTAAGTAAATATAATAATTTTCAAAATTAAAGAAAATTTTTAAAGTCTCACAAGACTTTGATCTACCCCGAACCTATTGCTACTTCTTCTCTGAGGTAGTGTTACTGGAGCTGTTGTGGGTCCCTGAACTCTGGAAACCCTACCAAGCCAGGCCCAGCCTTCTGTCTTCAACACACCAATTAAACAGACAAAAAAACAGTGAAAAGCAGAAAAAGGTTTATTCAGTGTAGCCATATTTGGAAGAGCACATGCAGAGGTTTGGGAAGTGCCCAAGGCTGTCTTCCTTGGTCTTCTCATGAGACTTAGGTTTAAGTAGAGGACAGAGGTACATTTCCCTAAGCAGTCTTATTCAAAGTGTGGCCCTGCCTATCTCTGACCTATATCCCTGTCTCTGTTCCACTCTGGCCTTCAAGATGTGAGACAGATTGTCAGAACTGTGTGACATTCTGTCTTGGATGAAAAGCTTGCCTTGAGCTGGCACTAGGCTTCAGCCTCCTCTCCCCTCCAGTATGGGGTTCCTGGGGAACTCCCAACTCCTTGGGACCCCGTTATTTTAATAGTCCCATTGCAAATGGGAAGGGCACAATTATCTCCCCTTAGAAAATCTTGACTCCTGGCAGGACAGTTAACAATAGTATAACTACTTGGCACTCTTGGCACAGCTAATCTTAACACCACTGTTATCAGCCCTTTGCTGTATCCCCTTTGGGGAAGTTGAGGTTCTAAAAGGTCTTCTCAAAATAAATGTGATTTTTTTCTCTGTACCAGTTTCCTTTTCTTAGGTTTCTTTCGTGTGTGTGTGTGTGTGTGTGTGTGTGTGTGTGTGTGTGTGTGTGTTTGTAGCAGGGGTAGTGTTGTTATAAGACAGGCAGAGTCTCACCAAATAGCCCTATGTAGACCAGGCTGACCTCAACTCACAAACATCTGCCTGCCTCTGCCTCCTGAGCACAGGGATTAAAGGTGTACACCACTGTGCTGTGTCTTTTCTCTGTACTGCTGGCAGTGTTGAATTTTAACTGTGTGAATGCCCTCTCAGAGTGAAGACTAGCCTCCTAGGCTCTCCTTGAAGCTGCATAGCCTAGCCATGTGACTAGCTAAACAGAGAGATGGTTGAAATCCTAGGGCTGTGGGCACTGAGACAAGAGTATGCCATCAGCTTCATTCAAGGCTCCAGTGTCTTGGCTTTATCAGCTCTATTTCTCATCATACTGAATTGCTTAAAAGCCAGATGTGGTGGTACAAGCTTATAATACCAGCCAGAGCTTGGGAGGCAGAGACAGGTGATCCCAGTAGCTCACTGGCAAGCCAGCCTGCCTGTATCAAGCAAGTCCCAGACATGGGAGAGACCCTGTGCCAGAAAACCAAAGTTCATAGAGTACCTAAAGGAACACAGTCAAGTTTGCTCTCTGACCTCCACATGTATGAATATACAAACACACACAAACACATACACACGCACACACACATGCACCTGTGCATGCATACACATAGACAATAATAAATAAGTAGATGATGTTTCGTGAAAAATAAACTCATTCTAACCACATTGTACCTGTGATCCTGGTCAATCCTGTGGATATATATTCTGATATCTGTCGGGTAAATTTGGGTGTAGTTAACCATGCTTTTGAATCTCTGTTTCACCCATAAATATTAGCTCCCCTATTGAAATTCATCTTTCCTAACCTTGACCTGGTAACCAATCAAACGACTCAAATGAGTCTGCACTGCAGCCAACCTTTGGGTCAGCTTGTAGCTGACCTCGGATACGTGAGACCAGAAGACAGGTGTCCTACCTCAGCCAGATAGCAGAAACAAACAACACCATCTCGTAAGCTAAATGAATGGCTGTTGATTTTAGTTACCATATTTTAAAGTCCTTGGTCACAAGGCTAACACCACAGGCAGCTGGGGATTTGTACACAATGGTGGGGTAGAGGATGGTGGACAGACTCTCCAAGGGATAAAGAAGTGAGGCAGCCTACCTACTGCACTTGTGAAGGAAGCTACAGAGCCCAGCCCCGCCACTTCCCCATGCTTACTGTCCAGGGGGTCACTTGACTGCCAAGGTGGGAAAGGACTATCTCTGTGCTCACTCCACCCTACCCCCACCCCACACACTGTGAAAATAAACACAAGTGAGTGAGACCTGAGATGGGCCTTGCTTTACCAGGAAGTGACTATTGTGTAGCTTGGAATTAGAACATGGCAAAGGAATGTTCAGTGAAGAAAGCAAAGTACCAGGAAGTCTCTTGAGTAATTCCAAAGGAATGAAGCCAGCCCCTCTGGGGTGACTCGGACCTTGGTGAGGACTTTGCCTTTCTTTTTTAGTATTATTAATATATTTCTTTATTTATTTTCCATCCGATCACAGATCACAACCTCCCTTCCTCCTCTCTTTCCAGTCCCACCCTTACAAATCCCTTCCTCATTATCCCCTCCCCTCCTCCTTAAAGAAGGGAAGCCCTCCTTAGGTACCTGCCCCCCCCCATCAAGTCACAGCAGGACTAAGCGCATCCTCTCCCACTGAGGCCAGGCAAGGCAGCCCAGCTAGGGGAAGGGGATCCACAAGCAGCCAACAGAGTCAAAGATAGCCCCCCACTTCAATTGTTAAGGGACCCACATGAGGACTAAGATGTACATCTGTTACAAGTGTTGGGGGGGAGGGTAGATCCAGCCCCCGCATGCTCTTTGGTTGGTGGTTCAGTCTCTGTGAGTCCCTATGGGCCCAGGTTAGTGGACTCTATAGATCTTCTTGTAGTGTCTTTGACCCCACTTTTGGCTTGCTCAATTCTATCCCCTAATCTTCCACAAGACTCCTCAAGCTCCACCTGATATTTGGCTGTGGGTCTCTGGATCTGTTTCCATCCGCTGCTGGATGAAGGCTTACAGAAGACAGTTATGCTAGGTTCCTATCTGCAAGCATAGCAGAGCATCATTGATAGTGGTGTCAGGGGTTGTCTCTGTCCAATAGGATGGGTCTCAAGTTGTGCCAGTCATTGGTTAGCTGTTCCCTCAGTCTCTGCTCCATCTTTATCCCTGCATATTTTGTAGGCAGGACAAATTTTAGGTTGAAGGTTTTGTGGGTGGGTTGGTGTCCTCTTTCCTCCACTAGAAATCCCGCCTGGCTACATACAGGAGGTGGCCACTTCAGTCTCCCACTGGAAGTATCAGCTAGGGTGACCCCCATAGACTCCCCATAGCCTTCCCTGTCCCAGGTCTCCAGCTCGCCCCAGAGATGCCCCTGCTGATTTCTGTTCTCACTCCCTACCTACTCTCCCCATACCTGATCCCCATCCCATTCCCTTCCCCACCCCCTCTTACCCACTCTTCTCTTTATCCACCTCAGATGACTACTGTGCTTCCCCTTCAGAAATGCAAATCAAAACAACACTGAAATTTCATATTTACACACACCAGAATGACTAATATCAAAACCTCAAGTGACAGCACATGCTGGCAAGGATGTGGGTCGGGGGGACACTCCTCCATTGCTGCTGGGAATGCAAGCTAGTACAACCATTTTGGAAATCAATTTGGTTGTTTCCAAGAAATTTGGGAATAGTTGAACCCCAAGACCCGGCTATGCCACTCCTGGGTATATACTCAAAAGATGCCCCATTATACCACAGAGACACTTGCTCAACTATGTTCATAGCAGCTTTATTTGTAATAGCCAGACACTGGCAGCAACCTAGATGTCCCTCAACTGAAGAATGGATAAAGAAAATGTGGTACATCTACAAAATGGAATACTATTCAGCTATTAAAAACAAGAACATCATGAAATTTAAGACAAATGAATGGAGCTTGAGAATACCATCCCAGACCCAGAAGAACACATATAGTTTGTACTCACTTATAATTGGACATTAGCCATAAAGTACAGGATAACCATGGTACAACTCATAGACCCTAAGAAACGAAGTAATAAAGACTTTGTATTTCTAAGGCAGTCCTGTCTAATCAAGTCCTGTGCCCAAAGCTTCTGATTTCCCTACCTGGAGATCTTAGTAAGCTGAAAGACAGTTTCTGAAAGAGGAACTGTGTATTCTATTAGCTTCTTCATTGCTGCCTTCACAGCTGTGTCTACACACCCTCAGTGGCCCTAAGGAGCATGTCGCTGGAGTCAGCAGGGCAGAGACAGACCTTGTCTCAGTTAGATTCCATTTTTCATTGATTCTTTGAAAAAGTTCTAGCAAAAGTTACCATCTCACCATGTTGTAAGTGCAAGATCAGGGAGTTCACACCTATCATTGGACTCTCATCCTCACCATCCAGCCCCCTCCCCTGGCTCCCAGCAACAGTCATTCTGTTCTTCTCTAGGTAGATCTGTCTGTCCTATGCATCTGAGATAGTGGCCTCAGTTACTATATGTGCTTTGGGGCTTAATTAGTTTCAATAAACATGACTTCAAGTGTCACCCACATTAGAGCAGTTTTCAGATCACCATCGTTTTTAACAATGGCATTTGTACAGACCACATCTTATTTATCCATTCATCTACCATCCATTTATCCACCCACCCATCTATCTATCCATTCATCCACCCACTCATCAATCTATCCATTCATCCATCCATACATACACCCACACTCATCCATCCATCCATCCATCCATCCATCCATCCACCCACTGATCCACCCACTCATCCACCCACCCTTCTATCCATTCATTCATCCACCCACCCACCCATATTTCCATCTATCTACCCACTCACCCATTCATTTATCCATCTATCTATCCATCCACCCATCCATCTATCTGTCCCCCCATCTATCTATTCATCCATCCATCCATCCACCCATCCATCCATCCATCTATCTGTCCCTCCATCTATCTGTCCCTCCATCTATCTATCCATCCATCCATCCATCCATCCATTCAACCATCCATCAGCATTTAGATTATTTCTATGCTTTGACTACCATGAGCAATGCTGTTATATATATTTGTGTATAAATATCACTTCTTGGTCCTGCTGTCATTTCTGAGATACATCCATACCCAAAAGTTAAAATTCTGAATCATGTGGTGATTCTATTTAATTGTTTTGAGCCACATAGTCCTGTTTTCTACAGTGGTGACACCATCTTACCATCCCACCAGCAATGCACAGGGGATCCAATTTCTCTGTGTCTTCGTTAACACCTTTTATTCTCTGGTTTTTTAAATTGTTGTCATAATAATGACTATCCTGGTGGATTTGAAGTTGTAGTCCACATAGTTTTATTTTTTATTCTACACATGATTGATTGTGTCTGGATTATTGTCCTACCTTTATTGGCCACTTGTAGATGTGGCCATTTCTCTGTAGAAAAATGTCTATCTCAGATCCTTGGTTTGACTTGTTCTTACCACATACTGCCTCACACTTACTGTGAGGTGCCTTTGCAGCCCCATGGGGACATTAGTCATTTAAATCTGCAAAAAGTAAGTGAAGAATGTTATTACAATTTTTTGGCAAATTGAAATTGAGGTTTTTTTGGTTTTTGGTTTGTTTTGTTTTTTATGATTTGCCCCATTGCACACCCAGGTGGGGCATGTTTGGCTGGCCCCAGGAACTCACCCAGCAGTTCAGACAGCAGGTTCTCTGGGAAGAGAGCCAAGGGAGAGAAAGTTAAGTGAATACTTGGCCCAAGCGGCTGATCATTGTGTATCCAATACAATATTCCCTTTGGTGATCTCCTCCCCTTTCTCTGTCCTGTCTCCTTTCCCCATCCCCTCCCCTGTCTCCATCCCCTCCCCTCTCTCTACCCACCCGCTTTATGGGTCTGGACAAGGTAAATCACTCCTTCTGCCTGCCAGGGTCTGGTGAATTCTTAGCAACTCTGTGAGCATTGCTCCTTCTTTTCCTGGAGGATTTCCTTTCCAAAGGCTGAACTGAAAAATGATCCCCGCCCCCTGCCAAAAGAAAAACCTCTCTGGAGGGCTACTTCCTGAATCTAACATGAGAAGCAGGGGACAAGCAGACACACACACACACACACACACACACACACACACACACACACACACGTTGCCTCAGTATTCAGCAGTCTACTTGAGGCGGCTTGTTGCTATAGCTTTCTGCTATGTGCCAGGCAGTGTTTCTAATGTTATTTACTCATCTAGGTCTCCTAAGCACTGTGAGCCTCATTGTGACATGAGAAAACTGAGCCTTGAAGAAAATAACCAGTTCAAGCTTGCACAGATGGCAAGTGATCCCTTAGCACTCAGCTCAGACCCTCCTGGTCTGGCTCTATACCTGCACGTAACTACTAATCTACATTGCTTCTAGGATTTAAAGACAGATAACATGATAAATCATGTTACATAGATAGATAGATAGATAGATAGATAGATAGATAGATAGATAGGTAAGGAAGGAAGAAAGAAAGAAAGAAAGAAAGAAAGAAAGAAAGAAAGAAAGAAAGAAGAGAGAAAGAAAGGAACATACATAGATAGATGATTGATAGCTGGATGATAGAAAGGTAAATAGGTGATAATTAGATATAAGAGACATATAGATAGATATGATAGATAACAGATATGCAAAGTGGATAGAGAAATGATAGATGATAAATAATAAATAAATAATAAAAATATAGACAAATGGGTAGATATTAGGTGGATAGAGAGAAAGGAAGGAAAAAACATAGATAAATGAGTATATAGGTGATAGATGGATATATACATACATATATGCATATATAGATATATAGATAAAATAGGCTAGAATGGGATTTCTCATTTCTGAGTTTCACTTCCTTGCAGAATAGTCTTGCTATCCAGTGTTTTCCTCTGACACTAAACTTACTTTCTCCAAGGAGAAAAAGACTTGTCACATGCCACTCCCTGCCCCATCCTTTCTCTGACCTTTCTCTTGCCCCAGAGGTTGATGATCCCTGTGGGCTGTCTCTTCTGTCCTGGGCTCTGTTGTCCTCAGCTTCCAGACGGGTGCAGCAATGGGAAGCTGTAGCAAGGAGCAGAGGGTGGTACTGCCCTCTTGCCTGTAGTCTCTGGGTCCTTCCATAGCCCTATATCCTACCCTATAATCCTCCCAGGATTCTCCTAGCACCCCCATGGGAGGCTGAATTCCTTATTGTTAGTTGTTGGGCCACTTCTTGTTTGACCCTTGACCTTCACAACACCAGTCATCCCTCCTCTTTATTTGGACCTACCCTGTGCTCTCAAGAGGCTCCCACATTACATGGGAAAGAGGGTTGTTTTGGTCAGACCCTATGCATGCACACAGATGCCAACTATCAGGAGGACACATGCCCAGAAGTTACAGTGGTTAGCTCTAGGCGAGACTCCAGGAGCTTGGTTTTAATTTCTTTGGGAGTTTCTGTATTTATTTATTTTTTTTTGTGATAGTCATGAGCTTGATTTAGTCCTAACGTTCTTGTTTTAATACATGCTGATCCCTTAACGCGAAGACAGTTAAGGCCATGGTACTTCTCCCTTTCTTTGCATCTACCTCAGAAATAGAACCCCACTCCAACCTCTCATTGCAAAAACCCTCCCCAACTGTCTAACACTGCAGAACCATGCCTTTGTTTGGAGTCTTCTATGTCCCAGAATGGCCCTATGCAGCAGAAGGCCCCCTGCCTGGGCTCTTACTCTCTAGCATTTCTGTTCTGTTCTGTCCAGTCTCCTCACCCCCAGTTCATTCTCTCATCTGTAAGAGGAGTCAGAGGAATGCTTAAGGCTGGTGTGGACTGCCCAGGCTGCCCAAGCTAAGTAAAAGCCAGGCCAAGATCATCTGGCAAGAGGGACAGATGTCCACTACCAACTGTCCATAGAGTTCACTCCCAGAAATGTTTACATTTTTTTCCAGAAGATTCTAAAGGGACACCTCAAAGTGGAGTTTTCATGGAGGAGGGCATTCCCCTAGGTTTGGGCAGTCTGCTGACTGTGACCGTCCTGACAAGAATGAAGAGATTCTATATCACTTTCTTTGACTATCAGACCAGTGAAGCAATAGATCCCAATGAATTGGAATTTTCCAGGACTTCTATGATGGGTAAGGGAAAACATAGAAGGGAACCTGGTGCCAGCCCAAGGAGAAACTTGTCTCCTGGAAAGAGATTTTGCTCAGTTCTGACATTTGTCAGACCAGCTTGCAGGTGAGACTGAGGCCTGAGCAACGGTGATGGGCAAGACCACTCCTTGGCCAGGTCTCCGTAGCTGTGAAGACCTCTTGCCTTGGCTTAAGCATGAGCCTCTTTCAGGACACTCAAGATGGACTTGCCAGGGTTCACTGGACTTCTTTTTTCCTCTTCCCAATTGAATAAATTCCCCTCCCCTGCTTTTCATTAGTGTCTTAAGTTGGACTGTGGTTGGTGGGTGGCAAAGCCTGGCTTGTCAGGGGCCCAGGGTCTCACCCTAACTCTGGTCAGAAGACTGACTTGCTGTTGCAGGTCTGAGTCATTAGGTCACTTTCCCATCTCAACAACAACGGCTGGGGAGTCGGCCCTGCTACCAAACACCTAACCAGAGGGAGGACCCAGGTACTCAAGTAAGAAACGGGTCCAACCTTTCCAGTCTCTCTCCCCAACTCTGATAAAAAACAAAAACAACAACAACAACAAAACAAACAACAACAACAACAAAAATTCAATGGCTGCAGCCAACAACTCTACAGAGAGATAAACTACACAAGAGGCAGAAGGGTTAGAAGTCCTTTGCTCTCTCTGGAGTTGAGCTGGGTGATGTTTGTGAGTTCCTAAACCTCTCTGGGCCTTGATTAACAATAGGGAAGGTTGGATTGGATAAATACATTTCCCTCTAAGTCCAATCTTCTTATGACTTTCTCACTTCTCCCTCTCCACCTCACCCCCAATACCTGCCCTTCCAAAGACACATCAAGACAAGGACCAGGAGCTAGCCCAGTGTGGTCCTGGCACGTCTGGGAAG
Organism: Rhabdomys pumilio; assembly: GCA_030674055.1. Taxonomy (NCBI): domain Eukaryota; kingdom Metazoa; phylum Chordata; class Mammalia; order Rodentia; family Muridae; genus Rhabdomys; species Rhabdomys pumilio. The sequence goes on from JANHMN010000021.1 coordinate 6,185,613, forward strand.
TGTCATAATCTGCCTCTTGCATGTGGTCTATCATGGCCAGCTGTGTCAGAGACAGAGAATCTACCTCTTCCCGGGTCAGCTGAAGGTTCAAGCAGTTCAAGTGGGGATAAGAGGCCTGCCCTGCACTCTGCTGGGTGAGTGGCTCAGGCCTGCATCTTGGATTAGCCCAGGCTTCTCACTGGCTCTCTGGTTTCAAAACAAAACAAAACTTTGAAAGAAAGCTGCATTCAGTGGAAAATCCCCAGGCAAGGAGGCTCCTGGGAGCACTTGGGGAGTGCCATCTGTCAAGCCTTGGCTCCACACAACCTGGGACCAAAACAGCCTTTTAACGTCAAAAGCAATCATGGTAATGGCACCTTGTATTTGGACTGTGCTTCTGACCTTTCTGTGGTTCTCATCTGGGCTCAATTCAGTCTCGCGAAACTTTCTAAAATAGACAGAACAAGGGAACTTCAGATAACCCTGTGATGCTTTAGAAATGAGGGGTGGAAAGTCCATGGTGGGAAGAGACAACTTAGAGCTGAGTCAAAATTCAGTGTGTTCCATACCGCCAGAGCAGCCCAAATCCCTGCTGCTGCCAGGCTCAGTGCCTGGACACAACCAGCTAGTTTTCCAACATTCTGGGTAAAACCCACAAACAAGCATGTTTTACTGATGTGTAGACATGCTCTGGATGGGGGCGGAGTGTATTATGCTGTATCCACAGAATCTGGAGACCTGGAAAATTACCCACAGCAGGCTCCTTGCAGCCCTGGGGCACAGGCTCTGAGGCAGTGGGACAATCTGAGATAGAAGCCACTGGAAAGTAGAATTTTTTCTTGCTCATATCCCAGACCATCTGTATTTCTACAGTCCCTATGCTGGCTGGCAGTGTTGGGTACACAGGATGCACCTCAGCCCTGGGTTCTCTGTGGTGTTATCCAGGAAGCCAACTCGAAGCTGACCTCCAGTTTATTGAGGACTGGCCTAGGATTAGCAGCAACCCAACAGGAATAAAAGCTAAATTGCACAGAAAGAGCTGGTAGTGATGTGGTTACAGATAGATTCAGCAGCCCGGGAAGTATTCTGAAGCCATGGTGGCCTTATATTCACAGACAGATACCTGACTACCCCGGGAAGGGATGTGATCTTGGATGCACAGACCCCCTAGGAGCAATTCACATTGAGAGCTGCAAGGGGGCAGCTACAGAGCCAGCCTCCCAGCCCTGAAAGGTGATCCAGGCATCCAGGCCCAGTGTCTGTTAGCAAGGCTTATACCGGTTGCATTGTTTCTCCTTCAAAAAGCATATAGGCAGAAATTCTAACCCCCAGGACCTCAGAATATAATCTTATTAGAAAACAGGGTCATTTGCAGATGCAGTTAAGTGAGCATGAAGTCATCAAGATGTGCCCGTAATACCCTCTCATCAGTATCCATCCTTGTAAGAATGGAAAATCTGCACATCCACTCACACAAAGGACCGATGTGTGAAGCCACAGAATAGGTCACCTGTAACCCAAGGAGGGGCCTTGGACAGCTCACATCCTCAGAAGCCCTTAGAACAGTCCTGATCACTGGCTCCCAGCCTCATGGACTGTAGGGTAGTGCATGTCTGTCACTAAGCTCCAACTCTGTGATGCCTTGCTAGGAACACTGACTTGTGGCTGGGCAGGTTTCTGGAGAGAGTTGACTCAGGATCTCTGTCCCAAAAGACAGAGAAAACATTCCCCAAGGGTACCTGAGGGAGAGAATTTCAGGAGAGAAGATGGTATCTCAGTTTGTGTTGTACCAAGTGGGACACCTCCTTCTTCTTGCTTTGTCCTCAGAGCTATTTTCCTCACTGAAGATGAGGTCAGGGGTTGAGTGCAGCCGCTGATGAGTTCCTTGTTCAAGGTCCCACAAGAGTCAAAGGTGAGATAAACACCATCCTTCTAATTCCAAGTGAAGGTCCTGCTTTGGACCCAGGTATGAAATGGCCCTTGTGGCCCTTGCAGTTCATGAGATTGCTGAGCAAACACACAAAAAAGTCAAGGGATGCTGGCCTGTGCCCGTATGTGCACAGCCCGAGGACACATTTGCTCATGAGCTCCTATCTCGACTTTCCACAGAAACCCCAAGACTTCATGAGCTGATTTAGCACTTGCCAGTGTCAGTCTGGATATGAAGGATACTTTACCTGCTTCCCAAATCAGTAAATAAAAGGCCTAGTCAGCAGAGATAGGCATCGCACTATCCATATCTAACCATCCCCTGACTCGCTGGCCTAAGCTGAGCTCTATGAAGGGTCTGGGGTGGGGATAGGCACCTGTAGCTAATTTTGTGACTGTCCAGCCCATTTAGACTCTGTGGTAAGGCTCTCCTAGCCTTCTACCATGCACGGACTGAGAAAGACATGACTATGTTCTGATAAAGTTATGTTTCCTCTGTTATCCCATACTGGGGACCACACAAAGACAGACTGGACCTTGGGAATGTGAGTGCTGGTGTCTTGTATTGGGCCTTGAATGAGGAGAGTTAAAGAACTGACAGCTGAAGGCCCACAACAGGCTGGAAAGATGCTCTAAGCAAGGACCCAGGAAGGAGCACAGTATGGTCAGAGTAAGCGCATCACCACACGTTCTTTAGAGCTCCCACACTTCTCACAGCCATGATGGAACCAGAGTGCCTCCTTTTTCATTATTCTCATTTGGAGGAGTCTTATGTGCCTTGTGTGCAGTGCCACCTGGTGTTTGTGTGTGCCTGCTCTGGCCCAGGAAGGAGGTGGCACCAAGTCTTAGCCTCTGCTTCCTATTGCCTACGTGTCTTGAGAAAGTGGTTAAATCTTTTACAGGCCCAACTTCTTCATATGGAAATAAATAGAGGTCCATAGTATTTCTCTTAGAGTTTCTGCAAGGAGGAAATGAAATCATGGTGTAGCCCCCGTACCTGGGCTACATAAATAGCAACGGCTTAAGCGCACACTGGTTGCTGAGTTCACATCATCCTGGCTCCATATGCAAGTACCTAAACCAAAGGAGGTCAGATACTTTTTCTCAGATTTGTAGCTGACACTCTAGTTCCTCACTATTGGCATTTGAGCCAAGACTGCAGATAAGAGTCAAGGTGGCCATTTGGGATCCTGTGTCCCGAAAGGGCATGGGAGCCTTGGCGGGGGGTGATGAGAAGGCAGTCCCCAGGAAGAGGCTGCAGGGTATGGTGGGGATGTAAGGAAGAAAGGAAGACATGAAGGAAGAGACAGAGGATGAGCTCTACCAGTAAAGCCTAAGACATTTAATACCTAGCATGGCCTTGCTGGACCCCCTGTGCCTATAATCTCATACTGGGGAAGCAGAGACAAGGGAATCCCTGGGGCTTGCTATCCAGTCAGTCTAGTCTAATTAGCAAGATCCAGAGGTCAATGAAAGATTGCATCAAAAACAAAAAAGGTAAGGCAAAATCAAGGAATAGAGCTGACATTGATCTCTGGCCCACACACACGCACACGCACAGGCACACGCACATGCACTCACACACACGTGCACACACACACAAAGAAGAGAAGGAGGAGAAATAATAATAATAATAATAATAATAAATAAGAAGAAGAAGAGGAAGAGGAAGAAGAAGAAGAGGAGGGAGAGGAGGAGGAAGAAGAAGAAGAAAACAAGAAAAGGGAGAGAGAAGAGAGAGGAGGAGGGGCAAGGAGGAAACCACACACTTTCATGGTCCTTTCAGCATCTTCCACTGAACCCATTTTGTGATGAACCTGCTCTGAAACATTCGTCTTCTGGGGACTCTGCGGCTCCCTGGCTTTTCTCTGGTCTTTTCTGGAGCATCTAGCTGCTCTTCCTGCAGACTATGCGAGGTTTATGGAGCAGTATTTCAGCCCCAGTCAGCCTGCTTCCCTGCAGAGAGACCACAGATGGAAAGATCCCTTAGCTGGAGAGAGAGTGGAGCCACTGTCCAGGGAGGTGGCTCCATCTAGACACCATATCTCTGAATACTCTACTCACCTCTTCTATGAAATAAGGAGGATAGCCTGACCCTTGCTTTCTTGGGTGATCTGCTGAAATCCTCTCGGTGAACAGACGCTCTGAGCCACACTGCACTACACAAACTCCAGCTGTCATGTCCACGGAGCTTCTCTCAGCTTTGCCTGGCATGTGAGACTGGGAAGTCGAAACTTCCACAGACAGGAACCAGGCCTACCCAGATACACCCCAAACACCAAGAACCTGCTCATCTTTGAGAAATAATAGTTGGAAGCTGAGCTTGCTGGTGCTTCCGAAGCAGTGACTGTGGATTTCATAACTGGTCTATTTCTTGGTTCACTTTTCACTCACTGGTTATTCTTGGAAAATGTATTGGGTGGCATTTGGAGCGATCATCAAGGAAGAAATAACTTATGAGTGACTATCTTGCCTCTTAAAGCATCTGTTGAACACACAACCAAACAGCGTATGTTTTTCCATGCTCTGAACACCAAGAGTTGCAGAGCAGTTTTTACTCAAACGTTTCCAAAACAAATCACTTTCTGTGATGGAAAGCGTTGCCCCCAAAGAGACAGATTTTCAGGAAAAACATATGGGTGAATGAAAACAGAGCATGAGACACAAGTCCTTGCTAATGAGGGCGAAGGTTCTGGACTGCTGGCTGCTCCCGCTATGGGGCTACCGCCTTGCTTGTGCAGGGGGACAACTGTTAGAATTCAGCTGTGCCTGCTGATAACTGAGCAGCTTCACTTACTGCTCCACTCTTCCAAGTCTCAGTTTACCCATCAGGAAAATGGGAGAACTTCTAGAAAGGTTATGTGCATGAGATTATGTATCATAAGCTCCTCTGATGTTTTAAGTACACAGTCATGCCTAACTGTCTGAAGACAACAAGCTCTAACCCTCCCTACCCTCATCCCCGGGGGATTCTAAAACTGGCAGATGCTTAGGTCCCTGATGAAAGATAGATTAGTGGCTAGGGAGACGGATCAGTGGGCATGAACACTTGATGTACAAGACAGGGATCTGACTGTGACTTCTGGGCACCCACATAAAAAGCTGGACGTGGCCACACACATCTGTAACCTCAGTGCTGTGGGAAGAGAAATAGGATCGCTAAGTCTAGCTGGCTGCCCACCTTGCTCCATGTTCCGTGAGAGACATTGTCTCAAGAAAATAAGGTTGATCACGATAAAGCAGGCCACGTCGTAACATGCTCCTTTTCCCTCAGCGTGGGTGTGTACACCCACGCACACACACACATGTGCATAAGCCACACACACACAAATAAACCAGAATTTAATGGCACAGCATTTGCATACAACTTGTGAGCACCCTTTAGCACACCTCTTAAAAGACCTCTGATGCGCTTGCCACGTTGGCTGGGTAGTGGCTATAGTATATTGTTTAGGGAATCATTACAAGAAAAATAATTTACATATGTACAGTATAGACTGTTTCTTTTCGAATGTTTTCGGTATGATGTGAAGGGCTATGGTACTGTCACTTCTGTGTCAGATCCCAGGAGATGTGTAAGGAAACCCTGTCAGGCATCTTTCAGGACCAATGATCCACTCTCTTCCTAGTGGTGATGGCTACTGAAAACGTCTAATCCTATAACTGAGATTTTAGGGTCTAGAGAGATGGTTAAGAACCCAAGCTGCTCTTCTAGAGAAGCATAGTGTGGTTCCCAGCACCCACAGCAGCCTTGTTAACTCCAGCTCCAAGGGGTCCAAAGCTTCTTTTGGCATCTGAGTGAACTTGCACACTTGTGGTAGTCATACACACAAACACACACATATATCATGCACACACACATAGATACATAAGCACACATATGTACACATACAAGTGCATATACAAATGCATGCTGTGATAGACATATACATGTATGTACACACATACACAAACACACAGACACACACATGCATACACATATAGACAGACACATGCACCCATGCATTCACATATGCACACACAGTCACACACACAAGCATGCACACAGAGACACACACAGACACACACACATACATGCTCACACACAGAGACATACACACGTGTGCACACACATGTGAACATCCAGACACACACACATATACATAAATGCACACACAGACAAACACACAAGCATGCACACACAGAGACATTCACACATGTGCACACACATAAGCACACATGTATGAACACACAGATACACACTAACACACAGACACACACATTTTAAAAACTAAAACAAATGTTTTTTTAAACCTGAGATTTTAGGTCTCTTGTTCTGGCAGCTAAAGGAAGAAAAATTGTGTTTAGAAAAAAAATTATTTAATTCTTTCATGTTATATATTGTTTAAAACAATCTGTCAAGTATAAAAGACAGGATGGAGACCACTGCACATATGTTGGTTGCCAGCTCCCATGGCCATGAAGTGAATCGCACAGGAAAAGGAAGGGGGAGGTAGAGGTGAGCATGGACAGGGAGACCTGGGCTCAATTTTCAGGCTTGTTTTGTTCTGGTTTTTTAATTTGCTTTTTACATTTTTATTAATTGTGTGTATGTTTAAGTGCAAATGGGTGTGGTGTATGCATGTGCTTGTATATGTGTCTGAACTATGAATGTGTGTGTGTGTGTGTGAGAGAGAGAGAGAGAGAGAGAGAGAAACAGACAGATACAGAGAGACGGACAGACAGACAGACACAGAGAGAGAGCGTGCACATGCCACAGCCTGCATGTGGAAATTAGAAAACAAATTAACAAGAGTCCGTTCTCTCCTTCCACCATGTAGATCCTGAAGGTCAGAGACAGATCACCAGGCTTAGTAGAAATCATCTTTATCCACTGAGACTTGTATCTGACCCAACCTTCAGTTTTATTATTTTTATTTGTATTTAAAAAAATATTTGGAACAAGTTAGATAAATAAAATGTTAACAGTAACTCAAAGTGACAGGAGGTTTGTTAAATTATTTGTGCCTTTTTCTTTTCCTATTTTGTCAACTTTAGTATCATTTTCAATCAGATGAATTATCTATCATCAGAGCAATGTCTGCCACACTGAGAATTTGGGGGATGTATATCCTATGGCTGTGTGTGTGTGTGTCTGTCTGTCTGTCTGTCTGTGAACACACATGCTCTCACATGTGTGTGCTTTACATGATTCACACACGAGCAGAGCTGTTCTTCAGCACACAGTATATAGGCCATCTCTACTTAAGGCATGCTAGGATGTCAAAGTGGCAGCCCCAAGACATGAAACGAGATCTACTGAACAGAAGAAAATGCAAGTGTTCCCCTTCTACAGGCTGCCACCTATTGCCTTGAGTCCAGTCAGCTTCAGAGGAGGTTGCCTGTTGTGGACCAGCCTGGTCCTGGAGTTTGTGAGCTATCACCATGACTTCAGGCCTTCCGTGTGGAAAGCTGCGGTGAACGGTGACAGCATTCGCCATTGCAACATGGCGCTGGCACCTGACACTAGTGGGTAAACAAGTAAAATTGCGCATGTGCAAGTGGTGAAAGCGCGCCAAGCCTCCGCCCAACCCGGGGCATCATACGGGGTTTTGAGCAAGCAGCCAATCAGATATGTCCACGCCACCCTGGGGTGTATATAAAGCAGCGCCATCTTGGCTCTCTCTCTCTTCCTCCTCACATGGCAATAAACGCTTGCTGCAGAAGGATCCTGGTGCCCGCGTGCATTCTTGCCGGCGAGACGATTGCGCGGGCCACACTTCCAGTTATATATCTCTTTAGTTCTCTCTTTTCCAGTCCCTGATGCCTGCATTCATTTTGTGGTTGTCTACTGGACACCTCTATGAAAGTGCAAAGAAATGGAGTGAACTAGCTAGGTGAGTGCCATGCTCTACTGTCTCATCCCCCTGCTGGACCAGGTGGCTGCCACACTGGACTGTCTCATCCTCCTGTTAGACCAGGTGGTTGTTGTGCTGGACTGTCTCATCCTCCTTCATAAGCCAACTTCTTGTCACCACAGCAAAGTCCCTGTGAGGATAAACTTAAAGGGTGGAAAGTTCTGTTTGAGATCCTATTTTCAGAGGTTTTACTCCATGCCGCTTGACCCTCTGGCTCTGAGACTATGGTGAATGCTATGCATCATGGTGAGAGCAAGTGACAGAGGAACGCCGTGATCCTGGGAAACAGAGTCCAGGGTTTCCATATCCCCTTCCGGTACATCCTCCCAGTGACCTAAAGACCTCTGAGCTAAGACCCACATCTCAAAGTCTCTACCACCTCTCAGCACAGGCTGGGGACCAAACTCTTAACACGCCTTCGGGGAGACTTGGAAACCCAAATCATAGCACCTCGCCTTTCTGTTTCTTTGTTTTTTGGATTTTTTCCATTATGGTGGACAATTCCAGTCTAAAAGATACCAAAAAGAAAATTTTCAGATGTACACGGTAAGCTTCAAAGTGCCATTCTGATAACAAGACCACGCCCATTCCTACCACGCTCCACTTGGGATGGGAATCCTCCTTCTGTGCACTGTATCCATGGTGTACATCTTGACTGACCATAAGCCATGTGGTAGCCATCTCCACTATCAGAGCCATCACTACAGTGTCCCCATGCTTACGCACAGGGCTGAGTGGCATTCATGGTCACTTAATGATGAGCATACAGGAGACACATGGGGAGATGATAGAGGGTGGGTAGTTTTTTAAAGAGGGTTGGTTCTCTTTAAAGTATTCCTGTATGTAACCTCCTGCCCTGCGGCATCAACAGAGGTACTCCTGGACTGTAAGGAGAAAGAGGAGACTGGTCTAGACGGCTTCAGGCCCAGAGGAAGCTGAATGGAGACAACTGCTGAGAAGGGTAATTGAGATTCAGTTTAAAGGTCACACCAGAAATCCAGGCATTTGGGAGTTGAAGGCATGAGGATGGGAGTTTAAGGCTGACCTCAGCTACATAGAAAGCCTGAGGCCAGCCTGGTCAACATGAGACTCTATCTCAAAACAGTCACAGAAGCAAACAGAAAGAGTTCAGAACATCAGAGATGTCCATACCCCCAATCTGGTAATACCTTGAGGCCTGTGGTTGTTCAGTAGTAACCACCCACCAAGCATCATTCGAGCACTTGGCAGAAAGTCCATGTTGTTACCCTGAGAGGAGGTTATCCACTTCATACTCCAGACGCAAGAAGCTGAAGCTGCAGTTAGGTTTGAGATGCATTCAAGAAAGTAGGACCTAGCAGGAGAAGGTGGGTCATTAGGGAACATCCTTGAAGGCATCCTGGCTTAAAAATGCTCTCATTTGATAAACAAGAAAACTGGTACCCAGAGGTTAAGAAACATGTTCACAGTCACTCAGCTAGGTAGGGCCTCTCATCTTTACTCTGTTGGGGCTAGAGCACAGAGGCTGTAACTTCCGGCCCATTTCCCATTTCTCCTTCTCTTAAGCCTCCTGAATTCCCTTCCATCTTTCCTGGAAAAGAACTGCTAGTCCCAGATGGGAAACAAATCATGCTTTCTGCCCCCAAAAGATTTTATTTCTAATATGGGACAGATTGTCATAAATTACAACGGTCATTATAAATGACAATATAAAGTCACTGAAACAGCCCCACATAAAATAAAAGTCTGTTTCCAAGAAAATCATTTTTTAGAAATTAGAAAAAATAAAATAAACTATGGCAAAACCATCACAATAGACCCAGAGTGAACACATGGAAGGTCCAAGACTTTGCCAAGAGCTGAAGAGAGCCAATTCCCTCCTATGGTCCCCGTTTCTATGTTGTAATCTAGATGCTGGCTGACATGCTATGGGCCTATGTGTCTTCAGACACCTGACCCTTGCCCTCATTTGCTTGAACATCTCTCGCAGCGGAATGCTCTGGCCAGTTGGGACACACCAGGCTTCCTCTGTCCCACCAAGTAGCTTCTTCTGCCCTTCTTGCTATTTTTTGTTTCCCAGCATTCCTGGGCCCCAGGCTCCATCCATCCCTGCAGGCACACCAGCCTGGGAGTCATTCTGGCTGCCTTGGAGAGCTGAACTTCCCGAGACTCAGTTTCCTTGGCCAACAAAATGACACTTGACTTGTCAATAAGTAACTATTGTCACATGGCTGATATAATCTGTACACAGTGAATACTCACTCTATAAATGCTGGCTTTATCCTCCAAGATGTCTTCTGTGTACCATATGTGTGTCCCACACATACACGCACACACATTATCTGCATACACACATACATACACATTATCTTACTGGGTCGAAATCAACATGTTACAAAGTAGATTCCAAATACTTTGAAATTCATTAAATTGAAGTTATTTTTTTCTTTAATAAAGTCTCCCCTTTAAGAGGATCAGAACTGATTGTCCTAAGACACCTGGCAAGACACATGACTGAAGATGGACTTTGGTGACCCAGAAGCTAAAGGTGCTGAGAAGTTCTGCAGAAGGAAATCTGTATCTCTGCTTCTGCAGCTTTTTCAGTCTGGCTTTGCAGAATGGGGCCCATTAGCTCGGGAAGGATCTAACGTATTTAAGATACTTCAGGAGCTGCTCCTACTTTAGCGATACTCAGAGCAGTCTCTGGTTGAGATGGTCTTGTACCCGCCATGCCTCCTGCCATGGCAGGTCACACATAGCCAAGAACCATTTCCACCCTCAGGAAGAAGAGCATAAGGAGCAGCCCTCCCTTACACACAGGCGACCCATGTGTATAACCCATAATTATAAGTCCAAAATCGCCAGCCTTACCCTATTCCCAGACCCTTCCCTGATGTTACCTCACACTCCTTCAAAGCCAGCTTGTCTCTTCCTCTAATACAACAGAATCTAACTTGAGGCAGGGTTCACTTTTAATCAACAAATCTGCATGGAGACTCTACCAGACTTTTCCTCCCAGTGCCTCTCACCCACGTCCTAGGGAGGCTGTAGGCAATACTGACTTAGAAGCTTTGCTGGCAGTCATGTGACTTCAGATTGCCACACCTGGAGGAGGAGCTGCATTCTTTTCCTTTAATTCTCTCATATATTACATCCCAACTGCAATTTCCCCTCCCTCCACTTCTAGTCTCCCCACCCCAACACCTGCCCTTTCCCCCAGATCCACCCCCCCCCCATTTCCCCTCAGAAAAGAGCGAGTCTCCCAGGGACATATAAACCAAACACTATATATCGAGTTCCAAGACCAGGCATGTGTCATCACATCAAGGCTGGACGAGGCAACTCAGTAGGAGGGAAAGGGTCCCAAAGGCAGGCAAGAGTCAGGGACAGCCCATGCTCCCACTGTTTGGGGTCCCACAAGAAGACTGAAATACACACCATAGGCATATATGCAGAAGACCTAGGTCAGATCCCTACAGACTCCCTGATCGAGCCCCCATGAGTACCAGTCAGTTCATTCTCCTGGTATGTCTCAGAGCCCTCTGGCCCCTCCGATCCTCCCTTCCCATCCTCCACAGGAGTCCCCAGCTTCATCTAACATTTGACAGTGGGAGTCAGCGTCTGCTCCCATCGGTTGCTGGATGAAGTCCCTCTGCAGGCTGGAGTCTCCTTCAACAAGTCTTCACCACTCTGAATTCTCACATGTCAACTAGGAATTGAGCAGGGTGTACCCTTGGGCTCAGGGATTGCCAACTAGTCCTTCCACAACAAACAATCAGACGGGATCAGTTCATGAAGACTGATGTGAGAAAGTCCAACCGTCTGGGTAGGAATGCTGGCTCTCCCACTTCCTGTGTGATGATAAGCAAGTTACCTAACCTCTCTGTGCCTTCAGTTTCTTCATCTGTCAAACAGGATTAAATCATAAGGTTACTTTGAAGGATGTAAAAAGTATCCAGCACATTCTAGACACTTGCTAGATGTTAGCTATCAGCATTCCAGACAGAGATGACCCCTCACCCACAAAGCTTCTCCTTGCCTCCCTCCTCCCAACCCCCTTCATCCTCCTTTCTGGCCTCAGAGTCTGAGTCTTTCCAAGAGGGGTCTCTATGGAGTGTGAATGCAGGTCACCTTGACTAAAGCAAGGAGCCTGACCTCGTCAAGCTGGACAGGCTTATGTGAGTCCATGAAAGGTCAAAGGCCACAGTGGGGTCACCAGAGCCCATTCAGGAACACCTGGCACTCTGCTTACCCCAGGCTTCTGGGCCTCTGGGCAACTGTGGGGGAGGGGTCTGTCTGTTCCACCCTGCTCAGCCTCCTGGGCCCCACAAAGGCTGAGGGTGTCCAGAGCTGTCCCACAGAGTCTCACACCATGCATCTCATTCTTCCATCTGGCCAGGCAGGGCCTGCAGACAGGGCAAGCAGCAGCTGCCGTGCTTGGGATTCTATACACAACAAGACCAAAAGCAAACAGTGGGGAGGGAAGCTGCTGAGCTCAGGTGAGTCTCTACCACTGAGCTTGGCAAGCATCTTCTCATCTCGGGCCCCCTCCAACTCCCAGCATGTGGGGAGGGCTGAGTGAAACAGAACATGGGAAACTGCTGTAAGGTACAGAAAACTCGAGAGAATTTTCCACCATCATGACAACCAACCAATTGTGTGTGTGTGTGTGTGTGTGTGTGTGTGTGTGTGTGTGTGTGTGTG
>JANHMN010000021.1:6198110-6211420 GCA_030674055.1 Rhabdomys pumilio
GTGTGTGTGTGTGTGTGTGTGTGTGTGTGTGTGTGTGTGTGTGTGTGATGGTAGAAGCCACGGGGCAACCCCCCACTGTCACACTGTGGGAGCTAGCCACCTTGTTTCTTAAGACAGAATCTCTTCACTGGCCTGGAACTCACCAAGTAATTGAGGCCAGCAGGGATCCCCCATCTCCATCTTCCAGCTCTGGGATTACAAGTACGACCGCCACCTCTTGTTAGATGCCCTTGTTCTGGTCTTCATGCTTGCAGAGCAAGCACTTTGCCTTCAGTGCCACCAGTTTAACCTTCATTTATTCTGCAGAACATCCCTCTGAGGTAGAAAATCTTACCTTTTCTTCAATGGGGAACCTGCGGGCCGCAGAACTCTGGACTTTTAGAGCTGGGTTCACACAGAATGGAAACACCAATGACCATGCTGTTGATACATCACCCCTGTCCTGAGAGTTCAGATGGTCTCTGTCCATGGTATACTTTGATTATGCTCCCTCAGCGAAGATGGGGCAGGTAAGAGGAAAGGGTGAAGGATGGTCGGACAGCAGCAGCAACCACCTTGTCTACCCTCCCACCAGGTGCTCCCAGGGAAATATATTCCAATCAGGCGAACACTCCACAGCTGTGTTGATTTAATCTATGATAAATTAAAATTAAGCAAAATGAAGAATTTCATTCTATATTCACCCAAGCCAAGGGCAACAAGTATAGCTGGCAGCCTCCCCACTGCACGCCACAGGGGCAGTGTCCCTTTGTCACAGAAGCTCCTGTTGGAGGATACTAGTTGAGAACACTTAACTCTAGGATCAGGAAGTTTGGATGCCAGCAGACCTCCCAGAGGACGCTGCATTTGAGGCAGAGCTGAAGGTTAAAGGACACTGGAGTGAAAGCCTCTGAGGTGGGGAGCAGCAGCACCCAGGGCCCATGCAGGAAGGGGACCTCAAAATTTGACAGCAGGATGAAGGACAAGGTCTCTGAGGGATTGGCTGCCTTGGTGTCCCAGTCCCCACTCAGCCATATACCACTGGACAAGTGATGGCATGTCTTTGTCCATTGGCCCCTCCTCCTATAAGAGGGGCAATAACAGGACCTTCTCTCATTGCTGTTCTGGAAAAGGGAAGAGGTTAACAGAAGCTTAGCACAAGATGGATATTTGCTATTGCTATAAGAAAAAGATGAGGGGGCTGGAGAGATGGCTCAGCAGTTAAGAGCACTGACTGCTCTTCCAGAGGTCCTGAGTTCAATTCCCAGCAACCACATGGTGGCTCATAAACATCTGTAATGGGATCTAATGCCTTCTTCTGATATTTTGGAAGACATCTACATTGTACTCGTATGCATAAAAAAATAATAACAAACCATTTAAACAAAGCAAACAAATAAAAGAAACAAGATGAAGTCAGAGAGGCAAACATGAGTTAAGTTGCCTGGGTGGGCCTGTGGTCCATGGAAAGGATGCTTGCTTTCATCCCAGAAGCCATGGGAAAGCTAAGAGTTCAAGCATGGAGATGAATGTTGTGCAGAATACAAGCAAGTTACAGCAGCTGCACTCAACACCAGCCAGGTTCCTGAGGCTGAGGCTGAGGCTGAGGCTGAGGCTGTGGCTGTTTTGTCAAAAGGCCAAATATCCAGACTCCTTGTGTTTTTAGTAGGCCTCTTAACCCCAATGTTTGAAATATCTTGAGGAACATACCAACCACCTGCTTGGTCATCTGGTCTACCCCCGTAATCAGTATCTCCTAACCTCAATAAACCAATGTTTATAACTAAAGCCATATCACCCGATAATCCATGTGTGTCTCTGAGAGGGAATAAAAACCAGATTATGTGGCACACAGGTGGTATATCAAACATAAAGAAAAAAAATCACCAAATTAAATCTGAACAAAGCACTACCCAATTGGCTAGACACAAGAGGACTCAGTCCTGAAAGCAGGAAGCAAGGAGAGCCTTGATTCTTATTTCATAACATTTTGGCAGTAAAAAGAAAATCTATGAAAACTAAGATCCATTTTACTGTGGGTTTGTTAAATGAGTTTTAGTCTCATGTTCTTTCTTGGGTCTGCCAATACTCTCATACCCCCACCCCCACCCCACCAAAAGAGGTGGCAGGTGCACTTTTTGGAGTCAATGACCCGTGTCATTGCCTGATACTATGTTACAAAGCAAAACTGCCTAGTTAAGACAAAGAGCTGGCTGAGAGAGCGGGACAGAGTAAGGGCAAGGTCTGTTCTGATGGTTGAAAAGGATTGCTCAGGGACGGGGATACAGCTTCATGGTAATGACTACTTTCATATATTTTCTTTTCTCCAGATGCAGAGAGTAAGACTCAGACAGAGAATATCAGTTTGGACTCTACACTTTGTCCTGCAACCCCTGGGGACTGTGTCTGCCTGCCGAAACTGAAGCCAATGATGCAGAAACTCATTCATTCACAGACATTAGGGAACATCTACCATCTCCAAATCCTGAGCAAAAATGGAACTAAAAGGTGAGCAATGTCTAGTTCTCAAGTAGCTTACTCAGAATTCACTCAATACAAGCTGTGGGTGTCCCCACCATGTTCCTGGGTCATGGTGATCTTTATGACTTCCTAGTTAATGTAAGCTCTATGAAATTATGTGTAAACAATAATGGCCAAGTCCCATAATGGTGTAGAGAAAAAGGCAGTAGGGAATGTATGCCACATTTTCAACTAGTTGCTTTGTGTCAGATTAGAATCAACTGTCACCGGTTTGAGTTTCCCCCTTACTTAACAGCTTATGGAAAGTGGAGACCTGAGGATAAATTGGGATATACTGGTCTACGGCATCTTCTTTGTGGCTGGGACCAGGATCAGTTTCTACAGAGGGAGAAGTCCCTGTGTCTGTAGCTCAGTCATGGGAGCATGCAGGAGAAAGCATCTGAGATGATTCTGGGGAAGCTCAGACATGGCTCTGCACTCAATTAGTGAGGGTGAATATAAGTGAGGTCAGTCCTCTGATGGCAAGGCCCAAGAGAGGCAGTGAAATACCACAGGACCCCCCCACACACACACACCCCATTCTTGGTAGCCTCAAGGACACACTTCTAAAAATAGACAAACAATACCACTCAGATCTGCTGGAGATTTCACAACTGCTGGCCCAGCACAAACTGTTTGGCTTTGCCAAGCCAAGATGCAATGAAAACCAGCCAGGAAGCTGAGCCAGGAAGCTAAGCATGACCAAGGTCAGAAATCCCAGTAACAGCATCTCTCTGTCCACAGCCCTGGCCACAGAAGTGTGGAGGCCCAGCACCCCAGGCCCTTGCTAGAGTTATTCTGCAGCTCACAGAGAGCCCTCCTCAAACACCGATGGCTATCCAAGACTTCACTTCAGGAACATAGGAGTTGCATCAGTGAAATGTTGCCTCAAGGACCAGAAAATTAATGAGCAATGTCCATGATTCCAGTAGAGGGGGAAAGCTTGCAAGCATGGAGTGGGGGCGGGACCGGATAAGAAAATGGTTCAAAGGGGAAATAATTACAAACACAGGAGAGGGAGAAAGCATAGCCTCAGCTAGAAACGTGGGACAGCATAACACAAGATCTGGCATTTCATCTGTGCATTTGAAATCCATCTGTGGGCCTGAAATCCATTTTAAAGTTGACAGTTGTATGTTAGTGACAAATGTCTATTGTTATGATTGATATAAAGAATCCAAAACTTCTCTTGAGTTCTTGGTGTCATCCTATGAGGCAGAGGTAAGATTCTCCTCTTCCTCTCTGACACCCCCTTTTTTTAAAAAACCAGATAAGGAACATGAGCTGGACCCTGAATGTTAGAGCAGCACTTACAAGTTACCTACCCAGAGGCTTCTCGCCTGACTTGTTGACATGGTTAACTGTATCAGCTGGATTAGCTTGAGAGACAGTGAGTTTCCAAATGAGTTGGGATCACCTAAGAGCATCTTACTTTCTCATCAGTTTCTTTAACACAGCCCTGTCTGCCTGATCCCTGGAGAGTGTAATCCTCTTAGGTGGTCGGATAACACTGAGGCTTTAAATAACAGTCTCATTCTTTGGATAATGAAGAATAAGGCCCACTTAGAGTGTGTCTTCGAGGACCTGTTCAAAGTCAGTTGGCATCAAGGACAGCAATCTAATAGAGAACACACATGGGTGGCATCATCCCATGGGCTGGGGTCCCATATGGAACAGAGTCAGGAGAAGCAAAAACCCCACTCGCAAGCTTGCATTCTGTCCATCTGCTTCCTGGGCAGCATGAGGTAACCAGCTTTATTCCACCACAGCCTTCAGCCACCATGCCAATTTCTTCACCAGTGGTCCAGAACAATGATGCCAGTTGACATGCATTTAAACCTGTAGATCGGTGGCTCCAAATAAATCTTTCCTTCTGTTAAATTGTTTTGGTTTTGTTGTTGTTGTTGCTGCTGTTGTTTTAGATTTATGTTCTTCATTATGAATACAGCATTCTGCCTGCATGCCAGAAGAGGGCATCAGATCTCATTACAGATGGGAACAAATCACCATGTGGTTGATGGAAACGGAACTTGGGACCTCTGGAAGAGCAGCCAGTGATCTTAACCTCTGAGCCATCTCTCCAGCCCTGTTAAGTTGTTTTATCAGGTATTTTTTCACAGTGACAGAAAATGAGTGACATGCTTGTTCATAAGATTTATCCAAGTAACTTTAAAAATTAATCCTGGAACCTATTGTAGATACCCTAAACTGGGTCATTTGTGCCTTCAGTGTCCCTAAGATGAGTCTCATGTAGGGCTTTGTTTGGAATCCATTTAAACAATCTAATTATCTCTTCATCATCCCTACCAGAATACTGAAACCTAAAAATGTCAAATATCATGAGCAAGGTAATAGGAGATTAGCAACAGAGGCAGAGCTGGAACCAGGGCTTACACTATGGCATTCTTACAACTGTTCAATCCATCCCTCACTGGAAGTCCCAAACAGGGCAAAGCTGGTCACTCTGTCTGAGTCACTAGGTTGATAACACCCTTACCTGAGCCTTCACTTCAGATCAGTGAGATGAAATCAAGATTTACGGAGCACGGTCCACACATTGTTCTTAGCACCAGGAACTTCACAGAGAACAAGACTAACCTGTTCTCTCCCTCTTACAGAACTCACAGGCTAGCAGAAAGAAGAATGTTCTGGGGGAAAAAATGTTACCAAGCTTCTGAATCAATTGGAAGCAGCTAAATTAATCCTATGGTCTCATCAGAAATTCTTCAAGGCTGCTCTGTCTTCCTGAGCCCTGGAATCTTTGTGATCTTGGATGCATCTGTAACTACCCTCATCACTCTTGGACACTCAGCAATAGCATTCTTCTGTAGGTAATTCATATGTCTTATTTAGTGAAATGCCATTGCTGAGCATTGTCTCTCTCCCGAGTGTGTGTGTGTGTGTGTGTGTGTGTGTGTGTGTGTGTGTGTGTGTGCATGTGTGTTTGAGTGTGTGTGTGAGTGTGTGTGCATTGTACTTTATTAAGGATGAAATCTAAGCTCTTGCACATGCTAGGCAAGTGTTCAAACCACTGAGTCGCATTCCGAGCCTCCGGTGGTGGTAGTAGTTGTTTTATATGGTCTCTCTGTGTATTACAGACTAAGGTAAAACTTTTGATCCTTCTGTTTCTATCTCCTGAGGGTTACAGGTGTGCACCACTATATCCAACTTTAAATCTGCAATCTCCTTATCTGATGAAAAAGTCTTCCTTCTCCTCCAGGATCATAGGATATAGTAAAAACTGAGGGTTGTCTCAATGTTCCATTTTTGCCCTCGTCCACTACACAAATGGTGTTTCTTTAGGCCTCTAAGGCCAGGGCCAGGGACCCAAAGATCGAGGGGAGGGGGAAGGAGGAAGAAGAGGAGGAGGCAGAGCAGAGGAAGAGGAAGAAGAACAGAGAAGAGGGGGAGGAAGAATAAGAGGAGGAAGAGGATGAAAAAAGATGAGGAAGAGGAGGAAAAAGGAGGAAGAAGAAGGAAGAGGAGCAGAGAAGAAGAAAAGAGGCAGAGGAAGGAGAGGAGGAAGGAAGAGGAGGGCACAGAGGCAGTGCGGGGGAGGGTGGGGGGTAGAAGAATGTGAGAGGATTTTACAGAACCACGATCATCTGTGTTGGTTGTAATCCTGTCATGCCACTTGTCTAAATTCTGGCTCCCTCCCAAGAGACAGACTGAGAGAATCCATTAACCCTAGGGTATTTATTTAGTTGAGGATTAAGCATTGTTAGAAAAAGTTCCTAGGTGGAGGTGGGGTGGAATGTTTATTTGATGCCAGATTTTTGTATCAAGCACAACTTAACGTTTTGTTTTGTTTTGTTTTGTTTTGTTTTGTTTTGTTTTGTTTTGTTTTGTTTCTGTTGGACAGAAGATGGCTTAGTCCAGAAAGTCTTGCAAGCATGAGGACAGGAGTTGGATTCCCAGCCCTCGTATAAATGCTGAGCATGGCGACATGCTTCTGCAACACCAGTGCTGGGCCAATCAGAGACAAGTAGATCCCTGAAGCTCATTGGCCAGCCAACCTACCCAATCAGTGAACTCCATCTTCAGGGAGAGCTACTGGAGGTGGGGTTGGGGGTAAATTGGGTATGGTGGCACACACCTTTAATCCCAGCAGTTTGGAGGCGGAAGCAGGCAGATCTCTGTGTTCAAGGCCAGCCACATCTACATAGAGTTCCAGGACAGCCTTGGATACATAGAGAGACTCTGCTTCAAGAAAAGAAATGGGGAGGAATGGAAATAATAAAGACATCAGTTTGATACCTACACGCAGGTGTCAGGTATGAGCAATCAGCCTGCCTGACTGACAGCTGTCAGACCCTTACCCATATCTAGCCAAAGCTACATCTTCCCAGGAACTTAACTGGGTGACTAATTGTGTTTAGCAGAAGGCTAGATTGTACTGGATCCCCGAATAGGGCTATTCCTTAAGGCCCATCCCAGAGCAGTGTAGGACCGTGATAGGGTGGCTGGAAAGCCCAGAGACCCAACAGGCCTGTAAGGGACGGGCATCTGTTCCGCCATGCTCCCATAATCCAGGTTCCTAACACGAGGTGTGAAACTCCATTAACCTGCACTGTCAGTCACAGGTAGAGGGCGTGACTAACAGGCTTCAGCCTTGAGAGGTTTACATATTAATGAGTTATCTAGAGGCCAGGGGGCGTAGCTATTTAAGTTATTCCTTCCCCTCTTCCCCCTCCTATTTTAGTCAGCTCTCCCCTGGCTTAAAGGGGGGCGCCCACATCCAGACCCATCCACCACGCCATGAACAATAAAAGCTTTAGATCTCTTGGACTCCATGTGTCTTCTGGGCCTGCCACCAAGCTTCCAGCCTTTGGAACCTTAGAACTTCTTATGTATGTGGGACCTGGACCCCGCTGCTGGTTCCTGCGCGACTTTTGGAACCCCACGCTGGTTCCCACGACTTTTTCTACAGAGTAGCATCCTTACAGTATCATTTTCTCATTATTAGAACTAAATACCTGACCAAGACAACTCAAGGAATGGAAGGTTTATTTTGGTTTACCGTTTGGGGTTACAAGTCCATCATGGCTGAGCAGGTACAGTACAAAGGAGCACAAAGTGGCTAGTCACATTGTATCCACAGTCAAAAGCAAAGAGCAGTGGCGTTCAACCATTTCTTTTCATTCAGTCCAGGACTGGAACTCAGGTACTGCACCAATTT
The DNA here is from genome assembly GCA_030674055.1 of Rhabdomys pumilio. Classification (NCBI taxonomy): domain Eukaryota; kingdom Metazoa; phylum Chordata; class Mammalia; order Rodentia; family Muridae; genus Rhabdomys; species Rhabdomys pumilio. Next base: position 6,205,789 of record JANHMN010000021.1, read on the forward strand.
AGGGTGAGTCTTCCCACCTCAGTAGACTCAATCTAGAAACTCTCCACGGACATGCCCCAAGTTTGTCTCGAAGATTCCGTCAAGTTGACAGCTGATAACAGCCATCTCACCTTCAGCCTGTCATGTGGGTGGGGCTCCTGGCAGTTGTCAATCAAAGCAGCTACTTCATCAGGCTGTTGTCTCGGCAGTTTCTCAAGTTGCTGTATAGACAGCTGTGGCTATCTGGAAAATTTCACAGTTGCTCAGAAAGACTCTGGTCCAGCTGCCAGTGGAAGAGGCTGAAGAATGTTGATGATATCCCCAGGATGGCAGCATTCTAGAGCCTCTTTTCCCCCCTCACAAGAACCATCACAATTGTTGTGGCCAATGCTCCAAACCATGACTGTTTCTGGAGACTTTGCTTTGACTGTGGCAGCTTTCTTTCTTTCTTTTTCTTTTTTTTTTTTTAAATATTCTTTATTCATTTAGTCACATACTAATTAGACAAACATACTAATTAGACAAACATACTAATTAGACAAACATTTTAAAATATATGCATGCAGCTGTGGAGATGGCTAGGTCAGCAAACTGCTTTCCCTGTCCACTTGAAAACCTGAGTTTGAGGTCCAGATCACATGGGAAAAAAGCAAGGTATAATTAGCATATGTTTCTAATCCAAGTGTTGTGGATCCAGAGATTGTCTTAAAAAATAATGTGAGCAAGACATGTAGAGCTACTTCATAGGCTGATAAGTGACTTCTACATGTATATCCACATATATAAATCTCACCCCACACATACCTACATACTTAAGCACACATACATACCCATAAATACAAATATACACATTTATACATGTGTGCACAAATATTCATATGCAACTTCTCAGATATTACAGAAGAAAAGAAGGGCATCATATATGAGGATTCAGGTTTCTCTAGCAGCATAGCATGTGTAGGTTCATGCAAAAAGGGTAGAGGCTTTGGTGTGGCGTAAGAACAGTGGATTTGTCATTCCAGAGGTAATGAGTCAGTGTGTAGAATGATAGATAATTCTTTTTTTTTATTGGATATTTTATTTACATTTCAGATGCCAATCCTTTTCCCCATTTCCCCTCCCTAGAAAACCCCTATCCCGTGCCCCCCCTTTCCATTTAGCTTTTATACAATTTTTTTTTAAATGTTAATCAAGGGCTTTATAAGTATGGTAATGCTCAATCAGAAGTATAACCTGATACCCAACCTAGCTATGTAAACTATCTTTGACTAGCGGAGACACGTGAACTTCTGCCTCCATGCCCCCTGTCTTTCTCTCTCTTTCTCTCTCTCATCACCTTGCTTCTCATCTACTTCATCTTCTCCTCTCCTTACTCCATCTTTTCCTCTTGGTGCTCCTTCCCCCTTAGCTCCTCCTACATATTATCCTTCCTGTTAAAATAAGCTTTTCTCTCAGAATACAATTAGAGCATAATTATTCCTATTTGTACCAGTGAGGTACAAGATAGTCTTAATACCCAGTCCATCCTTTTGTTGACCAGCCAGAATCTCTGTCGTCTCTCTTGACTAAAACACTTAATTTTGAACCTGGCTTTTTCTTGGCTTTAGAATGAATGTCAGCTGAAAACCCTCCACTCAGATCTTTTCTCTCAAGGTAAATAACCAGGATTGGCTATGAGTCTATAGGTCTTCAATGCCGTCAGAAATCCAGAATGACTAAATTAACCGAAGTTATGGGAAGCACTAAGCATAGCTTCTAAAACTTAGCCAATTTATAGACCGCTGAACACCTGGACAACCCCTATACTACCGAACGTTGGAGCATCAAATCTTTAGCCTTCTGGCTGTGGCAGCTTTCAATGAACCTTAGCAACCCTTTTACAGTGAGCCAGGCACACCTGGCCGTTGCCAGGTAACTGTGGGGTGGAGCCTAGACAAAAGGCCAACACATATTCTGTATGTAATATGTGATATATACATCATATGTGATATACATGAAGAACAAGACAACTCACTGGGCTGCAAGCTAGGAACACCAAGATAGCCAAAGATATCTGTAGAATGGCTGGGAGCCAAGCCTATGAAGAGAGACCAAACCATGAAGAACAGAGGAGACTTGACCCAATGAGTGGCTGAGACGGCAAAGGATGGCTGAGGGCTGTAATTGCAGGAGACAGGTTGCCAACACTGGGAGAGCTCCCAGGTCTGGCCACAGGAGGAGTTTCAAAAAGTCACCAAGAGTTCCTAGCTCTGACAGCTGGGGATGCACAAGGGCTGAGGCATGAGTTTTGAGTGCTAGCTTGTGGGTACATGAACCCTGGAGCTATAACACAAAGATCAGAATGTCCCAACCCGCCTCCCATGCTTGCAGTTAATGTTATTTAAAAAAAAAAAAATCTGTCCTGTGCCTGTCTATGACTTTCCACTCAAATAGAGGAAAAAGGCTCTCAGCCAATTAATAATGCCATGAGGGCTTCCTCTCCACAGTCTCTTACTAACGGAACTGTCCTCCTATAGTTCTCTGGAGGCCATTCCTCCTCCAGCTGATATCTGAATCCATTGTTTATAACAGTCTTTGCTAGTCACTCTATGTTGTGGTCACTATGGGGGTTCAAAAAAGAACAGACCTAATAGGTTCCGTGTATTTGAATGCCTAGTCACCAGAGGGTGGAATTCTCTCAAAGGAGTAGAAGGATTAGGAGGTGTGACCTGGTTTGAGGAAGTGTGTCACTTGGGGCTTTGTGGTATCAAAAGCCCCTCCCCCCTTTCTCTGGCTCTCTTTCTCTTGTTCTCTCTCTCTTTCTCTCTCTCTCTCTCTCACTCTCTCCTCACACATTCACTTTCTTGCTCTCGCTCTCACACTGTCTCGCTCTCTCTTGCTCACTCTCATTCTCTCTCTCTCACTTGTTCTCTCTCATGCACACTTGCTCTCTAATTCTCTCATTTTGTTGCTCTCTCACTCTCTTTAATTTCTCTCTCATTCTCTCTCACTTGCTTGCTCTCTCACACTCTCTTGTTTCTCATGTTTGCTCACTCTCTCTCGCTCTCTATGGCTTGATGCCTCTGACCAGTGGATCATTAACAGTCTAATATGGAATTGGCTACTACTCTTCTTGTTCCCTCTTCTCTTTTTTCTAATCCTACTAATCCCACCTTGCCTTATAGACTTCTTGTCTCAATTTCTTCAAAAACAGATCCAAAAGATTTCTAACCAGACATTTAATCGGTTGTTATTCCAGGATTTCCAGCCCTTAGCTCTGATGTCAGAGGCCTGTGACATTTGATTATATCGGCAAACATCAAACTTGCCCCCAAGGAACTCAACGCCCCCAATCAGCAGGAAGTAGTCTACTGATAACATCACCTCCCTTTATGACCCCTGATTTTGTCAATAGTAAACAAAAAAGAGGGGAATGTTGGCTATTCACCCTAACCCAAGCAGCAGGCTTTCTAGCCATGGACTCCCTTTGTAAACTTTAGAAACTATATACTTTGTCAACTTTGTAAACACTCAAGGCAGGAAAGTGGCCATCCCCTTGCCTGAGGACCTCCGGCAGCCAGGGCCCATCCCCCAGATTTCCCTAATGGTTGTAAATGGTAACTGTCATTCCCAGCCCTGTGGCAGGAGAATGTCAAGGCCTCTCACCACAGGGAAAAAAAAAAAAAAAAAATATATATATATATATATATATATATATATATATATAATAATTTATATATAAAGATTTATATATAATAAATATATATCACTTATCCCTGAGTAAGAAAACACACCAATCCCTGAGCTTGCCCAAGCACAGGTCTTGAAATCCTACCAGTCCTCAACGAGGAAAGCTCTGCCCTGGAAAGCGCCAGCCCCTAAGGAATCCTATATAATCCCCACCCCCACCCCTGCTTGCTGTTCAGTTCCCTGCTGTCTTCTCCAGGGAACAGAGGAGACCAACCACATATTCATTTCTCCACGCCCTGGATTCTTCCCTCTCAGTAAGTCTCTCTTATGATATTTACTGCCTGATGTGACTCTCTCATCAGAAGAAGCAATCAAGCAAAGAAGGGTAGATGGGAAGAAGTGAGGCAGGCTGAAGCTCAGCTGGGGAGACGCTTCTCTGGGAGCTGCAGTGCAGAAGATGGCAATGGCGGCTAAGAGGAACTGTTACAATGTAGCACTCCAGTTCACCCAGGATCTCCCCTAAGGGCTACTATGCTTCTGCTGAGGAGGCTTCCTCTCAGAGCTGTGCGGGGTTACTGGGCTCAGGATGCCCTTCCTTTGGTCTGCTGTCCCACTTCAGAGCTGGGTGGTTCCTGGGCTTCCAAGTCCCAGGATAACTAACCATCCGAACAGGAACACCAACAACTAAGACCTTGTCCCTCTATGAAGTTTCCCTCTTTGATAAAACTTGCTGGGGCTCTTCAGAGCCCTTTTCTCAGCTGGACTTCAACTTCATTGCTATGGTTTGAATGTGCCCACCTCCAAAATTAGGCTTTAGGAGTTAGGGTGCCAAGGTGGTATAATCATAAGGTTTGTGCCCTCACAGATGGAACCGGTGTCATTATGACAGACTAAATTCAACCCTTCCTTGCCCCTTTGCCCTTCCCACCTTCTGTCAAGCATCCTCCCTGAGGAAGACACAATACTCAAGGTGCCATCTTGGAATCAGAATCATAAAACTACCAGCACATTGATTTTGGACTTTGAAGTCTCTAGAACAGTAAGCTAAACAGTTGTTGTTGTTGTTGTCGTTGTTGTTATTAATCCATTTTGAGGCACTGGTGATGGGCACCACCTCAATGAACAAATACATAATGGAGAGATAGAAAATATGGACAATTGGAGTGTAGGGTTGGCAGGCTGGCGTGGAGCTTGTATACACACAAACTCAGCCCCAGAATGTGCTTCCTGTCTGTGTGTTCTCTCTAGCTCTGGGCAACAATGGAGGCCTGAGAATAGAAAAGTTTCACTTTCTGGGTTAGACCTCCTCAAAGGACCACCGTGGTCCACGATGCTACCGGAGGTCATGTTGGTGTCTGTGGTCCATGCTGTTGCTCCAGGATACAAAGCCCAATATCCATGAGAACGTCTGTGATTTCTACAGACTGATGCTTTGGTGATGCCCTTCGGCTATGATGCCCGGAAGGGGTGGATAAAAATGTTGATGTCAGTGATCCATGTGGTCCATGCAGCTGCTGAGGGCCTTGAGTGGTCCTGACATGGCCGGGAGCCTTCAGTGTCTGTGGTCACCAAAGGCCATGTGGGTATCCATGGGCTGGGCTATCTGAAGCCATATTAATGTTTGTAAACCCTGCAGTATTCACACCCCCACACCCCAACCCTGAGCAGCTTTCCATGGTTGATGGCTTCTGGCGAAGATGCAGGAAGAGAAAGACTCAGCATGTGGGACTGGCCACTAAGAGTTTGACCATGCTCTAGTGAGTGTACGGACAACACAAAATGGGTTTTTTCTTTCCTTCTTTCCTTTTTTTCAGGGTTGGGGAGATCACAGAAGGGGAGTGGACATGGAAGGACAGGGAGGTGAGCACAATCAGGGTGCATGATGTGACAGTCTCAAATTAGAAAAAGAGAGAGAGAGAGAGATGGAGGGAGGGAAGGAGAGAGAGAGAGAGAGAGAGAGAGAGAGAGAGAGAGAGAGAGAGAG
>JANHMN010000021.1:6211430-6223210 GCA_030674055.1 Rhabdomys pumilio
AGAGAGAGAGAGAGAGAGAGAGAGAGAGAGAGAGAGAGAGAGAGAGATGACCTATTCTGTAGTAGTCTGTTGCAGTACTGGACCATTCAGTCTCAGGTACAGTAGCACAGGGCAGACTAAGAACCTTGTCTCACAAAATCTACAAGCTCTAAACAAACAGGTTCAAATGCCCTCTTCCCTCTGCTCATATTAAGAGGTTCAATTAAACGCCAACATGTTTTCCAACAGCTCAGGGCTGAATCCCTAGGACAACCTAGCATCTCTTACCCGGTCTGCCATAGAAAGATGGTGGCTGCAAGAAATTTCAGGTTCTCTCCTTTAGGTGTTCCAGTATGTGATCTGTACCAGTCCCAAAGTTCCTTCAACTCTAGGGATTCTCAAAGGCCTGGTTTGTCAAAGTTGAGAGAATTGGTGAGTGGTATATCCATTCCCACAAGAAGAGAAACCCACGCCTGGCTCTGACCCTTTTCCTTAACAGAACTCCTCACTCTGCCTTTCCCAGTCAGCCTCCTGGTTTCCTGTACATGTCCTCCTCAGACAATAAGGATTTTTTTTTTAAAAAGTGTACAATTTCTTATCATGTACTAGACAGGTGTTCTCAATCTTTGGGTACTGAGCCAAAATACCAGAAGTCAAATTTAATATCCTGTCACCCAAGAAATGACTAATCCAGAATGCCCAGGGGCCTCCTGGGAGACACCTGGAGTCAGTCCCTGTTGTCCTTCACTGCACTTTTCTCGTGTCCTCAGGAAAAGGATCGAGTGTCTTTTGGGGGCCTCAATAGAGACTGAATTTCCAAAGACCAAACACCATCCCATCCATGCCTTATCCTTCCTGTTCCACAAAAAGAAAAAGGGAAACAGGTCCACGGCACAGAACACAGCCAACACTACAAATGTCTGGAACCATAGTTGACTTTATAATCGTGGACTACAAATTCCTACGGAAAGTAGTTTAAGAATTATCTTAGAATTTTGACAACAGTATTATGACGATCATGATTAAAGGTGTGGAGTGTGTTTACCCAGACTTTGAAACTTTTATTATTCATTATCATTTTGTATGTATGTGCCACAGGAGATCACACGTGCCCCGTGACCATGTGGAGGTCAGAGGTCAGCTTTGTGGAGTCTGATCTCTCCTGCCATCTTTATGTGGGCTCCAGGAGTCAAACTCAGGTCGTCAGGCTTGCATTACAGACGCTTAGCTCACTAAGGCATGAACCAGCTCTTATCCTGCATTTTACCACAGTGACTGACCGAACTTCTGAGAAGATCACCTTTATAAGAGGAGATCTGGTTTGACGAATGAATTCAGAGGTTTCAGTTGATGGTCACCTGGCCCTGTCACTTTGGACCTAAGATGGAACAGAAGGACATCACGGTGGATGGTAGGGCATGAAAAAGGTTGCTTGTATTATAGCAGCCCAGAAGCAGAAAAAGAAAGAGACCAAGGAAAACATATACCATGCTGGGCATGCTACTAGTGACATATGTTTCCCAAATATCCTCCACCCCCTATTTCTAAAGCTTCCCATGAAATCGCATCATACAAGCAATGCTATACAATCACGGCCCCAGCAATGGGTTAACCCACTGATGAGTGTGTGTGTGTGTGTGTGTGTGTGTGTGTGTGTGTGTGTTTATATGTGTGTGAAGATGCTTTTATGTGTCTGTTTGTATATATATATGATCATGTATATATACATGATTGTGTGTGTGCATGTGAGGTGCATGTACATGTGTGTGTATGTATGTGCATTGTGTATACATGTGCATGTGTGTGCAGATGCTTTTATGTGTTTGTGTGTATGTGGTTATGAGTGTTCGTGTGCATGTGCATGTGTGTATGTGTGTGCAGATGCTTTTATGTGCTTGTGTGTATACACGTGTATGGTTATAGTGTTCATGTGCGTGTGTGCGTGTGTGTGTGCGTGTGTGTGTGCGCGTGTGTGCGTGTGTGTGTGTGCGTGTGTGTGTGTGCATGTGCGTGTGTGTGTGTGTGTGTGTGCGTGTGTGTGTGTGTGCAGATGCTTTTATGTGCTTGTGTGTATACACGTGTATGGTTCTAGTGTTCATGTGCGTGTGTGCGTGTGTGCGAGTGTGCGAGTGTGTGTGCGTGCGTGCGTGTGTGTGTGCGTGCGTGCGTGTGTGTGTGCGTGCGTGTGTGTGTGTGTGTGTGTGTGTGTGCGCGTGTGTGTGTGTGTAGAAAGCAGAGAACAACCCGGCTGACATTCGTTAGGTGCTATTCATCTTGGTTTTCCGATGCAGGTTCTTTCATTGTCATGAAGCTGGCGACGTAGATTAAGCTGTGTGTCCAGCAGCCCCAGGGACCCACCTGTCTCTACGTGTGACCATGTACCACCATACCCAGCTTACTTTTGTTAACACAGCTTCTGGGGGAATGAATTGCAGGCCCCCATACTTGCAAGGCAGGTACTTTAATGACTTTTCCTGTCAACCTGGCCCCCTTCTTGCCTTTTCTCGCCTTTAATATGCTACTCTGGTTTCTGGATCCAACTAAAGAACTCCATCATTTCACCAAAACCATGAGGACAGCCTGAGTCAATGCTGACCGCTACCTGAATCTTGTGAGATGCCTGAGCAGAAAGCTGCACTCTGGGTATCCAGCTGCTCTGAACTCCAGTGTGTCTTTAACCTAGCAGACTTGGTAGTCACTCAGGATATAGCAAGAGACAGCTGATTCATGATAGCTTAAAGTGCTGTGTGCCAGTTATCTTGACTGTCAGCTCGGCAGGAGTTTAGAATCACCTAGGAGATGAGCCTCTGAGTGTGTCTGTGAAGATGACTCCAGAGAGGTTAATCTAAGGAAAAGAGACATGAAAGTGGGTGACACCATCCCACACACTGGGCTCCCAGATGGAAGGAAGAAAAAGAAAAGGTAAGCAGTACACCAGCACCACCCTTGCCTCCTCCCTCCCTCCCTGCCCCACCCTGCTAACTTACTGGAGGCACCATGTGACCAGCCATCTCACCTTTCTGTCACCAAGGTGCCTTCCCAATCTTGACCCACTACACCTCAAGCTCAGAGCCAAGCAGACCACTTCTTCCTTAAACTGATTTTGTAGAGTATTTAGTCAGAGCAACAAGAAAAATAAGACCTACAGACTCTGGAATTAGTGTCTGATACAAACCTCAATCCTATCATTACTGGGTGGTTGCAGATAAATATTTACAAGTCCTGAGCCTCAGTTTCTCCACCTGAAAAATGGAGACATAATTATGCCAACTTCACCAATAAGAAACTAACCAACTGAGACATACATGTCAGCTACCTACCCCAAGATGGGTCATAAAGGTCACTGGGGAGTCATAAAGGACACAGGCAAATATTAGTTATTTTTCTGAAACCCGCACAAGACACCACTCTCTGATGGCTTCTGAATAAATGAGCCCATCTGTCTCTGAATTCTTAATGTATTCGCTGCAGTTTTGTGAAGAAGGAAATTTTCTTAGGACTGACTGGAGTTGTCACTGTCCAAGCTCATCTCTCTGTGTGGAGGACTTGACACATCTTGTCACCTTTGATCCTTGCTGTTCTGTTGATGTAAGGAGTGGGCTGGGGAAGACCAAGGATGTTCAAGCTAATGTTTTAATGCATGTGCTTTGTTTAACAGATCAATGGGGCTAGCCTGCAATAAATCTATTTGCATAAAAGAAATAAGCCAGCTTAAGGGAGGGAGACTCTCAAACTGGCATGACGAATAACAGATGACTGTCAGTCTTAAGCTCTCCCCTCACTGAGGGTGAGACAGCTTACCTCCCCTGAGGCCAAATGGGCCTGCGAGGGTTTTGACACATAGAATAAGGAAAAAGTCACAGGATGCCAGTTCTGGGTCTAGATTTGTATCTACTCCTTCGGTGTTACTGATGAAAAACCAAACAAAATTCTTGCCTTAAAAGGGAACAAGAGATAGTTTATTCTGAAGACATTTTGAGTGACCATGGCCCAGGAAGAGAGATTTAGGTCGCCCCAAATTCCATGTTGCAACTTGGAAGCAGTTTATGGGGTTTCATAGTTTTACAGAGCAGAGAGCCAAGGTTGGATGGGGGAGTGTCTCCTGTGGGCCGTAGATGCTATCTGAGACATTCTTAACTTTGGTGTTGGTGGGAGCTAATGGTCAGAAGGCTTTTAACTATTAGTCACAGGATGTAAGGTCTGACCCAGGGGTGGGTGAGGATGGCTGCTTGACGATTCAGAGGGGGCTAAAGCCAGATAAGGGTCTCAGCCTCCAGACCTGCAACATTCCAACCCCTATACATCACTGTGGTTCTAACCAGTCAACTGGGGTTTGCAGGGACGCCCTCTTTCCAGAAATTTTGGCTCACAGTTTCCCGGAGGCTCCAGATCTGACTCTAGCTGTCAGGTGAATGCCACCCACTGACTCTAATCTGTGCCATGCACAGCTACCGTGTCATTAGCAGACATCCTCCTGCCTCTTAAGTCTGGATTCCAACACGCAAACCTGTGAGGTATATTAGAATGCTGCCTTAAGCCATTTAGCTTTGGGACAGCTTAACCTGCGTCATGGAACATATCATGGACATCTGCAGCCCACACATCCCAAATCACTGATGGACAGACTCAGGAAGAAACTATTACACCTTTGTTTTCAATAACCTATAACCAAAATATGGCCTTCATTTCTCCATTTAGCATGTAGACAGCAAGTTATAGTGGTTTCCTTAGCACCCAAGACTCTGACAATGAGAACAGATTCATGGGCTCACCCAGACTTCCCAAAGGTAGATGGTACTTGCATGAGCACATAGGCACACATACACACACACATTTACACATACATGCACACACACCTGAATACACGCATAGCTTAGAGACACAGGAAAAACAATAAAATCTTCAAAAGAAGAGTGAACGGACCACAGAGTTGCAGAATGGTTCTAAGTTTAGGTTGCTATCTCCCCCTAATGGTGCCTGACATTCGGGGACCAGAGACTGCCCTGAAAATAACCTGAAGAGCAATTGAAATAACTGAAAAATTTGCTACGGTTTAGGTGTGCTGCTTGGGAAAAGCCTGTGTTAGACACTAAATCCCCAGTCAACAGTGTTGGGAGGTGAGGCCAAAAGGGGAGCTCAGGCTGAGACGGCTCAGGCCTCATGAACAACGGGGTTCTTGCTGTAAGTTCTACCTCACCATCTCATTCTCTACCCTCCTGCCAGAGAATATCAGAGGAGAGAGGTTCTCCCAGGTGCTGGAACCTTGATCTTGAGTTTCCCAGCCTCCAGAACTACAGGCAATACATTTTTTTCCTTTATAAATTATCCAGACTGTGGTATTTATTCTGTTACAGCAGCACAAGTCAGGCTGAGGTAGCCTGAGAGACCGCCCTTGGCCTGACACCACAGCTCAGGCAACTCACGGGAGCCAGAGGGAAGAGCAGACTGCTTAGCAATGCCGTGAGCACAGCCTTGAATTTTCATGTGGAGAGTGTTGATGATAACTCAAGAAGAGAAAGTCTTTGGCCCGGTTGGAATAGCTTGGAAAATATGGCTGTATGTATAATAGGCGTGAGGATTACTCGACTGCAGGGAACCAAAGAGGCTCAGTTACTTAACCAAAAACCATTGAGAGCAGAGAGGACAGGAGCAGGATTCGAACCTGGGTCTGTCTGTCCGGCTCCAAGTCCATGATATTCTAACCTTTACCTTGGAGCAGTCCCCAGACATCCACGTCTCTGTCCGCTTTGTTTTCTTTTGCTGAGTGCTGACACCTCACTCTGCAGAAGCATGTTCCACCAGAAGACCGTGCTGCTCTGTTTCCATGATGCATCACTTCCTTGTACACGGTGTGAGGTCTGACCCATGAGATTCCCAACTTCCTCAACGGTCTCAGTTCTAAATCACCCAGTATTTATTGAGCACTTACTAGACACTGTTCTAAAGACTTGACAATTAAGCCTGTCCTATACCAACAGCTTTGAAAGATAACAAGGGGGCTGTGGTGGCCATCTGATAAACAGCAGTCCATTTAACTTGTCCTAGGCCACCCAACTCCTAGAGAACCCACGCTTCTCAGACTCTCAGTCATGCTCATAACCTGTAGGTTAGAAGACGACAAATCAGGTCTCACTGTCCACCCTGACTTCTCTTCACACATCACAAGAGTTAACCTTATGAATGAGGCAATAACCCAATGACTGAATAACAGAACAAACAGGACATCTTTGCTTACTGCTGCATCCCTAGGTCCTGACTCAGTGCCTGGTGTGTTGTAAGATGCTCAAGACTTTGTTGATTGACTAACAAAAGAAGTAACCCATTCCTTTTCAGCTTTAAAGCCCTGAGATGCTGGGGCAGAAATACAGAAAGGAAGTCCTCTTGCTCAGGGAGCGGTTCTCACTTCCAGATTCTGAGGGCTTTATTCATTCTTGGTGCTCCCAACAACAATCACCACCTTTTAAGAGGGTGACAGAATCCAGGCTCCACAGAGCCTCTGGGCCGACACCCCATGTGGTGGGAGCCCAGAAGTGCAGCTCAGGCTACTGTTACTTTCCAAGCCTGCCCCAGAGACCTGGTCTTAAAAGGAGCCAAACTTCACACAAATCAGACAGCGTTCTCATTAAAATAATGAGTTGCAAGAATAACAGCGTCCCAGGCTATTATCTACAAATCCTCTGGGCTAACCTGGCGCATGCCCCTGCAGTTGCGACCGCTGATCCCTGTGATGGAGAAAGATGAAGAAGGAATCCAGATGGAAGAGGAGGCCTGTCCGGCACTGCGGCACAGCCCCTTCTGGTTTTTGTTGGAGGTCTTGTCCCAGTGGAACCACATGGCAGCCGACTCACATTCCCCAACCTGGTTTGAATCAAGCCTGATTTGAAGGCTTCTCCTGATGCCTTCTCACCGGCCAGGTGCCGTGCTAAAGTGGGCACAGAGGCAGCAGAGGAGAGGCCCAGATGAAAAAGACTTGGAGCATGCAATTTGGGTTTATTTTGAAATAAAACAACAGAGGCCATGGTTAAGCTAAATAATAGCCATAGAGGGCCTAGCCTGGGACCTGGCACAAGATTAAATGCTCTAAAGGTAAGCGTTGCCTCTTCCTTCTACAAATTACTGCAACAGTAGAGATGTTAGCTTTGGCATTGCTTTCTCCCAGAATGCACTTGATCTGTTGTTGAGCAAATGCTTGGATTTTCAACTTCTGTATTTACTGTCCCAGGCAAGGCTAATGCCAGGACGCCCAACAAGGAAGGCTATATCAGTTATTTACAATGAGCGTCTCTCCCAGCTGGGTCATGCCTAGATTTCTAGTTATGAAGTATTTTAATATCACATCTGGTACCGATATTTGTGTATTTAATATGTATATATTAAGTACCTACTGCATACCAAACTCTTCTAAACAGCAATAAAAGAATAAATGGAGCCAGGCATGTGCTATTTGCTTGGAAACCCAACACTTAATATGTTGAAGCAGAAAGATTACAAGTTAGAGGCCAGCCTTGGTTACATAGCAAGTTCCAGGCTATCCTGGGCTAAATAATGAGAATGTCTCAAAATAAAAGAAAGGAAAAGAAAACACAGCACCATGTACAATGAATCTATGAAATGACATTTTAAGGGAGGGGGAAGCAGGGCAAAGGCAGGAGCTGGAGAGATGACTCAATCAGTGAAATGTAAGGAGTTCAAATCCCCAGTACTCACATACAAGCCAATCATGTCTGCACATGTCTGTCTGTAAGCCCAGCACTGACTGGGACTGAGGAAGATAAATGAATCTCCACGGTCTGCTGGTCAGCCAGTTTGCCCCAAACTTCCACCCCAGGTTTAGTGCAAGATCCTATTTCAAAATATAAGGTGGTGGGGCATGGTGGTATACACTTTGAATCCCAGTACTCAAGAGGCAGAGGCAGAAGTAGACAGATAGCTGTGAGTTGGAGGCTAGCCTGGTCTACATAGTGAGATCCTGTCTTGGGTTGGGGATGGGGAATTGTGCTGGTGAGGACTGACAATGGATGAAGATATTCTAACATCAACTTGTGTACTTGCATACATGCACTTTACACATGGGCACGTGCACGCACGCACACACACACACACACACCAAGAAAACAGAGTGAAACTCTGAAAGCCTAGGGCAAGAACAAGCAGCAGACAACTAATAAAGCCCTGATGCACAGTGTATTTGAGGAATGGTGTGTGCTACAGACTCCCCTCCAGATGTTAGTTCCCTCCCCAAATTTGCTGTCAAGATCCTAACCCCCAAGGTGATGGCATTAGGAGGCAGACTCTTGGGGAGGCCGTAAGTGCAGTGAACTGCTGTGACCTTACACAGAAGGCCCATCTCCCTTCCGCCAAGTGAAGTCATAGCACGAAGCTTCCATCTATGAACCCTGACCAGACACTAAATCTGTCGACACTTTATCTTGGGCTTCTCAGCCTCCAGATCTGAAAAATACATTTCTGTCATTTGCAAGTATCCCAAACTATGCTGTTTTGTTCCAGAAGTTCACGTGGGCTAAGGCAATGTCTAAGGCTACCATCCCTCAGAAACAGACCTTGGACGAGGGTTTCAAAGGAAGTCACTTATTTGGTTGTTGATCTCAGGAACACCGAAAAGGGGCTCAAGGAAACCAAACAAGGGAAGAAAGCATCATGGGAAGGTTTTTCAACAATCAGCCTCCCAGTGTGGGCAATGAAGATTCCCTCTCACCAAGGACATCAGAGAATGTTCCTGAGTTCCCCAGCTCCAGAGATGTAAGGAGGCTTCTGAGATTATCCTCAGCTATTAGCTGGTACTGTCCCTGGGTATTGACACCCAACAGTCAACCTGCAGGTGTTTCTCTCCATGATTTGAGCCTTAGGATGACTCACAATAGACTAAAGGTTAGGCACCGACAATACCTGCTGCAAACAAAATGAGATGTGTGTGATACTGAATAATTGTAAACATGTATCAAATACTAAGTATGAATTATAAGTTCAAGGCCACCCTCAGCTACCTGGTGAGTTCAAAGCCACCCTGGGTGACAATATGCAACCCTGTCTCAAAAAACAAAGCAAATGAAAACAGAAGTCACAGATTCATCCAAATCACGGGCAACATCCCCAGGAAAAAAAAATATTCCAGGCCTTGTTTCTTTATCTGGACAATGTAACACTCTCCTGCCTATAACCCTGCCCTGCCTAAACCTGCTCTGATTCTTTTATTTGAAACAGAGTCTCTCATTTCCAAGGTTAGCCCAGAATTTATATAGCTAAGTTTAGACTTGAACTTCTCATCCTCCTGCCTGCTTCTCCTAAGTCCTGGGATTGTAGGTATAAGGCCACTGCAGTGATTTCTGCAGTGTTGGGAACTGAACCCAGGTCTTCACATGGTGGGAAAGCACACTACCGACGGAATAACATCCCGATCTAAGGCTAATCCATTCTTCACACTCAACCAAATGATCCATAAATCAGGGAAGTCTGAGAGTGACACTTCACTCTTTGCTCCTGTGCAGGCTCTTGCCATCCGTGACCCCATGTGAGCCCACCCTACCTTCCTCAGCGTCTCCTCTTCTGTATCTCCATTGCTATCATGGCCTCTCCCATGATGATGACCTCACCATGTCTGTTCTCTCAAAAGCACATGCCTTGGCAGATGCTCTTCTCCCCCACTGTGAGGCCTAGAGTGTCTCCTCTCCATCTTTATCCACCTAGTGAGCTTGCTCACACAACAAACATTTGTTCAGGTCATGCTGTACACCAGGTACTAGGAGGCATAGTTGTCAGTAGTCAGACCAGGATCCCCGGCCCTCATTGAAGATTACTAGGATCTTAGGGGTAGAAACTAAAAGTAAATAGATAAGACAAATTGTGAATGCAAAGAAACACAAACCACAGTGTTATGGGACAGAGTAGTGACTATAGATGAGAAGCTCTAGAGAGATGCTGGTTGGGTAGTCAGGGAGACTGCCATTTGGGTCGTCAGGGAGACCACCTAAAATGGTGTATAGGATGGGCTGAAGGACAAGAGACTGTCATCGAAAAACAGAGAGCACATTCTAGGCAAGGGCCATGGGGTAGGAAGCAAGACCAGATGAGACCTAGTTCAAGGAAAGATGTTGTGAAGGCAGGACCCATGTCATCATAGAGGACCTATGGCCACAGGCAGGATGCTGGACTTGACCGTACCATCATCAGCTCATTTGACACCTCTGACCTCTGCACAGGAAAGGGGTGGCCCCTCTAGCATCCTTTTCTTGTCCCAGCTTTATGACCAAGACTCTTCCTGCAAGGGTCCCAACAGTTGGCTTTCCTTCAGGAACCCATCTTTGCCCTTGATGCTGTCTGATTCTGTAACATATCCTCAGAGTATTATTAACTCAACCTTGCAGTTAAATTAAGCAAAACTTCCTTCTACCAGAGTGTACAGAACATGTACAAAGTTTTCTCTTGTGCCACAGTCGCTAGGAACATGGGCTTTGAAGTCAGACATTGTGCGACCTGCAGACTACTGTCATGAGGAAACTATTTCCTCTCCCTTAGCCCAGCTCATCTCTGTCCTTACTACACAGGATTCTGGGAATTGTTTTGCAAAGCCTTTGATCATTTTCTTTCCACTAAGTAGAGCTGAATGTATAGCTTCTGCAAGGTTTGAGTCAGTCCTTCCAACACCCTGTGGGCAGAAGCTCATCTCATTGCTTCTACTATACTATACAAACCCATTATTTACATGACAAGAATCCCAGCCACCCCCCTAAAGCTTACCCTCAAATTCTAACACAGCAGAAAGACAGAGGGTCCTAACCCAGAATTGAGATCCAATCTCAGCAGTGACTGTCTTTTCTGTTTAAAGCAAGTCTCTCCTCTCCTCTCTCCTTTTGGTCTATGGCTCCCAGAAACTATTCAGGGAACAAACTCATATCATGCTGTGGCATTGAGTGTGTGGTAATTAATAACAACAGCCAAGAAAATTGATTATTAAACTGCTTTAAATATCGAGCCTGGTCCGGGCAGAGTGGTGCATGCTGCCCTTCATCACAGCATTTGGGAGGCAAGGGGTTCTTTGTGAGTTCAAGGCCAGCTTGGTCTACATATCGAGTTCCAGGATAGGCATGGCTACATAGACTGTCTCAAGTATATATACACACAAAGGGCCCAAGAGGAGGTTATGTATAGTCTCTTACCTCCTTCTCTGAGCTGGGCATAATGGTGAGAAGCACCATGAGTCTTTCAAGAGCACTGCCTGAAGGCAGGTGGCATAGGCAGTTTCAGGGGCAGGGAGTAACTGGGTACTAGAAGGGCCTGGTAGTGGAGTCAGGACCTAAAAGTTAGCTTGTGTCCAAGTGTGGTAGACAAGTACTGTCTCACCTGCTTCCAGTGAGCATGCTGCTGGTGGCAACATGCGGGTTCTCCAGGTGGGTCTGAACCTGTGAGATAAAAGATAAGAGGGAATGAGGAAGTCACAAGAGCTCAGAGGGGGTAACTCAGAACCCCAGCCTGACCTTGAAGCCCTACCTAGATCAGTTGATAAAATGCTTGCCTAGCAGGGAGGAATTCCTGGCTTGAAACACCAGTACCATATAAACCAGGCATGGGTAATGCATGACTGTAATCCAATCACGGAGAAGGTGGGTTCAAAAGAATCTAAAGTTCAAGGCATCCTCAGCTACATAGTTGCTTTTGAGGCCAACCTAGGCTAAAATGAGACTCTGTCTCAACAACAACAAAAATCTCACTTGATTCCAAGCCACTCCTACATACACACACACACACACACACACACACACACACACACACACACACACACACAC
>JANHMN010000021.1:6224749-6248167 GCA_030674055.1 Rhabdomys pumilio
ACACACGTGTACATGCATGCACACACACATGCACACACACAAGTACACGTGCACGCACAAACATGTGCATGCTTGCATGAAGTCCTGGCATATTTCAAGAGTGTTTAGTGCAGTTCAAGGTCACCTCTCTCCTGAGACCCTGGAGACATCAGAGAGAAGAAGACAGTCTCCCTGTTTGACGGGAGTCAGTGGAGAGAAGTTTCTTGGTCTGTGCTTCACTCTGTAGGATCTGCTGAAGGCAAGGCTTGGGAGGCAGGGAGTAGAAATGTGAAGGTAGAAGCTGAAGGTTCATAATCACCTGAGGACTATATTGTACCTCCTGGAACAGGCTCAGCAGACCCCATATAGGAAAGTACACACTGTTATATAACCAGGGAAAGATTCCAGACCTCAGCAACACTTCAGGTGATGGGAAGCCAGGAAGAGATGCAGGTAAGAGCTGTGTTACAGAAATGATACCAGTGCTGTTCAGTTGAGAGGAAGAAAGAGAGAAAAGGAAGGTACTGAGAAACTCAGTGTCCATGGTTTTCTATAAAGGATATATCTTAGTTATGGTTTCTATTGTGTCTTGTTTTGGTTTTGGTTTTTTCTGAAACAGGGTTTGTGGTGGTTTGAATATTCTTGGCCCACAGAGTGGCACTATTAGGAGATGTGACCTTGTTATAGTCAATGTGGCCTCGTTGGAGGAAGTGTGTCACAGTGGGGATGGGCTTTGAGACCCTCCTCCTAGCCACGTAGGAGCCAATCTTCTCCTGTTTGCCTTTGAAACAAGATGCAAAATTTTCAGCTCCTCCTGTGCCATGTCTGCCTGCATGTTGCCATGTTCCTGACTTGATGGTAATGGACTGAACCTCTGAACCTGTAAGCCAGCGAACTAAATGTTGTCCTTGTAAGAGTTGCCTTGGTCATCAAGTCTCTTCACAGAATGTAGTAAAACCCTAAGACAGGATTTCTCTGTATAACTGCCCTGGCTGTCCTGAAATTCACGCTGTAGACCAGGCTGGCCTAGAACTCACAGTGATCTGCCTGCTTCTGCCTCCTGATTATGCTGGGATTAAAGACAGGTGCTGGCACACGCCTTTGGCCCCAGCACATGGGAGGCAGAAGCAGGAGGATCTCTAGTTCAAGACCAGCCTGGTCTTTAGAGTGAGTTCCAGGATTGCTAGGGTTACACTCTCTCTCTCCCTCTCTCTCTCCATATATATATATATATATATATATATATATATATATATATATCACACACACACACTAACTAAACAGGAGACCAGAGGATATGCCAGGTCTATCATATCAAGATTCCATCTCAACAAACAACAAAATATAAACAGAAGAAAAGAGACATCTAGATCTTTATCTCTAACTAGCTAACGAGTGCACCACCACTGCTGGGTGTCTTCTGAATCCTGAGTACTGTCATTAGAGGCACATGTCACTATTAGAGGTGCTGTTCTGAAGACTCTGCCCTGAGTATTGCATAATAGGTGTGTGACGCCATGTTCTGCTTCTATTGCTGTAAACAATAGAAAAACAGCACAACAGTGAGTGAGGAAAGAGTTTACTTCAGCTTACAGTTGTAGTCCACCATCGAGAAGTCAGGACAGGAACAGAACCTGGAGGCAGGAGCTGATGCCGAGGCCATGGAGGGATGCTACTTTCTGGCTTTCTCCCCATGGCTTGCTCAGCCTCTTTCTTATACAACTCAACACCAGTTACGTAGGGATAACACCGTGGACCCACAGTGGGCTAGGGCCTTCCGCATCAATTATTAACCAAGGCCAATGTGGTAGGGCATTTTCTCAACTGAGAGTCTATTGCGTGTAATTTTAAATTCACGCTATCTCCTTGCTGGGTGCTGCAGCCAGCCTATGGCTTCTCCCAGTTCCCCTAGCTCCAACTCCATCATGACCATTCCCCCAACCTGGGGAATCTGGAAGCTGCTGCCTGCACTCCAGCGGCCCCACACAGATAGCTTTGCCTCAGCTGCCCACTTTCTCCTCCTGCCCACCTTACCACTGCAGATGGAAAACACTAGACAGTTTTATTATTTTAAAACTAGCCAGATAACTCAATGGCTGGGTGAAGAATTCCCTTCCCTAATATTAGCAACCAGCTCCTTCCATCACCCTTGGCCTACTCCCCAGGAGGAGGCTACAAACTGTAGGTGCCTGGAGATATGCAGCTTCCTATCTGCTCCACAGCCTGGTCAAAGTTCCCTTCCTCTAGTCTTTTTTCTTCCTACTGGGACCAGAAGTCCCATCTTTTCCCCTTCACCCAGCAATTGGCTTCCACCTTTTTTATTGACACAATCAAGAACCAATTAGGGAAACACTTCCCCCTACAAGTGTCCTCTTCCCAAATGACCCAGCTGTGTTGAGATCGCAGAAAACAGATAAAGAGGAAAAGAGTCACTGACAGAGCAGCTAGATGCTGCAGAGCATATGTCTCCAAGGGAATGCTGGCCTTCTCTGTTTTTATTATCCAGAAAACGACATGGAGAAGGATAATGACCACAATGACAGTGACCTAGAGTCCCACCATCAAGAAGCTTAGCAGCCTGGCTGAAGTAGAGGGGCTGTGTTCATAGCACATGATTTAGTTGGTTTTAACCCATGGATGCCCCCCCAAAACCAGCACCCCAACAACATAATGATCACATCCAGCACCCCCAGGACTGCTCTCTATGCCTTTAGACTTCTGTTTTCAGTCATGGAGAGTGAAGCTAGGGCTTCACTGTGTACAAAAAGCACTTTGCTGCTGAGCCACAGCGACAGCCCTCAGAGTCCTTCCTACCTCCACAGCGACAGCCCTCAGAGTTCTTTCTAACCCCAAGTCCTCTTCTTTCTCAGCTTATTAACTATAATATCACTTTTTGTTGTTTTGTGACACTTAGGATTGCTAAGAACCTTTTCTCTTTGTTTCTCTCTCTCTCTCTCTCTCTCTCTCTCTCTCTCTCTCTCTCTCTCCTTCTTTCTTTAGACAGAGCTTTACTATGTAGCTCTCAGATGGGCTAGAACTCACTATGTAGACCAGGCTAGCCTTAGACTCACAGAGATCCACCTGCTTCTGCTTCCGAGTACTGAGATTAAAGGTGCTATTATGTGCTATCACGCCCACCTGCTCAGAAACACCTTTAATGCACAGGCTACATTCAAACATATGATGCTCTTCACACTAGAACCCACCACAGACTCCATCCCTTTCCAGTCTTCCATGATACTGTCGTCAAACACTTCAGTCCTCCGTGCTGTAAACACCATGATCCACTGTGGCTTCAAGGAAGGGCATGACATAAGATTTGCCTTGTTAAAACTCACCATGGCTCTGCGTGCATCTCAGGCTGGGGTAAGTGAGATGAGACCTCTGGTTAGGGGGCAAGAGTCCAAGCAAGACAGGTTGCTCATGGTCCAGGGGCAGTCCTCAGGAAACAGTTGCCACCGGGATTTGGTCACCGGCTGTGGACAGTGATGGGGAGGAAGGTCTCAGACGTAGGATGCTGGCTGACAGGAAAGCTATCTGTCCTCAGATGGTTTACTGGGTAAGAAAGCTTTGGTGGAATAAGTAATGACTTTACATGAAGCACTGTGAATTTCATAAGCTTGCTCCATGCGTCAGTCTCCATGGTAATCTACACAGAACATCCAGAAAGAGAGTGCACATCCAGGACCAAACCATCAGGTCTGTGGGAAGAGGACTCCCATGGGAGTGTGGCCAAGGAAGTAAGCCAGGTAGGAACAGGTGAGACAGAGGTGTAGGCACCTGGAGCAGGAGGGTAAGAAGAGAGATGAAGGTTTTCCAACTTTGAGGACTACAGACATTTGAAATAAGACCTAATGATTATTTGGGTTCCCAGAGACTGAACCACGAACCAAAAAACATACAAGGCCCCCCATACATGTGTAGCAGATGTGCAGCTTGGTCTTCATGAGGGTCCCCCAGCAACTGGAATGGCTGCTTAGCCTGACTCTGTTGCCTGCCTGTGGATCCTGTTCCTCTAACTGGCCTCAGTGCGAGAGGATGTACCTAGTCCTGCAGTGACTTGAAGCACTAGGGTAAGTTTATACCCAGGGAGACCGTCCCCTTCTCAGAGGTGAAGGAGATGGATGGTGGGAAGGGGCTGTGGGAAGGGAGGACTGGGAAGAGAGGGGGCTGCAATAGCCAAGTAAAGCAAATGAATGAGTGAATGAATGAATGAATGAATGAAAACCCCACAAGCTGGCTGGGGAGGAAGGTGGGGGTGGGAGGAGTCGAAGAGTAGAATATGATCAAAGTACATGGTAGGAAATTTTAAAATAATTAATAAAATAAAAAGAGGATGGGAAGATCCCAGGTCTTTGGGAATGCTGATTACTTTGGGAAACCATCTTGGTATCAGAGAGGGGAGCTGAGAAGAGAAGGGTCTGGTGGGTGAAGAGGAAACCTGCAGAGGCAACACCTTTGAGGTTATTTTCAACGCCCTCACTCCTTCAGCAATGAGAGAGAAGGGGATATACGTGTGTAAGGTGGATTAGATAGAGCCTGAAAGACAAGGGAGCATGGTGTCTCCATCTCCCTAGTGAATGAGGTCATTTATCAGTGGCCCAGAGTCCTCAGAACAGCACCTCTAATAGTGACACATGCCTTTAATCTCAGTACTCCAAACTCAGGATACAGCTGGGGTGGAGCATGCCTTTAATTTCAGCATTCAGGAAGCAGAGGTAGGGATAGATCTCTGAGTTTCAGGCCAGCCTGGTCTGCAGAGAGGGAGAGAATACTGGGAGAGACAACTGGAATGGGGGTATCTCTGGAACGAGCTAGAAACCTAGAGCAATAGAAAATCCCAGGAATCTTATGGGGGTGACACTAGAAAAGACTCCTAGCAATGAGGGATAGCCATATCCTGAATGGGGCATCTCCTACCAATGAAGGGATTGAGACACCAACCCACAAAACCCTTCAACCTACAATTTTCTCTGCCTACAAGATGTGCCAGGGTAAAGATGGAGCAGAAATTGATGGAATAGCCAATCAATGACTGACTCAGCTTGAGACCCATACCATGAGAGAGCCCACCCCAACACTGTTAATAATACTCTGCTATGCTTGCAGACATGAGCCTGGTGTAACTGTCATCTGAGAGGCTTCACCCAGCAGCCGATGGAAACAGATGCAGAGTCCCACAGCCAAACAGTATGTTTAGCTTGGGGAATTCTGTTTTAGAGGGGAAGGAAGGCTTATAGGAGACAGAGGGGTCAAGGACACAAGAAAACTTACAAAATCAACCAACCTACGCCCATAGGGCCTCACAGAGACTGAAGTGCCAAGCAGAGAGCATGCCAGGAGCTGACCTAGTCCCTCTGCACATATGTAACAGTTGTGCAGCCTGGTCTTCATGTGGGACTCCTAACAGCAGAAACAAAGGCTGTCTCTAACGCTATTGCCTGACTTTTGGACCCTTTCCTTCTACTGGGCTGCCTCTTCCAGCTTCCGTGGGAGAAGATGTGCCTAGTCTTACTGCAGCTAGACTAAGGTCTCCCTTTACCACCATGACCATAATGGACTAAACCTCTGAACTTGTAAGCCAGCCCAAAGTTAAATGTTTTCCTTTATAAAAAGAGTTGTCACGGTGTCTCTGCACAGCAAAGGAAACTCTAACTAAGACATGTAGTCACTGTCTTCAGTATACACAGTAGGCTTCGTATAGCCACAGAGCGCCTGGTTAAGCTCAGCAGGTCACAAAATAAAGCAAAAGGATGTGAAGGGAGGAAAGAGAACAGGAAGAGGAGACAGGAGTGGGCAGCAGAAACGAGAACGGATTATAGACATGTATGAAACTATTCAAGAACAAACTTAATGAGGGTGTTCCCAAGCCAAGCCGGCTAGGCTAAGCCTAGACGGCTGACTTCACTTTCCGTCTCTGCCAAGGGACACCCCAAAGCCACCACAGGCTCTGCATCAATCCACTTCTGGAAGAAATTCCCATCTCCAAAGAAAACCACCCCTACTATTACAAACTACAGAGATGGGGAACTACCAGTATGTGGTGTTGGCATCTTTAATGGTGTCTTTGGGATTAAGCATTCGCCCCAAGAAAGGCCAGGTCACACCCTCATGCCAAACTCTCAACAACTGGGGTGCCTTTGATAACTCTCCTAACTCAAACATGTGGTTCTGGGGATCCCATTCAAGGTCCCCCCCCTTGTTGGGCTCACTTAAAGAAATTTGAAACCCCATAAATAAATTTCCCAACCATGCCTACCGCCCAGCCTTGTTTCTTATTTCCTTGGAATTCTTGACTGACTTTGCTTTGTTCTCTCCTGTGGGGATTACAGAATCCTCCACTAGAAGAGATCATGAGGAAAATTGGGGCCAAGCTTCATATCTTACAGGTCGCGAAGATTCCCCCCACCCCCAACCACACCAGCTGCCCGGTCCCACCCTGTCCTCTGCACCACACTGCCCTCTGCTGGACACACATGGAAACAGCCACTGGGAGGCATTTGATTTGTGGGAGTCTTGCCTAACAAAGACTTCGCTGGGGACTGTAAGTGTTGTCTCCAAACTGTCTCTTTGCAGACTTCCCTCCCTCCTGTACTCCCTCTTGATTACTGGAGCCCTAGTTTCCCTCTGAAGTATGAGAAGCTAAACGAGTTGGAAGCTGGGGGGGAAAAAAAAAAAAAAAAAACCACAAAGGCCAGGTTGGGCTGAGGGAGGACCTGCCCTTTCCTGAACTCTTAGTTAGTAGAAGCCCACTCCACCCCCACCCCCGCGCCGACCTTGGCAGGAGAAACAACAACGCAACAAAAAAACCCAAAGCACTTTGCTGTACAAAGCTGTGACATCACAGGCCTTAAAAGAGTCCCGCAAAGCTCAAAGCTTCCATTCCTCAGGGTAACAATTTCCATGTATTCATCTCAGAAACTGCGAGGATCAAAAAAAACCTCCAAGTGCCTTTAGGAGCCAGAGACCTAAATGGGTTAAGAGGTCGGTGAGAGTGAGTGGGTGGGAGCTACGGGACTCTAGAGGCCTCAAGTGGGCAGTTTTAAAACTCTAAACACACATCTTGCTGACCTGTGGCTAGCGGGATGTTTTTACAAGCTTCATATTTCCAGCTCCTTACACCGTGGCCAATTGTTAAGCACTATTTACTGAGTCCTTTATTATGTCCCAAGCAAAGAGATTTAGAAAGTACTTCAAATCTTACTCCAATGCCATGAGGTAAGTAGGTGCTGCAGGCTTCACATCCATTTGTAAGTGGGGAGACCCAGGCACAGAATGCAAGAAGTGTTTCTACTGGCAGACAGATTGCTAGGGGTATGGCTGGAGTTTGAACTCAGAACCCAGTTTCTTAACTACCAATATAGGGTTCACAGGGTAAACTTGCAGGCTGGATCCTAGGTGCATTTAGAAGCAGATTTTTATCAGAGACAACCCATTCCCCTAGCCCATTCCCTGACCTGTGCAAGGTAATACATGTGTCCCACCCAGGGTATGACATTTAACACATTCACAATTTGAGAGGTTATCATCGAAGACTAATATCCCAGTTTGGCTTACCTGATCTAAAAGTCTCTCTGCCTGATCCTCCGGACTAGGTGGACGTGCGGAGAAGAAAGCTCCTTAGAGCCAGTGTTCCAAAGATTCATATGGACAAACCCCTTTATCATTAGGTTCCCAAAGGGAACTAATTAGCGGGGTGTATATGTGCTGTAAAGGTGTTTATGTCACAGAAAAATGCACTTGTAGGTCTCTTCAAATAGTAGCCTCGGAGCCGGGCAGTGGTGGCGCAC
This sequence comes from Rhabdomys pumilio, assembly GCA_030674055.1. Lineage (NCBI taxonomy): Eukaryota > Metazoa > Chordata > Mammalia > Rodentia > Muridae > Rhabdomys > Rhabdomys pumilio. Next base: position 6,232,519 of record JANHMN010000021.1, read on the forward strand.
GCCTTTAATCCCAGCACTTGGGAGGCAGAGACAGGCGGATTTCTGAGTTCGAGGCCAGCCTGGTCTACACAGTGAGTTCCAGGACAGCCAGGACCACACAGAGAAACCCTGTCTCAAAAAAAAAAAACAAAAACAAAAAAATAAATAAATAAAAAATAGTAGCCTCGGGGCTGTATGTAATGGTGCCTGAGCTGACACCAGAGTTTAAATCATACCATTCCTGTGATCCCAGAATCATCCACTAGATGGCGCTACATTCTCCCCTGATGCTGAAACACATACTCCCTAACCGAAAAAATTCAATAGCTTGAGCAGCCTTAGATTTTGTTTCCTGGAGTAGCCTGTACCACTAGAAGGTAAAGAGACTTCACTTACTTCCGCACAATAAGTAAGAGGGTACTGTGTGTCAGTCTCTGGTGAGAACAGTCTTCGTTCATACAAAAGGCACTCAGCCCCCTAGGGATATGGCCCATCTCTACCCTTCTTCTCTCCTCACTAGCCCTCCTCTATCCTTCCCAAACCTTCAACCTCTCCTCTCCAGCCCTCCTTCTCAATCCCCCTGATACCCTCAGGAAGCTCCCCAAGAATCAGGGCAGGCTACAAAGTCAAGGAGAGTTGGAGCTGAGAAAAACAGTGGATGTCATATTCATATTCTCTCTCTCTCTCTCTCTCTCTCTCTCTCTCTCTCTCTCTCTCTCTCAGAGGAAAACTGATGGAAGTCCAGAAAGGATGCTAGTTATCCAGAGCCGCACGGCCTGGCAGACCAGCACCCTCATTCAGTGTCCTCCATCCTGGCCTTATAATTCTACCTTGGAACTCCCCTCCCCATGAGAGCCAACCAAGAAAATGAGAGGTTGGAAAGCTCTAAATATCAGTGTCTCTAAGACTGACTCCATGAGAGCACACGTCCTAAGACAGGGGAAGCTGCACCCGATACGCAACCATCAATTTCCACAGAACATGACCAAAAACCCCAGCACAGGTGTCTCTGCTTTCACCACATGCTCATTGCCCAATGGGTCTTGCTCAGGGTGTCAGGAACTAACATGCTCGCCTTGCACAGTCCAGAGGAAGCACCACACCTTTTGCAGCTGCCCTGATCCTTCGCTTGCTACCGGGCATTTCCAATCTTTATTTAGTTTGGCACTAGTCCAAAACAAATTACCAGGGAGGAAGAACAAGCCCCAGTCTCCTGAACCAGTTAGTTCAGGCATTTGGGTGAACAACTTCCTCTCTCTGAGGCTGTCTCCCCATCTGGAAAAAAATGAAGGATTTAAAGTTGAGCCCTTTTAATCTTAAATGTACAAGGCCTGTGCATGGTCTAGCCATATCAGAATTATCCAAATTGATTTATCATGATTACATCCCCTCAGGGTTAGCCTGGTGTAAGTAGGTTATCATAGGCTGTGACCTACACTACTGTACATAATACATGTGAGTTTTCTCTCTGTTTCTTCTCCTTTAAAAAAGTGACTATAGAGCCAATTTTCTTGACAAGCAGCTGTAATCGCTGTAATCCTAGTATCAGTCTGAGGCAGGAGACTACTGTTAGTTCAAGATCAAGCTGAAGCTTCATAGTAAGATCCTGCACAACACACATACACACACACACACACACACACACACACACACACACGCACGCACGCACGCGCACGCACACGCACACGCACACGCACACGCACACGCACACGCACACGCACACAGAGGTCTAAGTAAGTATAAGCGTTCTTTGTTTAGCGTGGTATAGTTAGACATCGATGTATGTGCTAGCTGAAGAGTACGTAAGTCAGTAAAGTTTTGTTTTCAATCTTCCGTTTTTATAATACAACATTAAGGGGGGGGGTCTTGATTTACCACTTACTATGACCAGGAAGTGTTCTGAACAAATTACTTAACCTCTTTGGAGCCGTCATCTAGCAAAAATGGGGGTTGCTAAACATAGCGCCTCCTTCTGTGGCTGTTGTAAAACCTTTAGAAGAATGACTGTGCATAGTCAGTGCTCAGGAAGTGCTAGTTACTTGCTACTCCTCCTGAACCAAGCATGGAGACTTCTCTGCAGATACAGAGAGATAGAGGTTGCCATTCAGCAAGAAAGCAGCCACACAAGCCATTGTAACACGGGGGGGGTGGGGTTGGGAGGAGGCTTTCGGACCAGCATCTCCTCCCACACCTGATCCTGTCCCCCTTTTTCTATCCCCTCCCTCTCCCTCCCAGTAACCTCTGTCTCTCTACCTCCCATGATTATTTTGTTCCCCCTTCTAAGTAGGACTGAAGCATCCACACTTTGGTCTTCCTTCTTGAGCTTCATATGATCTGTGAGTTGTATTATGAGTATTCCAAGATTTTGAGCTAATATCCACTTATCAGTGAGTACATACTATGTGTGTTCTTTTGTGACTGGGTCACCTCACTCAGGATATTTTCTAGTCCCATCCATTTGCCTGGGAATTTCATGAAGTCATTGTTTGTAATAGATGAGTAATACTCCATTGTGTAGATGTACCACATTTTCTGTATCCTTTCCTCTGTTGAAGGATATCTGGGTTCTTTCCAGCTTCTGGCTATTATAAATAAGGCTGCTATGAACATAGTGGAGCGTGTGTCCTTGTTATATGTTGGAGCATCTTTTGGGTATATGCCCACGAGTGGTATAGCTGGGTCCTCAGGTATTAGGGGAAGGACTGAAGGAGCTGAAGGGGACTGCAACCCCATGGGAAGAACAACAATATCAACCAACCAGATCTGCCCTCCCCCAGGAGCTCCCAGGGACTAAACCACCAACAGAAGAGTACACATGGAGGGAACCATGGCTCCAGCTGTTTATGTAGCCAAGGATGGCCTTATCTGGCATCAATAGGAGGGGAGGCCCTGGGTCCTGTGGAGATGCCCCAACGTATGGGGAATGCTAGGGTGATGAGGCAGTAGTAGGTGGGTGGATCCCTCATAGAAGCAGGGGGGAGGGAGAGGGAATAGGGGGTTTGGAGAGGGGAAACTGGGAAAGAAGATAACATTTAAAATGTAAATAAATATAATAACCAATTTTTTAAAAAAAGGAACTCACCCCTATCACATACAGACCCTACAAGACCAGAATCTCCAAAAGAAGAGTCTAGCAACCAAAATGTGTGTATGTGTGTGAGAGCACGTGCATGTGTTCACATGTATAAACAGGTACATGTGTGCATGTGCTAGAGGCTAGAAGTTGATGCCTGGCATTCTCAATTCCTCTCACCTTATTTTTTGAGACAGGGTCTCTCATAAACCTGGAGCTCAACAATTCAGCTAGTAGTCTGATTGGCTGGCTAGTGAGCTTCAGAGACAGGCACATGCTGCCAAGCCCAGTTTTTGTTTTGTTTTATGCAGGTGCTGGGGGACCCAGATGCTCATGCATGGCCAGCTGTTTACTGACTGAGTCACCTCTCTGGTTCTGTCATCTGTGTTAACATGGTTTCCTGGTGACACTAATTCATGTTTATAATGGGAGAGCCACTGGTCTGAGCTATGTTATCTTTTGCAGATGAAGAAAATGAGATCCAGAGAAAATAAAAGATGGACTTGGCAGGAGTCATTGTCCTGGTGTCGTGGCAGCAGGACCAGATCCAGACATCTGAAGAAGATGCTAGGCAGCTGGGACCAAACTGAGACCCCACCGGGGGCTGGTGCTTTTGCAGCAGAGGAAGCTTTAAGAAGTGCACCATAGAGAGAAAATCTGCCAAGTTCCCTCAAGACATCAGTCTCCTGGGTTGCCACTCCAGAATGGCATAGACCTCACGGGAAGTCACCAGGACAGCCCATTTTCTATGTCTCGAGGGGGTTTACCCACTGCGGTACTCCTATGTGAGTTAAAGCCCGATGAGAAAAGAGATTAAATTAGCAATTTGATGAGGGAAATTGAAATACAAATTGTTCCCTGAAAGATGTTTGAAGACTAAACCACTGCTTGCGTCCCCTAAGTGGTTTTTTCCAGGTATCTTTACCATTAACATCCCCGTGTTACCGTGCTCTTCCATCTCCGATATCCCTTTGCACATGCCTTTCCTTCACATCTCCTGTATCGTCTCTGACAGTTTGTTTCCTTAATTCAATAGTAAATATGGGTGAGTCACTCAGAAAACAGGCTGCTTGACTGGGCTCCAGACTGGGCGTCCCTGTGGGCGCAACATGGATGTCAGCTGCCGCTCTTATATCCTCTCCGGTTGTCAGGGATGGCCATTTTCTTAAAGTCCTGCCCCTCTTCACCCCCACCCTAACCTATGCATTTAGCATGCACTGTGACTTGGCTCTGGAACCTCTCCAGAGCAACTCTCTTCCGGGCTCCTTGTCTGAACCTTCAGAAAACCACATGGAGTTTGCTGGATCCTCTTCCAAGGCTCGCCTTGCTCTCTTCCAATCCCGCAAGGGGGACATGGCTTAAAATTCAGTGTTATAACTCCTTATCCTGCCTAAAATCCTTCTTTGGTTCCCATAGAGAGTAAGATTCTGATTCACAGAAGCCCTTCAGGGCTTGGTCACAGACAAAATCCTCCAGCTTCGGCCCTACTCCACAGCACCTCCTAAAGACAAGATAGGAGAAAAGCAAGATGAGCGTAAGTGGCCCTTTGTTCCTGCATGAGGATTGCGCTCAACTTCTCCACTGTCTTGGCTACTCTGAAACCCAGGACCTGTCACCTGCTGACTGTAGACATGCACCCCTGTCAACGTTGGACTCCATCACCTCCTCATATAGTTACCTGCTTAAATTGCACCCACACACAGGTCTAGAAGTGTTTACATATTATTTTCCCCATTCCCTACCACCAGAATCTGACTCTGTAGCCAGACTGGCTTGAAACTGGTGGCTGTCCTCTCTGTGTCTTCAAAGTGTTGGGATTTACAGTCACATGCCCTTATGATCGTCTTATTTCAACCTTGTTACTTCTGGTTGGGTTGTGCATGTATAGACTCTGGAGTATGTGCCAGATGTCTTACTAAGCTGACCCTGTCTGCCTATACTACTACTCAACCCTCACAACTGCATGTGAGAGAGACCATTCCACCATCAGCCCTCCATCAACACCAGCATGTGGACAGCACCCTTACCTGTGTGCTCAGAGTCCTGCCTTCATTTCACTGTGGTCTCTTATCTAGTCCAGTCCAGTCCAGTCCATTCTTCTAATCTATTCCATTGCTGGATCTGCAGTTTCATCTGTATCTTCAGCATCCCATTGCCACGCTTATTTAAAGAATGAACTAACTGGACATTTCTGAAGATTCCCACCTCTCCTCACTGGGCTTTGTAAACCTCTTCCAACCATCTCTAGTACAATCCCAGCGGAACTGGTCACTACACCTCCACCAACACTGTCTTTTCTAGGTGTAGCAACTGCAGTTCCTCAGGAAACCAGTTTAGGTAATTGCCTCAACTGGGCAGTAGGACCTAGGATCACAATCCTATCCCAGGCTTTATTTCACTGATGTTTAGAACAATGTCTGATGGTGGGACCAATAAGTGCTGAATAAATGAATGACTGAATGAATGACCAGCCAGCTAGAACGCAGGTATAAATGACACAGACACCAGTATCCTGGCTCCCTCTATTCCATGAGCTGAAGACCACTTCCCTGCTTCTGAAGGTTCTGAAGCAGGCAAGTGGAGACCTGCACTGCCCAAATGGCAGAGAAAAAGGACACAGTCGAGCTGGAAGTGGGTGTTGGTGTTGGATCTTGTTGTCTATTGTAATGTTAAGTGTGGGCCCCCAAGACTCGGAGTCTGCATGTAGACCCAAGTGACCTTACCCCTAAGTTATTTTTGATTGGGAAATAAAGATGTTAATAGCCAATAGCTAGGCAAAAGAGACATGGGTGGGGCTTAGGTTTTTTTGGGTTGGGGGGCGAGAGGAAGAAGGAGGTGAAGTAAAAGAAGCCCCATGGGTTAGGTGAGTCATAAAAACATGGCCCTGGGGGCTAAGCAATTGGAGTTAAAAGCATCCAGATAAAACGTAGTAAGTAGTAAGAGGAAAGTGGGTCTTAGTAGTAAGGAAGACAGGTATCTGCCCAGCTCTTGTGCTGTTTAAGGCTTATTGTGAATATAAAGGTTGTGTGTGTGTGTTTTGTCTGGGAACTAAATGGTCAAAGGTGGGGTGGAAACCCCAGGTCAGGACTAAAAATTTCTACAAGTGGGTTCAAGTCTCATATCATGATTCCTGATCTATCCTTCTCAGCCTGCTGCCCATCTGGAACGGGCAATGGTGCTTGCACAGTGCTCCATCCAGGCCAGCATACAGGTACAAAATAAGCAGTTTCTGTTTCACTGGGTGGTGGATGGGAACCCAGGGATGTACAGGAAATGCCCAGGTAGGCATCAGCCATCTCGGAAGTTTTCAAGGCAGCGGTGCAGCCACACCACAGCTAGAACCAGGCAGGGAGTCTTTCAAAGGCTGCTGCCAGTCTCTTAGATCCTCCCCAAATCCCTGAGGAAGATCCTACTGGGTAGTCAGGCTGAGATCTTAAGCAACTACTAAGAACTAATAACAGATCCAATTATAAACCAACACAAGCTTCTGCCTGCAGGAGTGGAGCCTGAAAACCCGAGTCAGATCCCTCTGCTCACCAGCCGTCACACGCACTACCCCTCGCCCCAGAGAAGAAAATAATTTTTAAAAAACTGTCTATCGTAAAAAAAAAGTCGTGAAATGGAAAAGTTACCAATTTTCTAATCCCGGACACTTTATGCTGATAGAATACGTCATCACTAGGCTCTCAGAATCCACTGACTGAAGACCATAACAAAGCTCAAGTGTTTATTAAGAATTAAAAATACTGTAAATAAGCCAAACAGTTCATTTCACAGTAAACTAACAAACCTTGTTTTTCTTTTCAGCCTTTTCTGTTTTTCTGCTTTTTGTTTTGTTTTTGTTTTCTGTTTGGGGGTAGGAGGAAGGGGAGGTGGGAAGGGCAAGACAGCCATTAAAGACAATACATCTCGGCAAGGGTAGGTACGTGGAGAACAATTACAGAAACACGTGATCCTCACTGAGGGACCAGGCAAGGTGACAGGAGATCTCTCCAGTGATACTGTGACAAAACAAAAAGACGTGGTCTACATCTCCCAGGGAGATGCCCAAATCCTTTGTGGAAAATACAGCTCTCACATCAGAACCCAAAGAACACCCCCTCTAGTATTCCAAACTCACTTGGTGACCCCTCCTAGTCTGGTGACACAGTGGGTCCCTAGGAACAGAAGGGCAGGGGGCCTCAGGATGCACATTTTCACCTTTGGGACCTACTGAATTTGCATAGTTAGCACTTGACTAGATTAGGGAATAGAGAGAAAGAGAGACCGCGCCTCTGAAAGTGACCCTCAGGCAGGTTGGGGGAGGGTCCTCCTTCGCCCATTCAGAGCTGACTTCTAGGAGTTTTTATCAGTTCTAAACGGAAGACAAGTAAGAGACAGCTCATAAAAACCCTGGCCAGGAGTATAAAAAAATACAATAAAATTAATTTTCCTTAAAGACAATTAAGAAAAGAAAAGTGCCCCCCACCTGTTCTTTGTTGTTTTCTATTTTACTATAAATCTGTCAGCCTGACAGGATTTTTTTTTTTTTTTAGGTTAATCTGCTTCCTGATAATCCCCAGTTAAAAGCCACTGGCATCTTTCTAGCAGGAGACACATCCTCTTCTGCACAGGGCTGGCTGGGCCCTCAGGAAGGCAAATCAAAAGCAGAAACAGGACTTACAAAACCAAAGGAGTGTGGTAATAACTGCAAATAAATTAACTGGGCACAGAACACCAGGGTGGGGTTCAGACGGTGTCTGCTGCTTTCCCTGGAGTGGGGGAGGGGCGGGAAGGTGGTGGTAGGGCACCTGGAAGGAAACATGGGGTGTTTTTGTTTTGTTTTGTTTTGTTGGGTTTTGGTCGTAAGAAACTGTGCCCACACGCACAGTTCATTTAGATCTTTTCATGGATCTTCTCCACTTTGACAAACAACCTATCCAGATCACTCCGCAGGTCGCCCAGCAGGCCCTTGGCTGACTCTAAGTTATTCTCATTTGTTTCGATTTTGACGGAGTAGGCAACGAGACTGTCCACGGCAGTCCTGAGCATCTTCAAGTCTGACTCCACTTGGCTCACTGAGGATTTCAGGTTGTCTAGAGAGGAGAGTCTGTCCAGGAAGTCCTGAGAAGGCAAACCCATGGCCTGGGCTTGGTCCGGGCTGAGTAGTGAGTGCACTTGTTCCTGCAGTGATTCCACGGTACTGGGCAGCTCACCCAGGCTTTGCCTCAGCTCCTTCAAGTCGCTGGACATCGTCATCTGGGTCTCCCCCAGGCTCCTGACTGTGCTGGCCAGGTCAGATGAGGAGCCCCGGCTTTCCAAGTGCTCCTGTAGCATAGCCAGGCGTTGCTCATACTCCTGGCTCTTGGACAGGAGTGACTCGAGGCTCTCAGTGTGTCGTGCAGAAGCCACCTGCATAGAGTAGACTCCATCCTCTACATACTGGAGCCTGGCCCCTAGGCCCTCGACCTGCCGCTGCAGCTCATCTAAGGCTTTAGAGTCTTTGAAGACAACAGCCTCTTCTGACCCATGGGCCCCCACCTTCAGCTGCTGCAGCTCTTCCTCCAGTCTCCGGATGTCCTCTGGGAGGCGAGAGGAGGACTCCTCGGACTGCAGAAGCTTCTCTGTGAGGGCCTGCAGAGCCAAGCGCTCTGAGTCGGCCGCCTGCTTGAATGCCTGTTGCTCCTGCTTGAGGCTCACCAGCTCCCGGACCTCTGTGTAGACATCGGACTCCATGGTCTGAAGAGAGCTCTTCAGGGCCTCAATGTCCCTCTCCCTAGACTTCATGGAGGCCTGGACCTCCTTCACGGCTTCCTTCAGAACTTTCACATCCTGACTGCGATCACCCTTCGAGTCTTCCAAGGAGGCGACCTTCATCTTGACCTCATTGATCTCTTTCTGGCTCCTCTTCTGAACATCAGTGAAGATGGCGATGTTGTCATTGATGGACTTGGTGAGCTCTGTCAGGCGCTCCTCCACCGTGTTCTCCAGGGACGTGAAGTCCCGCTCTCGGGCGTCCTTCACCACGTGGATCCCGTCTGACAGATCTTTGAGAATCTCATTCTGCAGCTTCTGTAGAACTTCACTGATGCGGTTGATCTCACTCTCCCCTTCCTTCACGGCTTTCTCTGTGAGATCCTGTTTATGCTGGGAGCTTCTCAGGATGGACTCGAAAGTCCCAAACGTGGCTTGCAGAGATTGTACCTACGGCCAAAATCCAGATGTTAGCCACTGAGAACAAACAGCTGTATTTGTTTACGCTACTTTCTGCATTGTCTGTCCCAGGACCCTCCAGATCAGCACTCTCCTTCCAATGGTAGTCATGTGGTACTTGTGACCACCAACTGCAGGGCCACTCCAGGTACTCCAGAGTCAGCTCATTACCCACACCCAGCCAGTCAGCATGGCCTGTCAGCATTTGTCGACCCTCATCTCTCAGCCAAAGCAATGAGCCATGGATGGACAAGTGCTAGGCAGGCTGGCGGAATAGCCAACACCTTTTCCCACTGAGATTGCTGGCTACAGGGTGAGGGAGGCCTGGAGCTGCTCAGACCAGCACATGACCAACAACTCATTCATCAATCAAGACAGCACACAGGGAGACAGAGCTGAGACAGGCAAGAAAGATCACATTCTGAAGATGTAATGAATCCTTGAATACAGCTGCATCTGAGGGAGTCTACTCTTGAACTGTTGGGCCAATCAGAGCTCCTCCCTCCCTCCCTCCCTCCCTCCCTCCCTCCCTCCCTCCCTCCCTCCCTCTTCTATTTTGGCCTGGCTTTCTAGTGCTTGCAGCTGAGCATCACAAACTTCCTTAGGAAAGAGCCTGAGACACATGGAGACACTGGGCACAAAGCTAAGGGAGCAAGTGGAGGTCTGTATCTGTCACTTCCAGGTGTGTGGTCTCTGCAAGCCACTGTCCCTCCTGGACTTCAGTGTCCTTGAGCAGTGGACCAGGTGACTTCTTGGGACACTATGGCCTCTGAGAACACACTGTGACTTTCTTTGCTGCTACCCATTCATTCTGCATAAACGCCACTCTTAAAGAGGCTCAGCACAGCAACTCCATCGAGCTGGGCTGACACACTGACACACTGACCCAGAGATCCTGCTGATCAGGGACCCAGGCCTTATCTGGATATGACACCTGTAACATTTGGTGACCAAATAATAATAATAATAATAATAATAATAAACAACGAAATTAAGAAAAAAAGAGTAGGAATCCCAGCAGTGTAGCCTTGATCCTGTAAGTCCCTAGGTTCGACTACCTATTTCTGGAAGATATAAGAGAGACCCGCTATGACACCATGAGGTTATTACCAACTAAAGCCAGTGTGGAGCACTCTGTGGGATAAATGATGTCATTAACAGTCAACAATTAAACATATTTCGAAAAGGAAGGAAGACAGCCATTCTAAATTAAACTAAGTTTAAGAGTTTTCAGGGAGTGGAGAGATACTGAGGTGGTTCAGAGAGATGATTGTTCTTCCAGAAGTCTCAGGAATCACATGGCTGTTCACAATATCTGTGACTCAGTTCGTTAGGGTCTGAGGTCCTCCTTTGGCTTCCTCAGGTACCAAGTATGTATAATACATACATGCAGGCACAACACCCAAATACATAAAGTAAAAATAAATCTTTGTGTGGGGGCGGGCAGGGGCTCTCCATTTAAAAACAGGGCAAGAATATGAAATAGGCTGCTTGCCTGGCATTCATTCTCAAGATCCCAGGTTCGAGCCCCAAGCACTTAATAAATCGGGCTGGTGGCATATTCCTATAACCTCAGCACTCAGGAGGAAGAAGTAGAAAGATCAGAAGTTCAAGGTCACTCTAGGCTACACAATGAGTCTGAGGCTGGCCTGGGCTACACAGTGAGTCTGAAGCTAGCCTGGGCTACACAGAGCACTGTCTTCAAGAAAACAACAGATTAAACAACACGGCTCTGAAGCCAGACTGGGTAGGCAAATCTTAGCTCAATGCTTCATTGCTGTTTGGTCCAGGACAAGTTACATACTGTCTGTGTCTTGGTTTCCTCAGCTACAAAGTGTGACAAAAATAATGCCTGACTCACCGATAGTCACCATCACCGTGAGAACTGAATGAGTCTAAACAAATAAAGTGCTTAACTGTGCCTAACTCTCAATGGCCACTCAACACACAGCAGCTGCTGCAGTCATCACCACTGAGCCTTGTCCCAAGTTCCTCAGAGGACCGGCATTCTTAGCAGCATCTTCCACTCAATGCCAAGGGAGAAACTGAGATGCAGACAGGATACCCTGACTGCAGCGAACGCCCACCGAATGCTCTGGGAACTCAAAATCATATTCACTTCCCAAGTCCCAGGTTAGATTAGAATGGGGTTCTCAGGGCCTCCTGAAAGTAGACAATTTCCCTCCCCAGCCAAACACAACCTGAGCCATAAAAGAATCCACTGAGAGGGCACTAGAGAGAGGCGACCTCTAAAACTGGGTTAGTAAATCACAATGCCTTCCTGTTCTAAGAACAGCACTTAAAATAGAAGCATGAGGGTGAGCCCAGCACCTGCAACACGGCAGGCTACTGTCAGTGTTTTCTCAATGGACTGAAGAATGAAGGAATTCAGAGCAATGCCGATAAAGCCCGGCCAGGCCTAGCTCCTGTTTAGTCCCAGGCTGGCTCTTTACAAATGGCTAGGAAGTAAATCAGATCAGAAACTATTACCAATCCCCAAAGGAACCCAGAGTCTCCCCTTCTGAGGGCGGGGAAGGTTGTTCATCTTCATGTACAAAGAGCTCATAACAATTAATATGCACTGGATGGATGTCTGTCCTTCTGGTACGTGGGGGGTGTCTGGTGTGTGGTACGTGAACGCCAGCAATGGAATAATGGCTGCAACTCCATCTCTGCCTTCGTGGAACCTTGCTGGGGTAACAGTGGACAGGCCGATGCTACTGCTAATGGCTGACAGTCGATGGCTGTCACATACATACACGTGAAAGTCAGACATTGACTGCTCTCCCCGTTCACTTGTTTGTTTGACACAAAGTCTCTTACCGGAGCTGGAGCGTGCCAATTTGGCTAGACCAGCTGGCTAGCAAACTCCAGAGATATCTCCTGTCTGTGCCTCCCGAACACTGGGGTTTCAAGTGTGGACTACCAGGCCCAGCTTTTACACAGGCCTGGGAAATCTGAACTCGTGTTCTAATGTTTTCATAGGAAGTACTTTACCTACTGGGCTATCCCAGTCTACCCCCAATGCCCTCAACCCCAATTCTTACAAATCTTGATGGTACCTTCCTCTATTTCCTCTGGAGAATGAGAAACAGGCTCAAAGAGGAAAGTGATTTGCATGCAGCTGTGTCAGGGAAGGGTAAAACCAACAGAGAGACCGAAAGGCAACATAGGAAATAACACCCAAGTTCTTCAACCTGGATCTATCCACTTTGGGCCTCAGTTTCCAACTTCCCCTGTAGTTCCTGCATGTCATTCTGTCACTGGAAGGCTGGGTACCTTCTGTCCTTCAGGCATGTTCGAGATTGTCCCCTTGCCTGTATGGGGACATTCCTTCTCCTGATAGTTCTAAAGGCTGGCCCTGGGAAATTGCACAAGCCCTTTCTTCCCAAAGTGTGCCTAAGTTACCCACCCCTGAAACCGACTTAGGGTGCTTCACAAGCCTGACTTGTGCCTTTTTCTCCTCCATAGTCTCCACAGGGCCCACACACAGCCATACAACTATCAGACTTCAATAAATATTATGACTGACTAGCAAGTGAGTGGTTGGAAAAGAGGAACCGGGTAGCGATTAGACTCCGGCAGGGTGTGTACGCTCTCAGGATGGTCTGACATTCAGCAGGCAGGGCAGAATCGCCTACTTGATTCTCCCAGATAAGTCACCTCCCTTGGCCTACACCACTTCACAGGCTGACTCACTCCAGTTGCTCTCCCAGTCTTGAGAGGAAATTCCTAGTGCTGCACACTCAACAAAAAGTAGAGACTTGGCAGGGCAAGCGGCATGCTGGGAAAAGGAGGCCGTGGTTCCGGGCTCAGAAGTGGCGGGATTTTTTGTTTCCGTCCAGCAACTGAGTTTCATTGAGCAAGGGTGTGGGTGGATGATGGAGAAGGCACGGGAGGGAAGGGGGCGATGCTTCGGCTGGAAGGGTGGAAACTGAGCCGTTTGCCTTGAGAGCTGCGTTCCGTCATCATGAATGGCCCAGACTTTCTTATACAATCTGCAACTCAAGCCAGCTGTGATGTGTGTCAACTCACTTTGTGTCTCTAAACCTTAATATTCTAGTCTGGAAAATGGAGTCAAATCTGTCAGCCCTCTTTTCCTCCTTCTAGTTAACTCTTCGGGTTAGAAAATAAAATACACTGTCTTCACACTACGTAAATGTGACCTAATACCTTTGGCCTTGTGTTTCCCCTCATGCTGGAGCAGGCTACTTCAAAGGCCCACATGGGCTCGTTGGTCCAGTTAAGGACAAGGGACCTAAAGATAGACACCATTTCATCTGAACTTAGCAAATGACTAAGCTCACTAGCTTTTCCTTCCCCCTAAAGCTCTGGGTCTATTAAAAACTGGCTCGGATGACTCCTACTGGCACAGCCAAGGTGAAGTCTTGACCAGAGGTTTCCAGGGATGCGCTGATTTCCCTTCCAGCCTCCTTTTGGGGCAACTCTGCCCATTCAGCGGTTCCTAATGTAAAAAGAATGGACTACGTAGAGCCTGCCGGCTTCCTTACAGGTCACCGCTAATGTCCTGTGACAGGCCCTTGGCCCATCCTTCCTCAATGGTCTGGCCATCCTGAGAGTCCGCTCCATTAACAAAGTGGGTCTGGGACAGCCCTGGCGACTAGGGAGCTGTGGTCCCAGCTCTTGCCACAAGGGCCTGGGCAGGAAAGGACCAGGGCCCTTCAGGGTGGGCAGGAGTGGAGTCCCGACCCCGCCAAAGCTAGAGTACCCACCTTCTGCTCGACGCCCTGCAAGCCCTGGCCCAGCTCGTCCCTCTGACGGGAGAAGTCCTGGTGGCCACGCCGGACCTGCTGGACCTCCTCCAGGACGTGATGGACATACCAGCCCAAGAAGGCGGCCGCCGCTACCAGGGAGAGGTAGAAGAGAAAGTTGAGCAGCCGGCCAAGCCTGCGCGAGCAGGACGCGGAGGACGCGGCGGCGGCGGCGGCGGAGGATCTGCCGCGGTGGCCGCCCCGGTGCGCCTGGTTCTGCGGGTGCTGCGGCGGGTGCGGCGCGGGCGGCTGCGGCTGCGACTGCGGCGACTTCTTCGCCACGTCATCCGCGCCGCCCGACGGGTGGGCGCCCTTGTCCGAGGGGCTCGCGGCGCCGTGGCCGCCCTTGGAGCCCCTTTGTTTGGCCGAGGGCATGGCGGCGGCGGCGGCGGCGCGGCGGGATGGGCGAGCGGGGCGCGCGGCCCGGGACGCTGGCTCCGGCTCCCACGGGGACTGCGCGGGCGGCACGCGGGCTCGGCGGCGTCGGAGCGGCCGGGAACGTGGGGCGACGAAAAAGGAGGCCGGCCGCGGAAGGAGGAGGGGGCCTGGCTCCGCTGCCGCCGCCGCGGCGCCGACCCCGCCTCCCGGGAAGGGAGGCCGAGCCCAGCCCGAGCGCCTGCCACGCAAGCGGGCCGCCGCCCCTCCTCCCTTCGCCGCGACCCCGCGGAAGGCGGGCGGAGCCCGGCGGGGCGAGGCTGGGCGCGGCTGCTCGGATGGCCGAGCCTCCCAGTGCCCGGGCTACCTTCGAGGGGAGTCAGCGTGATGGGGGTGCCCTTGAGCACTGTTCTTCGTGCGATCCCCACCTGGGCGGAGGGGAGCACAAGGGGGCGCGGAAAGCTCGTCTCTGGAAGGTGGGGACAAGACCCGGACTGGACGCCCTCCTTGCCCACTGCTTTCCCAGGAACATTCCTCCTCTAAGGCCGCCCTGCAGCCGGGCCTGGCCTTGTCTCTTCCCGAGGATTTTTAGGCTCGAAGGACTCTGCATCCAAGCACCTTGGGTATGAGCTACGACTTTTCTGTCCTAGGGAATTGAGTTACTGCCCTCTTTGCCTAGCCAGTAGGCTGTATGTAACACTCCCAACGCCCTCGGTTCTCTTTCCGTTGGGGGTGTCATAAAGTCTCTCCACAGCTCCAGTTCCTGGCAGGCTCTGGGTTGAGTGTAGGGAAGTCACCAGCAGCACCACACTTAGAGGGACACATGTCGAGGTTGTCACTTCCACGTTTGTGAAAAAAGATATAACAATGCCAGGCCCTGTGCTTATCAGTTTGTATGGGCTCTGAAACCCTAGCAAAAGCCTTGAAAGGTTGGGATTATATTTGCCCGTTTAATAGGAAACACACAGGCTGAGCCTCAGCCCCAGCAGAATGCCTCAAGGTCACACACAGCGGTGTTTTGAACCGTCTGCTGATGCTTCTGAAGCCGCGGGTGGGTCTTCACTTAGGACTGGGAGGGAAATTAGGACCTACTATCAGATCAGATTCATTGGTAGTAGCGATCTGGGCCTTTTCCCCTGCACCTGGCTCCTGCAGTCTTAGTGTGTGCCTGGCAGAAATGGGGACACTGTTTCTTCTGTCTGTAACTTCCAATCTTCTTCTTCTTCTTCTTTTTTTTTTTTTTTTTTTTTTTTTTTTT
>JANHMN010000021.1:6248267-6298526 GCA_030674055.1 Rhabdomys pumilio
TTTTTTTTTTTTTTTGGTTTTTCGAGACAGGGTTTCTCTGTGTAGCCCTGGCTGTCCTGGAACTCACTTGGTAGACCAGGCTGGCCTCGAACTCAGAAATCCGCCTGCCTCTGCCTCCCAAGTGCTAGGATTAAAGGCGTGCGCCACCACTGCCCGGCACTTCCAATCTTCTTAGAAGGGGAAAAAAAAATTAGAAACAAAACTTAAGTCTTTCCCATGTTTACCACCACTTCCATACTTTGGCTGTCACATGCCTGATACCCCTCTTGAGATAAGTATTTGCAAGGAGACACTCCACATGCAACTTTACAAGGGCAAAACTTTGCTGACGGCCCACTGTGTGCCAGAGAGATGTCTGTCCATTGCTAGAAGCACCTTCCTTGAGGACAACCTAATTGAATCTCATTCTTTTCGTAGCTCACCTTTAAAATCTGAATGGGCACATATGTGCCTGTGATCACGGGATCTGCTTTACAGGGCGGGGTGTGTGTGTGTTTGTGCGCGCGCGCACACACACTTTAATGTTTAAAAGGCCAACACCTAAGAACCGAGACCATAAATGTAAAGCAAACTCAGAAAAGCAAACCTTGAGCTGTACACAGGGTAGAGAATGAGTGTCATTTGGAGACTGGATTTGCATAGTGGGAGAGCAGGAAGTCTGGTAAGCCCAGGACACCTGTCTTCACTGGAAGGGTGTGTGCTGCATATGGAGCTGAGCTTGAAAGAACGGTTGCTGATTGCAAAAGGTCACAAAAGAAGGTCACAAAGCAAGCAGGAGAGTCACTGCTATCCTGGGGAAAACAGAGAAAATTAAATTTGGGCCAGAGTGTTCTCTAGTGAAATCATTTACTCTAGACAGTAGAGAATGCCCCTCCAGTGGGCTGAATTGCAGGAGATATAGCAGAAACCTGCTAGTTCAACAAAACACAGGATTCCTCTGCATAAAGGACTGAGAGACAGAAGATGACTGTCCCAAGATGTCCAGGACTACCTTGCTTAAAAACCATCTCAGTTCAAGGAGTGATTAAGATTACTGATGTGCGAACGGAGACCTTCTCCTCTGTCATCTGTGTAAGGAAACAGGCAGGGTGCTGGAATCCAGTCAAGCTCTGGCCTGCAGGCAGGCTGTCTGATCTTTGAGCCATGGCTTTGCCATCAAATTCTGTGACCTTGAGGAATGGACTTAACCCGTCTGGATTTCAGGGCCACCTTCTCTGTAAAGCACATTTCTAAAGCTGCTTTTTATTATGACATTAATCTGTTCCTTAGAGAAAGCTGTCATTTATTCGTTAGTGAAAGTGATCAGTGATCAGTGATATTTAGATTTTTTTAGGAGTTACATGTGAAGGCTGGGATGGGAATGGGAGGGTTCTCTGGTTTTCTCCTGTGGTGCACTGGGAGAACAGTGGGTGACAGGTTAGAGCGATGGCTCAGTTGATAAAGTGCTTACCTTACAAGCACACAGACCTGCATTTGACCCCCAGAACCCATGTTAAAGGCCATTCCAGGACTGGGAAGATGAGTTGATGGATAAGAGCATTTGTTTCACAAGCGTGAAGACTTAAGTTCAAGTTCCCAGGACCAACATAAGAGGGCAGGCATGGCTGCAGGAGAGTGGAACCCCAGTGCAGGCCCGGGCAGGGGCGGGCAGGGAAGGTGGTAAAGAAATGATTGCTGGGGCTTGGTGGCTGCCTCTTCAGCTCCATGTTCACTGAGAGATGCTTACCTCAGGAGATCAGGTGGAGAACAGTAAGGCAGAATACCTGAAATCTTCTCTGGCCTTAACATGAAAGTACATACCACACACACACACACACACACACACACACAGCGGTGGGGGAAAACCAGTGGATATAATACAGTGGTCAAGACTCTTGGATAATAAACTGTCTTGGGGTCACATTCAATTCTAGAACCGTCTGTAGAACATGATGTCCCCGAATTTCAGTGACTTCATCTATCTACTGAGACAATGAGAGTTGGTTCACCACACTGTGGAGACTGCAGGGGAGATACCATGTGACGCTGGTTTCATAGCAAGGCTCTGAGAAGAAAGGGTAACTAATGCCATTTGCAGAGCCACCGGGGACACACAGACCTCCACAGAGCTTCACAGAGCTCCTGTGTCCAGATTTCAAGGATTGTCTTTCATCGTTGTTTCTGGGAGCTCCTCACACCATATGTGGCTCCCAGACCACATGCTATGATGTGTTTAAGTTTAAAAGGCAGTCAGTGTTCTCTGAAGTAAGCTATTTGGTTACACCATAGGAGGAGGGGACCTGCCCGGAGTCGGCATGGAAGTAAACCTTGTAGAAACGGGGATTTCTAGAGATTTCCATCCTGCAGACTTTCTGTATGGCCACAGCTTGCATCCAAGGGATGTTCCCTCCATCCCTTCTTCCTTCCTTCCACCCTAAAGTGTATGGTTGAGGAGCCAGACACATCTCTCCCAGACATGAAGCTCTTCCAGGATGCCTTCAGACACCCTCATGCTGCACGGACTAAATTATAAGCTTGTGTTCTAAAAGCCTGTAGTCTTTTTGGTTTCCCACATCCCAGCCAGGATGCCTGAGGAAAGAACACCCAGGAATGTCAGTTGCTTCCTCTCTGCTCTGAGATGATATGGTCCCCAGAAGCGAAGCCACAGGTCCCCAGTGCTTTACAGAATCATAATTCTCCTTTGGAGACCTAGGCCCACCCATCTTTCCATGCAACTTAGCAAACCTTTGTGGTGTTTCCTTCACATGGTACCCAGCACCTCCCCCTTCCCCAGAGCTTATTCTGCTCAAAGCTGCTGCATCTAGGTAACTGAAGTAACTCCCAACCTGGCCTTTCTATTTAAGGATATGAGGTCCTATTGTCTGTTCAGGATGAAAGTCAGCATATCTCCATTAAAGTGCAAGTCACATTGTGTCACACTTCTGTCCCAGCCCCTCCTAGGACTTCATGTAGCTACACTGGCCTCTGCATCCTCAGAATGCCAGGCATCTTACCACCTAGGGACTTTTTGTTTCCTGGTTCCCTTCTTGTTGCCTAGTTAACCTTATCTCCTTGACTGTCTTCTTTGATTTATTTTTTTTAATATTTATTTATTTTCATGTGTGTTGGTGTTTTGCCTGAATGTCTGTGTGAGGGTGTCAGATCCTCTGAAACTGGAATTATAGACAGTTGTAAGCTGCCATATGGGTGTCAGGAATTGAACTCAGGTCCTCTGAAAGACTAGACAGTGCTCTTAGCCTCTGAGCTATCTCTCTAGCCCTGTTTTATTTTAAAGGTCTCTTTGTTCTGTATGAACTGTTCTCTCTCTCTCTCTCTCTCTCTCTCTCTCTCTCTAGCATTTTGTTCTTATCTGTTTATTCTCACAAATTTAAGCTCTGAGCTCCATGAGTAAAAATATTACTTTATTCATTTGTCTATCTCCAGTGCCTAAATGATGCCTGGCATATAGTAGGTGCTCAATAAACATGATTATCACACTACTAAAATCCCTCTCTGTAAGAGCCAATAGATGGGGAGTGTGTGGTAAAAATGTTATGTATAGGACATGCCTTTGCACTCATGAACTCATAGCAGCTATGGTTACCTGTACAAGATCAAGCTAGCCCAAATATGGGCATAGATGGGGAGGTGCTCTCTAAGCCCCTTAATGAGGAACTATTGGCAGTTGGTAGTTGGTTGGGGCTGTTTCCCAGGGTTGGGATGGCTCCACACCCATGTACATATGGGCAACACTTATTTGACTCAGTGGGTTTCTTAAAAGGACATGAAATTTCAATGGGAGAATCTACCAGGAGCTAGAAGGCATAAAATCAAGATACTTTTTATTAAATAATCAAAGAATAAATAATGTTTTTGTGTTTTTGTGAAGAAGAAAGCTCTATGAACACCAACATTCATCTCTCTCTGCTTCCTGATTGTGGATACTATGTGGCACACTGCCATCATGACTTCTTAAACTATCCACCAGAATGAATCCTTCCCATCAGATGTTTGACCTCTGTAACAACAACGACAACAAACCTAGTTAACACAAAGGGATTTCCCTGGGATACACTGGGCTGAATAACTAAAGGCATGAGGTACAAGATCAATATATACAAATCTGGGGACTGCAGAGATGGCTCTTACAGAGGACCTGAGCTCAGTTCCAGGCACCCATGTTGGGTGACTCATAACTTTGTAACACCAGCTCCAAGGAGATTCAACTGCCTCTAACCCCAGGGAGCACCTGCAGTCATGTCCACACACCTTCGCAGAGATACATAAAATTTAAAATGATTTTAAAAAACTTTTAAGGGACTGGAAGATGGCTCAGCGGTAAGGAACACGCTCTTTCAGAGGACCCAGGTTTGGTCCCACATGCAGCTTTCAACCAGCTGTAACACCATGAGATCTGACCTCTTCAGGCACCAGGCATATATACATACATGCATACATATGACATACATATATGTATACACAAACATATACACATACGTACATACATATAAAACATATACGGAAAACGAATAAATCTAAATTTTTAAATAAATCTTTAAAAGTAATCAGCCATATTTATATATACTGCCAGTGAAGAATAAGCTTTCAAAACCAATAAACAAGTAAAGTCCATCTAGGGTCTTCCCTTTGATAATACATGACATCATGCAAATCCATCTATCTAGGGTCTTTGCTTTCATAGACAACTACAGGGAAGAATGGCGGGAGGGGGTAAGGAAGCCCGCAAGGATAACCTCCCAGACCTTCCATGTGATGATGGGGAAACTGGCCAGAGTGCTGATGGCAGTGGAGCAGGTGACCCTGGTGCTGATGGCAGTGGGGCAGGTGACCTTGGTGCTGATGGGAGAGGGATGGGTGACCTGGTGCTCATGGGAGTGGGATGGGTGACTTTGGTGCTGATGGCAGTGGGGTGGGTGACCCTGGTGCTGATGGAAGAAGGATGGGTGACCTGGTGCTCATGGGAGTGGGACAGATGATCGTACTGTTGATGGGTGGGACGGAATGCTGCTGCTCATGCCAACCACCATGGCTGTGACAGTGAGAGGCCGAGGGCTGACACCACAGGGCTGAAAGGAAGCTGTAGTGACTAGCCCATGCCTTTGGAACTGGTCACTCTTCCTGGTTGCTTACTGCACACCAACCTCCATGGCAGGAGCTGGGCGTGCAGAACTTCCTTCCAGACTCAGTACATCTCTGAGGAAGGTACCACAGTACTGATACAGCTTACTGATGGGTATAAACAACTTACTCAAGGTGACATAGCTTGAGAATTGTGGTGGACAGCTGGAATCCTGGTGACTCAGCCTACAGTTACAGTACCACACAAATATAGAGACCTTTGTGTAAATAGCTGACCCAAAGACATTTGATTCTCAGATAAGATCCAGCTGCTTCATGCTGCCAAGTGCCCCACACTGGGAAGGGAAAGGAAGGGGAGGGAAGGGGAGGGGAGGGGAAGAATGAGGTAAGAGGGGGTAGGGGAATGAAAGGGAAGCTCACCTCAGCCTCCAGTGGTAATTCGCTTCTGTGCTGCTCCTTCTTAAGACATAGTAGTGGGTGTGTCATAGGCAGAGAAAGACTGTTCTGAGAACCACTGGATGAGAATGGCCCTTCATATCCTTCACATCTAATTCCTCCTCTTCTTCTTCAATGTGTTTCTTCCTTTAGCCCCTTCCTGCCCTTTGTAGAGCCAACCCTGTTTTCCCAAAGTTGCCCTGATTTGCCATTCTCTCCAGGATTCAGCTTGTTGTTTTTCTTGCCTCCACTCCCAACTCAATTAAAATGTCCCTCAAACCACACAGCTCCAGCTCCCAGGTAAACCCTCGCACTCATCATGGCCTGTCAATCATTCCTGTTTACTCACTGCTAGCTACTCCAGAACGAGCCTGTGGCCTCTTCCTTCTTTCGTCTCCAGAGCAAAGTGGCTGTCTTATGTGGGGCTTCTATTGCTGCAACAAAACACCAAGACCAAAAAGCAAGTTGGAGAACAAAGGATTTATTTAGCTTACACTTCCATTTTGCTGTTCATCACCAAAGGAAGTAAGGACAGGAACCCAAGCAGGGCAGGAACCTGGAGGCAGGAGCTGATGCAGAGACCATATAGGAGTGTTGTTTACTGGCTTGCCTTCCTATGGCATGCTCAGCTTGCCTTCTTATAGAACCCAGCCTTCCCACGATGGGTTGGACCCTTCCTCATCAATCACTAAGAAAATGACCTACAAGCTTGCTTATAGCCTAGTCTTTTGGAAATACTTTCTTAATTAAGGTTCCCTCCTCTCAGATGACTTTAGCTTGTGTCAACTTGACACAAAACTATCTAGCACAAGTGGCTCATCTGAATATGAGACAGTCAACATAGGATTGATAGAGGGATGTATGTATGTATGTATGTATGTATGTATGGGTGGGTAGATGGATGGGTGGGTGGGTAGATAGATAAATGGATGGTGGGTGAATGGATAGATGGATAAATGGTTGGGTGGATGGAAGGATGGGTAGATGGATAGATAAATGGATGGATGGGTGGGTAGGTGGATGGATGGATGAATAAACAGATGGATGGGTGGTTGGGTGGGTGGGTGTGTGGGTGAATGGATAGGTGGGTAGATGATTGGATGAGTGGGTGGATAAGAGGATAAATGGATGGATGAGTGGCATATAAGTTTGCCCAAGGTTCTACAAATCACACACCACAGAGTGTCTTGAATGATGAATATTTATTTTCTCCTGGTTCTGGAGGCTAGAAATAAAAAATGAGGGCACCAAAAGATTTGCTTCTTCTGGGACCCCTTTTCTTGGCTGGTAGATGGTTGCCGTGTCCTCTTCTGACCTTTGCTTTGTGCACATGTGTCTCTTGGTCCCTCTGTCTTCTTTTGATAAGGACACTAATCAGGTTAAATCATGACGTACTCTAACAACCCCATTTTCATTTAAACAACCCTTTAAAGACAGTCTCCAATGCAAACACATTGGTGAACACTCTTTGTACAGTCGCTGCGTAGGTACTAGAGATACCAGAGGGCTTCGGTGTATGAATGTAAGAAGATAACTCAGCCCACAACTGATGGACAAATAAAGATAACAGTAGATGATCTAGAATACTAACCTAGTTTTCAACATCCTCCACTGTCAGGTATTCACCCTTTAAATGAAGAGAATGCCAGGACTTTGAAAGTCCAGTGGAAGTGGGTATTATGTGTAAATGCAATGATTTATAGGAGATTCAAACAACTCATTGTAAATATGTATTTTTAATTTAACAAAAACCGAATAGAAGAGGTAAGCAGACAGGATGGATTCCTAAGAAATTAAGGCAGAGAATTAACTATAAATCCTCCCCACACAGGAATTTTATCCTGCCCTGCCTTACTCAAGTACCCATTGTAATCAACCCACAATAGAAGAGGGATGGGGTTAGGGTGTGGGGATCCTGCCTCCATGGCCATCTGAGGTTCTAAGGAGTTTGCCAGCTCTTGGCCTCCTGCTTCCTGCAAGCTCTCCTTTGTTCAGGTCCTTCTTCCCAGTCTGCCAGCCTGGGAGTCCCACTGCCTCCTTCTCTGGAAAAATGTGGTTCCAGAATGCCCTTCTCTTTCCCCAGGTGGGTCCCCCGACCATGTGGACCTGAGCAAAAGTGGTGATCGTGTCTGGGTCTGTCTGATCCTGTCTGGAGGACACTGTGTGTGGTTCTGGTTAGTTGTCAAACCTCTCTAAGCCTCACTTTTCGTCATTCGTAAAGTTGCATGACTATCTCCCAGGACCTGTGAAACGTCATAAGTATTAAAAGGCCCATTGTGGCTGGGCAGTGGGGACACACACATTATCTCTGTGAGTTTGGGGCTAGCCTGGTCTACAAAAAGAGTTCCAGAACAGCCAAGGCTACACAGACAAACCTCATCTCAAAAACAAAAACGAACAAAAAAGTCCATTGTAAGGTTTACACACACACACACACACACACACACACACACACACACTTATGTTATATAGTGCCAATCAAGTAAGTCCAGGCCTCTAGAATTCAGAAACTACCTAAATATATTTGTGTGTGTGTGTGTGTGTGTGTGTGAGAAAGAGAGAGAGAGAGAGAGAGAGAGAGAGAGAGAGAGAGAAAGAGAGAGAGAGAGATGTAGCCTCCCTACACTGGGATTCACAGTCCCTGGAGCCTGGAGTCTAAGTATTTGTGAAGTGGCCAGCATGCTCTGTTTCAGTTACTATTATCTTATCTCTCCCCACAGCTCAGCCCTCTGGGGCTCGATGTTTGCTGAGCTATCTTGCTGCTTATCACTGGGTACATATCACACATACTGAGGAAGCATTTCTTCCATTCAATTCCTATAGAGACTGAGCACATCTGATTGTCTGACCCAGGAGAGGGGATTACAGGAGTAAACAAAACAGTCCAAAGTCCCTGGCTTCTGGGGTTCTCAGGCGAGCAACTGAGCCTAGACAATAGAACAGCCATCGAATAAGGGGATCCAGGCAGCACCAAGTGCTAGTTGGGGCAAGAATAGTGAAAAGGGCAGACTGCGTGGGTATGGGTATGTGGTCTCTCTGTGTCAGAGAGATCACATGGAGAAGGTGAAGAAAAAGAGAAAAAAAAAAAAGGAAGAAGTATGAGGAGGCCCAATCAAAAAACTTACAGGGAACAGGGGCTTCTGGGTAGATAAGAACAAATGCAGAGATCATGTGGTGTGTGGTGTATCCAGGAAACCAAAAAGAGACCAGTCTAGCCAGTCTGTGTGAGCAATTCATTTCATAAATATTTACTGTTTATCAGCTAGAAGGGAGCCGGGCCTGGCACACAGCTACTCCGCATGTCATGAACATTGTCTTTGTAAATTACAGCCACCGTCTCTCTCCCTGCACCACAACACAGTTCCCACATTAGTACTTGGTATTATGAATTGCTCAGAAACCTGGGGAACTGGATCTCACTGCTGAGGCCACCATCCCTAACCACCCATGCCTGTTGTCTTGAAGTTCGGCTGCCCGGGAGACTTCTGTGTCCCTACCTGGGCCTTTTGTTCTAAAGATCCTTAGGTACTTAATACCAGAACTGTATATAAATGTGGGGTGAGGACTCCTTCACTGAGTTTTTGTTCTCTCAGACAAGTAGAGGGAGTATAGGATTGAGGTTTCTAATCCCTATACAGGCCCATGGCTCGCAGCTGTCTGAGCCTTGGGTCTGGCTTCCATGTCGGCTCTGACGGGCTGGCAGCAGGAAGAGAAGTCTGCTGTCTGAAACTTGGATCTGCCTTCCAGAAGGTTCCTGCACAGAAAGTAATTGAGAAGGCAAGGAAATGGGCTCCCCAAAACTCTCAACTTTAATGTGCATTATAGTAACTTGGGGACCTGTCCCCATAGAAAAGATGGAGAGTCACTTAATGCCATCTTCAAGTCTCTTGAGGACTTGGTGACTTGGGATAAACCTTGCTCTTTCCTCACAGTGAGGAATCCGTGTGACTATTTAACTTAAGCCTCTTCAACAAGCCCAGCTAGATCCCCTTATGCTTGCTTCAAGAGCATAAAACATCCTTCATCTTTTGACCTATTTCTTTGATGCCCAGGGAAGTAGTATTGGACAGGAACTTCATTGACAGGGGTTCTCAGACATCCCCTGCAGCTCACGCCCACCCCACAAGCATCCAGAGATATCTAAGTCCTCATCTAAAGCCTAGGCTTTAAAGTGTGACCGGAGTGACAGGAAGGAGGAGGGTGCTTCTCCTACTGTCCCAATGTTGTCTTCCTAGTTTCCTAAAAGATCTCCTCTTCCTGTCTTCCCTCCTCTCTGCCCTTCCTCTCCCCCACTCCCTCTTCCCTCTCCCTCATTTCTGGCACCTCACCAGCATCTGTCTCTACCTAACAGAAAGATTAGAGGAAAAGCAGGTTGGGATCCACAGCTGGATCCAGTCAGGAGTCGGGACCACATGTGTGTGATTTCCGGGTCCCTATCCCTCTCTGTCAGCCACACTGCCTTTTGGATGGATGATCTCTGAGGAACTCTGGTCTGTTATTAATCTCAGCATCAGTATTTGGTGTTAACTTAGAATATTAGACAGCAAGAAAGCCATTTTTAAATGATTTATTGTAGAGATGAGTTCTCAAGTACTTATCGAACAGAAGAGATGTCAATAAATATTTGTCAAAGTGCAGAATGAATATCAATGCCATAAGATAAAGGCTGGTGGATCCCGGTAGAAGGTGTTTTTTCCATCCTTCAGAAATGAGAGTCTTGATTCTGCAAATAGTCTTAAGTGAGGAACTCTCCTCTGTCAGGATGACTTGAGCTGTGTTGCTTTCATAACAGCTGACCTTGGTTCACAGGCCAAGCTGCCCGGGGCTGAGATTATGTTTGTGACTGAACTAAGGTGCCCTGTCACAGAGCCAGGTTCGGCCTCAGCCAAGTATGAATCTATGGAGCTCTGAAGTCAAAGGGTTATGATGCTCTGCAGCTCTGAAGCTGAGGCCTGCATGGAGGTCTGATTTCTCTTTGGGTCTCTGAGGCAGAAGTGTATCTTCTAAAAAGAAAGAGCCTCTGCAAAGGTATCTGAAGCCTCTAGAACCACAGGTCTCCTAAAACACACCTTCTCTCGCTCATCTGAATATGTGTTAACATGATGTCTTCTCTGGAAATACCTCACATCTCTTCATCTGGAAGTTAGTAACCAGGCCAGTCTAGCAAGGGTCAAAGGTTTAGCAGAGAGGAAGACGACAGAATGCATACAGCTGTCAAGAGCTTAGCCAGGTGTTTCATCTTTGCAGTTCCCACTGACTCATCACATGCCTGCTAGGGACATACTTGTGTTAGCCCAGCAGCAGCTAACAATGGGGCTTTGAGGTGTGAACTTTGTGCCAAGCTGGAGGGCTCTTTGCCTGCAATCCTCATGCTCTCTCTAATGGTCCTAAGAGTCCCTTCCTCTCCCATGGAGGGCAGGCTGTGTGCCTCCTAAATCTGTCCCTAAGTTCAGCAATAACCTCAATCCTTCTTGCAACACTCTGCCTACATATTTATCCAGCTTTTTCTTCCATAATTCTCTGTATCAGTAGTACGCACCCTATTGTGGTCTGACAACCACAAAGCCAGACCTATGAATGGTAGGGCCCCAGGTATTAAGTGTCTCTTAAATGTCAACCCTTGGTTAAGAATTACCAAAATATCAGCTCCTTGAAAAGCTGAAACAGGATTGCAAGTTCGAGGCCCACATAGGGTACAGAGCCAGTCCAAAGTTAGCCTTGCAACAGGAAGACCCTGTCTCAAAATTTAAAAATAGTTAAGGACATAGCACAATAGTAGATTTGACGAGCAAACAGAAGGCCCCGAACTCAATCTCTGATACTACAAAGTAAAAAACAGACAAACAGACAAAAAAAAACCCAAAACAAAAAACAAACTAATGCTGGAACTAGAGAGATGTTTTAAAAAGCACTGGCAGTTCTTCCAGGGATGCTGGGTTTGATTCTCCATACCCACATGGCAGCTCAGAACTGTCTGCAACTCCAATTCCAGGGAGTAGGATGAGCTCTCCTGGCCTCTGAAGGCACACGTATGGAGCACAGACACACAGTCAAGATGCCTATACACATAAACCAAGATGATATTTGTTTTGTTTTGTTGGGTTTTTTTTTTTAACTTTTTTTTTTTGGTTTTTCGAGACAAAGTTTCTCTGTGTAGCCCTGGCTGTCCTGGAACTCACTCTGTAGACCAGGCTGGCCTCAAACTCAGAAATCCGCCTGCCTCTGCCTCCCAATTGCTGGGATTAAAGGTGTGAGCCACCACTGCCCGGCAGTTTTTTTTTTGTTTTGTTTTTTGTTTTGACAGAGTTTCCCTGTGTAGCCCTGGCTGTCCTGGAACTCACTCTGTAGACATGGGTGGTCTTGAACTCAGAGATTCACCTGCCTCTGCCTCCTGAGTGCTAGGATCAATGGTATGCACCACCACCACCCGCTGACATATATATATATATATATATATATATATATATATATATATATATATATATATGTATATATATATATATTAACCTTCCCTTTGTTCCAGATGAAAACCAATCCACACCGTTTCCTACACCAAATTTCCTAAGATCCACAGTGCCTGGACAAGTTCTACCTCACTAGCCTACAGACCAAAATTCTGCCTATTGGCATGTCTATGGAGTGAGGGAGAAGGAAAGACTTTAGGCAGTATTGAATGCTTGATAAAATTGCCAGCTACGACCCTTGGCTCACCCCACACATACTAAATAAAAATGAATTGGATAGTAAAGTGTATCAAAGTTTTACACCTAGGAAAACCAAAAATAAATAAAATGAATCATCTCCTAAAATTTTGTGTGAAACTGAAATATGTAAGCATAAATGAAATGATCTGGTCAAAACGGCAAAGCAGCTCAGATTCAGCTACATAAAATGTAAGGTTACAGTTTTTAATAAATGGGGGAAAGCATCTTGGAAATTTTTAAATATGATAGCACAGACAGAAAATATTTGTTAGCATGACATGGCACTAATGTGTTACCGTAAAAAGTTTTCTGGTAGTTTTGGAAATGACTCAGTGGCTACGAGTACTTCCTGTTCTTGCCAAGGACTGGAGTTTGGTTTCCAGCACCCACAGTGGGTGGCTCACAAAAGCCTGCAACTCTAGCTCAAGGAGATCTGATGCCCTCTTCTGGTCTCCTTGGGTACCTGCACTCATATGCACACACCCACACCCAGATGAACAACCATGCATACACACAATTGAAACTAAATAAATCTTTCTTTAGTAAAAAGGAATTCTGAAGGTAGAAGCCTCCCTAGTTTGTTTGCTCTCTCATTTTTTCTGTCTACAGATGCTTGGCCTAAATAATGTAGATGAGTATATTTTTATTGAAGAAATTAAAGTCTAACTTAAAATTCCAGAAGTGAGCTAAAGTCATGAACATAATTCACAAAAGAAAAGATATGATTATTCAACACATAGTATATCAGCAACCTACTTATAATATAAAAATGGAAGCACTCAATGAAACACTTATTATTTTTGCCTACAAAACTAGCTGAGGGTAAAGATAAATCCTAAGAAAATACAATCCCTATCTTTGTAACAGGAAATGCTGTGGAACCATGAAAGGATAGCTTGGTTCCTGGTTGAGCACAGGCCTCAAACTCTGGACCCTAATGCGATGGTAGGTGTTTGGCCTTGCTCCCAGACTCCAAGCTTCTGACACGAAGCCATGGGACTTCAGGTTGAGACTTCTCCATGCCTGGGCAGAGCCCCGCAACTTCTCAGCCCAGCCTGGCACTGTGTGGAGTGAACTCAGCCAAATTCCTGTGCTTCTGCTCCCTGAAGCCACGGTTCCAACCACCTGGGGCTGCAGTCACACAGGATCCACAACTCAGCCCAACAGGACTCACGCCCACGTGCAAGCTACAACCCTGCAAAACACCTCCATGCGGTCTTTGGTTCAAGCACTCTGGAGACAAGAAGAAATGAGAGCAAAGTTTTGGTGATGTTAAGATGGTCACTACATGTGCTCTCTGAAAGGTTCCAGTATTGAAGGAGCAGTCCTTAGCTTGTGACACTGTTGAAAGGTGAACAAGCCATGAGGGCTCTGAACTACTCAGTGGGTAGCATGGATACACTCATCATTTACCAGCACTAGTGGGAGGTGTTAGAAGCTGGGAGGTGTAGACTTCTTGGAGAAGGAGGTCGCAGAGAGCATGCTCTTGAAGAACATCCTTTCCTCCTGTCTTCCTTCTGTCTTACTGTTTCCTAGCTACCACAGTTGCAGCAGCATCCTCTGTCTTGTGGTCCAGGCGTCACGATGTTTAGCATCATCCCACACTTAAAAGCAATGGGACTAGCCAACCTTGACTTTGCTCCTCCAAATATGGTGCTTTGTCATAGTGTCCAAAGGCTAACAAAGAAGTGCTGACTTTGTCACCACCACAAGGCAGCCTTTAGTCCTCAGCCTGTGACAAAAGAAGGACTGGTTAACCTTTCCAGGGATGTGTCAAGCCAGGGCTGTGGCTTCTTTGTTTCTAGCTATGACTCAGTGTGGAGGCAACTCCAAAAGCTGCCATGTCTGGACTTGTAGAAAGTGGATCCATGGCAACGAGGGGTTGGTTTGCAGACTACAGGCTCTGCTTTCCTGGGTTCTCAGCCTCAGTGCACTCATTTCTGCATCCTTCTCCCCACGCCATGACAAAGTGAAAGAGTCAGCCTTTGGTTTCCTGCCCTCACTTGGCTAGGGTGGGCCTCCTCTGCTCTGCAAGAGTCTGTAACTAACCTTTGGTCAGGAACTGTGTAAATTGTCTGCTGCCTCTGAAATCAGCCCTGTTGAAATCTAAAATAGGAATCTGAAAACACTGTAAATTAGATGTTTGCTTTCCTTCCTTCCTTCCTTCCTTCCTTCCTTCCCTCCCTCCCTCCCTCTCTCTCTCTCTTTCTCTCTCTCTCTTTTCTTCCTTTCTTCCTTTCTTTCTGAATAGTCAGTTGTTATGACATAAAGCAGTTGTTAAACATCCCCCAACTTTACTGAAGGAATCCTGGCCTGGATTTTTGTCCATAACAATCCAGAGAATTGAGCATGTGGCAGTGGTCAATGCTGAGCCCACCCAAACCTCATGGGTGACTCTCACACTACACCAGTTTACAGATGAAGAGAGCTTCCTTGGGGGAACTTTGGGATTAAAGGGTTTTCAGCCTCACTTTCCTAACAAAATTCTGCGGCCTATTTGTAGCTAGACACTGTGGAGCAGCCTCCCCTGCATAGCTCCGTCTGGGGGCCTTTCAGCAGGGAAAGGCAGTCTCGTGTGTGTGTGTGTGTGTGTGTGTGTGTGTGTGTGTGTGTGTCTGTCTGTCTGTCTGTCTGTCTGTCTACACTGTATGAGACAGAGCTCAGCAGAAGGCACACTTGCCTCTGACTCCATCCAGAAGCTCAGGCAGAGGCGAAGAGGAAGCCCTGCCTGCCACATGGGAGAAGAAAGAGAAAAAGAAGTGCCCAGGTTTTTGGCAGATGTTCATGTTCCTGGCGAGCTCCTCTTTTGTGCTGCATCTGAAGCTGGGCAGGAAGAAAGACAACATCTCCAGCTTGCTTCCTGCCCTGTGACTTTGCCCACCGGCAAAGCGGACCCATGGGTGCCCAGACCTCTGCTCCATCCCTTCTCTTCCTTCTCTTTGGGGGAGGAGGTCTCTTCAGCTGTCTTGGAAATTATTTTTAGGACCAATCAGGAGCACGAGGACTATTCATACTGACAACGTCCATGTTTTCATTTCTAAAGAAAAATAAAAACTAAAAGGTTTGGGAACAGACCTGTTTACTGCTGAGCTGTTCCGAATAGGAACAAACAACCAGAACTCCTACAAAAGTCTAACATGAAGGGATGACAGTACAGAGTGGGTATAATTTAAATCAGCAAGTGGATTTAATACACTGCGGTGGTCATAAGAGGAAACCTGCCTACGTTACCCAACCAGAAACTTAGACTTAGGGGCCTGCAAAATGGCTCAGCAGATAAAGGCGCTCACCACCAAGCCTGACAATCTCAATTCTATCCCAGGACTGACAAAGCAGGAGAAAGAGAACTGATAACTCCTGACAGCTGTCCCCCAGCTGCCATGTGTACGCCCTAGCACATGTGTTCCTGCCCTTCCCCCCAGTAAATCACGAAGTGAATAAAATGTAATGAAGCATCAGATTTTAATTTTATATTTAAAATGCTGGACAGTACTAAAAGGCCAAAGCAAACTAAGCCACACTTTGTCTAGGAACTGGAAAGATATACCAAATGCCCACAGAGGTTTTCTCTGTGTGGTAAAAGCTGTTATGGGTTTTACTTCTGCTTTTCCCTGTGTTTTCCAAGTTGAGGTTCATAAACTTAAATAAAAATGGATATGATTTATTAAGCATTTCTCTATACCGGGCTTGTGGTGGACACTTTCACAAATCATTTTAGTTGAAATTCCTGGAACCCTTTAAGATGCATACTTCCATTATCTCCGATTTACCCCATGACATTGATACTCAGAGAGCTTAAGTCACCTGCCCAAAGTCACACAGTTGATACATAGAGAGGAGTCAGGATCCGGACCCTCATCTTTCTGATTTTAGAGCCAAAGTCCCCTTTCACCTCAATTTTCTCAATTAAAAAAATTAGATAAAAAATGTATGTAAAATTGTACATATAAAGAATTACATATTAATAGAGGGGCTGGAGAGACACCAACCGTGTCACCAACCATGTTACATACCTATGTACACATATGCTATACTATTGACGTGCCTATACCGACAATCGTGGCATGATTGCTGTGGAGGTAAGCGACTGCTCTCTGATTGGACTTGAGGCCTGCACCACAAGAGGAGATTCATGTCTGCTACTGTAAACAAGCAAGAGTCCCCAGCCCAGGTGTTCATAAGCCCTAGAGGAGAAGTTACTACTATTGTTCTTAAATGAACTAGGGAGCCCCAGAGCAAACTAACTAGCAAGGTTAACCACCAGTAAGCTCTGGATTTGATTAAGAGCCCTTGCCTCAATGAATACAGTGAAAGAATGGTTAACAACGATTCTAGACATCAACCTTAAACCTCCACATGCATGCATACACATGTGCATATATCCACACACGTGTGTCCACACACATGCAAATACCTACACACAGATACCACACACACAGGACAGGACAGAAAGAAGTTGAGGGGATGTGAATAGAGATTGGGTTTCATTAGTGCACACTGCATGCATGTGTGGAAATATCACACCAAACGCCATTAATGTGTGTAATTAATACGTGTTAATAAAAACAAAACAATTCTGGAAATGAGATTATCTTAAGAGTTCAGTAAAGTGAAGTGTAATAAACTAATTGTACCAGTCCCTCTCTGCAGCCTGGGGGAGGGAAGGCCATCTTCTCTCTTCTCTCCTCCCTCCTTTCCTTCTTCCTTTCCTTCCAGCTGCAACCTAAATATCAGCTGCAGTCTCTCCACATCATGAGATAAAACACTAAAATTTCAAAAACAGTGTCTGGAGGAAACTTAAGGCCTTACCCACGATCTCCACACATTGCTTGGAAACATTTTTTTCTGAAGTTTACTATCCCGGCCACATCAGACTCCATGGACCTCTCTCTACACTGAGATGGTCTACCTTCCCGTCTCTGGTTCAGTGTGCCTATACGGGGAATCGTGGCATGATTGCTATGGAGGTAAAAACTCTCAGATTGGACTTGAGGCCTGCACCACAGGAGGAAATTCATGTCTGCTACTGTAAACAAGGTCAAAAGCCAGCAGCCCAGGGAGGTTAATAGGTCCTGGGGAGAAGCTAAGACTATTGTAGTAGATAGAACAGTCTTTCTTCAGTCTCTATGGAAACATTCCCCATGCTCACTTAGAAGGCAGTCTGAATATGTACATATGGTCAGAGACATTGAGGAACTGAAGAGAAACTCAGATAGCCTCAGAGTGAACATAGATATCCTTGCGAAAACCAAAACAAAACATCTCTGGGGCACAGATGTTAGGAAATGTGTTCTCATTGGCTGCTCTGCTTGGTGGGATGCCTCCCTTGGCCATCTCATTCCCTCCCGCCCGCCATTTTACAGGTACTCACCATGCGTGTGTGCAAGAACATGACTGAAGCCTGCATCCTGTCTACTCTGGAATTCTTCAGCTCACACTGGTCCCAGTCTCCAGATTTAGCTGGTGCCCAGCTGGACAAAAGGGTCATTCACTACAGCAGAACCTTCTCCTCTTGAGAGGTCCTTGTGTTTATTAATGGCAAACTTTTTGCCTGTTTTTATTCATTAACTTTGTGTTACTGTAATGAAATACCTACAGCAACCAGTTTAATAAAGAGGAGTTGTTTGTTTAGTTCATGATTTTGGAAATTTAATTCTAAAACCATTGGCCTGTGCCTCTGGTGAGGGTTCTGGGTAAGTGGCTACACCCCAAACCAGGAAGTAGAGAGTGAGAAAGAATGGGGTGACTCTTCACCTTCCCTTTTAACTGCTTGTCCCAAAAACCTAAAGACCTGCCACTAACTTTCACTATTTTTGCACCACCTCCGGATAACGCCATCCTGGGGACAAAGCCTTTATACACGAGCCATCAGTAATTATTCAACATCCAAACGGCAGTATCTGTTTTTCTGTTACACTTAAATATAACATTTAACTGAGAATTTTCTATGATGACAAATAGGAATCTAGGGGCAAAAACAACCCAAAAAACTTGAATACCTTAATTTTGTTTTTTTTTTGTTTGTTTGTTTGTTTGTTTTTTTTCGAGACAGGGTTTCTCTGTGTAGTCCTGGCTGTCCTGGAACTCACTCTGTAGACCAGGCTGGCCTTGAACTCAGAAATTCGCCTGCCTCTGCCTCCCAAGTGCTGGGATTAAAGGCGTGTGCCACCATCGCCCGGCGAATACCTTAATTTTTAAGTCCCTTAAAAACTCACAGTATATAGAAGAAGTAACCCACACAAAGATAGAGACAGAGGACACTGGGATTTAAGGGAATGAAACAACCTATAGATTTGGGCCTTTTCTAGCAGTTATCATAAAAATACTCTGGCTAAAATGCAAGTTAGGGGAGAAATGCAAATTCTAGCTCACAATCCATCACAGCAGAGAAGTCAAGGTGGTAGGAACTTCAAACAGCTTGTTACACCACATCCATAGTCAAGATCGGGGAAAGATCAGTGCAGGTGTACACACATGCATGCTTGCTTGCCTGCTTGCTTGCCTGCTTGCCTGCCTGCCTGCTTGCTTGCCTGCCTGCCTGCCTGCCTGCCTGCCTGCCTGCCTGCCTGCCTGCCTGCCTGCTTGCCTGCCTGCCTGCCTGTGTTCAGTTCCATTTCTCCACTCTTACAGTTTAGGCTCTGCCTAGGGAATGATGTTGCCCACAGTGGACCAGATCTTCTCACATTTATTGGCTTAACAAAGACAATGCCCCACAGACATGCCCACCAGACAAACCATTGTAGATCATCCCTCATGATCTACAATGAAAAATCCTTCCCAAGGTAACTCTAGGTTTTTTCAAGTAGAAATCAGATGTCCCTTAGAAATTCAAAGGTTTGTCATGCAGACATTAGAGTTATTAAAACTATATGCTTATCTGACATTTCTCATATCTTCCTTCTAAAACTTCTCTTTGGAGGCAGCTGCCAAGATTCTTATTGCTTTTCATGATATACAGTATGTGTTGACTGACACCAACCTCATAGCCCTAACTTGGCAGTTGCCCCAATTTGAAAGGTATAAGACATCAGGTCTACACAAACTCTGTACCAGCCTTCAGGGGACCTTGCATCTGCAAGCCTCAGTGGGTTGATCAACAGAGGACACTGAGGGCTCTGCAGAGAAACTGAGTTTGTGCTGAGACGCTCAGGAAAGTCCATTTTCAACTCACGTTTCCTGTTCCCGTTTTTCCTCCTTTCAACATCAAATGTGAAGCAAAGTCCTTCTTTCAGATTCTTTTGAAAGAAGAATCTGTGGTGGGGCTGCCGGCCTCGATTATCACAAAGAATGTTTTGATATCGGTTTCAACAATTTTTTTTCTAACAGAAGAAACTTGTGGCTGTTCTTGGCTTGACTTGAGTTTGAATCTTGATCATGAAACTATTGTCTGCCAAGACAAACTGCTTTATCGTGGCAGTTCTAATGACTGTGGAGCACACGGTACGTGCTAGTTATTATAGTGACTGGCTAAATAGATCTAGTTTGATTTAATGGGAATGAAATATCATTGTCTTTTAAAGGTGATTTCTAGTCTTTGGAGGTTGAGTGTTAGAAATCAAATACTTTTTTTTATTTTATTTTTTTAGGATATTCTAGGAGTCTGCTTTTACCTTAGTGTAATATACTTTAAATTTAAGGTTGTTTTGTTTTTTTTTAATGAGACTCAGACTATGGTTATTTTATTTGGCTTTGACAATTACAATTACACCCCTAATCTACTCTTCTAACTGTAGGCCTGGCTACATCCCAGCACTATACCCCAGATACTTGCTGTTTCTCCTGGCCATGTGCTCATGGTTTCTCTCTCCTCATGGCGCCTTCCTCCTGCTTCATCTTTCCTTTAAATGTAGTTATTATTAAGTTGAGATATTTTAAATCTACGATTGT
This sequence comes from Rhabdomys pumilio, assembly GCA_030674055.1. Classification (NCBI taxonomy): domain Eukaryota; kingdom Metazoa; phylum Chordata; class Mammalia; order Rodentia; family Muridae; genus Rhabdomys; species Rhabdomys pumilio. Next base: position 6,268,373 of record JANHMN010000021.1, read on the forward strand.
TATAACAAGAGATTCTCATTGCAGTGTTTTAGAGCTTGGTGGCAGTGTAAGGGGAAATCTGAATGCCAATAGCTCACGCCCACAGACATTTTGCATAAGGTCATTTCCAAGTCTTGACACATGGCACACCAGCAAAGGTGCTCGTCTTCAGCTACTACAAAATGAAAATGCGAGCACCCGTGTGGCTGCTGGCACCAGACTTGGGACCTGTGGAAGAGCAAAATGCGCTCTTAACCCCCAACTGTCTCTGCAGCAACCCAAGTTCTCTCTGTATAGTGGACTACCTCAGTATCTGTGACAGCAATGAGGAACAAACAGGACGGTCTTGTTATAGAGGCTCAGAAATAGACCATAACTCTTCTGCTAAGAAAATACACAAACAGAAGACATCAGTACAAACCAGGAAACAACCCTCACTGGGCACAAAATCTGCAGGCAGCTTAATTTTGGATTTCTCAAACTCAAGAACTATGAGAAGTGAACTTCTGTTGTTTATAAGCCACATAGTCTGTGGTAGTTTGTTACAGCATCTCAGAAATGCACATAACACAATCAACAGCCCCTAAGTCCTCCCTTACAGCTCCCATGAAAATACAATGTATTCACCTTTCTGGTCAGACACACGATAGGAGTCACGTCATACAGACTACTCTATAACTTGCTTTTTCAACTTGCACATTTTTTCCTGTGTACAAATACAGATCTACACCAGTGCTTCATTGTGTGGTGTCCCGGACAGCTCTGCTCCACGCTTGGGGGCCAAAATGTCCCGGCCTGAGCTGCTGCTCTGGTCTGTGGGTCAGGGTCCAGCAAGAGAGAGAGTGGGGATGAAGGGGAAGAAACATGAAGAAAGGAGACAAGACAGAGGTTCTGATCAAGTCTCTTTTATTGAAGAGAAATCCGGGGTATTTATACACTTTTGACACCTGCCTTGTAGGCATGGATACCATGTGCCTTGCAGGTGGGGATATCATGTGCGCCTTACAGGCGGGTATGGCGTGGATACCACAGTGCGCCTTGAAGCTGGGGGCACTAAACAGCAAAACAAGATATGTGGGAAAAACAAGATGTTTATCAGAGTGTGCTCAGCTGTTGTAGGCTGTTGAAAACAAGTCTCTTGTCAGGGTATATGGCTTGAGATGGCTGCAAGGATGATAGCGGCTTTCTGCTGAGTCTGCTCCCAACAGTGTAGCATGGATACTTTCTGATTGTTGAACTAGTCCTCTGTTTATGGTGTTTTGATGGCCTTTTCCAGCCTGTGGTACAAAAGTGTGTGTGTGTGTGTGTGTGTGTGTGTGTGTGTACACGTGCACATGCATGCACGTGTAGAGGAGGCCCATGATTGACATCCGGTATTTGTCTCCATTACTCAATACCTTCATTTGTTGTGACAGAAGGTATTGGTTACTTTTCTGCTGTTGTAATAAAATATCGTGCCCAGAAGAGACTTAGGGAAAGAGTTTGTTTTGACTTAAAGGTTCCCATGGAATAAGAATCCACCATGGCTGCAAGCAGCAGCATGACGGCAGAAGCAGGAAGCTGAGCACTCACAGCTTGTTCAAGGACAAACAGGAAGCAGAGACAAAGATCTGAGTGACGCTATGAAATCTCAAAGCCCACCACAGCAATGTACTTCCTCCAGAAAGGCTGCACTACCTAAACGTCCCTAAACAGTATCACCAGTCCAGTGTTCAAATACATGAGCCTATGACAGACATTTCTTTGTTAAAACACCACCACACGGTCTCTCACTGAACCTGGAACTAGTTCATTCAGCTAGTCTGCCTGGACCATGATCTCCAAGAATCCTCATGTCTCTGTCTCCATTTTCCAACAATGCAGAGGTTATGGGCACCTGCCTCTGTGCCCGGTTTTTTTTTTTTTTTTTTTTTAACATGGATCCTGGAAAGGGGAACTTAGGTCTTTGATTTTATGCAGTTCGCGTGTCACTGACTGCTCTACCACCTACGCATTCCAGCCTTTTGTTATGGAATTTTAAAAACCATCCATTTCTTCCAGAGCTTTGAATAGCTAGCTGTCTGTAGAGCTTCAGGCTGGTGAAAATGGTGGCTGGCTGGACTTTCCCCATCCTTGCTGGGTCTACAAGCCTCCAACAACCAAGCTGCGTTGGCACACTTGCTCCACCTGGTGGTCACCACTAGGTACTGCCAAGTCTACCCAGTTCCTGGCCTGCCAGAGCTATCAACAAATCTCACTCTCACAATGAAAACTCATCACCCAAGACAAAAGTGGGCTTCTTGTCAGACACAAGATGAGCTTTCCAGGCTCATCTTGTTAACTTCCTAACAGTCAATCTAAATAGCCCTATCCTTATACCGGGTGTCTGCCCACTCCTGTCCTGTGACTGCAGATGAGCTGTATCCTACTAAGCATATGCAAACCTATCTTTCTTGTCCTCTTTGAAGACGTGTGTGTGTGTGTGTGTGTGTGTGTGTGTGTGTGTGTGTGTGTGTGTTGCATGGAGTTGACCCTTTCCCAACAGTCTTGGGATATCCATGGAATTTCTCACACGACAGTTGAAGATATCACCATATCTTTGTCTCTGTCGCTGAACTGGTCCCTTCACTGTGATGGTTCATGTTAGGATCAATGTCACAGGATCTGGAATCATCTGAAAGGTGAATATGCCTATGGAGGATTGCCTGGATTATGTTCACTGAAGTTGGAAGATTCATCTTTGTTGTGGGCAGGCCCATTTCCTAGCTGGGATCACGGATTGTATAAAGTGGAGACAAGACTGGGTAGCACTGCATGTTTAATTTTATCTAGTTCCTGACTGCAGAGGTGACGTGACTAGCTGCTTCAAGCCTCTTCTGCCTTGACTTTCCCGCCGTGATAGAATGTTTATACCTTGAACTGTGAACACAAAGAGGCCCTTTCTTCCTTAAGTTGCTCTTGACAAAGATGATTTTTTCTTTTTAAAGAAAAAAAAAATCACAGCAACAGGAAAAGCAGCTGACACCCAGTGACCCTCCTAACTAAACTGGACAGCACTGTTGTCTTCTGGTCAGTATTTCTTCCCTGACATCTTCCACCATGCCCAGAAGGCTAGAAAGCAAGAGCTAATGAGTGGACATGAAAGATACACTGCACAGGAAGCATCCATTATCCCAAGGGAAGGTAGCCACATGCCTCCTCTTTTCCCAGATGTGAAACAGATGCCAGTGAGGACTGCTCTTGACCAAGAGTCCAGAGGCTGAAGCTAGTGAGTGGGAAGGAAGACACAATCCAATTTCCAGCAGATACACTGGTCAAGCCTAGGGATCATTGGAATGTATGAACCCACTGTTCATCACTAAACAATGGAGGAGCAAAGGATGGTAAGACTTGGATTGCGGTTCACAGCCATGTTCCACTGTGAAGGCAACTGTCTAGCAAACAGAGACCCTCCGTACTTCTTACTTGTGGGGCTGAGAGACTTTACAGTTGGCCTCATTTGGAAAGGGAGAGATTTATGCTTTTAGCAAGTGCCTGCTGAGGAGCTGAATAGGTCAGAGGGTTCTTCTACAAAGCTATTCAGCTACACTGTGTGAGCAAGCAGAAGGCCAAGGGACTTCCTGCTCTTTGCTGTGTAAGCTAGCATGTGTTGGATGTCTGTCTCTTGAGCCCAAAGCACCTGACTGCACTAAGGCAGCCATCTTAGCACTCCTTCCTTCATCCCCTGGTACACCTGTTGCCCTGGCAACGAGTGGTAGTTCCAAGGATGCCAGAGTCTCTGGTTCCCTCCAGAGGTTTTCCTGGTGGCCTTTGATGACCCTGCATTCTTCTTCCTGTACCATTCAGTCCTGTCTAACCTTTTCAGCATCGAGCATTGGAGGCAGAAAGTTGCATCTGAGAGTAAAGCAGGACAGGACATAAAGGGCAACATGCAGCTGATATTCACAACTATGTTCTGTCCTAAGGGACAGGGTCAACAGCATTGGCAGCCACACAGTCCCCATCACCCACAGCCTAGATTCCTGTGACAGGCTTCCTTATTGACTCCTCCTTCACCCACTGTGAGCCAATCTTCAAACACGTAAGTCTTTTACCTCCCTCCACTATCCCAGTGTATAATCTGGTCCCTGGTTGGCTCCAGCCTCTTCTTTCCCAAATCCCCTTCTTCGTTCTGTTTCTTTCCAACTCACTCTCTGTTGTATCCTTGTATTGTTATTGTTATTGTTGTTATTAGTATTTGCATGCATGCTCATGTGTGTGTGTACAAGTGCATGTGCATGTGTGGTATGTGTGTGTGCATGTGGTGTGTGTGTGTGTTTGTGTATGTGAGTGATGTGTGTGTGAGTGATGTGTGTGTGTGTGTGTGTGTGAGTGATGTGTGTGTGCATATGCTATGCACACCAAAGTCAGAGGACAAGCTTTGAGATTAGGTTCTTGTCTCCCATCTTATTAAAGCACAATCTCTCTTGTTTCTGCTGCACAACACATCCCAGGCTAGCTGGTCCATCTGAGTGATCCCTGCTTCATATGTCACTATAGAAATGCTGGGATTACAGAGGTAAGCCACCACATCCAGCTTTTCATGTGTCTCTAAGCATCAAACTCAGAGTATAATGCTTGTGTGGCAGGTGCTTTTAACCCACTGTGGTGGTTTGAATAGGTCTGGGCCTCATAGACTCATGTGTTTGAACCTTTGGCCCATGGAGAGTGGCACTGTTAGGAAGTGTGACCTTGTTGGAGGAAGTGTGTCACTGTGGGGGTGGGCTTTGAGGTCTCATATGCTCAAGTTCTAGTCAGTTTGGAAATCCAGTCTCCTCCTGGCTGCCTTCCAATGAAGGTGTAGAGCTCTCTGCTCCTCCTCCAGCATCATGTCTGCCTGGGCCATGCTTCCTGCTATTGTGATAATGGCCTCTGAAACTGTAAGCCAGCCCCAATTAAATGTTTTCTTTGATAAGAGTTGCTTTGGTCATGGTGTCTCTTCACAGCCATGAAACCCTATCTAAGATACCCATTGAGCTCTCTGCTAGCCCAACCTGCTTCTTGTTGTCACTAAAGCACTGATATTGACTAGGATCAGATGTTTGATGTGTCCTAGAAAGCAGAAGCTATAGCAGGGAAGGGTGGGCCTAGAAAGGCTGGCTCAAGCGAGAGACTATAACCCTACCTCTTCACAGATATGTGTAGACAAAGAACATCAGTCTTTCTTCAACAAGAAGAATAACAGAACCTCTGGCTAGTCAGAAGGTGTGTCAGCCATCCTCTCATAACACAATGAAATACCAGAGACAATTAATTCTTAAAACAAAAGGTTTGTTTTGATTCATGCATGGCTTACAGGACCCTGCCTGAGGCCTCTAGTGAGGCAGGACGCTACAATGGGAGCTTATGGCAAATCGAACTGTTCATGTCATGAGTCAAGAAAGCAAAGAGAGGATGGGGTTGGGTGGAGAGTTGGCTCAGCAATTGAAGATGCTTGCTGCTCTTGCAGACCTGGGTTCAACTCCTAGCACCCGCACCAGGCAGCTCACAACCATCTGTAGCTCTAGTTCCAACATAGCCGACATACTCTTCTGGCCTCCTTGAGTATCTGAATGCATGTGGTACACACACACACACACACACACACACACACACACAAAGGAAGAAATCTTTTTTTAAGAGAGAAAACGGTCGCCAGGCGGTGGTGGTGCACGCCTTTAATCCCAGCACTTGGGAGGCAGAGGCAGGCAGATTTCTGAGTTCGAGGCCAGCCTGGTCTACAGAGTGAGTTCCAGGACAGCCAGGGCTACACAGAGAAATCCTGTCTCGAAAAAACAAAAAAAAAAAAAAAGAGAGAGAGAGAGAGACAGAGAGAGAGAGAAAAAATGGTCTAGGTTCTCAGGCTGTGGGTCACAGGTCACAACCCCTTTGAGGGTGTCAAGTGACCCCTTTGCAGAAGTTGAATAGCAGATAGCCTGTTTATCAGATATTTACATTAAGATTCATAACAGTAGCAAAATACAGTTATGAGGTAGCAATAAAAATAATGTTATGGTCAGCGAGGCTCACCACAACGTGAGGAACTGTATTAAAGGGTTGAAATATTAGCAAAGTTGAGAATCTCTGGTCTAAGACCTAGAATCTTCTTTGAGGACATCTCGAGGTGTCCTAAGGACCTCCCACTAGGTTCCATCTCCTAAAAAGTTCACCTCCTCCCAACAGCACCGTGCTAAGGACAGCATCATCAACACACGGACCTTGGGGAACATCTAACATCGAAACTGTGGCTGGAATTGGTTAATCTCAAACGTCAGCTTACCTCGATTTAGAATGCTATAGAAGATGATTCTGAAACGCCTGTGAGGGTGCTTTTAGAAAGTTATAGGTAAAGGTTAGCCACCCCAGTGTGGGCAGCACCACCACACAGGCTGGGACCCTGGACTGAATAGACATCAGAATTCATCTCTCTCTACTTCTGAACCCTCCTGATGCTCATGTTCCTGCTTTACAAATTCCCCTCCGAAATGAACTATATCCCTTCAAAACCAGGACCAGAAAGAAGTAAGCCCTTCTTTTCTTGTGTTGGTTTAGTCAAGTATTTTATCCCATTGATGTAAAAGGCAACCAATACTGACAGTTGACACAGACCTTTAACAATAACAACAGCCACAGGGACTACTGTGATTCTGACCTATGATACGTGAGGGCTCAAGAACATCTCACGTTCTTTCAGAACTTGGGAATTACATCTCACGAGTGTCACCACCTACATCACATCAAATGTTAGCTGATTAATTAAAGAAGCAAAAAGATATCAAACTGCATGTGTGTGTGTGTGGGGGGGTGTATGTGTGTGTGGGGTGTGTGTGTGTGTGTGTGTTGGGAAAGGCAGCCTTGTTCAGTTAACTGAAGTGAGCAGTGATAGTGATGGAATTAGTAAAGATGGAAGATAGGATGGAGGAGGTTCAGAGGTCAGAGGTCAGAGGTCAGAGGTCAGAGGTCAGAGGTCAGATTTGGTTCATGCCTTCTAGATGGTCCAAGTCCACAGGAGGAATGATGAATGAATAGTTATCAACAGAAGTAAATGAACTCACAAAGAAATTCCTAAACGACACAAGGCCACTTTCACATCCGAGATTTTGATAAACACATATTCAGAGCAGGAAAGTTGAAGGCAGAGGTCCACGGGGAGGACAGAGAAGAGCAGGATTACTTCTAAGTGTGAGTCTCCAGAAGGCTATGGTACGGGCGGTTGTCTGGACTGAACCTTAAAGGATGAGCAGAGATCTGGGGGCCGGCGCCTGCACGTCTGTACATATAGTAAAGCCACAGTTTAGGGAGCCTTAAAGTATAGCAGCAAATATGGTGGGAGTTTACAATAGCTTTAACAGAGGTCTGCCTGTTCTTCAATGTTCTTCCCACCCAAGTTAGAGAGGCATTCATCTTGTGGATATGGACACTAATGAGAGGCTCTAATTATAAAATATGTTGGAAATAACTGTACAAATGCGGAAGCCAGATGAGAGTGGCGGTAATACCGCCACCTGGCTTTCTTTCTCAGGACACCCGCACTGGGAATCCACATGTGGTTAGCTATCGTGAGGCTATGGGTCTGCTGTGCTACCCAGTGGAGGTACTGGGTCTGCTCTCATGGGTGCTACAACCCACACGGGGCTGGCCAGCTTTCCTGCTGTCACATCCTTAGGGCTGGCTCACCCATGCCTTCGATATCAGGGCCAGCTCTAATGTTTTGCCCAGGCGAGGTACAGGACCTGCTCTCTCAAATGTTGTAGCTAGTGAGAGGTCAGCTCTCCTGATCTCACGACCTTGGGGTCAGCTCTCTTGACTGCCTCAGGTGGCAAGGGCGTTTCCCTCTTGCCCATGTCACTTCACATCAGGCGAGAGGTGGTGCCAACTCTCCAGAATGCCATAGCCAGTGAAGGGCAGGGCTAGCACCAGCTCTGCATAGCCATCAGATATCTACATGGTCCCAGGAGGCCACCCAGACCAGGGACATCTTCGTGGTCTTTATTGGTAATATGAGCTATGGATATTGATACAGACCTAGACATGGTCCTCAGAGGCAGCACGGCCTTGGACGTCATCATGGCCTCAGGTGGCAGGGCTGGCCACTCACATCAGGCTGTTCCTCACACACTCACATCTCCAGTTCCACCTCTCCTCACAGTGTTCAAGCTGCTCAGCCTCTCTCTCCTATCTGTTCACCACATACTTACACATTGTAGTGGCTCCTGCTGTGGGCAGGCTACGCGACTTGCAGGCTCCTGAGTGTTCCCTGCCTGCACCATGTGGCACGGCAGGCCGGTCTCTGAGTGTCTTCCAATGTCTGCACTGCGTCTTGTGGCTGCCATCAAAAATTTTAAGTCTAGCTTTCTCCCCCTAGGTATGCATGCAATTTCTTCCTCTGAACTAAGCAAGCTACCTTATGTAGAGCACTAAAAAATTTTATTCCTCAAGACAGTTTCAAGCCACCTCATTCATTAATCCACTTACAGAATATGGATGAAGCCGGGCGGTGGTGGCGCACGCCTTTAATTCCAGCACTTGGGAGGAAGAGGCAGGTGGATTTCTGAGTTCGAGGCCAGCCTGGTCTACCAAGTGAGTTCCAGGACAGCCAGGGCTACACAGAGAAACCCTGTCTCAAAAAAACCAAAAAAAAAAAAAAAAAAAAAAAAAAAAAAAAAAAAAAAAAAAAAAAACCAACCAAAAAACAAAACAAAAAAAAGAATAAGGATGAAAACTCAAATATTATACCAAATAGACAGCCATGTAAAGGATGAATAGATGCAGTTCCTATTGGACAAGGGCCCCTGGGGGACATGGATGTATCCAGATGTGCAAACAACCCGGAAAAGGTATCTATTATATCTGCTACCCCCAAGAGAGCAGGTAACAACTGTTCCCAACATCTTAAACCAGACTATGTGGATACATTCTTACATGAACTGATCAAAATTCAGTTTCCTGACTCTTGGCTCCTCTCCCACTCACGGGGAAAAGGGATTAAATCTGGAGAAGCACACATCATAGACTGAGGGGATTTACGAGAAAGGACTAGAATAGGAACACGCAATATCCTTAAAAAAACAACAAAACTCTACAGGGCTGTCTTCTAAACTTAGGCGACGGGGAAGAAGTTGCAAGAACCGAGAGGAGTGGCCAGATGAGTCAAGAAAACCTGAGAGGTTATGATTCGCAGAAGCATTCCATGGGGTGTGTTCGATGCCGAGGTCAGTCTCCAAACAATACAGGACTTGAGATTCAGCTCTGCATTTAGCAACAGGGATGTTTTCCAGAAGCTTCCTTATTGTTCTCAAATTTGCCTAAATATACTTCTTCCCCAGTCCCTACGGGCTCAAGCATTTAAAACCATACTCTAATGAAATCGGCTCTTTCCGTGTTAACCCTGGCTACTTAAATTCAAGTATTTAATTAAAGTGAAATGAAATCCAATGCTGTGTTCTTCAGTTTCACCTGGCCACATAGCTAGTATCAACTGGCATATGTGGGTGCTGAGCCTATTGGAAGCACAGATTGTGAACCATCTCCACCATCAGAGAAAGTTCCATTACATAAGGCTGCTGTCTGTGTGAGACAACCACGGTGTTAGGCAGGAAGCACACAAACACAGCAGCCCGTTCTTAGATAGTGATTCCCATGCTTCCTCTTCTGCCATCCCCATCCCAACAAATCTTCATTCCTCGAGCAATTTAAGTCCAATGTCTCATCCTGCACAGCAGACCGCAGAGAGAGAACATGCCTGGCTTCTAGGAGTGCTTCCCAAAAGGCAGAAGGAGGCCAGCTGGGGAAGGTCAAAGAAATGGCAAGGGATGGAAAGAGCATTTCCCTCTTCCACACGGCAGGCAGGCGATTGGTGGAGCCAGCTCTCCTATGCTCACGCCCCGCCCTCAAAGCCAGCTCACCCGGAATCCCTGCCACCAGAGCCAGCTCTACTGTGGTGCCCAGCCCAGATGCTGGGCCCACTCTGCTGATGAGACGGGGAGCCAGGTTTCCGGAATACGGCAGGAAGAAATAATGAAACTGCAGTGATGATGATGGGAGAGCAGCTGTCTCTCTCTCTCTCTCTCTCTCTCTCTCTCTCTCTCTCTCTCTCTCTCCATCCCCCCCCCCCGCCTTTCTTCTTCCCCCTCCCCCACACCCCCACCCCCGTCCTGAAGTCTCCCTCTAAACTTCATTCCCTCTAGACTTCATTCCTCCAATCACTTGGAAGCAGGAAACACATAGTGTTGCCTGAGTCCTTTGTCCTGCCCCGAGTCCCCCTTGGGGGCAGTGGATGAGAAGGGGCAAAATCAATGGCTCAGACCCAGGGGCAGGTGAGGAGGCAACAGCAAGCTCCTTTATGAGTTCTCAAGGAGCACCCTTTATGCCCTCCACCATGTCCCATTGACCCCAAGCGTCTGCCACTGCCTTCCCATTCATTTGGCCAGAATCCAGAAGTTCATAAGCCATTCACTGTGGGGCTGTGTCAAGAGAAAAAAGGTAGTGCATCTGACGACACGTGTTCCTATGTATAACACACACACACACACACACACACACACACACACGTGCAAGCATACACACGATTTAACTTCCAATTAAGCATTTGCCATCCAATTTTCTAGATAGACTCACTGACGCTTTGAAAGATTAAGCAGTTCACCTGAAGCGGCTGCCAGGCAGTAAAGCTGCAGGGCCAGCCCTGGTTCGTGGGAACGGATTCTCTCCTTTTCTATTCTACTACGCTGGCTTCTCTCGCTCTCCTAACCGCCTCCTGAAGGAAATGTTTAGACTGCTATGTGTCTTTACAGACAATTATAGTCATTTGAACCACGGCTTCATCAAACCCGGGGCTTTACTAGGTACTGGGGATTTGTAATGAATCCTTCATTTATTTTGGTTTATCTGGCACGTGTTGCAGCTTAGCCCGGCTCCGTAAGAGCTCTGTAAGTTCTAGAGTTTCCTCATAAACGTTGGTTCTAAGCTTCTAGGTAGCTTTGGATCTTTAAAAACAGTTGAGCAATTCCTCTGCCATTAAAAAAGATATAAAAGACTGAATCTCCCTCTCCATCTTCTTGGCTCATATACTGGTTACTGTGTGCATTTTCTATTTTAAGACAAAGCAGAAAGAGAAGAAAGGAAACCTGGTTTCTGTTAATCTCCCTCCCTGCCTATTGGCTCCCTGTACTCTCAACCAGTATTTGTAAGTTTCCCTTTAATTTCTTGTGGTCAATCACACACTATAAAATCATAACATATAATTTGCACACACCCACATAATCCTTTCCTGTTTTAAAAGTGCCCTCTAGAGCACAGCTTCTTAAACTGTGGGCCGCCACCCCATATGGAGTCATATGGATGGGTGCTTGTGCACACATGTAGGCAGGTAAATGTAGTTATGAAAGAGTCAAAAGTTGACATGTTGGCTGTCTTCCTCAGACACTATCCACTTTTTATTTGTTTAGAGAGAGAATTGCCGCTGTGCTTGGCTTGTGCATGGCATTGGGGATCCAAGTCCAGGACCCTTGCTTTTACAGCAAGCCCTTTTCCTACTGTGCCATCTCCAGCCTTTCATATAGCATTCTTTAGAGAATGAAATGAAAAAAGAAAACCTGCAGTGTTAGGCACAGACATTTTTTCTTTTGAATATTTTCAATGCCAGATTTTCAGATACAAAGGCTGCATCTACTATGTCGCAGATACTGTGTAAAGGATTCATTTAAATGTGAATATAGGTTGTCTGATAACAGGTTTGAGGCAAACACCAGCCAACCCTGCTTACTAGACTGAACTACACAATTGGAAAAAGCCCTGCCTTAGTTAGGATTTTCATTGCTGTGAAGAGACACCATGACCCAGGCCACTGAGACACCATGACCAAGGCCACTCTTATAAAGGACAACACTTAATTGGGGCTGGCTTACAGCTTCAGCGGTCAGTCTATTAACATCAGGGTGGGAAGCATGGCAGCTTCCAGGCAGACATAGTGCTGGAGGAGCTGAGAGTTCTACCTCTTGATCTAAAGGCAACCATGAAAAGACTCTTCCAGGCAGTTAGGAGGATGGTCTCGAAGCCCTCCATCCCACCCACCCCCTACCACAGTGACACACTTCCTCCAACAAAGCCATACACACTCCAACAAGACCACACCTCCTAATAATGCCCTGGACTAAGCATATTCAAGCCACCACAAGCCCCTATTGCAAGAAGGCAGAGAGGGGCATCTGAAGGAAGGCAAGGGTCTGTGCATACCAGCTGTGGTATGTGCAGGAGATCCCTCACCTCTGGTTTTCCCCTTCAACAGAGCAAGCGTGAGAGCAGCTTTTCCTGGCAGACCTGTGTACTCAAGTACCAGGCAGTCTTCGAGGAAGAGGCAGCTGTGGAGGGGAGTCGTGGGAATTCTTAGACAACACCTGGAGTCATGAACACTGAGGAAAAGCTATATTTTGGCACTGCCCTTCCTGCTGAAGGAGAAGAAGCTCTTCAAATCCATCAGCCTGGAGTTACGCAACCTTAAGTGAGAATTGAACCATCAAAGCATTCATCTCCATGGCCATAAAGATGAATTAATCAGTTCTCAAACCCAAGGAAATCGCAGCCTGAGTAGCTTCCATGTAATTCCAGCACCACAGGGTGTGTGTGCCGTGTGCTGCGTACACAGCATCTGCCTTAGTTTGTTGATCTCTCCAGTGTACCTAGGACTCTGATCAACGTTTTACACGCACCCATCTCTTTTAATTCTCTGACAAAATGTGAGGGTATTTTTCTAGTGCAAGTTTTTAATGCCATTTATGGACGTCTATTCTTATAGGCCAGAAGGACCTTTGTAGCTAACAGAATCAAAATCACAGTCTATGTAGCTCATGGACGTAGCTGTGTGAATATAACATCTTTGAGGCTTGAGGAGGGGCTAGAGGAAGCCAAGCATCTGAGATTGCTGTGAATGTTATGGTTAGTACCATCATTTGGGCTCTCATCCTTTGCAGACTCTGTGAGATTCATCCCTGCCTGCCTGTGCTGGGCTGCATCTAATGGCACCTGCTTAAGACTTTGTGCCCATGTAGCAGTGGTCAGTCTGTGAAAAAGTAATATTCCTATCTCCAACAGTAAAATATTTGTGGGCTCATCGTATCATACACATTTTGGTTCTTATAATAAATGAATAATGCTAATACCTTTGTGTGATGTTAACATCGTCAGCTTCATGAGGTTTAGAATCACCATAAAAACAAATCCCTAGGCAAATTTGTGAGGAATTTTCTGGATTATGTTAATTGAAGTGGGAAGACCCGCCCTTAATGTAAGTAGTACCATCGTGTGGCCTGGACTGAGTAACAGGGAGACCACCATGTTCCTTGTAACCTATTAACCTATTCTGTTAACCTATTTAACCTAACCTATTCCTTTTAAAAAAGAAGGCTGGCCACCATTTTTGCTTCTATAAAAATTTTGCTTGCTTGTTCACTCCACCTTGTACTTTTAGAGTATAAACTGAGAATGCAAACTGGACCTGGAACCAACACCTTTCAGGAGCTGTCCCGGCTTCTGTTCACTCTCTTTGATGTTGGAATGATTATTTCAGAAAGATTCCTGCCACAACATTTTGTCTATGAGGATGTAATCCCAACTGTGGTGCTTAAGATCACAGAAACAATCAGACCAGATGCTGAGGGGCTGAGGGGCTTTGGCTGCTAATTAAGAGTAAAGCCATTAGGGTGAAGCCTTTGTGAGTGAATTCGGATGTCAGAAAGAGATCAGTTGGGAACATTTTGTGTTTGACATGTTTGAAGAAACATGAACTAAAATAAGCCTCCTTTGTAACCCATCCAGTCTGTGGTGTGATGTTACTGGAAACAGAAAACAGACTAAAGTAGCAAATTGTGCCCTGAGTCCATCCCTAATGCCACCTGATACCTTTGAAGATAAGGACCTGTAAAGATAAGATACAGAGGCAAAACCTGGCTATGAACTCCAAATGCAAAACCTCACGCTATCCCTCCATACAGCACTTCCTTCTAAATGGTTTGTTCATTGAGAAAAACACCTGATTGCCTATGCTTATACATTTTTAAAAAGTCGTTCATAAATTTTACATGCATCCTTTCTTCTAATAAAGAATTGGGCTTGAAGTCTAAAATTTGCTTGTAACCGAGCCCCAGCACACAGGTTAATGACCCCATCTGCTCAGGGAAGCTAAGGCTGCAGGCACCTGTCTGCGGTCACTGTGAAAACACTAACCAAAATCAACTTGGGAAGACAAGGATTTATCTAGCTTACATACTTGGATGTAAGTCCACCATTGAAGGAGGTGAGGGCAGGAACCCAAGGCAGAAACCTGAAGGCAGAAACTAAAGCAGACACACTGAACAACGGAGTTTACTGGCTTGTTTTCCAGATCACTGTCAGTTTCCTTCTTTTTGGAAGGACACCCACTCAGGGACAGCCCTGATCCACATGGGCTGGGCCCTCCCACACCAACCATCAATCAAAAAAAATGTATCCAGCATTTTCTCATTTGACATGCCCTCTTTTAAGATAACTCTATCTAGTTGTGACCAGTAGGCAAAAAAAAAAAAAAAAAAAAAAAAAAAAAAAAATTAAAACTAGCCTGGGCCCCAAAAAAAGAGCAAAAGCAGAACAAAAAATTAGGTAGAAAAAAAGTTAAAAAAAAAAAAAAAAAAAAAAAAAAAAAAAAAAAGTTCAAGTCTAGCCTGGGCTCCAGAATGAGTCCAAAGGCAGCACAGACAATTTGGTGACACCATGTCTCAAACTAAAACATGAAAAAAGAGAGTCAAGTATTTACAGATCAGATGTACAACACAAGCCTAGCAGATGTGAGGTCTTGATTCCAATCCCTACTACAAAAAGAAAAGAAAGAAAGAAAGAAAGAAAGAAAGAAAGAAAGAAAGAAAGAGAGGGAGAGAAAGAAAGAGGGGGAGGGGAGGGAGGAAGGAAGAGAAAGACAGAAAAGTAAAGACAAAGAAAAGTCATTTGTACAATTTCGTTTTAGCCTGTTGTATGAATCATGTTAAGGCATAAAATCTTCCTCCATGAACCTTTCAGAAATGCCTTGTATGGTTCTTTCACCTCAAGTTTCTCAAAGCAAAATTTAGCTCTTCTTTTCTTTCTCTACTTCATATGTACATATATGCAAATAATACGTACATACATATGTATGTGGGTCCATTATGTGTATATGTGTACACTTGAGAGAGCCCAGACAGTCTCCTGTTGTAGGATGGATAAAAGCATTCCATTCTCCTTGCTTTCTTGGAAGGCACGGCCACCTAGGTACCCGGGCCAGGTACTCTACCAAGTCATGGAATGTGGCCATAAATATTTCAGGCACTTAGTTGGCATGGAGGTTGTGTGCTGTTTTCATGTTACTATGGAAATGTGATGGTCAAGAGATAAAGCTCTCTGCATGTGACACTGCACACATGTGACACTGCGCCTCTGTGGAGGAGCCATTCAATGAGTTCTTCTGGTTTCTATTTTTGATGTGCCAGTTCGGTGAGTCACCACCGGAGTGTTTTTGTTCAGTCATAAGCCCTCACTGTCCTAGTGTGATGGCTCTTTTAGGGGGTCAGGAGCTCTGGGAAGAACCACTGTGAAAGAGGTCTGAAGGGTCAGGGATCTTCAAAACTGGTAGAATTACTGAAGTAGTGTAATTATTGAGCCTCCTCTGGACAACCAGAGATTCAAAGGCTTTAAACCCTTCTATGGGAAAGGGTTCTTATCAAGTTTATCATCAAAGACGTGAGGGCAAAGCCTTCTTGAAATGAAAGAACACACCATGAAGTAAGATAGCCCTTCAGGTCAGCATCCTAAAAGAATAAGGATCAATGGTCCTCCCCACCCCACACACACCACGTCTAAAGAACTTTTAACATGCCATACAGAGGGACCTTTGGCAAATCCCTTCCTTTATACGGAAAGCTCCCTTTGCTATCATGTCTTCCAGAGACGGGAAAGCCGTCTTTTGTACCGTATGTCTCTAGTCAGGCAGTTTGGGAACTTGGAATGATAAGACTGGGATTGTTGTACGGTTCTGTGAACGAACATATGCCCACTGAACACAACATGAACTGTCTAGATGTGCAGCAGATCAATCTGGAGCTCTCTGCGATTGCCTTGACCAAGGCACCTCCTCATCCATCAGGGATCAGGTAGGTTTCTTCCAGTCCTTTTGGCTGTGTTTCAAAAGTACTCAGGAGGAAAGCCTCTGGCATAAATGGCAACACTTTGCAATTGCAGCTCTGTAACTTATGTTTGGCAGTTGAATGCTAACTTGAGAGTCTCATTTCTCCATGTTTCCCTTCGTCTTCCAAGTTTTACATCTTATTTTTGAAGCTCTTGGGCGCTGTTGGATATTTGATTTTAAAAGTGAGGGCCTCCATGTTGACTCACAAAAGCATGTAGAAAACAACTTCTCAGGTGGGCCAGAGGCAGGCAGGAGAGGAATATAATATCCTGGTGAGGAAACAGAGCCAAGCATCTCTCACCCCTCCTATTGGTTTTCCTCAGCCCCGCCCACTTCCAAAGCTGCTAGAAAGCCAAGGCTCTCTCTTGGCTTATGCTTCTCATTCTTTTGAGTCCCATAGGAGAGCATCATTGTGCAGGTAAGAGAAAGACGGTGGAGGAGATGAAGAAGGCTCTGAAGTTGTTGGTGTTTTTAGTATTTGTCAGGGTCATCTTTCAATGGAATCACATCTTATATAAGTCTATATAAGGTCAAGATAATATATATTTTGTGTAGTCAAAATTTTTCTTAGAAATTGCTTAAGTGAGCTATTGTAAAGTCTGAGATGCTTGTGCTTGTTGGGTTTTGTTTATTTTATTTTCCCTCCAGTATTGAAATGGAAACAGATTTTGTTTTTCAACTGACCACTGGGTGAATGAGTAAGACTTGTATATGTGAGCAGGTTCAAGGTCTTCCTGGATCACAGAGCAAACTGGAGATCAGCCTGGAAACCCTAGCAAGGCCCTGTATCAAAAACAAAATAAGTAAATAATAAATAAAGGTCTGGGAATACAGATGAGTGGCAGAGCACGCGCCTAGCATGCACGCAACACCCTAAGCTCAATTCATGACACTGGAAAGCAAAACAAAACCTAGACTCAGATTCTTAGTGGCGAGACTAGGACCAGCTACATAATTTGTGGGGTTCAGCGCAAAATGAAAACACAGGAACCCCTTGTTCAGAAAGTATTAAGAAATGTCAAGACAATAGCATTGGGGCATTAAACTAAGTAGGGCCGCTGCTGCTGCCACAGCTGCTGCCAGTGGTGGTGGTGGTGGTGGTGGTGGTTGTGATTGTGGTATTTAGTCTTCAAGAATAGATAGAGCCTTTTGCAAATTCATAGGTAGCAGTCTCAAGGAACTGAGAAAATTGAGACGCTTTGAAGTCAGATCAACCCAGGAAGAGGAGCTTCCCATCCCCAGCAGAGACAGAGAGAGGGCTGACTCACTGACAGTGTTTCCTCATTCTTTGGGGCTTCTACCGCCCCCCAAGTCCCACCCCCACAAGCTGTGAGTGTGATACAGCTGTATTGGGGTTCCTTTTAATTAACCCGAGATGCAACTCCATCAGCAAATTGGTTGAGAGAGTTGTAGGTCTATCTATTACAATGCTGGTGTTTGGATTTTCTGATTATTTATTCCTCCAAGAATTCATTACAAGTTACAACTGAGATTTCAGAGGTTCTGGACTTAGTGTTTGTTCCTGGCTTTCAGCTCCTAGCAGCATTAAAAAAAACAAAACAAACAAACAAAAAAAAAAACCTCACAAAAATGGACCCACACCACCACCAAATAGGGTGTGGGAACTAAAACTTTTCAGAGGTATAAAAAGGGAAGTATGTGAATTCATGCAAAATTTTTGATCTTGTCTTAGTTGGCGTTTTGTTTGTTTTGCCAATAATATCAGATAAAATGTGTAACTTCTAAAACAAAGTGTACTTTGAGGGGAAACAAAGCTATTACCACCAGTCTTCCCAATGTTTCAAAGCAGGTAACTTACAAAAATTAGGTACAAAGCTGGGTGTCATGCCATCTGCTTGTAAACACAGCACTCCAGAGGCCTGAGGAAGAAATATCAGAAGCTTGTGGCCAGCCCAGGATAGACAGTGAGGCCCTGTCTCAAATACAACCTCTAAATTAGATGCAATAATAAGATTTCTTCAAATAAAATTTTAATCTGACTAAAGTGGTTTCCTTTTCAGATATTTGCTAAATATCTGAAAGAAGGGTCAAGATGAGTCAGTCACGCAGGGTGACTGGGCAACCGTGCTGACGCATACACACCTGCTCCTAATGACACAGCACAACACTTAGCAGGTTAATAGGAAGCTTTGCAAAGCACACATTGTTTTCATGTGTCATTGTTACATGGCTACCAGGAATGTAGAAATACTTTTGGTTAATCTTGTTGCTGTGGAGGGTTTGTAGGGCAGTTGGGTGGTAGTGGTGATCTGGCAAGCTTTGAGACTGGAGACTTCTGACACCTCCTTATCCCAACAAGTGATACAAACAATGGTGGATTTATGGGAAAGAGCCTGTGGGACAGAAGCACCTTCTCTTTAAATCTCTTCATCTGTAGCAGGTTGTATATCTTACCTTTTTTTTTTTTTAAGAATTATTTTACCATTGATGTGTCCCTTTTTGTGGGAGGGTTATATATGTGCTTATATGTGTGTGTGTGTGTGTGTGTGTGTGTGTGTGTGTGTGTGTGTAGGAGTCCAGAAGACAGCATTGCATCCTTTAGAGTTAGAGTTACATGTGTTTGTAAGCCACACAGTGTGGATGCTGACATCCAAATTACCTGTGGACCTCATGATAGAGGAGCAAGGACTTTAAGCAGCCACGCTCCAGCTTTAGATTATGTAACTTCTCGGGTGACAGATACAAATGGATACACACGCTAGGTAGGCTTGTTCAGAATAACTTGCCAACTAGTTTCCGTAGCTAACACTGAGCACCTAAGACTGCTTTTTCCATTCCTATCCCACTGAACAAGATCTCCTGGGTACAAATTCTAGGGACCGGGTTATAACCTCAGACTAGCCCACGCTGTACAACTGTATTTCTATCTTGCTTTAAACTATCGTCTGCTTTCGGTTTTCTTCTTTCTAGAATGATGGTGGACAATTTGATTGATCCACAATCCGATATGACTTTAGTCCTAAACAGAAATATTTCAGTTTATATGAAATTCATTTACTTTTTTTGTATGAAGCTACCCACAGATAATACCAATTTCCACCTGGCAAAATAGTGGTTCTGTTTCTTTAAGCCCAGACTGTTTCTTTGTGTCCAGAAGCAAGCTCAAAGGAAGTTATGTTAGTGAGCCTGATCACACAAGAGCCCCTCCCAGCACTTATTTACATTAACCCTGGTTGGAACTTCTCCCCAAGATAAGCACTGCCAAAGAACCTTTAGAAGTAAAATGCTTTATCTTTGCGCACAGGCGAAGCCTTCAGAGAGCTTGGGTAGGTGTGGCTCCCAGAAGCCAATCACCCAATTCAAGGGGCAAATCAGGACCCGTGTTTACAAGAAAATGTTGACACGTGTGGATGACGCGGTTGGCTGCTGATGTGCGTCGGACAGCCGGCTTGGAATGTTGTTGGCTCGCTTGGCCCCATGTGTGTGACCAGTGTGAAGGTGGGCATCTAGTGTTTTTGTATTATTGCTGCGAGCGGACACCAGAAGTTTGTCTGCTCGGTTGGAGTTTGTCCCTATGGTCCCATCTGGTAAACAGAAAAAAACAGGATTGGGGGCGTCACCCGTTGCACTTAGGCCCCGCCTTTACAGGCTAGGCCCCGCCCCCAAAAGCTTTAGGCTCTTCAGCAGTTCAAGTGCTCCGAGCCACAGGCTGCCCCAATTCCGTGTTCACTCCATTCCCCGCCCCTGGCAGGCTGGACCATACCACCGCTGAGCATGGGGGAACCTATCTTCTCGTGTCTAAATGGCTTTCAGTTAGAGCCTTCTTCAGCCTTCAGGATAGAAACCTGAGGAAAGCTATGGTTTCTGTACACAGATTCCGCAAGAGTTTAGGGATCTCTGCCAGAACCCTGCCCTGGATTCTGGCGCCGTGACTCCATAGTCCCCGTCCAGTTCCTTCCCGAATGGTTTCGCCCAGGGAGTACCTCTGGTCCCTTTAAATACAGCGTGGGGCTGCCAGAGGGCTCCAGAGTTGACAGACTGTTGAGTATTCCTGTGTCTGTGACGCTGGGTGAGGGGGGGGGATACACAGCTCCGCAACCCCGGCCACCAAGCCTTCCTCGAGCCTCTTCGCGGGATCCGGGGGTGCGTACCCATCCCAGGAGAGGGGCCGTGGGATCTGAGGGGACCAAGTCTCCTCAGGGTAGTGGGAGGGCTCCTTCTGCCCTCCGAGGTTGGGACTTTTGACCTCCGAGTCAAGGCCTGAAGTGGGGCACGGTGGCGGTGGTGGCTCAGGCTCTGCCGGGGGCCGCTTGGCCGTGATGACATCCCTTTGGGTGCGTGCCAGCGACTGTGCTCTCGAGCGCGAGACGCTCTGGGCTCCCCGAGCCACCGGGTCCCCGATTCCTCGGCCCTAGAGGAGTGGGACTGAGCCGCGGTGGAGCCAGACCGGGCCGCGGCCTGTGTTTGGGTCTTGTTGCCGGGTTTCTCGAGAACTGGGTTCTGTCCCGGCAGTCCCCTCCCCCAAACGTTTGTTTTGACAGGAAACGTGGTGCTGCTAGAGGGAGGGGCGAGCAGAGAACGTGGGTGAGCGGGCGGGACTCCTGGGACTTCCGTTGGACTCGACTGTCCAGGAGGCCACCTCGGGTCACATCTGGGTCAGACCCTTGCCTTCTCAGGGATAGCTTTCCGCTTAGGGTGGCGCCACAAAACATAGCAACGAGATTCAGTGGCACGTGGGTGACACAGTTATGTGTTTACGTTAGTAAGAGAGGAAAAACTTCCATTAAATGAGCAATTTCGCAATGTTTTCTTCTAAAATGCGTTTATTAGACTGGGAATGTAGTTTTGTGGTAGAGCACTTTACAGGACTGTAGGTTCTGTCTGCTCTCAACCACAAGAAGCCCAAATCATGTGTTTAAACACAAAAATCTAGTCAACAAAGAAGCATTTGTTAAACTCCCATTACAATCAAAGGAGTAGAAACACTTGAGAGGTTCCAGTGTGAAATACTCTCTTTCTTCCTTGTCTTGGTACCTTAATGGTAAACCAGGCAACTTGTCCTTGTCCCTAATGGGCTGCTCAGTACTAGGTGGTGTTCAGCTCTCAGCTCTTAGTTGCCCTACCTTCTAACTGATAATTCCAACAAGTTCTTACACTGGTTCCTGAGCTAGGAGCCCCCACCCCACCCCCACCTCCACCCCGACTACCCTGCCTTTTTTCCTACCCTCATGGATTTCATACATTGCTCCACTTGAAGTGACCCAGGGCTGAAGGGCCCACGGAGGAGGAATCTGCAGCACAGGTGTTGAACTAGGCAGCAGGGATGGGGAGTGGGGGAAGGGGACAATGCTTTCCAGGATAAAAAGTGCCTAGAAATCCTCCCCGATGCTGTAATGACAGACAGTGGCTGATTGTTGGCTCTTGTCTAGCTCTCTGCTGGCAGTGACTTGATGAGGCCCACTACTGTTCTTTCTGTGCTGTGGTTTTTGCTTTACTCTAGGCTGGTGCTAAAGCAGTGTTTGATAGACAATGGAAATTGTCTAGCATCTGTAATTTTTTTCCATCAGGGCTCAGTCTTGTCTTTGACACGCCCCCCCCCCATGGGTGCCTTATGCCTGATTTCGGTAAAGTCTTGGAAGGAGGGTACCCACTAAATGCTTCTTGTCATCTTTTCCCCCCCTCACAACCTAGTCTTAACTTGGTGGACTCATTTCCTGGGGCCCTGTTGGATAACCTGAATAATTTACTGCTAAATGTTTTTGACTTGCTAGTTGTAAGCAGTTAGACCTTTTGGTAATACCTGAGTTTTAAGGAGGGATTTTGCAGAGCATAAGGAATAGAGGACTTTGGTCACTATAATGGGGTGGTCGAATGCCATTTTGTTGAATGATCTCTTTCAGCATTGTCCTTCATGGTATAGTGCTTAAACAGCTGTCCCACATGTGCAAGTGTCCATGGATGACAGACAGATCAATTTGGCAAAGGGGGAATGAAAAGAATGGTTAGCAGCACACTGGTTTCCTCCAGCCATCCTGACTGTACAATGCATGGACTTCAGGGCTCCAGCCTGCTGCCTGGCTTTTGAGATGAGCCTTGCACTGCTGTAAACCTTCGGGGCAAGTTATGCCGTCTCTCTGATCCCTGGGTTCTTATTGTAAACAAGAATAACACCTACCCAACACAGTTATATTGCAGATTTGAGGAAATAAATGAACTGAGGCACTTACTGAGTGTATTACTGAGACCATGATAAATGCTCCATAACTGTTGGTTCTAATTGCTACTTTTTTGTGTCAATACATGTCAGAAGAATACAGTGGTACAGTGTTCTTTAAGCTCCTAGGACTTGAGGCTTTGCTGGCCTTGGAATTGTGTTGAGACGGGTGCTGGAGAGTGGAGAAGGGAATACTTTCTTACTATATGCATTTTAAAAGTTACTAGGAAGGCAGAGATAGACAGTTAAACTACTATGCTAAGTGCCTGCTTAATGGGCTTTGGGACATAGGCAGAACAGATTGAAAACTCTAGCTGTTTGCTGAGTAGACTCGGGCCCAATTTGTTCATGTAAGGATATTCACTGAGTTCCTGTCTGTCCTAGGCAGTGATCTGAACTCTGGGTCGCTAATTTACATAAGGCAAATGGGGGCTTCAGGCAAGAATACTTTGAAATTGTTACATTACATTCCAAATAGAAATGATAAGGTGGGATGGTTGGCATGGCTGCCAATCCTCCAAAAGTCTGCTGTGTGCAGAAGCTGAAAGGTGGTGGTTAGAATAAGAGCAAAAGATGAACTGGTGGCCTCACACTCTTCCGTAGCTGGCCTTGATTGGGTCTTAAGTATGGAGCCCTCATGACCTAAGCCTTTCACTGGGCCTTGTCTCCCAATCCTGTCAAACCGGGGGTGAAGTGTCTGGGTCCTCTGCAAGAACAGCAAGTGTTTCTAATTGACAAGCCATCTCTCTAGTCCTACAACATCACATCTAAGGTAGGATTTGAGCTTCCAAGGTCTTGGTATAAAACTGTGCACTGCGGCCCAGCTAATGCTTTCACAGACTGGATGCTTACACTGACAGCTCTCTTGTGGAGAAGTTGTACCCAGTGAGGTCTCGCCCCGACTCCATAGTCCCCCGGGCATTGGCTCTTTGTAGTGGCACTATGCCTTCTACAACTTTCTGTCTGGATTCCCAGGCCATTCAGTACATCCTTTGAAGTTAAGGTGACGGTCACCATGATCTCACAGCTCTTGCATTCTGTGAGATTCTGCAGAATTAACACCATCTGGTCATGGCCAACACTTATAGTTTGTATCTGTTGTTTGACAAGACTTTTTTGGGAAGACACAATACCCCAGAATAGGAAGCTCATAACAGACCAAATGGTGGGGACCATCAAAGTCCAACTTGATAAGCCATGAGGTTTTTTTTTGATGGTACTTAAATGTATATGGGTGAGGAGTTACTTATAGGAACAGAGATGACTCAAAGATAGCTGCATCACCCAAACCCACCCCAGCTTGGATGACAGCTCACAAAGCTGGAGTTGCTGAACAACCTGCAGACAGCTTTGAACCCAGACTGTTTCATTCTAGAAAATCAGAGCCATAACCTCGAGGTACATTTGGTTCAAGTTCTGTTTTTGAAAGAAAAAAAAAAAAGCTAAAAGGAAGTTTTATGGGCAGGAAGCTATAGGCTGCACAGCTGTTTTATGTCCACAATAACAGGTGAGGACAGGGACCTTATCAACTATAGCCAAAAGCCGCTGAATCTTTGTAATCCTCAGCCAGTGCAGGATCATTTATAGAAAGAGTTTTCTGTAGAAAGGAAATAAGGATATAAAGTCAAATATAAACTAAAGAATCACAAGAAATTAAAAGCCCATCTCTGTGTTCTCTGTGGTGAGACAGTTGACTGGCTCTTTTAGATTCCTGTATCCATTCCTTGTCGCTAAAATGTTAGCAGTAAACTTCCATTATTCATCTAGTATTTATTCAACAATAAATCTTTACCTGCTGAACTCCAGTTATTGCCCTGAGAAGGAATGGCACGATGCTGTGTGTTACAACAGAATGAAATGATACATCAAAATAGTACAGTTTCTTTACGTAACGACCCACTGTCGTTGCTATGGAAGCTCTGCTTGGAGGCATCTTCTGTCTTTACGTTTGACCAGTGAGCCCTCAGGTTGGATGAAGTGTGGGGTTCCTGCAGCATTTCTTGATGTACCCATGTTGCTTTGGTGACCAGCTCGGCGGATCTACGTGTGTCAGTATGAAAGGCATGTGCTTCTTTAAAAGAACTGTGTTATCAGCAGTCTAAGAGTCTAATAGTTGAACAGTCCAGTTAACCCTCAGTGCCTTTTGAGTCAAGTTGGTTTGTCCCCAGATGACTCATGTGGAAATTCAAGACTAAGGAAAGTTGGTGACGGTGCTTGCAGAAGACCATTTACACTGGGACAGGCCATTGGGGTTTCATATGTCAGATGAGTGTGTGAGCTCCGTCCTAGGGCCACTGCTAGCATTCCTTGTTTTTCTGTAGGGAAACATGATTTTGTTATCTTGACATAACAATTAGTTTCCTGGTTTAATGCCCAAAATGATTTGACAAAGGAAAGCACATAATCACCCATGTCCTGTTGTCTCTGTGTTGTCGCTGTCCCAAGCAGCCCTTTCCTCCAGTAAGTGAAATCTCACTCCAGCTCCACAAGTTAGGAATTCTTGGTGTGCCCATCAAAGAAATAGATAATTTCTTAACAAAATAGCAAGTGCCTTGCTTCAAAGACAAGCTTCTGCTTGGATGCAGCCAGTCCCGTTTGTGACGTTGATGCCTTTGCCAGGTGAAAAGCATCTAAACAGCAAGACACTTTTCAGTTGTCTGTTACAGCCTCATGCCTCAGATCCCACCTCCAGTGACATGTTGACACAAAACTTAATCCTGCACAGTTAAACATGTTTATTGTATGTGCATGCTTTCCCAGAAAACCTTATGATGTCTCATGGAACCCTTGCCTGCTTGGAGGAGCATCTTAGCAATTTCTGACAGAAAGGATGGCTAATTAAGCCACTTCCCTGCCACCCACCGCTACAGAAAGCAGCTGTGCATGAAGTCACAGAGTTAGCTGGTGACACACTGGGCCTCAAACTCTGGGCTCTAGCTCTTGACCTAGTACTTGTTTTTTCAGCCTTTTGCACTTGGCTTTCTTTCTGTGTAATTAAGAAACCTACCAAATGTGCTGACTAACTGGAATATAAAAGGAAATGCACAGTAACAACTATTAACCTGCTTCATAAACGCCCTTAGATGAATGCTTTTACTCACTTTTACTTGGAAGTGTCTGTGGGTGTGAGGCCCTCTGCAGTCTAGAAAGAACAGGAGCCAGCTCAGGAAGGACTAGGCCTGGGGAGTTGGAATTTAAATCAGATAAGCTGGGCATAGATGGTAGTGTCTCTACTCTAGGGCTGTCAGTTTACAGATGTTCTAATTGAAGCTGTACCCAACGGGATTCAATGACTGTGATTCAGCTGACACTGAGTACTTGCTGTGAACTTGGTATTGATGCCAGACAAGTCTTGCATCCAGTGTCTGCCTTGTTCAGGAGATTCAGAAATAGTCACTGGAAGACAACGGCTGTCAACGCCTTCTTGTGGGTGTGAGCATACATGTCCATATTGGGGAGTCTGCTTTATCAGGCCCTAGTTTCTTGATACAGGGTCTCCCAATATACCTGGAGCTAGGTTGGAGGCCAGCAAGCCCCAGAAATCTTTCAGTCCCTCCCCACAGTCATGGGATTTCAGGTACATGCAGCTGTGCCCGGGTTTTTAATGTTGACTCTGGGGATTTGAATTCAGGTCCTTGTGCTGGGCACAGCAGCAAATGTTCGTCCTTGCTGAACCGTCCTTAGTCTGGTGCAAATCCTTTTGTGGAGATGGGAGGGGTGAGAGATGTTCTACAGGCCTACTAGAGGAGTAAGCTGAGGGTGCAGATGGAGGGTAGAGGGAGGCTTCCGGGGATGAAGCATTTTCAGGCAGTGCCAGCAATTCAAAGTGAGTTGGCTTTGGGATTGTAAGATAGTGTGAGTGCTTTCAAGTGTCAGGGACCCCATTCCTTGCCCTTCTATCTGCAGAAGCAGTTAACAGTTCTCTGCTTATTCAGGCTTTGTCCTGCGCAAAGGTGTGTATCTCTGTGAGTGTCAGGACTGAAGAAAGTTTTGGTTGAGACCATGTGGAAATGTCCTTGGACTGTTCCCATCCCCACCCTCAGGTTTACTCTAGTTTCTATTAGCACCCAGAAGACGCACCTTCGCCCTGTATCTTAGAACGATGTCTGGATCTCCCATAGGTACCCTTTAGTTCCGATCCTCCTTTTTTTTTTTCTTGTGCTCATCAGCAATACCTGATTTCTGCTTCTTGAATCTTCTAACATCTGGTGCACACGGTTTTAAGTAACCAGCTTGGAGAATAGGGCCATGTCTATTTTGTGCAGCTACTTTTCCCCATGCCTGGTGCACAGTAGGTACTCTGAAAATATTAGCAGATTCACTAAAGAAATTGTGGAGGCATTCCCAGTCATATTATGCATTGCTAAAGATTTCTCTCTGTTCCGGCATTTGTGAAAGTAGCCCATCCCTCACCGCAGGAAGCTCTCTCATTCCTCAGTCTCCATCCAGGGTTGGACATGTCTTCTCCTTGGAGCAAATTTGCCTTTTGCTGTCAGCTGATAGCTGTGTTCATATCAAGGCCACTTTCCTCGAAGCCTGCCTAGTCCTCTCAGGCTCAGGCCTGGCATTCATGTGCCATGATCTTTCTAGATTATGCCAGGCATGACTCCTTTCCTGGGATGCTATGTAATGTCCCAGAGAAGAAAGCACTTGACTTTAGAGTCCAGGGACCAGTGCCCCTCTGAGTGTATATCAGAACCCAATGGTCCTAGGCACTCAGCAGGTTGTGCTTCGTAAGTACAAACCAAACAAGTCTTAGTCTTCATGCTTTGACAGCTCATATGAAAATGAGGGGCGGGACTTGGTGGCCCACAGTCTCATCAGCCTTTGCTTCCCCAGACAGGCTCACAGTCGCACCAAGAGTTTGAGTTTGAACGTCCTTAATTTTTTTTTAAACTTTCATTCTTTAGATGTGTCCTGTGTGTGTGTACAGATCTGTGCATGCCACCAGCACTTGGGGGAGGTCAGAGGACAGTTTCTGGAAATTGGTTATCTCCTTCTATCATGGGGATAGCAGGATTGAATTCAAGTCATTGGCAGCAAGTGCTCTTTCCCATCGAGCTGTCTCACCAGCTGAACTTCTTTTTTTTTTTTTTTTTTTTTTTTTGGCTTTTTCGAGACAGGGTTTCTCTGTGTAGCCTTGACTGTCCTGGCACTCACTCTGTAGAGCAGGCTGGCCTCGAACTCAGAAATCCGCCTGCCTCTGCCTCCCAAGTGCTGGGATTAAAGGCGTGCGCCACCACCGCTCGGCCCCCAGCTGAACTTCTTTTATTTCAAACGAAGCAGTATGAGCAGTAACCACACTTGATGCTGTGATGAACTTAATCCTCTCCAGTCTTTACGAAGCTGTGGATGTTCACTCTTTGAGCCCAGTTTTGCCCAGTTTTGCCCATGGAGTCGTGTGTGGTTAAGTGCTTTCTCCAGAACAGAAAAGAATCTGACTGAGGAGCCCACTAGCCTTGCCATAGCAACCCAGGAGAGCCTGTCTGCACTATGTGAATTTCAGAAGGGTCTACCATCACCTAGAGCTGTTCCACGTTTCCCCTGGATATGGCCTCAGTGCCCCTTTTGTGGAAGGCAGTTTGGGTGATTTTGTAACAGTCTTGCCCAGGGTTCTGGAGGAAGGGTGAGGTAATCTGTTGGGGACATTGTCCCTCTAGACTGTCACACCTGTGGGCATTATTACCCATGATGGAAAAGCATGTTGGAAGCTAGTGGAAGTACCTCAGAATGTTGATTCAGGGTCTCTCTGTCTGTGCAGGTTCTCTCTCTGTCTCTCTCCTCTCTCTATCTCTCTCTTTCCTCTCTGTCTCTCTCCTCTCTCTCTGTCTCTCCTCTCTCCCCATCCATCCTCAAGGTGATAAAGGATGCCTTTCAACGGTGAGAAGCAGTGTGTGAGCGAGGACCTGCAGAGTGACTCTGAGTCTTCTCGGTTCTCCGAAAGCATGGCTTCCCTCAGTGACTATGAGTGTTCCAGGCAAAGCTTCACCAGCAATTCCTCCAGCAAATCCAGCTCTCCTGCCTGTAAGCAATGGGGGCAAGGTGGGGGTGGCTGGGTGTTGGCACTCTGTTCAGGGGCTTTGAAAACTCAGAAGCACTGTGAGCAAACCACACACTTCCCCATCCTTGCTAGGTGCACCAGAGTAGCATGTCAGAGGCACTGTGGTGGTCTTGGTGTGTTCTTAGGAATAAGTTTGTAACCTGCTCATTTTATTTTGAGCCTTGTCTTTAACATGTTTGGTTTGAGCATGGATCTAAAACCCTCTCCCCCAGCCCTGTCTGTCTTGTCTCCTAAATGGTGGAAACACCCCTTCTTGAGATTACCTTGTGTAGGTTAGGATGAAGTCAAATTGGGCTTTCCTGTTTCACATGGAAGGAAATTTGCCTTGCCGGAAGGGTGGGCAGGAAGTGTGATAATCTGAAGAGGACATGTCAGCTGATTTGAAACAGTGTTGTGCAAATCCCCCCAGATGAACCCACAGGGAGAATCACTCCACTGTGGGTTGGGAGAAAGCTAGCAGAGTGGCTGGCACTAGGAGAGAAAGCCTTTTCTTTCTCTCTCTCTCTCTCTCTCTCTCTCTCTCTCTCTCTCTCTCTTTCTCTCTCTTTCTTTCTTTCTTGTCTGTGGACACAAATGTATCAAGCAGATGTTTTTTGTTTGTTTGATTTTTAGTTTGGGTTTTTTTTTGCCCTCCTTCTCCACAGGATTTCACTCTAGCCCAGCCCAGGCTGGCTTTGAACCTGTGGCAGTTTCCTCCTCAGCCCCTTGAGGGCTGCAGTTGTAGGTATGAACCACTAGACCTGGGTATGCCTTTTGTTTGTTTGTTTGTTTTAAGTTTTGAATCAACATTTTGTCTTAAAAAGTATATAACATCTTAAACTAGCACAGCTAAGGTAGGAAAAAGCAGCTGATGTGCAGTAAGATCAGATGCCCACCTCAACAGTTGTGTTTATTTAAATGGTTATGTTTCCACCTTTAAAATTTGGAAAACCTAGAGTATAGAGAAAAGGAGCAATAGCTTGCAGTACACCCCAACATGCCAGCTGCTGGCACTTTGCCAACCCGTATCCTTTGCATTGGATGCTTGGCCCTTAGCATTGTAACCAAAACACTCCTGCTAGACTGTTTCCTAAAGACTGTCCTTATGACCACCCACCGTATCATGAAGTAAAGAGATCATTTATTTGCTTACTGATTTGTCATTGGACAGTTAGTTTTCATCTTGTTTTGCTCCTTTATAACTGGGGTCATGGTACCTAGGCATTCGAAGAAGTATTTGCCAGTCCGCAGCATCGACTTCCTCCCCTTCTCATCCTCCTCCCCTTCTCATCCTCCTCCCCTTCTCATCCTCCTCCCCCTAAGCACTTCCTCCTCTAAAACAAGCGAAGCGTTGCCTGCCTGTGCCTTTATTTGAGCTCATGATTTTTAACTGAAGCTGAGATTTTTCTAACAGTGGTTTTGTAAACTTGATTAATTAGAACATCACTAGAAATAACTCACATTCTTTACTATTTTTCTACTGAGTAGATAATCCAGCCTCTCAAATACGTTTTGTTATGCTTTAATTATGTACTGAGTTCCTTGTATATTCTTTACGTAAATTACCCAGGGGTGGTGGCGCAAACCTTTACTGTCAGCACCTGGGTGGCAGAAGCAGATGGATATCTGAGTTGGAGGCCAGTGAGTTTCAGGACACCGAGGGATACTCAGAGAAATGCTGTCTTCGAGAAAACTGATAATAATGAAAATAAAATAGAGTTAATGACGTCAGAGCCAGCCTCTGAGGGGCTAGTCTATGTATCCATGAAGAGCCAGC
>JANHMN010000021.1:6298536-6381084 GCA_030674055.1 Rhabdomys pumilio
GAGGGGCTAGTCTATGTATGCATGAAGAGCCAGCCTCTGAGGGGCTAGTCTATGTATACATGAAGCCAAATGAAATAACAAGTGGCAGAAATTGGAATGGAATTTTCAGCTTTATATTAAACTGCCTATAGAGTTCGGAAGAATCCAGCCTTATTATCAGTCTACTGTTTAGTACTCTTTGATATAGATAAACACTTATCAATAAGCATTGAGAAGTTGTAACAACATATATTAAGAGTTTGTCTTAGGAACATTTGAAAATTCATTATCAAATATGGTGACTGAAGCTACAGAAGGAGTGTTTACATATTTGAAATTGTTACCAAGCCCGGTGTTTTTAGTGTATGTCCTCTGACTTACACAACTCTGAGATGTACTTGAGTATGACTTGACACTTGAGTATGAGCCTGGCTTGACACTGGGAAGCTTTGGATGGCTGCATTAGCTGACGTCATTTTTCTTTCAGCAACAAGCCCTCCCCGGGGTGTGATGTTTGATGACATGATGGCTGCAGCAAAGAAATTATCAGACATGACTCTTGCTCATGAAATAGCTGTAAATGAGAACTTCCAGCTGAAGCAAAATGCCCTCCCAGAGAACAGGTAACCTAGAAGCCTGTGCTGTGTGTAAATGATGCTGTAGATTCTCGCTGTCTTGGTGTGTGGGCCCCTGTCTGCCTTCCCCTGTATGTGTGTATGCTCGAGTATCTGTGTATCACGGTTCCTGGAAATTCTTGTACACTATCCATAGGGCATATATGTTATTTACCTCCCTTACAAGGTCTTCTGCTTGCTGATTAAAAAGTTCTTTAGGAACATTCATCCAGAGTCTTTAGAACTCCAGTTTATACAACACTGCCTGAGAAAAATGGTCTTGACATCTCTGAACTTCCTAGACTACAATTATCTTCTCAATGTAGTCTCCACTAACCCCTTATTGCTAACAATATTATACTCTTTTTTAGTTTTATATATGTGGATATTTTGCATATGTGTGTGTGTGTGTCCATGTTCTGCATATGTACCTGTTGCTCAAAGTGGAAATGTATGAAGGCTCCCCTGGAACTGGAGTTTCAGACAGTTGAGAGCCTCCGTGTAGGTGCTGGCAATCAAACCTGGGTCCTCTGGAAGAGCAGCTAGTGTTCTTAACCTTGGAGCCATCTCCCCAACCTTGGAATTTATACTTTTGAAAGTATAGTCAACACATTTTTTTATTAGCTTTGTCTTTAGGGAAAACCTGGTGAAATTAGGTTTCCGGCATATAGCAAAAGCGATTATAAATGATTTGATTGATTTCCCTGCCTTGTCACCAACCTCACATGCTTCTCCAGGGAAATCAAGAAAGTAAAACATACACTTCAGCTTCTATACAAACATCAACGCAAGCACTGGTTATTTTTATTGAGCTATGAGATTGCTTGCCTTGATTCTTCTTGGCCTATTCCAGTCAGATAAGTGTGCCTTCTAAGGTCAGGAGCCCAGAGATGTTTGTCATTCTCTGGGAGAATGGTAGGCACTGGAAAGGCCATTTCCCTCATAGAAATCTCTTGCACATTTAAAGTGGCTAGGTTGAATTTGCTGTGTGGTTACAGGGACTCATTTAACTCACATTCCTCAGAACGCTGATTTTCATCTCTCATAGTGCTGCTGTGTATTAGGAGCTACATTCAGCTGCTGATTGTTACCTCACCCAGTAGGCATCCATTGACTACTTACTAAATGGCAGGCATCAAGTGGTTATGAGGATGCCTGAGAAGTATGTTGCTTGCTAGCAAAAGAGGCTGTTTGTTTTCCTCTCGGTCAGTTCTGTTGGGACCAGGGAGATGTCTCAGGTTCCTGCTGTCATGCTAGACAGCCTGAATTCGCATGCGTTTGAGACCTGGTATGGTGGAAGGAAGGAGAAAATCAACTCCTGGGAAGTGTTCTCTGACTTCACATGATGCTGTGGCCACCCCCCTCCCTCCATAGCCAGTGCATGTGCACTCCCCCTCCCCCCCTGTGTGTGTGTGTGTGTGTGTGTGTGTGTGTGTATTTAAACGGTTCTGTAAGAATGTACTGACTTAAGACATTGAACAAGGCAGTGCTTTCTCATGAGCTCTTCCTGGGAAGTCTCCTGTTTCAATAGTTTAGTCCTGGGTGACTTTAAATGGGACTCCTGAATAGAATATGGCAGCCATCCAAAGGCACGTGTCCTTGGACCAACCTGTTCTGTCCCTTGCCATGAAACTTCAGTTATTGAAGAAAGAGCAATGCTGTTACTTTATTCCTAAAATATAGAGCTGTATTGAAGACCATCTATTAAATGATAGATCTTCTTAGAACAGAAGTTTCTGAAGTTATTGAAAAATATGCTAAGGAAACATTTTAGAGATTTGGGAGAAAACAGCATAAATCTGTAAATTAAAAAATGTATTTTTATATGGTGCAGATTGGGTATTTTTTAATACTTATGTTTAGTGTATGGGGGTGTTATGAGTGTGTGTGTGTGTGTGTGTTTGTAGGTGTATGTACAAGTATGTGTGTGCACTGAGGTCACAGGAGGGCATCTGATTCCTTGGAGATGAGTTACAGGCATGTGTGGAACACTTGCCTTGTTAAGAAGGTTCTGATATCTAGCTTCCGGTCCTCATGACTATACAAGTGCTTGAAGACACTAAGCCATGTCTCCAGCCCAGTGTTCTTTACTGTGTGAACCAATGCCCACGTTTTGAACAAGGAAAACATGCTAAAAGATTAATCGTGGGCCTATGGATATGTTCTGGGTTTTAAAAATGCATTTTCTAAGAGATGGATTGTGAACATGTGTCTCCTAATGCTCATTTTAAAGTAGTCCATTTTGTTGCTGCAGCCTGGCTGGTCAAGTGAAGCGTGTCGTTCACCAGGCCTTCTGGGATGTCTTGGAAGCAGATCTCAGTGCTGAGCCTCCCCAGTATGAATATGCCATCAAACTGTTTGAAGAAATCAGAGAGGCAAGTTAATGTTCATACCATTAATGCCTTAACTCACTGGGGGTCAATGAAATGGGTACCAGAAATGGGTAGCTTATAAACAGTACAAGTTCCTCACAGTCTTAGAGACTGGAATGTCTGAGACCAAGGCATCAGCAGATTTGCTGCCTTGTGAGGGCCTATTTTACAGGAGAATCCTTACATGGCAGAAGCAGGCAAGGAGCCCTTTGCAGTCTCTTCCAAAAGGCATAATCCCATTTATGATGACTGTACTCTCATGACATAATTACCTGTCAGAATTGGGTTTCAGCACGTGTATGTAAGTACACTGTAGCAGTGTTTCCTCTCCCAAAGACTGTTTGATATCTTTATAGCATCACTCATTATAAAAGACTGAGTAGTCAGTTCCCAGTGGATGCCTTCATACACTTTCTCTAGTTAGGTAGAATCTAGGAAAACAAAGCAACAGACCAAGCTTAGGCCAGTGCTTTGATGCCGGGGTCCAGCCCCAGCTTGGGGGCGGGGAGATGATCTTCTTGTCCTCTTCTTGAAGCAGTGGAGGGGGAAGAGCGTGGGGGGCGGGGTAAGACTTTGTCTTACAAGATATTTAGGGTTGCTGCATAATAAAAGTTTACTTATCTAAGTCTAAGCTCCTGTGCTACTGTAGCTGACCTGCCTTCTGTGATCCTCTGAGGCAGAAACTGCAGTTTCTGGCACTTAGCACCTCATCCTAAAACAACAAAGGATTTGTTCTATCTCAGCAGGAACTGCTGGGCTCTAACTTACACCCTGCTAGTCTGAAGTCTCAGGAAGAAGACACTTAGAGACGTGGTTAAAGCATTTGTTGCTAAGTTGTTAAAAGCTTACTATGAAAGCTACCTAAGGGGAAAAGTGGAAAGTTCCTAAGCAGGGAAAGGAGAAACTTGTACTCTATCTGGGGAAAGGGAAAAAATTCTATTCTATCTCTCTGTTTTGTGTGCCTCTCATCTCTTTGTCCTCAGTACTTATACATCTTTCAGAATACATGATCACATGTTACAAAGTTCATCACAAGTTCACACCAAAAATCAAATCATAAATTGAAATAGAAGTTTACAACAGAGAATGTTTACATGCATGTCCATCAGGAGTAATTATCTGGCTGAACATCCGTCACCTGTCTAGTTCTACGGGTTCACTGAAGGTTTAAAACTATAACTAAGTTATTAGTGAAGCTTTGTATAGATAAACCCAGGCAATATTTTACCTTCTGTCCCAGCACCTATAGTTCCCTCTTAATGACCTTTGGTTAATTGTTTTACAACCTCGTGGAATGCGCTCTGAGTAGGAGAAAGTCTGGTTACTATCTAAGAGCAATTAACTGGTGACACTTGGGAGACTGGCAGAGTTCTTATCACAGTTTTGACTATCAGAAAAGGACCTAATGTGGTCATGTTATAAAAGAGCTTAATAATCATTAATATAATTTTAAGAATTCTTATAGGATCATCATTAAGTCTTAAGAAGTCATCTATTTGTCTATATAGCATCACTACAAGACAGTACATCTTCATGGATCTGCAGAAGTCTGCTCCAAAGGGTGTGCTATTACTTAGTGATTGTTATATCTGTATAATAATAATAATAATAATAATAATAATAATAATAGCAAAAGCATATTAATAACAGGAATCTTTCCTAAAAATGAGTCCCTTACAGCCTTGCTGAATAAGGGCACACCTGTCGCAGATTATATAATCCAAGGCAGGCTTTTTCAGGATGACCACCTGCTAGTATAGCTTGTCCCATTATGGCTCCTGACACTTTGAGTACAGAATAAGACCTTAGAGTTAGACCTGGGTTAGTAATAGGCTCACCCTCTAAAAATGTTGGTGCCTTGAGTGTTTACAGGGAAGTTATAAGAACTAAATGAGATGATGGTGATTCTTTTTTTTAAGATTTATTTATTTTTTATTTATATGAGCACACTGCAGCTGTCTTCAGACACACCAAAAGACGGCATCGGATCCCATTACAGATGACTGTGAGCCACCTTGTGATTGCTGGGAATTGAACTCAGGATCTCTGGCAGAGCAGTCAGTGCTTTTAACTGAGCCATCTCTCAAGCCAATGGTGGTTCTTTTCAGGGACATTTACCGGATGCTTGTCTTTAGAAGGCACTTTGGGATTATTATTATGTGTATAGTGCTCTAACTTACCAGGTCCAGAGGATTTGATTTGAAACTGTCAGGTCAGGCTCAGAGCTCTTTTGTTCCTCAGCCATTACTGTATATGTGAGCTCGGAGTCCGCCATCTTAAGAGTATGAAGTTAACCACTGGCTTGTGTAGTGTTTATGCACAAAGTATTTTTCATGAACTTCACGTGGGGGTCGGGTGGGGGTGTCATCTGCTCTTGAGTGTTTTTGGAGCCATGCTGTGCAGCCTCACGGAAGGCTCTTGGAAGTGTCTGGGTTTTGCTTCCTTGCCACTTGTTCTCCTGAACCGTCAGTCATTCCGCACAGCCAACTGAACTTTCATCTCGAGGTTGAGACACTGCACGTCTCTGATGTTCTTCCAGGCAGAGGCACTGCTTGTGGCATTAAGGGTGATGTAGTGTGAGCGGGGAGCATCTTCCTCTGTGACAGGGCTGCTGACTCTTCTTTCCCTGTGCAGATTCTTCTCTCTTTTCTCACTCCTGGCGGGAACAGGCTTCACAGCCAGATCTGTGAAGTTTTGGACATGGACCTCATTAGGCAGCAGGCCAACCACAGTGCTGTTGATATCCAAGGGCTGGCCAACTATGTCATCAACACGATGGGGAAGATATGCGCTCCTGTGAGAGATGGAGACATCAGAGAGCTGAAAGCTACCACCAACATCGTGGCAATGCTGAGGTTAGCCCTTTTGCTGTGTGCCTTTTCTTAGTATCTTCGAATTCTTGCAAGAGACCTGGGAGTAATGAGAAGTGTAGATAACTAATTGGCCTTCCAAAGGAGCTCGTGATGCCAAGGGAAAAACAAAAACAGGGAGTCAGTCAGTCCCTGTATCCTTCACCTGCTATGTCTGAGGTGAGAGCAGCACTAATCTATGAACATAAGCATAAATATTTAGAAGGAAGCTTGATATGAGTATTTAGCTAAACAACAACAGTAACTTTCCCCTGGCCTGTGACCTTCCAAGTCATAGGATCTTTGACTTAGCGAATAGTACCAGGTGTGTGTATTCCCTCCTGTGAAGTAGGCCTTAAATCAGATCAGAAAGTAGTTAGTTACCCAATAAACAGTCATGCCACTGTTACCCAGCAGGTCTGTATTGTAGCACACAGGGTTTATAGCTAGATTAGATCACTGATGGATGTTTCCCCAGCAGCCTAGCTCTCTGACACTGTGCACACTAACAGCCAGGGGGAGCTGCCATCTTAGTTCCAGCTTGATTTCTCTGTGTCTGACAATCAAAGTATATGGACTCTTTAGCAGTAGAGCCTTACTGTCTAATTCTGGTGGGCATCCAAGAGCAGTGTTGGTTTGGAGGGAAATTTGAGCCTCTCTGGGACCCAACTCAGAAGGAGGTGTCCCATTCCTGACAATGAGATTTTTGCTTAAAGACCCATGACTTCTAGGAACAGCATTACCCACTCATGTAGGGTTTCTTTATTACACGCCTTTTAAAAACAGGGGCTTTTAAGTTAGTGTATGAAGCAGTGAGTTTTCCTGTGGATCTTTAGTACATCGTTTGTCTCTGTTACACATCCTCTGGCGCCTTCCCTTTTAAAGCTTTCATACATCAGTTCTTTCAACTTTCACGGTCTACATGTTTTGCTGTCTCACCCTCTTAAGGCCATGTTCAACTTCCTGGCTTTTTTTCTTGTTTCCTGGCCTTTACAGATACCCGTACAACACAAACATAAATTCTGAAAAGTCTAAGCTATGATCATCGCTTGAGTGACACATGACAATCATCTTTCTGGATCTGTGTCTCGTCACTCAGTAGAACGCTTTCAAGTTCCATGTATCTTCCTGTGTACTTCATAATTGCATCCTTAAACACGCGAATAACATGCCATAGTACATGCCAGCATTTCCCAACCTGTAGGTCACAACCTCTTTCACAGTGGTCACCTAAGACCATCCGAAAATATTTATATTACAATTCATAATAGCAAAATTGTAGTTATAAAGTAGCGATGGAAATAATCTTAGGGTTGGGGGTCTCCACAAGGTGAGAAACTGTATTAAAAGGTCTCAGCATTAGGAAGGTTGAGAACCACTGGTCTAAGTAGACTACATTTTCTTTATCTAACATTAGTCGGTAGATCTATCTCTAGGTTGGTTGCATATCCTGGCTGTTTGTATAGAGAAGCGATGAACACGAATGCTCCTAAGCTTCTGTTTTCATTATCTCCCTACTGTTGATAATACCCTTCCAAGGGAGTGGTTCTCTTCTTTTTGTCCTGAGAAACAGAGGCTCAAAGAGATTGAGGAATTGTGCATGGCAACAGTTCTGGGCAGTTGGAAAGATGAAACTGAGCACAGGACTGGTCAGCCTAAAAAGCAGCTTTTCCTCAGTCCCCCACTGCCATGTCCTTTCATTTACTGAGGTGTTTTCCTTCTTTCCTCAGTAGTGAGTCCTATGCACTGTGTTCAGGCTCCTTGGAATCACAGCAGATTTTCCGGGGTGGGTGAGCTGCCAGTGTTATCAATATTTGCCACAGTAGATGCTCTTGCAATGTCTAGAGGAGACATTTGGAATATACACGTATGAATTTCCTTGAAAAATGACCCTGGTAAATGACCATTGACACTTCAGACACCTCAGACGTTTTCAAGAGGTTTCTCTTGTCCACTCTGTGACACATAGGTAGTTGTCGTCAGTTTCAACGTAACTTCCTAACCACTTCTTTGTTTTGATCTCACTAGACAAATCTTCCGTGTCTTGGACCTCATGAGAATGGATATGGCAAATTTTCTCATTAGGAATATTAGACCTCACATCCAGCATCATTTGGTGGAATACGAGAGAAACAAATTCCAGGAAGTTTTAGAAGAAACTCCAAGTATGTATAATATGTAGTAGTGCTTATGTTATGCTCAGAATTGGTGCTGTAGCTTTTGCCTGGATATGTGTTACTAAGGAACTTTGGCTTTCCTGCTAATGTTAGACATATCTGCATCCTCTTCAAAGTTGACATCGCAAACTTCTAGTTGTTTATTCTGTTTCAGGAAATGTGCTGAGCACATCTTAGCTTAGTTTTCCATTTATTCCAAATATCTATTGAGAATCTGCTATATTTTTTGGGAAGGCATGGTGCACAAGCATAAACTGTCAGATGTATTATTGTGGAACAAAGAGTAACTGGACAGGAGTTGGAGGTGTTCATAGATGGGATGAGGCAAGGCTTCTGTAGTATGGAACAGTTGAGCAAAGCTGCTAAGAACTATGGAAGAGGAATGCACAGGGTCAGGGGAAAGGACATTCTGCCCACAGGTTGCTGCAAGAGCAGAGACTCTGAAGCAGAGACTTACAAGGTAGATGTGACCAGAGGAAAATTGGTAAAGGAAGGGCGATGGCTGAGAGGGAAACAAAGGCCGATCATAGGGTAAGATTTAGATTATCCCAGTTTCAATTAGAGTCACTGGAGAGGCTTGATCAGGGAAGCAGCATGTGATTTTTACTTTAGAACATGTTTCTTGCATGGT
Source organism: Rhabdomys pumilio (assembly GCA_030674055.1). Classification (NCBI taxonomy): domain Eukaryota; kingdom Metazoa; phylum Chordata; class Mammalia; order Rodentia; family Muridae; genus Rhabdomys; species Rhabdomys pumilio. Next base: position 6,307,159 of record JANHMN010000021.1, read on the forward strand.
AAATAGACTGTATAAGAACAGAGATGGCAACAGCTGCCATCTGGGTGGTCATGGAGCATCTCAGACAAGAACAGTGGGGGATTAATCCAGATAGTAGTGATGGACAAGTAAGGGTGGGTTCTGGGTGCGTCCTGAAGATGGAGAATGCCTAGTGAAGGCTGGATGAGGGAAAATGGAGGCATTGAGGACGGCTCAGTAAACATGTTTAGACCAAGCATTGGCTCAGTGGTGGGAAAGGGGAAACCTGGGAAAGAGAGGTGGGAGTTTTAGATACATAAACTTTAACATTTGTTTGACATTAGTGTAGAGAAGCCAGGTCGGCACTTGGCTGTGAGAATACAAAGTTGGGAGCCATGGATACACACTGGGGCTCATCAGCATAGAGAAGTGGGTAACACATGAAACGTGGTTAGCACATTCCGACCACTTGGCTTCCATGAACTTAAATCATTACAAGTGCATGACGTCGCCTCCCACTTTATAAAAGGGGAAATGATGCATAGAGAGGCTGAACTGCTTGCTTCTGTGCCGCGGCTTATAAAGTACGGAGCTGGACTCACCCAGGCAAACCGCACATTCAGTGTTCTAGTTATTCTTATCCATGAGGTAAGACGACTTAGGGAGTGAGTGTAGATGCTGAGGGGACTGGCTGGGATGTATAGGAGGAGGGAAGTCACGAGGAGTGGCATCCTGTAGGGAATATAGGGAAAGTTTGAGTGGATGGGACAGAGCCTTTTCTGTAGTCAAGAGAGACAAAGGTCAAGACTTGACCACTAGATTTGACCAATGAGGAGTATTAATAACTTTGATAGGAACACTTTCAGTAGGTTTATGACTGGAGAGGCGGCAGAAAGGAATGGGGTTGGTAAATACTGCCTCCTTCAGTCAAGTACCCAGGGTGGTCCATCCTGTTACCCTTTATTTTCCCACTGAAGAGCTTGAGGTGCCATGGCAGCTCACTGGCAGCTGTGTTGGTTGGAATTTTATTAGCTGTGCTCTAAGGCTGTGGGTGGCCTACCTTCCCCTGAACCACCTTTAACAGTCTGAGCTTTTCCATCACAAGGATAGCATTGTAGCATTATGTAAACAGGGCACAATGGGTGCTGCTTTTAACTGTGGTCCTATAAACTGGAGCACACCCAGGGGGAGCACAGAGACTGTGGAAGCCACATGAAGAATGGCCATACAGTTAAGTGTGTTTTTCTGCTTGTTACCAAGGTCATGATAACACATTCCCCTTTGATAGCAATTTAGAGAGCTTTATTAAGCTCTTTAGGGCAAATTAAAATCTTCATGAGGAAATATTAGACAGGAGGTTTGACCCTCCCAATAACTGGAGCTGTTTGAATTTTGGGATAGGCTTCTCTCTATTGCTAGTGTCAATGCTGTAACCTTTTTTGTCACTCTTTAATTGATTGGTTCATTCATGTCTGTGAGAGGCTGGCACTGTTCTCGCCCTCTATTTACATATGAGGAAACTGAGGTTATGTTATGAGAGAGCTTGGACAACCCAGATGCTTCTCTGCCTTAGAGCATGCGCCTTTTTCTTTTTTCTTTGATTTTTCCAGATAGAGTCTCTCTGTGTAGCTCTAGCTGTCCTGGAACTCAGATATCTGTCTACTTCTGCCTCTCAAGTGCTGGGATTAGAGCTGTGTGCTTTTTTTTTTTTTTTTAACACATGTCTGCCTCTCCTGGAACAAGATACTGACTGTCGTCAGTGGGGCATACTGCAGAGGGTTCCTGACTGTCAGTGGGGCATACTGCAGAGGGTTCTATGGTATCAGCTAATGGCCAGGATGAGATGATCACCAAAGGCTTCAGTAATAAAAACTCTATGACTATTTTAGCTCCATTGAGAAAGGGATTGGAATTTAAAAAAAGAAAGACAAAACAAACAAACAAAAAACCCAATTCGTGACCTTGACTCTGAGCTCAGTGGAGGGGTCATGTGTGCCTGTGTGTCCCCATGCAGTCATGCCTTCAGTCCAGACAGGTGCAAATTTCCTGCAAACTACTTAACACCTGGCTGACTCTAGCTTTGTTCATCTCAAATTATATGCTGCTTCTTAAAATGTAGGTGACCTTATTCTCACCTCTCATGTTGACTTGGCTCTTCTCTACAAATTTAGGACTACAGCAAGGCCAGTTATGCTTCGCTTAGCTAGAGAAAAAGGAGTGCAGAAAGCAGAGGGTATGTCAGCTGTTAATTATATCCCTAGTCACTCTGCCAAAACGTTGGTCCCAGCTCTGATATCAAAATAAGAGTCTCACAAGAAGTATTAATACAGAAGAATACAAGTCTTACTGGAGTTTTGTGGTTTTGTGTGTGTGTGTGTGTGTAGATATAGATGTATATATTTATGTATTTGTGTGTATGTATGTGCATATGTATATGTACACATATCACATATATTCTCTCTTCCTGGGGCCTGCCATAAGGATGTAGAACTCTCAGCTACCTCTCCAGCAACATGTCTGCCTGCGTGTTGCCATGTTTTCTGCCATAAAGATAATGCATTGTAAGCCAGCCCTAATTACATGTTTTCCTTTATAAGAGTCGCCATGGGCATGATGTCTCTTCACAGCACTAGAAACTCTAAGTAAGACAAACTCTAAACCAGATATTGTCATACATGCCTGTAATCCCAGAACCCAGGAGACTGAGGCAGGAGGATTGCTGTGAGTTTGAGGACCACTTTGATCATGTACTTGAGTATTAAAGAGCTTGAGTTATATAGTAAGATCCCTGTCTCAAAACAAACAGAAGGGCCAGAGAGCTGGCTCAGTGGTTAAGAGCACTTCTAGAGGTCCTGAGTTCAAGTTCCAGCAATCACATGATGGCTCACAACCATCTGTAACAGGATCTGATGCCCTCTTCTGGAGTGTCTGAAGAGAGCAACTGTGTACTCACATACATAAAATAAATAAATCCAAAACAACAACACCAAACCCCCCAAAACAAAACAAAGAAAATAACAAAGGCAACTAAAGCAACAGCACAGAAGGAGCATGCACTGATGCCCAGCAGTGATCTCGAGAATCGTGCCTCAAGTAAGGAGTGGGCTGGTGGAAGCCGAGTCTCTCAAATCCAAGTCCAAACTAACCTGTGACTTTTATCTCTTTCTTTGGATTTTTCCCTTTTGTGTTGTATAAGCCAGGTTGTGTTACACTCAACAGAAACCAACTCTAGCTAGCACAGCAAAAGTAAATAGATAAATATTTCTTTTAAAGGAAGGAAGGAAGACAGGCAGAAAGACAGACAGACAGGAAGACAGGCAGACAGACAGACAGGCAGATAGACAGGCAGGCAGACAGGCAGGCAGGCAGGCAGGCAGGCAGACTGACAGGCAGGCAGGCAGACAGGCTGACTGACTGGCTGACTGACTGACTGGCTGACTGAAAGACAGACTGACTGAAAGACTGACTGCCTGACTGAAAGACTGACTGAAAGACAGACTGAAAGACAGACTGAAAGACAGACTGAGCCACATCAGGACAAATCAAGGAAAGACTATATTAACAGATGGTTTAAGATTGCTTCAGACAAGGGCCATCCTTGAACACTCTGGTAACAGTGAGTCCCCCCCAAAGAGCCCAATGGGCATAAACTTAGATGGGCTAACCTCTGGTTAGGGAGGCTGGAACTCCTAATTGATAATCTAAAAAAAAAAAAAGACATGAAAAGGGAAACATGGCAGAAAAAAAAAAAAGAATAGAAGCCATGGATAAGGAGATACTTTCCTGACTGAAAATGGGAGCGTTATCTAGATGTCCCTGCCACAGCGGTGCGTGCTCTGTGTGTCTGCTTCCTGCTGCACTGCCAATGCCCCCAGAGCCTGGGCTGTGTTTCTTCATCTCTGAATGCCCAGTACTTGGTTCAGTGCCCATCACATAGGAGGTCCTCAGTGCGCCCATTGCATAGATGAGCAAATGGAGAAGCTCTTACTAGTCCCACAAGACTCAGGGAGGTTACAAGATCCCTCACCCATGGCCCATACGTTTGGGGCCACATGGAGCAGTCAGTGGACCAGCTTTCAGGAGTGAAGTCCCTACATACAGCCAAGAGAATTGCAGGTGTGCTTTCTGCCTTTTCTGGTCCTGTGCAATTCTGTTTGTTAGCATGACCTGGGGCATTTAAACACTCATGCCCAAGCCTGACCTTAGACTGATTAAGTCACAGACCCAGGAGTGGGAGCTATGCCCAGGACGACAAGTTGTTTTTCTTTTTTTAAATCCCTCTGGGTGATTCTAAAGGCAGCAGAATTGGGATCTGCGGAGCCACACTGTTGCTTTAGTTGGAGATAACTAACTGGGCGTGTAGTATGTCTGCTGTGAATGATTAAACTTATAGACTAAATGCTGATTAACCACCACACTGTATATCTCTCTGAATTTTCACTGTTTTCTCTGATGGCTATCTTCTACATAAAAGACCTTTTCTGTCTTTAAGCAGAGCTAGCAAACCAAGAAAAGTGTTTGTCACCGAGAAGAAACAGCTGAGGTCCTGGGGTGGTGTGGCTGCAGTGTAGCGGACAGCACCGTCAGAAATCTCCCCTCTTGAATGACCGGACTCCAAGAAGAGTTGCAATGTGGTCTTTATTTTCTCTCTTGTTTTTTTTTTTTAAATCTGCATCTGTAGCTGGGCAATGGTGGCGCACGCCTTTAATCCCAGCACTTGGGAGGCAGAGGCAGGCGGATTTCTGAATTCGAGGCCAGCCTGGTCTACAGAGTGAGTTCCAGGACAGCCAGGGCTACACAGAGAAACCCTGTCTCGAAACACCAAAACAAACAAACAAACAAACAAACAAACAAAAAAACAAAAACAAAACTGCATCTGTATTTAGTCTGCTCCTCTTGGCAGCTGCCGCCTCATAACCTCTATCAAATGGGTGATTTTAAAAGAGCTATGATAGAAAAAGCAATTTGCTTCTTGTGGGAAATCTTAGAACTGGTTTAATATAAAATAAAGTGAATCTTGCCCCAAGGCTGTCACAGCCCAGTAGAAAAACTGCCTCTAACCCATAAAGCCTTCTAGAATAGTCTTCAGTGTGGTTGCATTTGGTTCATGATGTAAGAGATGGGGAATTCAAAGCCGGTGGGAATTGTTGTGAAGAAACTGAAAATAGACACCAGCTCTCCTCTAAATCAGTGTTCCTCAGCAGCGGTGGTCTTCGCATGCCCCACCCCATGTCTAGGAACTATGGCTAGGAACTTCGGACTGCTCTGTGTTGATGGTAGGGGTCCTGGTATTCTGCTGGCAGGAGTAGAAGTCAGGAGTGCCACTGAACATCCCAGAATGATCAGGACAGTGCCCCACAGCAAAGGGTTATCCAGACAAAAACTCCAGTGGCTGCTGAGACTGAGATACCCCATCGTAAGTCAAGAGTTGAAATGAATCCATTTCATGATGACCTAAAGAGATTGCTTTGTGCTTTAGGAGAGCTGGGTCTTCAGTAAACAAGAAAATCTAGTGGCAGCTGAGGCCCCTTGGGATAGTTTCTTGTCATCTTGTTTCACTTAGTACGGGTGGGTGGTGAATGTCACGGTCTCCCCCCACCATCCGCTGCCTGGAGTAGGCAGCTCCACAGAAGAGGTGGCACTTGCTACAGCACTTGGACAGTCAGTCAAGTTATGTATGAGATGTGAGCCCGCTGACAGTCTTCCATCCTTACGATTTCCTTCAACTCCCTTCTGGAACAGTCCTTGCAGGCACTAAGAATTGTGCTGGGTAACTGGATATCCTGTTTTGTCAGATTTCTTACATAGTGTTCCTGTGGAGATTGGAATTGTCTTTAAGGGGATCTGCTGAGATTACACTTTTTGAAGCAAAAGCCCTAATTGGTACCAAAACCAAATCCACATTCTTTGAGATGAGTCCCTGAGATCATGCTGAATGAGACTTTAGCATTGACTCACACAGCCAATCTGTGACAGAGAGCCTGCTTCAGACCTCCTATGCTTCAAATACCAAATCCGGTTTAGGTAGGGACAAGTCTCCCCCTCACCCTCCCTGATGTAACTGGGGAGCCAAATGAGTGAACATCACAGTTTCTAACCCTTATTAGACATTTCTTATTTTCCAGAACGTTGCATGTATTCATGTCTTGAATTTTTACCACAGCTGCAGGAAGGGACTATTGTTCTCTAGGTGCAGTTTACAGATGTGGAAGTTGAACCGCCATTGTATAAAGTAAGTTAGCCAAGTCACAGCGCTAACAAGTGACAGCAGGCCGACTTGAGTGAGGCCATGCTTCCAAGTAACTCCCTCAGGGGAGAATGTGTTACACCCTGAGTCACGTCTGGATTGCTTTGATATTAGGTTGCCCTTACTTGAGACTTGTTAATCAACAGTGCAGATTGACTCTATAGTCTCGTACTTCGCCATACTCTGGATGGCTCTCTGAATGCCTGTGAGAGCACGCAATAGCTATTGCTATTCAGCCCCTCTACTGGAAGTGACATTTGTTCTCACCTAATCAATTGCAAAGAATCAGATGGCTCTCTGCTTGCTCCTGTCCTGTTTGAGATTTTAGAAACAGGCAGTAGTGAATGTGGGTGGCACTGAGTAGGGAGTCAATTGACATGTGCTGGAGTTGCAGGGCAACACCATGCCCTGTCTCTTGAGAACTTTCTTCTTAGCTTTCAGATACCCATCTTCTTTTTAAAAATAACATTTTTATTTTACGTGTATGGGTGTTTTGCCTACATATATGGCTGTGCACCATATGCTTGCCTGGTACCCATGAAGGCCAGAAGAGGGTGTCAGATGCCCCTGGAACTGGAGTTAAAGATAGTTGTGAGCTGTAAGAGGGTGCTGGGAATCAAACCCAGATCCTCCAGAAGAGCAGACTGTGCACTACTGCTCTCCACCTCTCCAGCCCTCAGATAACCTTCTTGCTTTGTACTTCTCTGCGTTTCTGTGTGTACATGAAAGAGAGTGAGCTGACTTGGGTCTCCAAGAGAGGCATGGACTTACTGTCCAAGTACGCTACTCTTGGGATCTCATCTAACTTGAATGAACTTCCTAGAGGCCTCACCTCCAAATGTCATACTCCGGGATTTAAATTAAGACTTCAAAATAAAATATTTGGAAGGGAATGAAGACTCAGGCATTCAATCTGTAATCATAACTTGATGCTTGACTCACTTGATTAGTGGTTGCCAGGGAGGAGGCTTAGAGGTGAGAGGGCAGCTAGTAGGAGTAACATGAGGGAGCGGTACACTTCCCTGAGACAGACAGACAGACAGACAGACAGACAGAACGAGAGAACGAGAACACCAGAGGTTGAGAAGACACAGAAATAAAGAAGAGAGAGTTCCAGGAGGGGCGTCCACAGACGAGAAGCTGTCACGGAGTGGCTAAATGAGGATGAATTAAACATGTTTGTAGATTTGACATCTAGAGGATAGCTGGTAGCTTTCAAAAAATGTGTGTAAAGACTGTCATTAGTGTGGGAAGATGGAGTGTCATTATCCTCTGACCTATACTTTGTATCTTAGGAAAGGATACAACATTCATTCAGCTGCCCTAGATAGGGGTACGGGAGTATCCTACAAGGGTTTCCTACTTTTTTCCATTTAAGTGGTCCTCAAGACCCGCAAACACTATCCCTAGATAATAATACTTCTTCTTAACCATGATTGCTCTCCTCCTTCAGTGCCCTGGTCTTCACTCTCTTGACTGGCCTCCAGCTGCCAGCTCTCCTCTCATTTACCCAGCCTTGCTCTCAGTTATTTTTCTAACAGACATATCTGATTATATCAGTTCCATGTTGGAAAGAATTATGCAAGGAGTCCTTCCTCATAGCTGATTTTTGTAACATGAATCTAATAAGAGAATGAAAATATGGTTTACAGGAACATGAGCACACACATGGATTTCGGTAAAAGTATAGTTCTATTTAGACACTCAGATAGGTTTAGCACCCAAAGGGCTTTAATGCATTGAGTCTAGACTCAAGGTCACTTGTGAGCAAGTTTGGGGAAAGCTGGTTTCTCACTGCCAAACCAATGCCATCAGGAGTTGTTCTGTTTTTCTCTAGCCCCTTGTGGACCAGCAATACATATATGATGGACAACTTGCAGGCTGTTCCATCTGCTGTCACGTTTAAGTCTTTGTGTGGGTGTTCTCAATGCTAGCATGCCAGCCAGCCTTTTCTTCTCTGCCTTCAGGTGTCACTCTGAAGTTCTTTTTGTGAGCGCTCCTGAGTAACCCTTCTCTCTAGTTCCCCTAGAATCCACTGTATTTTGTTACAAGCAGTTGTTATTTATAGGTTTGTCTGTCCTTATGGACTTAGGGCCATGACTATGTCTTTTCATTCATTCCTGGACCTTCATAGGATCTGTCATGTAGAATGTAAAAACAAAAGGACTGATCTGATAACAGGCTTTATGGCTTTTTTTGTCCCTAGATGCCCTCAGTCAAACCACGGAATGGCTGAAAGAATCTGTAGATAAAGAATTGCTTTCTGAGACTGATGTAGCTCCTGGAGCTGAACCTAGTTCCATGCCAAGCCTAAGCCCGCTAATGGTGCTTAATAATTGTTACTTAAAACTCCTTCAGTGGGATTATCAAAACAAAGTCTTACCAGAGGTAAGTGGCTTTGTCCTCCCCCAGGATGTCCAGTGTTTGGATTCTTGAGGTCTGACTTTGAATATGATGGTCTGTATGTGCTGTATATGCTCATTCACTAAAATCAGATCAAAATTAGAGTGAGATATGACATTGCTTATTTTACATTTTCATGGCATTGGGCTTCCCTTTCTGTTTTTACATTTTAAATATGCTAGACACTCGTGACAGATGGACCACGGCTCCAGGAACTGACAGAAAAGCTCAGTCAATTGAAAATGATTGCCTGCGTGTCCCTGATCACCAACAACATGATGGGTGCTGTGATGGAAGGCCTGCCGGAGCTTGCAAACAGGCTAAAAAGGATTTCAGCTGTTCTGCTCGAAGGCATGAATAAAGAGTAAGTTCTTCATGTATGTATCTGCTCCCTCACATATGAACGTTCTGCGTGTTTCCCAAAACAGGCAATGACTTCAGCCATGCCTTCAGTCAGCTCGCTCACCGCTGGCTTTGAAGTTTCCCACACCTTCTCTTTCTACAGGGTCCTTCAGCTTCTTGGAAGTTCTAGATGGCCTTTCATAGGAAGGCAGAGGCATGCCCCTTGACACGTGCCAGGATAAGTGTTGTTTCCCCTTTAAGTGGTGCACACAAGAGCTTTTCTCTGACAGTGCTGTGGAAAAGCAGAACCAGACATCTGGAGAGCCATGCACAGAACTACTTTGTCGAGAGTGTTTTCCAGACTTGATGGGTCTGCTCTACCCTTTCTCTTTGATCACTTCAATGGATCCCACATATGGAGGCTTTAAAGCAGGCAGTTGTGTCTAACATGAGCCTGATGAGAGTTTTGCTTTTGGAACTCCATCTCCGGTGTTGCGCTTCCACTGGATGCTAGATCCCACTTGGATTTTTGCTTTTACTTCCATCCCGTGAGACACCGTCCACACCAGAAGACAGGTCTTATCAGTGTTTTCGTGGCTCTCATCTGGGGCATCTCTCCTTGCTGCTTTGCCTTTTGGGTGTTTTTAGGGCTGTGTCCTCTGTTCCTGCCACTGAGTGGAGATGCACCTGTCCTCCCATCTGTTATAGAGACCGTGAGCTACGTGCTAAAACCTACAGTAGGAATCCAAGTGGCTTGGGATCCACACTTCTCACTGGGCTGAAGCTCAAAGGAGAGTTCGTCTTGGGCTGTGAGTGGAGATAGGCAACCCAAGCCTCAGCTTCTCTTACTGAGGCCCTAGCCTTTCTTCTGACTCCAGTACTGACCTGACATGTACCTTAGTTCCTATTTCAGGGCCCAAGACCCCCACAGAAACAATATCTTTTTCTGTCCCTGCAGATTGCCTATCTCTGCATCTCCTCAAAGTGGGAAACATTGCTTTCCTGGTGTTTTTCTCGTTAACTGTTCAGTGAGCAGCCAGTGCTGGTGATATGAAGTGTATAGGGACAACATGTAGAAACTTAAGAGGACAGGCTTTCAGATCAGGTGACCAGGCCCAAACTCACCTCTGTAACCGTCTTGTTGTGTGATTGAACAAGTTCTCAAGTTTCTCTGAGCCTTATTTCTCACATGGAAGGTGAATAATAGGCTGGAGAGATGCTTTGCAAGTATCAGGACCTGAGTTTGGATCCCGTAGCAGCCATGTAAAAGTCAAGCATGGAGGAGCATGTCTGTAGCCCCAGTGCTGGACAGGTGGGCAGAGGGAGAGACACAGATCCTGATGCTTGCTGGCCAGTCTCTCTGTAAAAATAGCTAGCCCCACATTCAATGAGAGGCCCTATGTCAAGAAGTAAGGTAGAGAGTAATGGCAGAAGGCACCTGAAGTTTATGTCTGGCCTGGACATGAACATGCATGAATGGGCACACACCACCCCACGTGCATAGAAAAAGGGAGAATAATAACAAATTACTTGGTAACTGTGAGAATAAAAGATGAATACTGTGAGACTCTTAGTGTAGGTGTCGGGCACCAGTGTGTACTCGATGAGTGTTAGTTATTAATAACTGTTGAGGTATTCATTTATCCTCCTTATAGTTTTATTCACTGTTTACTGGATGTTTCACACAACGTAGAACCATTCCTTTGTAGGAGGTGAACGCATTCACTGCCCAAGTCCTCACCTTCTAAATGGAGTAGCAGCATTTGGAATATAAGCGAGTCAATGCTCTCACATCACCTGTAGGCCCAGATGCCGTTGCATGTGGATTAGTGATATGTCACAGAGATAAGCAAGGTTTTGCTTTCATTGTGAATGGGAGGCCTTGGCTTATATGGGAATTTAATTTCTCCTATGGCCTAAGAACTTGCTGGCTAAGAGCAAGAGAAAGCTAGAGCACGACTCTAGAGTAGATTAAAACATCAAAGGAAAAGATTTTTTTTGTTTGTTTGCTTGTTTGTTTATTTTTCGAGACAGGGTTTCTCTGTGTAGCCCTGGCTGTTCTGGAACTCACTCTGTAGACCCGCTGGCCTTGAACTCCGAAATCCTCCTGCCTCTGCCTCCCAAGTGCCGGGATTAAAGGCGTGCGCCACCACCGCCCCGGCATCAAAGGAAAAGATTTTATCGAACGGTCCACCCTTGAGCTGTAGAGTGCCAGAGACAGATCCAGTGCGAGTACATACAGACTTGGCAGCCACTGTGCCACGCCTCGCTTTCCTTACTCAGCAGTACAGTTACAGTGCACTTGGCCTCCCACTGAGAGCTAACACTGGCGTATAGCAAGCTCACTGGGAGAACCTAGATCTGAATCAAGGTCTTCACCACATCAGATTTAAGTCCCGATTTACTCTGTTGAGTGACCTGCTCTCACTAGGTCACCTCTCATCTCCAGTCTTTGACTCACAAGTATGACAGTGACACATAAGAACCCTTTCTATAGTGGGATACATTCAGTCATTCTTTAATAGTGCGGATCTAGCAAACACCCTTGCTAATTCTTTCCTTCCTTTTTGGTTAAGTGACCTTCTCCTTAATTGTTGCTTATAATGTCTAGACTGTGTATTTCGGATTATTTCTTACTGGAATGTGGTAATGGGGAATGTGATGTCTTTGGTTACTATCAGTCCAATATTTCAGGTTATTTGGTCTCTCAGTATCTCTGGTGTTTTTGATTGCTGTTAAAGATTTACTGCTATAGATTCCCTTTTGCCAAACCTGTAAAAATGGGGTTCTACGTGTCCACCCTGGCTTTTCTGTCAGACACTGAGTGCACATCGAGTGGTTCTCAGCACGTGAACTCAATATATTAAGTGAGAACACTGGCAGTTGGAAGAGGCATTAGCCTCTGTTTGCTCTATTATTGTTGCTTCTAAGAGAGAATTGGCAAATATCTGCGGTAACTTAGTGTATTTAAAAACAAAACACAAAGATGCCTAAGGTCCAGACTCGGCCTGATGCAGTCTGCTGTGTGTTTTCTAGGTCCTTTGACTTGAAGGAAGCCCTGAATTCTATTGGTGTTCAGACTTGTGCTGAAGTTAATGAGGCCCTGAAAGAGAGAGGTGCACCCACTTTAAATGCTGAGGTTCAAGTTAACCTTGTCGGTCAGTTCTCCAACCTTGAAAAGAAGGACAATCCTGTCTGTACCTTGATGGGTGAGTTCTCATTTTTAAACTGGTTTCCCTTTCAGTTTCAATCTGCTTTAATTTGCTGTATTTGGCAATGTCTAAGTGTCAATCATATTTTAGTATTAAACACTGTACTAAAAGCAATTCAGAGTTTGGATTATCAGATAGGGGATCCCCAATCCATTCTAGATTCTGTAATTAAAAACAAACCAAAATGCCCAGCGAAATCTAAAACACCTGTGATACACTTTGCATTTTGGGCAAAAGATACTGTCTTACTATTGCTGTGATGAAACACCATGACCAAAAGCAAGTTGTGGAGGAAAGGGTTTATTTCACTCACACTTCCATATCACTGTTCATCATCAAAAGCAGAGGGGGCAGGAACCTGGAGGCAGGAGCTGATGCAGAGGCCATGGAGGGTGCTGCTTACTGGCTTGCTTCCGCTGGCCTGCTCAGCCTGTTTTCTTATAGAACCTGGGACCACTAGCCCAGGGATGGCACCACCCACAATGGGCTGGGCTCTCCTCTATGAATTGCTAATTAAGAAAATGTTCAACAGGCTTGCCTATAGCCCCATCTTATGGAGCCATTTTCTCCTTTGAGGCTCCATCCTCTCAGATGACTCTAGCTTGTGTCAGGTTGACAAGGAGCCATCACAGATGCTTAGCTTTTCCTTTTGGATGACAAATAATAAAAGTGTAAAGAAATCCTGGTGTTTCATAAGTCTTATTTCTCTGTTCATATGAACTGGGGATGGTACTTCGTAGCCTATCCCAACTATCCAGCCAGTGGCTGCTATGAAGGCAATACATGGGGATGTGGAAATCCTGGGGTTGGGGGGATGCAGCTCAACCCTACTCTGAGTACACTCGCAGATTGAGGTTAATCGTTCTGCCATGAGCATCCCTGAGATAACTGAGGTCCTCTTCTTGGTCAGAGCTAAATAGATAGAGAGTGAAAGGCTGGAACTGAGAGGCATCATGGGTAGAGAAGTAAACAGCCTTCTCAGTGTCAGGCCAGGTTGGAGAGTTGGCAGTATGGAGACTGTATCAGGACTCTTGCTGTTGTTACCTGTGACTAGTAGAAAGGGCAGTTGTTTTCTCCTACAGCTGAGAGGGCAGGGGTGGGGCTGACTGCTGACAGTGTCATTGGAGATTCTGGTTTCCACTGCTGTCTCAGCATAGTCTTCCTCTAGGCTAGGTGCCTACACAGTAAGGTGGCATGCTTTACCCTCCTCCTCCCATGTTTAAGTCAAACAAGAGCCAGGAGTCTTACCTCTCTGTTTGCTAACCAGTGACCCACCATGGAGTCCTGTTGGCTGTACCTGCTGGCTGTAGGTGACCCAGCTATGCAGTTTCTATCCTGGAATTGGTCATGGTGATCTTGAAATGTGTACTCACTCCCTGGACAGTGTGCTGACCAGGGTATTAATGACAGGAGGGGGACATGATCCCTTACCCTATATCAGGGTGTTGTTACCACTAACGAGGACAAAAGCAGCTGTCTTTAAAATGCGCTTCCTTACTGCGGACACTGAGAAATAGTCTGGGAGGAGGAAAGAGGATGGAATTAGAATGGACTAATATTCTGGGGTTAATCTATAAACTTACCAAGTGCAGTGTTGTGTCCTAACAGCGTGCACACATTTAATTTTGGGTTGCGGGGCTCTGCAGTGGTTTTCTTTATTCTTATCGCTGGGAACATGGGGTTCCAAGAGTTCAGACTGCTTAGGTGGCCAAAGCCTCACTTTAACACTCCCTGCCCCCTAACCCCCACCCCCACCCCAAAGGACCAGTACCATGGCACAGCATTGTGGGTGACAGTCGATCGAGTCTGCCCCCTAGAGGAGATAGTTGATAATTCAGTTGGCACAGTCACTTGTCACAGTTCGTAACCTTTATAGCTCACTTCTGACCTGACTCTGCCCTCTTGGTCTCTAGAGGAACAGTTGTAATCTGAGAGACTGTGCTCCTGACAGAAGAAACAGACATGCTGCTGGCTTCCCACTAGTATGTAGGCCTCATGAGCACAGAGGTGTGTTTGCTGTCTGCTCTTTGTGCAGTACTGAGTATGTAGATGGCATTTGATACATGCCATACAGCACCCATGGCTAAATCACTAACAGGGGCAGGGCAGACTTGGGATTCTTACCTGCCACTGTGGTTCCAGGGTTTGTATTCCTAACTGTGTGCTTAAGGCAGAGCTGGAGCCCTGAGTGGCCTGAACTCCCAGTGTGTCTGTGCCCTCGATATCAACTGGGAAGGGGGGAGGGCAGGAGATACCTCTTAAAATCTGGAAAAGCAGCTTCTGTTCCCAGCTCTGCCTGGGGAAGCTTTGCTTGTTGTTCTGCACATTGAGAGTATTTTTAAATCTTATCCAAAGTATCGTTTCCTTAGCTACTTGAGTGACTATCTTGGGTGTTTCTCTTTTGACTCTGGGAGCCAAGGACAGGCCTTTGGCTGGGACTCTACTTGGCTGCTTCAAAATGAGCAAATGCTTCTGTAGTATTGGCCTGAAAACATGACTTGTTCAAAAAGGAGGCAGAGCCACTTGCTGACATAATAACCATTTTGAAAGGATTTCATTTTTAGGCTTTCTTGTGATAAAGTGTTTATATTGTGTCTCTGATGAAGTTAGGCCTAGTTCTGTAAGAGCAGCCAGTCCTAAGGGAAAGGTCACTGGGTTTTTTTGAATGATGTGAAACTAGCATGAATTGAGCACTTCGATCTTGGCATATAGAAAGGTTCCGCCTGCGTTGCCATGGACTCTTCCTGTGCATGGCATCCCTGCTCTGCCCTGTGCTCCATCGATATGAGTGCATTTGCCAAGGGCAGTACATTTCTCATCTTCCATAGCCTTCAGAAAAGGTAATTATAATGGGAATTTTATTTCAAACCAAACCATATATATATATATATATATATATATATATATATATATATATATATATATGTGTGTGTGTGTGTGTGTGTGTGTGTGTGTGTGTGTGTGTGTGTGTGTGTGTACATATATATGTGACAAGTGAGAGTATCTACAAGTATCTATGGATTATATGCTGTGTCTATGCATGCTCATAGCCATTTCCATTTTTGAGAGGTGATTTCTTTCAGTAGGCTAAGTGATGCATGTGACACACAAATTCTCCTTGCTCACACATACAGGTGAGAATGTATTATCCATGCTTGCCTTCTTCAGGCTCGAGTCCCAGGCTTCCATTGTTTTCAGTTTGGTATTTACATCCTCTTCATTCTCCTCTCATTTTAATTTAGGCAGGATCATTGTGCCATGTATCAGGCCAGGAATGCAAAGATAAAAAACCATAGTCCCTCCCCCAAGTCCTCACCCCCAGCTAGAGCTTAGGACAGGAGAAATATGTTCACACTGAGAGTAAGCCTGTAACTGATGGTCAGGGTGGCCACAGAGAGAAGCTCCTTAGACTTGGCATTGAACGAGATCTGCACAGAGTGGAATGGGACGGGATTTATAAGAGGAAAAACCCTGACTAAGCATGGATACTGGAAACTTTGAAGTTCTGGGGTCAAAGTTCTGGGGTCAGTTCTGCTGAAGTGTAATTTATGGGGAATGATGTTTGAAATTAAGGGTTTTGTTAATGTCAAAAGCCAGACATCCTGACACATGCCTGTAAATCCCACCACTTGAGATGTGGAGGCAAGAATATCCGCAGTTCAGCCGCGCTGCATGTTTGAGGTCAGCCTAGGCTTCATGACCTTTTATCCAAAGGAAGAAAAAAAGGGTTTCATTTAATGTCAACTGCCTATGCTCAGTGGACTGTATTAAGAGTAAACATTCTTATTTATGAGGGTTTTTCTTTCCAAAGCCAGAGAGTCCTTGGAGCTGCACGTGTTGTAGTGGGCCTGGTTGGCACTACTTTATCTGATGTGACTGTAGCCAAATCTACGCATGTATTTGCTTGTACACAGTAGTCACAAGGTCAGATGCAGTGAGGCAGCCAGGGACAGTGACTGAGGCAGGGCTGTTGGAGCAGCCCTTCCTCCATCCTCCTGTGCAGAGTGCTAGATAATTACTCAGCCAGAGTGCTTTACAGAGTATTGATTTTAGCTATATCAGAGCAACAGGCATAAACTTTGGCTGTCTCTGGAAACCTGGCGGTGTGGCCAAATACCCTGTATATTATGTTGAAATCCCAAGGGTGCTGCATTTCTAGATTTTTTTTCTTGCCAAACCAAAATTTTGGATTTTAGTATGAAATTCCTGTTTTTAAATTGCTTTTATAAAAACAAAACCCCAAAGAAAAATGATCTTGGCTAAATTGGCAGTGCCAGCTTCAGTAATGATTGTGGATGTTGGGCATTGACTTCTGTAAAAGACTAGCTCAGAATAGCACTATTTTTTCCTAACTAACCATCTCTCATTGTATAAGATACCACTCTGTAGCCTGAGCTTGATTTATTTATCACAGTCTAGACGGCAGTTAAGAAGGTCTCCGCCTTGTCAGGCTCATTTATGTAGCCACGGTTAGCTGAGGCTTATGTTGGTAGCCCCGTGGATCTTGGCTGGGCTCTATCAGGAGCGTGGGAGTTGGCTCATCTGCAAGGCTCTCCTTAGAGCTGGGGACAGCTGGGGCTCTCTCTCTGGTCTCATCCTCCAGCAGTTTCAGCCTTATTTGCATGGGTGATGGGAGGCAAAGTGGATGTCAGTCATGCACCCTAGCATTTCCACAACGTGCAGTAGCAAAGATGGGTCACAAAGCCAGTTCAGATGTGACAGATGACAAGTACTCTTGATCCTTAATGGGAGGAACTTTAATGCCACTTGAGCACAGGGAGGGGTAAATGGAAGCCTTAGTGCTTATTACTAAAGGTTATGTACTTCAGTAGTGGAACAGGTAAATATATCATTCTTCCCCTTTAGATAAACGAATCCAGTTGTACATGAAAAGCCTGCTGTGTCTTCCAAGCACTCAGAAGAGCATGCCTCCTGTGCCAGGCGGCCTTGATGTCATTCAGCAGGAGCTGGAAGTGCTTGGCTGCCAGTATGCAAACATTGTGAATCTCAACAAACAGGTGTATGGACCATTTTATGCAAATATATTCCGAAAGCTGCTCTTCCGGGATGAAGCCATGGGGAATATAGATGCTTCACTTCCAGCTAACTAAAGAGAAGCTGGCACTGGAGAAGA
This sequence comes from Rhabdomys pumilio, assembly GCA_030674055.1. Taxonomy (NCBI): domain Eukaryota; kingdom Metazoa; phylum Chordata; class Mammalia; order Rodentia; family Muridae; genus Rhabdomys; species Rhabdomys pumilio. The sequence continues at coordinate 6,324,455 of JANHMN010000021.1, forward strand.
GATGGAGAGCAGCACTTGGTACATGGTCCATTTTCACCAATGGCATCCTAGATGCAGCACATTCTCAGCACTGTTCCTAGAGCAGTGTTAGACTGAATCTGTGTAACTTGGTAATATTAGCACCACAGAAGGGCCACATATCCTTTTTGTGTTTAAAGCAGATAGCTTTCATCAAGAAAAGTAACTTGTAATGAATTATATTACCTATATATTACTGGTGTTTTCTTAAACATTTATATTGAATTTTTTTGTTTGGTTTTTTTGTTTTGTTTTGTTTTGTTTTGTTTTTTGAGACAGCATGTCTGTGTAACAGCCCTGGCTGTCCTGGAATATATTGCACATTTCTATGTGACTTGTTCATTCAACCTGAAAGGAGTGGATTTTTGTTTATATACTTGATTATACTGCAGTTGCCTGCAGGAATACAATGTGCAAACATTTAAAAATATATTGAAAATGAAGGGCATTCTGCTTCATTTTTTTAAGTGGCAAAGTAAATTTGTGTCTTGGGTCTGGATTTAGCCAAGTACATTTATTAGGATTCTTTAGAATCATAGCTCTTGGCATGTTTATTTGGTTTTTACTTAAATGTTTACTTCTACTTTTGTGGCTTTCCTAACATAGTTGTTTTATAATAAAAACTTTATTAAACGGAGGACATGATAATCTTTTCATTCTTTTATTACTAAAACACGTGTTGTTCATAATAAGTGCATCTTAAAATGTTAAAAAAATATTTCAGCATAATAACAGTGCTTCTGTTTTCTAACTCATCTTGGTATCTCAGAGTGGAATACTGGGCATTTGTTTTTTTCTTTTTCTTGCTTTCTGTTTTTGAGACAATCTCACTTTGTAGCCCTGGCTTGCCTGGGATTTGGTATGTATACCATGCTGGCCATGGATTTACAGAGATCTGCCTGCCTCTGCTTCCTGAGTGCTGGGATCAAAGATGCCCTAGGCCTTTTTTATTAGTTATTCTTGGATGATTCTGTGCTGCTTCTTAGAGCTTTGCAGACATGGTGTCATTACTGTTCATTCAGTTAATAAGCACCTCTGGAGCACCCACCGTGTGTCAAGGAGGTAGGACTGATTTCAGCAGTAGAAATACTAAAATTGAACCACAAAGATTAGCATAGTCCCCACACAAGAAGGATGTGAAAATTCCTGAGACCATCTGTATTTTAAAACAAAATAAGCTACATCTGTAAATTACCATGTTTTTCCCTTATGTAGAACCTGTGTAGATTCTGAAGACATCAAAGGAGGAGGACTATTTAATGAAATTAAAGAGGGTGGGAGTCATGGGACTTGGGGAAGAGGGTGAGAGAGTAATGGGAGCATCAATGCGATCAAAGTATATTACATACATGGATGAAAATGTTATTGTGAGCTAGGCATGGTGGTATAATCTGTATAGTACAAGCATCCAGCAGACTGAGGTAAAAGGATCCCAAATCAAGGCTAGCCTAAACTACAGATACTTTGTCTAAAAAAGAAAATAAGATAAATAAGAAGAAAAAATTAATAATGAAATCTATTAATATAATTAATATGTGTTAAAAAATTTATTTTGAGACAAGTTTCTCTGTGTGGCCCTAGCTGTTGTGAAACTCCCTTTGTAGACCAGGCTGGCCCCAAACTCAAGAGATCCACCTGCCTCTGCCTCCTGAATGCTGGGATTAAAGGCATTTGCCAGCACCACTCAACTAAATAACAAAAATTTTAAACACTCCAATAGAAAGTTGTGAAAATCAATAAAGGCTATAAAATATATTTGATTCATACTGGTAAAGATCACTGAACTCTCCCATGAGCAGGATAATCTTGGCCTAAAACCTGAAGGACAAATCGGCATGGGCCAAGTATCAACAGAGTTGGGAGTGGATTCAGCAGAGTCTGGCTGCATAGTGCACACTGGTGAGGACAAGCAGTGAGTCCTGACAATAGCAGCTAAGAATGACGTGATGAAAGCAAGGCCAAGGCAAATCATTTCTTTGGTGCCATACTCGTTTCTGTTTTTTTGTCCTGAAAGGTTTGGAAATAATCACTGAGTGTTTGCAACAAGAGAAGGCCATAAACAAACTTAGCTGTTGGAAAGTGTCTCAGTCAGGGTTCTATTCCTGCACAAACATCATGACCAAGAAGCAAGTTGGGGAGGAAAGGGTTTATTCAGCTTACACTTCCACATTGCTGTTCATCACCAAAGGAAATCAGGACAGGAACTCACACAGGGCAGGAACTTGGAGACAGGAGCTGATGCAGAGGCCATGGAGGGATGTTACTTACTGGCTTCCTTCCCCTTGCTTGCTCAGATTACTTTTTTATGGAACACAGGACTACCAGCCCAGGGATGGTACCACCCACAATGGGCCCTCCCTCCTTGATCACTAATTTAGAAAATGCCTTACAGCTGGATCTCATGGAGGCATTTCCTCTAGGAAGGCTCCTTCCTCTATGATAACTCCAGCCTGTGTCAAGTTGACACACAAATCCAGCCAGTACAGGAAGATAACTCTCAGGGTGGGGCGTGGGGGGAACATGACTCTTGGTGCTGAAATCACAATCTTGCGTGTGGTATGTGTATACACATGCTCACAGGAACATGTTATATAAGGAGTGAAACCCCAAAACAGGTGGTGAAGGAACTTATGATACCAAATACCTCAGAGGATCAGTCCTGGAAAAGAGATGGGATCTAAAGCAGTGTAATTTGCCAGGCATCCAGCCACACGGACAGTTTATGAACTCTTCTTGCTGCTTTGCCTCACTGATGTGCAAGCTGAAGTTCAGACACCACCATTCACTTGAGTGAGTCTAGACCAAGCACCAGACCTTAAGTGGTGAGGCTGAGAGCAAGTAGTTGATCCTATTCCCGGAGCCCCATAAAAGTAATGCTCTTGTATGGAGAAATGGCATGAGGTGATTTCTCCCAACCTGCTAGCTTTGAGGTGACTAAAGGATATCTGGGAATCCCAGCATATTTTCTCTTCAGAGAATCCTGATGTTCCACCAGGTAAGCTGCATGTCTGAGGAAGTGGCCTTCATGTTCCTTTTCCCATGAGAAAGTAAGTTTGTTTTTAATTATAAGATGCAGCACATCTAAGAGTTGGACTGCTGGCGGTTTCTCAGTCTGCTAGGAGGTTTCAGTCATTTTGAACCAAGATAAGCTATTGCTAGGGAAACAGCCCCTGGTGAGAGCTAGAGGCTGTGGGATATCTTTATTCTTTTTGTTTGTTTGTTTAAAGATTTACATACATTAAGTAAAGATCTATTTACTTAATGTATGTGAGTACATTGCAGCTGTCTTCAAACACACCAGAGGAGGGCTCCAGATCCCATTTTACAGATGGTTGTGAGCCACCATGTGGTTGCTGGGAATTGACCTCTGAAAGAGCAACCAGTGCTCTTAATTGCTGAGCCATCTCTCCAGCCCAGACATCTTCTTTCTACTTTGCCTTTAAAAGAAGTCGAAACTTTTAATAGGCTGCATTGGCTGACTTGGCTGTATCCTCCTGTGTCCTGTTGATGTGGCTTTACCCTTGGGCCCCCACGCACCAGACATTGACCCTCGTGTTCTAATGCTGTTCAGAACAAGTAGCATAGGTCTGAGACCACAAAATCCAAGTTTGAATTCACCCCAGCAATCCCATAGCTATATGAATTCAAGCCATCTTTTAACCTTCACGAACCAGTTACCCACCCTGCCTTTCCACCAGACCTACTTCTCTGCCTCACAGGATGAGGCTCAAGTGAGATGTGTTTGGATAGAGTCAGACTCCATCTAGAATGAACTACAGTCTAGAAATGGAGGGCACACCTATGATCCAGGCCTTGAGGCTGGAAGATAAAAGTTTCTGACCTAGATCTTGACATGGAGATCATGAAACATAGTGACCATGAAAAGCTTAGGCCCAGACAAGGTAGTCACGCCTTCAATCCCAGGAGACTGAGGCAAGGAGATCTCTGAGTTCAAAGTCAGCTTGGGACAAAGCAAGTTCCAGGTCCAGGAGCAGTGGTAGACACTGTTAGTCTGGGCCACGCCTCCCGCTGGAGGTCTACATAAGGACAGTGGAAGAAGGAAGACTCACTTCTTCACTTACTTGACAGCACATCTGTTGGAACCAATTCTACAGAAGATGAGCAAATAACTAGCCTTATGGGGCTGAGAAACTACTAGATTCTTGGACTTTGCATTCACAACTGCCCATTGTTGGGTTAGTTGGACTACAGACTGTAAGTCATCACAATAAATTCCTTTACTATAGAGAGACATTCCGTAAGTTCTGTGACTCTAGAGAACCCTGACTAATACAGATGGTCTGCCAAGTACAGCACACTGTAGCTGGCATACATTACTAGTGACTGTAATTTATGAGTCCTAAATCTCTTTCAAGCTTCAAGGGGTTTTAGTGTTTTGAGAAATGATGGCTAAGTGCTTAACTACATACGAACAAAATTTGTCATATCTCATCAGAACCACGGCTCATTAGGCCCAATATTGTCATTGGCAGAAAACCTCAAGGGTATAGAGAATGCTGTGGTGGTTGTCCTTGATGTCAACTTCAAAGTCTGGTGACAAAACTTGACATGCTCTTGATTCATTTAGCAGTCATTGAGTTAATCCCGTGAGTTTTAACCTTTCCAAAAACAAAACAAAACAAAAAACAAAACCAAGAACAAACACAAACAAAAAACCACCCTTTAATGATAAGCTTTCTCCAAAGCTGTCTCCTTTGCTTCTTCTGCAATGAAGCATTATTTTCATTCGTAGCCTAAAATTTGAGCCTCTTTAATATTTCAAGGGACTTAGCACATGGCCTTATGAAGAAAGAATACCTGGGGCTGACTTAGCAGCTACTCTTGCAGGTTTTCTGGAACAGCTGGATATTGTTTTTGGTCTTTTAGAATATGATAAAATAATAACCCACTGGGTATTCATCATTTGGCAGAGCCTACCCTGAGCAATTGATTAAGAAGTAACTGCAAGGCACATTTTCATTTTTGTATGATTGAAGGCCAATGAACTTGCCCATGGCCATGGAGCTGCTAAGTGTATCTGAACCCCAGAAAAGAGTCTCATCCTGGATTGTCAGCTGTTAGCTACTTGGTCATATGGCTCTGTGATTTCTTCCAACCAAAAACATTGTCCAGTGCTGTGATGCTAACACTAACTCAGCATTCGCCTCTCCTTCTTAAGGGGTCTTTATTCCCACTTGACCTGTCTTAACATCCTAAGAAAGAGTGGGATAGAATTTGTTCCCCCTTACCCCCTCCCCCCACCACAGTCTGGACATGTCTCCTGCACTGAATACAGGGTATGGTAAGCTAGTTTCAACCTCTCCCTCATGTCTAGCCTAGATGGCCGTTTTTGTGGAAAACCTAGCCTTCTGGGTAGGGGAGAATGATGTGCTCTGACACAAAGCAGGGCTTTTCCAAGAAAGGACTGTGGGCATGGAGGTAAGTGAAGATGTTTTAATTCTTCAGTCTTGCCCAACACCCAGAATCCCCTCAGTATGCAGGAACGTCAGCCCATGTGCATCCCCAGATAGACTTTAAGGAATATCCCTTTGCCTTTTCAGACAGAAGGACCCTCCTTTCCCCAGCACAACTTCTGGCCTCTTGGTTCTTTGTGAATGTATCCCCGGACAGAAACAGCACTGGGGACATTTTTTTCTGCCTGATGCACTGATAGAATATATTCTAGCATATTCTGCTAAAGCCTCAGAAAACAGATCTAAGTTCTTTAACATGAGACAAAGGCTGTGAAATGCCCAGCTCTGCTGCCTCTACAGTGCCACCAACAAACCCATCCTTGGCAAGCTCTGCATGAGCACCACATTCAGTTGCCAGCATAGAAAAATAAACTCTTAATGTGCTCTAGCTATTAGCTCTGTCTGTTAAAATGTCTTTGCCTCCCCCATGCTTTTTGGTGTGGGGTTAGGATTGAGTGATTTAAAAAGTATTAGGTCTCAAAGAAACCTGAGTTTGAGACATATCAAAAAGCTGGTGTCCTGGGCTAAGATAATTAGGGATTTAAATCCCAACTCCATTTGACAAATTGATTTTCCTCTTTCCCCTTTCTTTCTTTCTTTCTTTCTTTCTTTCTTTCTTTCTTTCTTTCTTTCTTTCTTTTTTTTCTGATACAGGGTTTCTTTGTGTAGCCCTGGCTGTCTTCCAACTCACTCTGTAGGCCAGGCTAGCCTCAAACTCAGAGATACACCTGCCTCTCTGCCTCCTACATGCTGAGATTAAAGATGTGAGCCAAATTTCTTAACCACTGCCTTAGCTTGTCAAATGAAGATCTCTTCTTATTACCAAGAGTGGATAATTAGAGAATCCACCTAAAGACAGTATTCAAATAACTGTTAAGGTGTAATGTTCAAATTAATGTACATTTTTCCTAGTACCCCAGGATCCTAAACACCTCTCCCATTACCAATGGCCCTTAATCAGCCATTCTTGCCCCCAGGAATAACTTTTCATCTGACTAACACACACCTCATTCACCTTGTATAAAGAATGGGTCAGTATTACAAGGTGCATAGCACCTGTCCTCCAGGATCTCCCACACCTGATGCATAGTGCCTGTCCTCCGGGATCTCCCACACCTTTATGCAAGCCATCAAGCTTTTGTCCTAATGCCTCAGTAAAAGTAGGTATGGTAGCATAAAGCTGCGGAAGCACAAAACTATCCCTGGCTTTTCCCCCACCTTGCTTCAAAAGTCTTGCCTCCTAGAGATCAAAAAGAAGTCATGGGTTTGATCTGGGGTACAGGTATAATGCAAAAAGTCTTACAAGGGATTGTGATCATCACTGTCAACTAATTGTAGCCGTGAAAGATTAGGGACTACATCCTCCAAAGTGTCCTTTCATTTCAAAAGAAACTTTAAAAACAGGGTGAAAAACAGGAACACAATGTTACATATATTATTACCTACTGTGATTCTATTCTCAAATTATGTATTCAAAACAAACTTATTAAGGAACAAACTGCACTAGGACCTAGAAAGCAAGGCGATTCTTGTTCCAGTGTCCTCAGCCTGAAGACCTAGACAAGTACAGAGGTGTTAGGTTACAGCAGCAGAGGGTCTGCTGGAGATGCAGCCTCCAGCCACCAATCAGAAAGCTGAGATCTTTAGCTCTCCCGGTGATCTGGCTTACAGTAGGAGAACCATCTTCATAGAGGAAATCCAAGACAACTGTAGAAGACAGCTGACACTCCTGAGCCAAAACTGCTGTCCTGCAATCTATAGATCACGTTCACAATCCCTTCCGGACTGCACTCTAAGTAGGGTGCTTTCTGGTAATGTAACTCACAGGGATCATTCAAACATAGTTCCTCTGAGTCAATCTTAAGGATTTAATGGGAGGGGGGCCAAACCCAGCTTGTCAAGCTTTGTGACAGGTGCCTTAACTTGAGCCATCTTGGTGACCTGTAATGTTTTCTTTCTTTCTTCATCTACTTTTAGAAGTCTATCAGCACAATGTTTAGATACAAGCACTGAAATTTAACTAGCTAACTCGGTAAGCAGATTACCTTGGGGCCAGGTTAAAAAAAATCAGAAAGCTTATATTATTAGATGGTGCCAATTATATAGGTAAACTATTAAATGTTTCAACTATGAAATGGTCAGCAACATTGTGCATACTCATGTGACACTGTGACACTATCCATCTCTGCAACTTTTGTATTGTCCCAAACTGAAACTCATTAAACAACGGTTGGCATCTTTTACCGCTTTTCCCATGGGATTTTTCTTACCACTGGACTTGCATGAACTCATTTCAAATTTCAGTGAGAAATCACTTTGTCTTCTACCAACTCTTTGTGTGTGTTTCTGGATGCCCTCCTACCTCTAGCTTCTAAATGCTGGGATTAGAGGCATGGGTCTCCATGGGAGGATTATGTGCAACGCCTGGTTTATTCAGTGTAGTGGGGGGAAAAAGCCATGCACACTACCAACTCCCTCCCTCTTACATTTTCTTCAAGTGTTTTGTTATCGTATGTAGAAATATTTCATCGACACAGGATTTAGCCTTTTCTTCCAGCCGTTAATTAACTGTTTTAATATCATTTATTGGGTTTCCCTACCCATTTAATTTTGTGAGGGTAATTTACTCCAAGATCACGCATCTGGGAGTTTAAGTAACACTACTTTGCTAGACTTTATTGCCACTAGAGCATTTCTCTCCACCCTATTGTGGTCATTCCTATGGCAAATGATGGCTGCCCATTACACGCAGGTACCACCAATTATTTATCCAACCACTTATTGGGCATGTAAAACATTTCTTGCTCTTTTGTACTCCACAACATACAGTTTAGACTGAGTTAAATGAAGTCTCTGCTTTAGAGGTTCATGCTGTGGCCAATGTGTATTACCAAGTCACTTTTTCGGATTAGGTATACAGTTAAAATTACTATATTTTCCCGTATTCAATCATTCTGAGGATAGTGGAAATAAGCCTGTTGGGAATCTAGGACCAGCCTGGCGAGACCTCGGAAGTACAACAGAGTCTGCAGTTTACCACATCCGGCTAGGTCACTTCCGGGTTCCTCTGCCGGTTAGGCCCGGAGCAGGCGGAACCTTTTGAAAGGCCTCGGGTAAACAAGCGCAGCGGGGACACTGGAGGAGAACGCACACCACCCTCCGCATGCTGTTTGCTTGGAGTCGCACGAGCGGAAGTGACCATTCTTCCGACTTCTTCCTCTACCGTGAATGGAATGGACGTGCTAGCTGAGGAGCTTGGGAGCCTGACTCCGGAGCAGCTGGCTGCGCCGATCCCGACTGTGGAGGTAAGCACGGAGGTAACCGTGAACGTTGGCAGCGGAAGAGACTGGAGGCGACTGAGGAGGCGTTGCCGGGAGAGTTTTGGGGAGGACGAGGGCGGGACCCTAAGCTTCTGCGCATGCCCAGTACTTCTGCACATGCTCAGAGCGCCGCGTGTGTGAGCGTTCACAAGGTCTGCATCTTGAGTGAACATATCTCTGAGTAGCGTCCTCAGTTTAGAAGCTCAGCGAATGGCTCTCGGGTGAAGCTTTTCTAGTTCAAGTGTGCATGGCAACAATTGGCTCTTGTGTATTTTACTCTGGAAGGACACTGAGATCCTGAGAGTTTAGGGGATGTGCTTGAAGTCCCATAGCCGGCTTTGGTGCTAAAAGTAAATGTGACTCTCACGTTGGTTATCATTTTCCTTTTAGTCCAGAGTTTCTTTGGGCTGCAGGCTTAGTTTAAGTATCTTGATTATCCTCCCGCCTCTCATTTTTGATCTTGTATTTTCTGAGGGTCCCCTTAACTTTCATCAGATTCTTAAGTGGTAAGGGATAATTGCTTCACGGTGAACTGTCTGATGAAGTGCAGTTATTGACATGGTTCTGTTTCCTGAGAAGGTATATAAATTCTCTATGAGCCTTGACATCTTTGGCACAGAATAGGAAGATCTAGGACTGACGATGGTTGAGGAAGAAATTCAGGCAGAGGGACAGACTGTACGGGACCCTCAGCCGTACCATCAGATGTTTCAGAGGAACAGAATAAATCCAGTGGTGCTGTGGGAGGAGGGAGTAAGAGATGTGTTCCTCATTCTGAAATGTATTAACTCTCAGAAGGTGTTAGACTTTCTCCCTGGGAATAATAAAATATCATTGAAGGGTTTAACGGGAGCGACATGATCAGTGACTATTGCGAATGTTAAAACCTTTCTTAGGGCCCTGAGGTGGCTCAGGGATTGAGGACTACTGATTGCTCTTCCAAAGCACCCAGGGTTGATTTCTACTGTGATTCAACAGGGTGTGGGGGCCCACTCCTTTAATCCCAGCATTTGGAATGTGGAGGTAGGAGGATCCCAACATCAGTGTCTCAGAGGGAGTTTGAACAATGAGTTCCAAGATTCTCTTAGGAAAATACACAGCATTTGTCTTTGTGTTTGCCTTATTTCACAGTGTTTCCCTACTCCTAATCAACAGGCCCTGCTGTCCATGCAGCCAAGGATAGTTAAACATGTAGCCCAATACAAAATTATAAACTTACTCAGAACATTATGAGTGTTATTTTATTTTACTTTTAATATTCTTTGGTATGGTTCTCAGGTGAGAATTTTGTAGATCACAGTGTCGTATTACAATGTTAATATAAGGACCCTTCCTCACAATCGTCTTTAATTGCTGCTTAATTGCTGTTGGGACTCCCAATGTCTTCCAAATGGGCCACTTCAGTGCCTTCTGGTCCTTCTGTCTGTGGTCTCCAGCCCTAACTCAGCATTTGAGCCACAGTGCATTGGCTCAGTGGAACCTGCTGTCATCTTATTCACTACCTTAAGCCTCTTCAATGAACCTACTGTCACCATGTCTAACCCATAGCAGACAGAGACATCCTCAGTGTTCTCAACCCTGCCAGCTCCTTCAACCCTATGCAATGTGCACGATGGATGGCTCCCTTTATTTGGAATGCCTCCTTCGTATGCTCACCATGTGTAGGCATAGCAGTCTAGCTAGCACATAGATTAATCCACTCCACCACATACTTCTATCACAGCACCTACCAAGTGTCATTCCATTTGCTTACATGCCACCCCTATTAAGCTTCTGAAGTCAATAGGCATGTCTGTTTGCTTGTTTAAGTTGCTAAGACATTGCCACATAAGTACTCTGTAGATCAATTAATATTTCTTCACCTCATCAATGACTAATAACCGACCCCAAAGCTTGAGTAACTTTTGCTACCATGGTTTAATATGAAGGCAAAATATGCTAGAAATGATTAGTTCACATAAAACAGCTCCTGTCTAGAATACTGTAGAGAAAATACAAGTTGGGGAGCTGAATAGTGAATAGGCTCTGCTGAAAGGAAATAATGTTTGTCCATTTAACTCAGCATCCTAAAATATTGCTCTTGTAAGTACTGTTCAGATCACTGTTCATTAGCTTACTAAAATAAATGAGAATAATAAGTGTAAATAAGTGCAGTGTCAATTTCTGAGTCTCCAGTGCAATTCTAGGCCCTTCTTTGGCAAAGGCAGTAAGTAACATCATTCATTATGTTCATTCATTCAGAATAATATGCCAAGACCTGGGACCCTGCTATAGAGAATAAAACTGTTAGAAACACACAAGGGTCTGTGGGAGACACTGTGGTAGGAAGGAGTCAGTGCCTTCCTAAGGAAGTTGTGATTGACACACAAAATTTGCTTTACAAATTAAAGTTGAAAGTTAAGTAGGAAAAGAAAACCCACCAAAGTCAGTATAAGCATACAAGAGGGGAAAAAAGACCAAAAAACCCCAAACCAAACCAAACCAAACCAAAAACCAAGTACAGTAGGCAGTGGAGGGAAAGAGGTCGAGAAGTAAGCTCTGGCCAGACTTGGTATGTTACAAACATGTTGATGACTTTAGATTTTATCCTATGTCTCATTCAGTGTTCTGTGAAGAGACACCATGATCAAGGCAACTCTTATAATAGAAAGCTTTTAACTTTCTGAAACTGCAGGCTTGCCTACATTATATATCAGGGATCACCATCCTGTATGGTGCTGGAGAAGTGGCTGAGAGCTTCATATCCTGGTCAGTATGCAGACAGAGGGAGGGAAGGAGGGACAGAGGGACGGAGGGATGGACAGAGAAAGACAGACAGACTTTGAAACTTCAAAGCCTGCCCACAGTGACATATTTCCTCCAACAAGGCCACAGTTCCAAATCCTTCTAATCCTTTCAGAGAGTTCCACTCCCTAGTGACTAAGTACTAAAATTCATGAGCTTCTGAGTCCGTTCTTATTCAAATCATTGTACCCTAAGTGCAATGGGCAGTATATTTCTAAACTTAAACTATTTCATGGAATGGTGATAAAGTTTAGAATTCTATTGCCAACTCTTTGGCTTTCTCTCTATTGCCATCCTTACAATCCTTCACCAACCTTATGTTATTATTTATGCTTTTTCTCACTTCTTGGAGACAGAATTTTATGTAGCTGAGGCTAGATTTGAATTAATATAGCTGAGGCCAATTCTAAACTGATTCTGTTTCTGCCTCTTAATTGCCAGAGGTTTAGGCATGGGCCATCACAGCTAGCTCAAAGGTTGAGTTGTTTTGCAAGAATAAGCCAATAGAAAAAGTTGCAGAGTACACATCCAGGAGTTGAGGTGTCTAAGTAAGGCAGGGTTTCCTGATTTTCTAGAGGAGATGAGAAAGTCTGTGTTTGTGACAGACAGACAGTGAGTTGTCCACAAGGACTGTATATTCACTCCTCCAGTCTTTGAGGTAGAAATTTCTTTGCGCACAGAGGGAAAATTTTGAAATATGGGAGCAAGAAATTGAAAAGCTAGATTAGTATGTGGGATGGCTGTAATTAAAGTACCATAGCTTGATAGTGTAAAAAACCAGAGATGTTCAGTTTCCCGTATTTCTGAAGGCTGGAAATCGAAGCCGAAGCTTACAGAAGAACCTGGGAAAGCTTTCAGTGTGTGCCTCTTCCCAGTGTCTGCTGGTTCACTGACAGCTGTTGATCTGTCTTTGGGTTACAGAAGCATCACGCTGACATCTGTCTTCATCTTTACCTGACAGTGTCCCTGAACGTATCTGTCCAGATTCCCCATTGTTATATGGGCACCAGCCATGTTGGATTAGAGTTTGCCTACTGATGTCTTCTACAGTCCTGTAGGCCAGGCCACATAGAAGCCAGTGTAGGAATTTAATTCAGCTTATGATTTTGGTCTTCTCTTTTTCTGCTTAGCAGGATATAATGGAACACAGTATTGTACAGATACTAAGTGTCACTTGCTTTGGCTTTGATGGTTGCAGATACTCAAACAACTATTACCCCAATATATGCTCTAGAACATTTCCATCACCCCAAAAGTTCTCTTACAATCTTTTCAGCCCCTCCTCCTCCCCAGAAAACACTCTTGCTCCCTATTTTCAGAGACTGGCTTGCCTGTTTTCTGTGCCTCCCCATATCCTCATTTCTAGATGTTAGAAAGTCAGTCTGTCTCTGTCTCTGTCTCTGTCTCTCTGTCTCTCTCTCTCTCTCTGCCTCATTTTTTGAGACAGGACCTCACTATGTAGGGTGTCATGGAACTAACTTTGTAGACCAGGTTGGCCCTGAACTCACAGAGATCCATCTGCCTCCACCTCCCAAGTGCTGGGATTAAAGGTGTGCACCACTATGTTCAGCTTGTCTCACTTTGTTCAACTCATTTTTCATTGCTCCCGGGCCATCTCACTGTCCCTTGGCTGTAATAACTATTCCATAATTTATATCCCAGGCCACTCTGTTTCTAAGACATCTACAGCCTGTTAGACATTTCTTTCTGAATGTCTAATTGGTATCTCAGACAAAACATGCACCAACCAAATTCCTAACGCCCCAACTCCTGACTACCTGCTGTGCCTACACATGGCCCCACCCTCTCATTTCTGTCAACGGTGGCTGTGTGCCTCTGCCTTCTCAGACCAGAAACCGTGATGTTAATTTTAACTTCAGTTTTCTCTAGGAAGCCATCCAGTCTGTTGTCGTTTTACTGGCTTTGCTCAAGCTTATGTCTGCTAGCTACACAACTTCTCACTTCCTACCTGTACTGTGACCAGACTGGGCTACTGTGATTAGCTAAGTGACTGTCCTGCTTCGAGCCTTGTCCATTCCCACCGAGCATCCAGAGCGAGTCAGTTAATATGCACAGATGTATTATGTCACCCTCCACTCAGAACTTTGCAGTGTTACTCAGGTCCCTCAAGTTAAAACTAGTTCTTGTTTTTTTTTTTTTTTTTTTAATTTATTTTATATATGTGAGTACTCTCATAGTCACCTGCATGCCAGAAGAGGACATCAGAAGATGGTTGTGAGCCACCATGTGATTGACTGCTGGAAATTGAACTCGGGACCTCTAGAAGAGCAGCTAGTGCTTTTAACCATTGAGCCATCTCTCCAGCCCCTAAGCCATTTTTTTTTTTTTTTTTTTTTTAAGTTTGCCACAAGGTTGTAGGCTGTCCTTAGATCTTTCCTTAGGAGCCGAGTATTCCGACTTTACAGTGAGCTGTGCCCATCTGTCAGGGCTCCCTTAGTTGGTGGGATCAGTGAGAAGAGGCTGGCCTGGATGTAGTGGTCTGTAAGGCAAATCTGAGAACGCAAGAGGGATGGCAGTTAGCAGGCCCGTCAGTGGAGGAGCAAACCCGTGTGTGGTGGTCTCCAGAAGCTGTGAGGTAGCTTGGTGCTCGGGTTTAGAAAGAGCTCTGATTCTCCCTCCAGACTCAAGACTAACTGTTCTCTTTTCAGACTGCAAGCCTCACTTAGGATGTGCCATGAGAATAAATGTGAAAAGTGTTTGGAACCTTGTCACCCAAAGGAGGTTTTATTACACTTAGGGAAACCTGTGGTAGATGTGTATGTGTTTTTGTGCATGTGCACCATACAAGCGTGATGTTTACAATAGCAATTATATTATCATATTTTCCCTGATTGGTTTACTTCTTTCTGCACACTGATAAACTTGGTACACCACAGTAATTATGTTTTGTGGTTACTGACACGCGTTCTCATGTCCTTTTGTTTGGTCCACAGGAAAAATGGAGGCTGCTTCCAGCATTTTTAAAGGTAATCGTTTGCTATTTAATAATAATTGGTTATTTTTCATGTGATAAGTCATTAGGTGGTCCTTTAATTTTTTTTTTTCTTAATCAAATACGTTTATTAATCTTGCCCTCACTTGTATTTGAGAAACCTTGATGGTTACCTGTGGCCAGAGCGACTCACTACTGTTCCTTTGTTGGCATCTTTTGTTTTCTCTGCGCAGGTGAAAGGCCTGGTGAAGCAGCACATAGACTCCTTTAACTATTTCATTAATGTAGAGGTGAGCATCTAGGGCTAAGGCCACATGTGAGCTGAGGGCCAGTTGGAAGCACGAGCTCTGTTCCTAATCCTGCACTCTCTGCCGCAGATAAAGAAGATAATGAAAGCCAATGAAAAGGTTACGAGCGATGCCGACCCCATGTGGTACTTAAAGTAAGAAACCAGCTGCTACTATTATGAGAATCTTATGTAGTACATAATATTATTAAATACTGAAGTAAATATACTCGCCGTCAAAGCTCTGGTAATACCACTATTTTATCTATTTAGTAAACTAATTGTAAAGTGCTCATATTTAACTTTTAATTGTAAATCATTTGTTAGAGTTTTAATTGAGAAGTTACTAAAACTGATGTTTTAATTCTTTTAAGTAAGCCTTTCTTTTGATGAGTTTTATATCAAATTAATAATGATAAAAACCACTCAGAATTTTTGACACAGCGTGTGTTACTACATTGTATCTAACCAGAGGCAATCATCAGAACCAGAAGGTTACATTGATGGAAGACTGATGGCTGAAAGGAGACCTGACCCGATGTTCTCCCCACTGATGTCCTGTTTCTTGCCCATGTTAGGCTGTCTTTCTAGTGTCAGTTCCACTGAATAGGAGTAAAGACCGTTGCCCAAATTCTGTGCTCAAAGTATGCAAGCTTTCCTTTCTAATGTGGGGTTTGAGAAAACACTCTCAGACATAGGAAGCAGTGGGGTTTATATAGCCCCCAAACCTGCAAGACCAGGAGGTTTTCAAGGGTTGAGGGAATTCCAGAGAAATATTGGTTATTTAGGAACTTGTGTGAACATTTCAAAATGGTTTGGCAGAACATCTTATTAGGGTGGCGCCTAGAGTACAGGTTGTGGAGTATGTCAGATTCTAGATGGGCCAAGACCTAGCCAAATACATGTTTTACATAAAACAGGAATGAATTTATTTTGACCTTGTAATAAGATGGCTTCTAATCTTAAGATGGTCCATCATTATGTATATGTGTGTGTCTGTGGGTAGGTACAGCTGAGTGCAGTTGGCCATGGAGGCTAGAAGAGGGCCTCAGATCTCCTGGAGCTGCCTGATGTGGTGCTGGGCACTCAACTTTGGGTCCTCTTCAAGATCAGTAGTGCATGGTCTCAAAGTGCTGAGACATCTCCCCAGCACTGCGGTTGTCTTGGTTTCTTCATCTCCTGACTCGATAGTCCTCAGTCTTACCTGGTGTTTCACGGCCATGACACTTGAATAGTTTGGTCAGGTTTGCAGAGGGTCTTTGAGTCTGAGTGTCTGGATACTTGCTCATGATTAGGTTAAGTTACACATTTTAGCAAGAGCACCTCAGCAATTTTTTTGTGCCATTTTTACTGATTCATGTTAGAGGGTATAGATGTCAGTATCTTTCTAACATTGTTTACTTGATTAATGTAGCGTCTGCCTTTCAGAGTTGTCCATTGTAAGGATGCGATTTTCTCTTTTTATAACAAGCATCTATGGGGAGATCCTTTAGCCAATACAACTGTCAATATTTTCATCACTAATTTTATTTATCAAAAAACCAACCAAACAGACAATTCCTGTGCCTGGGTTTGCATTTGTGGGACAAGCGCTCTACACAGTTCACAACCCCTCCACTGATTCTAATGTGCATTGATGGTTCTTGTCCATAGTGGCTGCTACTGTGAGAGAAGTCTGTCTCCCATCGTGCCTTCTGCTTTTAATATTCTCACACCCTTATTGTACCTTTCTGTATATTGTTTTATATCAGTCTAGGCTCGTGGTTATTTATTTTTTTCTGTTGTTTGTAGTCCAATATTGGTAGTCTCTTCCTCAGATTATCTTAGCTTTGCCATAGGGAAATCCTTTGCCTTGACACCATGTCCTTTCAAAATGTGCTCTCATGGTGTTTCACCTACTTCTCTACTTTCTGGAACCATGGGATACAATATATACTTGGTTTTCCCCTCTGTCCCTGTCTGGGAAGCAAGCACTTCTCCAAGGTACTTTGGTCGTTTTTACTGGAAGGTAGTACTTTTAGGTGAACATACGGGCACTATGACTTAGCAGACAGCATTGGCAGACACATGTATATGTACTAACACATTCATGTACACATCTGTATTTATGTGACTTATAGGAGTTATGAGCACTGGCCCCATATTATTGCTGACAACCCTTTGTAACCCCAGTTCCTGGGGATCTAGTGCCCTCTTCTGGCTTCTGCAGGTGTCATGCATGCACACAGTGTATTTACATGTAGGCAAAACACCTGAGCACATAAAATAAAAATGATCTTTAAAAATACATACGGTGGAAAGCAGTAGGGAAGGAAGCTCTGCATTAAGGTCTGCAGGTGCACCTGTGCACACAAGTGCACATTCGTGCAGCACACATGTTCATGCACAAGTGCGCACACACACTGCACACAAACACTGTGATAGCATCTTCCCTCATTTGTAAGGTTCTATGAACTGTCACTTCAAGATGGTATGCAAATTGTCACTTTTGTTTGTCATCCTCAGTAAGGTGGGCACTTGTCAAAGACTGAGGGATCACACATGTATATTTTCTGAGAAGGTGTAATTGATAATGGAATAATTTGCTTTTCAGATATCTTAATATCTATGTTGGACTTCCTGATGTCGAAGAAAGCTTCAATGTAACTAGACCAGTGTCCCCTCATGAGGTACCTTGCCTGGACTTGTTTGTTTTGACCTACAGTCTGCTCTTGATGTATACTCTTAAACATTTTTTTAATTGAAACTGGATCCTCTGGAAGAGCAACCAGTACTCTTTACCCCTGAGCCATTCCTTCAGCTCTACATGCAATTATTACTGGTCAGGAGTAGAAAACTTAAACTTTAAAATCTTAGACACTGTTAGAAAAGTTAAAAGAAGTCTAAACCTAACTTCTAGTATAAGCTACAGATAGGATTTAACAGGCAGAATTACATGCTTAATTTCAGAGAAATTCTCTTTTGAAGCTGTAAACTACCATATAACTGTCAGTGTAGTCTGTTGAGTCACCGAGGAGTTTCATGTGGTTTCCTGTATCTTGTGGATCCTTGATCCCACACCTTCATGTAAAGGCTGCATATAGCAATGTGTAAAGGATGGAGATGCCCTTCAGCTTGTTTTCATGCCGAGCTAACACATGTTCTAAACAACTGGACTCCCCATGCCCTGAGGCAAGGCATCAGCAGCTCAGTGGGGGAAGTTCAGTTGGTATGCACTGTACTCCTAGTGGGGTTGCTGAAGGGCAGAGGGGCACTAACCATGTGGTTCTGTTGCAGTGCCGTCTGAGGGACATGACATACTCCGCCCCAATCACAGTGGACATTGAGTATACCCGAGGCAGCCAGAGGATAATCCGCAATGCCTTACCCATCGGCAGGTGAGAAACAAGTTTGTTATTGAAGCCACACTGCCTGGAGCCTGGCGCCTCACTCCCTCCTCTGAAGGGTGTGGGAAACGGTACCTAGCTTATAGAATTACTTTGTAAAGGTCAGACAGCTGTGGTTTATAGTAATTGCAGAGCATTTGCTAAAGCTGAAGAAATGCTTTCCTTTGTCTCCTGATACCAGCAGTGAGTGCTTAGTAGGTCACTTAGGAGTTCATTGAATTCTGCCCTGGGCTTCTTGGTGGATCCTGTATGTAGTTTTTCTAGACATTATCTATGTGTAGCAATAGTTTTGGAGGAAGTGACTATCTCCTAGAACACGTTTAAAAATAATGGATAGTACCAGCTAGTAACTTTGGAACCTGGTTTTTCTAATTAAGGACAGATGTTGAGTCTTCTGTAGAAATGGCTATGAATTTAAAATGTTTTTGGTTTTCTTGAGGTGAACCATGTGTACCTAGACTTTCGTTTTAATTTGTTGGAGAATGTAGTTTATTTACATCTATTATACATGCACACGCACACGCACACGCGCGCACACACATACACACACACACACACACACACACACACACACACACACACACACGCACACACAATTTATGTGTGTAGAAGTATATCTGTCTTAGGGTTTCATTGCTGTGAACAGACACCATGACCAAGGCAACTCTTATAAAGGACAACATTTAATTGGGGCTGGCTTACAGGTTCAGAGGTTCAGTCCATTATCATCTTGATGGGAAGCATGGCAGTGTCTAGGTAGGCATGGTGCTGGAGAAGGAGCTGAGAGTCCTGCATCTCAATCAGAAGGCAGCCAGTAGAAGACTGCATCCTCAGGCAGCCAGGAGGTTGGTCTCAAAGCCCACCCCCACATTCCCAGAGACACACTTCCTCCAACAAGGCCATATCTACTCCAACAAGGTCACACCTCCTAATAGTACTACTCCCCAGGCCAAGCATATTCAAACCACCACATACATGTTTACATATGTTTCCATCAGTGTATTCTGCACATGAAATCTTTCCAACTTTTTTTTTTTTCTTCACTCCATTTAAATGGAGCTTTTTTCTTCTCTCTTCTACCTACTCTGAAAGACATGTGTTTCATTTCTGGTTATGTTACTTTAGAATTAAACTGCATTGATTAACAAAGTTTGAGTATATCTTTATTCTCCTAGCAAGAGTAAGATCTTAGAAAGCTTTGACAGGTCAAATCTGTCCTTGAATTTTAAAATTTTGTCAGCCTCAGTTCCTCTTGCCTTTTTTTGTTACCCATAAATTCAAAATTATTGTTGTTTTATAAAGTTAACATTTATATTTCCGTACATTTGTTCCTGTGGGTCTGCATGTATGTCTGTGTACTACATGTGTGCTTAGTTTCAAAGGAGGGCCAAAGCCAGCATCAGATCACCCAAGAGAGGGTGCTGGAACCTGAAGCCGAGTCCTCTGGAAGAACAGCCAGTGGTCTTGACTATAGGCCATCAGTCCCGTCCCTTGTTTGGGTTTTCTTTGTGCCACATACACCTCTTCGTGTCAGACTTTGATTTGGTGTCTATTTTTCATCTTCTGAAGATGGAAAGTTTCTTCCCTACCT
Source organism: Rhabdomys pumilio (assembly GCA_030674055.1). Classification (NCBI taxonomy): domain Eukaryota; kingdom Metazoa; phylum Chordata; class Mammalia; order Rodentia; family Muridae; genus Rhabdomys; species Rhabdomys pumilio. Next base: position 6,344,267 of record JANHMN010000021.1, read on the forward strand.
GACCTCTGTGTGGTACTTAGAGTACCCACATGCAGGCTGTCCTCTTGGTCCCCAGTGCTATCTGACTACAGTTTCCCTTTAGTAACCTACCTTGGCTGGTGCTTCAAGCCTTCTCTTCAGCTGTGCCATGTTTGTCTTGACCATCATCTGTTTATGTGTGGTCATTTGTCCTGTATAGATAGTACTGTGACGGCCTTCAGACATGTTTAAGATCCACAGCCTTTCCCCCTTAAGTAAGTCTCAGTAGGTGTGCTTTAGATTGCTCTTGCATGGCTCTTCCTAGAACATGCTTCTTCATGTCATAGTCCCCTGAAGTCACATTCTTTGACACCTTCTGTTGAGTAATTTTCTTCTCAGTTGTGCCATTGTCGATATCCAGCACAGCTGTCATCTCTGCCAGAAGATATGCCTAGGGAAATCTTGGTTTTCCCTGGCTCGATCGTGGAATGCCTCTTCTGAGTGGTTACATGGAGACTCGGGCCCCTCTGCCATGCGTTCACTGCCATTTTTCTGATAGTCCGTGCATGGTAACTTTCTTTTGCTTTACTTTAAACAGAATGCCCATCATGCTCCGAAGTTCAAACTGTGTTCTGACAGGGAAAACGCCAGCAGAGTTTGCCAAACTGAATGAGTGTCCATTAGACCCAGGTATGTGGGTGACTCGGGTGTCCCCCCTACTCCAGGTATGTGGGTGACTCGGGTGTCCCCTCTCTGTACTATTCCTTTTCCTAGTGTTCTGCTATAGACTTTCTGCCTTCTGATGACTTTTTGAACAAACTATTTGCATTAAACTGGACATTTCACACAAATGGAACAAATCCAGCTTATCTGGATTTCTAAACATATGCTGATTCTTCGTTGGCTTACAGGTGTTAGCAGCTTGACTTCCAGCTTGCTCTCATGGCCTGTTCTTCCTTAGCCCTTGGTTTTTTTTTTTTTTTGGAGATACTTGATATTTGAGATGCTCCCAACACTGCTGTCTAAACAGTTCTGAAAAGACCCCAGTAGCTCACAACAGTCTCGGTTAAATGTAGAAAAGAGAGAGAAATTAAAACTTCTTTGCTATTGTTTAAGCTCTTAGAATTTATATTTTTATGCTTATTTCTACAGTGTTTTTGGTAAAACTTCAAACAACACATCGTTTCTCCTAATGCCTTTACCTATGATTTAAATTGGCTTATAGTTGCTTTAGTTGAACTCCTTGCATCAAGGAGGATTTTGGTGGTGGATTTTTTTTGTTGTTGTCGTGGGTTTGTTTGTTTTGTTTTTGTTTTGTTTGCTTATTTGGTTGTTTTTCAGGAGACAAGGACTCATGTAGCACTGGCTGGTCTCAAACTTACTATGTAGCAAGGCTGGCCTTGGTCACCTGATCCTCTTGCCTCTACCTCCTGGTGCCCAGCTCACAGGCATGTGCTACCTTACCTGGTTGCATTTAGGAAGAATAAAGAAGTAAGAACCTGACTTTCTAGACTTTAATCAAGTTTTTGATAAGTTAAATATATTACCTTGTTTTTACTTTTATTTACAAATAGAACAAAATCTCACTCTATCCTATTCTCGAGTTATGTGAAAAAAAATGTAATAAATGGCATGTGACTTTTATTCAGTATAAAACATTATTTTGGGATCACAGTCATTTGCTGCTATTATTCCAGATTTGTTAGAAAAGTTGGAGCAAGCATCAGTTTCCATTGATGATCCCAGTTATTCCTGTGCTTAAGAGATGGACAGACTCATCTGTTTAATGTCTTTCTTTTTCTGTTGGCCTGGTATGCATGTGGATAGTATAGATTGTTTTTCTGTTACCATGATACATCTTGATCAAAAGCTTCTTGGAGCGGAAGGGGTTTATTTGGCTTACACTTCCAGGCCACCAGCTTTCACTGAGGGTAGCCAGGGCAGGAGCTCAGAAACCATGCAAGAGTGGTGCTTTTTGGCTTGCTCCCAGGCTATGTTCCTCTGACTTTCTTATGTAGCCCAGGCCCACCTGCCTAAGGAAAGCACTACCGTCACAGGCTGGGCTTTCCCACATTAGTCAGCAACCAAGAAGAAGCCCCATAGACATGCTGCAGGGAAATCTGATGAAGGCTGTTCCTCACTTGAGGTTCCCTCTACCCAGTGTGTTGACAGCAGTGGTAACTAGTACACTTGATCTTCTTGTCAGCTTGACATACAAGCACATCACTGTTAAACTATAATTTCTCCTTCCTGGCTTGTCCGTTAATATCATAATATAAAATACAGTGCAACCTTAAAAGTCCCACAGTCTTCAAAATTGCAGTACTTTAAGGGTGCAAGGTCTCTTTAAAAATACCGACTCTCTTAATGTCCAAACAAGTTATGTACGTCCTTCTTCCAAGGAAGAACAGGGCACAGTTGTAATCAGATCAAAGCAAAATCAAAATCCAACAATGTAAAAAGTTGAGTGTCTGACATCTGAGATGTACTTGTGATTGTCTGTCTCCGAAGGCTTGGGCGACTCCATTTCTCTGGTTCTGCCATCCGCAGCCCACAGAGCTTGTCACTGAGACACAGACCAGCTTCCCTGCACACCTGCCCCCATCCTTGGCAGGTGTCCTACGATACTGATGTCTCCGGTATCTTGGAGTCTGCACTTGAGCTGAGGCTTCATCCTCACCAATAGCCTCCCCTGGTCTCTCTTAGGGGACTGGAGCACTTCCACCTACTGCCAAGTCTCAGTCCTGCCAAATCAGTACCACATACAAGTCTTAAAATCAACAAATTCTGCTACCTTCTAGACCACAGCTTACCCTGAGGAAATACTTCCCAGATTTCTCATCAGTGATGCTGGTCTCTCATTAATTACAACTGTTTCTCAGTCCTGCTAACCAACCTTCACTGCCCATAAAACACAGAAGGTCTCACTTCCACAGAGTCTTACTGGAAATGCCACATAGACAACCCTAGTCAAGTCTCTGCTTCCCCCTGTATCTTCACTGGCCAGGGCCCTATTGTCTGTATGTCCAGTATTCTTACCATCCAAGCTTCCACAGAGTGACCCATTAATCTTTGAGTATTCAATCTGGAACCTAAAGTTTCAAATATGTTTGTTGTTTTGTTAGATGAATATGGTTGGTTCACCACAGAGATACCCCATTTGTGGTTCTGGTTTCTGTCCTACTTTGCTTTTTTGTTGCTGGGATAAACACCAGGACCAAAAGCACCCTGAAGAGAAAGGATTCAGTTAGCTTACTCTTCCAACTCACAAGCCCTCATCGAGGGGAATTAGTTCAGGAACTGAAGCAGGAGCCATGAGGGACCACTACTGTCTTGCTTGCTCCGGGCTTATGTTCATCTCTTTTCTTATGGCTCAGGCCCATTTGTCTAGGGAGGGAACAGTGAGCTAAGCCCTCTTAACATCAGTTAGCAATCAAGATAATGCCCCATAGGCATGCCCAACAGGCTAGCATGATAGAAATAATTCATCAGTTGAGGGTCCCTCTTTCCAGTGAGTCAACCTGACAACAAAACTAACTAGGGCAATAGACTAGTCATATATTCTCTGTCTTAAAAAGGTGTATGAGCTTTGGTTCATTTTGTAAAACTGTCTGATACTGTCATCAGTTCGTAGAGCAATGTCAGCAGCCCCATCAGATTAATGATTGTTGGTGCCTGAAGTGATGATCATAGTCACTTACCTGTAGTCTAAGCATTCGGGAGGTGGGGACAGGGCCAGTTCAGGGCCAGTCTACCCTGGCACTCTGGAGACCGCCTCAGGAGCTCCTTACCCTCACCTGCTTACACTGGGTACAGAAGAAGTGGTGAGCTTTGCTTGTTTCTCTTGGGTAGGTGGCTACTTTATTGTTAAAGGAGTGGAAAAAGTCATTCTTATCCAAGAGCAGCTGTCCAAGAACAGGATCATTGTGGAGGCCGACAGGAAAGGAGCCGTTGGAGCTTCAGTTACCAGGTATGGGAAACAGATGGTGTTTTTCCAAATAGTCATCATTTTAGCAATAGAAGGTGGTTGGCGCCTCATGCGGAGGGGCGGCATTTCTCTCCATCACAGGCCGTGTGTATGAGTCTGTTAACACAGTATTGGTCTTAAGATTTCAGCAATGGAAATGTGAGGCAGCATTTGGAAGGACACTAGTTAATTTGTGTTCTTTATTAATTTATAAATTAATTTATAATTATAATTAATTTATTAATTTTTAAAGAAAGAAACAAAGCATTTTTTCAGAGTTTTCGTATTCATTTTCAGGTTTCTGTAAGCAGGGAGTGTTTCATGTATAATATCGAACAGATAATACCGTGGACTTAGTGTGCTGGCATTAGCTGTCCAGCCTGGCTTTTCCCCAGTGCACCCATGATCTTAGCAGCAGCACCTGCAGGGCTCTCAGAACTTCTGTTCTCATGTGACTTGAGGGCTGTGAGAACAGGAGAACTGTAGCATAGGAGAGACGTCGCTGCTGTAGTTATCTTGTGGTGGCCTGTAAGGAACCTGTTAACACAGAGTTCTGAGGCTTCTTTCTAGTGCAGCGGCAGCTAACAATGATGGCTTTTATCAAAGACTTAGTAGGAACCAGTCAGTTTCTTTGGTCCATTATGGGTTTGTTTGTTTGTTCTGATTTTTCAAGACAGGGTTTCACTATTTGACAGGCTTCGATATCCTGGAACTTGTTTTTAGACCAGGCTGGCCTCAGACTCACAGATGTGTCTGTGTCTGTGACTCTGGAGTGGGTAGTAGTTTAATGTCTCTAAGTCTTGATTTCATCATACATGATTTAGAGGGGCCCTCAGTAAGTGTTGTCATGTGGAGATTAGAACTCATGTGTGCTATGGACCAACAGTGGGGTTGGCAGTTAATGTGTGCTACTGTTATGGCTGAATAGGGTTCTTGAAGTGCTTTCTAGTCTGTTAGGAATCTCATAAGAGACACCTATAGAAGGAGCTAAGTTAGGATGACTTTAGATTTCATTCTGTGCCAATATTCTGGGTAACTTATTTTGGATTACTTATTTTAAAACTTTCTTTTTAGAAAATGGCCTGGGCCATTTTGAGATTTTTTTCTTTTTAAAAAGAAAAATCAGTCATGAATATAAGTAATCATGAATCTAAGTAATTTAGGTGTAATAAATGTGAGATGTGTTATGTGCAAGGCACAGAGACACATGACTGTAATCCTAGCACTAGCACCTAAGAGGCAGGACTAGGAACAGTAGTTCAAGATCATCCTTAAGTACCAAGTTCAAGGCCAGCCTGGTCTGGAGAACCAGCCAGCAAACCAGGCACACAAGGGAAAAGGAAGGGAAATTAGGTCAAAGGTGGAAGTTACTCATCTGTTCACAAAATTCTTACCATAATCTTGAAGATGATGAAACAGTTGTGTTTTTAAGTGTTTACAGAAGTGGCAGGACAGAAGGTGTATATCTTTAAAGCTAATGAATTAGAGACAGTTTTATTTGCTGAGCAATGGTGCCTGACTGGTTAATGAACATTGCTGCTGCAGTTTAACTGGTGTCTGTTTACTTACAGCTCCACCCATGAGAAGAAAAGTAGAACCAACATGGCCGTGAAACAGGGGCGATTCTATCTGAGGCATAACACGCTGTCTGAAGATATACCCATTGTCATCATATTCAAGGTAGGCATAGCACACTGTCTGAAGATGTCCCCATTGTCATCATATTCAAGGTAGGCATAGCACACTGTCTGAAGGTGTCCCCATTGTCATCATATTCAAGGTAGGCATAGCACACTGTCTGAAGATGTCCCCATTGTCATCATATTCAAGGTAGGCATAGCACACTGTCTGAAGGTGTCCCCATTGTCTTCATATTTAAGGTAGGCATAGCACACTGTCTGAAGATGTCCCCATTGTCATCATATTTAAGGTAAGTCTGCAGTTCTCTTCCTGAAAACTACACAAAATTTCTCTGTGTTTGTTTTCCATATTAATCAAAATTTTATCACATTTGATTTATTTTTGTGCATGCATATAAGTGTTGACATGTATGTATGAGTGAATGTCCATGCCGTAGTGTATGTGTGGAGGCCATAGGCCAGTCTGTAGAAGTCAGTTCTCTCTTTCTGCCTATGGATTCCAGATGAACTCGGCTAACCAGGCTTGACAGCAGCACCTTTACCCACTGAGCCGTCTCACCAGACCTAGTGTTTTTTCATAAAGAATTAGCATTTTGTCAGGTAGTGATGAGTAAGCCTTTCTCCACCCTCTTCCTAGCCAGGCAGTGTATCAAACACCATGTGTCAGTCTCCCATGAGTCTTCTGGGAGCTAGTTTGCATATTTATGAACAGAAATTGATGTTTTGTTGATGTGTGTAGTGCACGTTATTTTACACTTTAGCTCTTTTTTGGTTTTGTAACTCACATCTTGGATATGCGTGAAGGTTGTACATGTAGACTTGACCCTGACAAAAGCAAAAGAAGGGAGAAAGGGTTTATTTTGTTTCCCAGTTAATAATGGCAGGAACATTAAAATGGCAGAAGCCTGAAGCGGCTGGTCACATTGCATCCGTGCTCAGGGAACGGAGAAGGGCAGATGTGTGTGGTCAGCTCACTGTCTCCTTTCCATGAATTCACAGTCCAGGGACTGGTACCACCTAGAGCAGCTGTATCTTCCACAGTAATCTAATCAAGACAGGCCCCACAGCATGTCCAGAAGCCTGTCTCTGAGGGGCTTCTAAGTCTCATCAGGTTAACTATTGAGATCAGCCATCATCCAGACCTAGTATATCTTGACAGACTGTTCTATTTTATTTAACCAGGTCCCAGTTCATGGACATAATAGCCCTTGATATTATAAAATATGCTGTGATGGGTCATGAGAGCAAGGACATCTGTCGGCTCTATCCAGGAAATGCTAGATCTGTTCATTTTTATAGATTTCTAGATTCTGTTGTTTCTAAATAAACTGGTGTATCTTTACTATATAACTGGATGCTTAAAAGTTAGTTTAAGTGTTGGCTTAGAACCTGAAAAGCAATTTCCTGTAGAAAGGCTTAATTGAGATTCTTCTTGGAAAGTGCCTAGGTCATTGACCATGTTGTGAGGTGTGGATGTGTATAACGTGGATCCTGATGACTAGCTTTACCCAGAGCCCACATGGTCTCAGGAGGCTCAGACTGCATGCCAGACAGTCTTGGAGGCCAGCACTGCTCAGTGGTCACTTCAGTCCCACTTTAGGCTCAGTGCTCCTGTGCCGTAGTTACTTTAGAGTCGAGACACCTTCTGTCAGCAGGCAGAGATCCTCTGCAGTGCCAGAAACTAAGCTGGTCAAAATGGAAAATCAATGGATTAACAAGAGACTGAGCCTCTACTCCTAAAGAGCGTGGAGTCAGGGAATGTGGCTTCTCCACGTTTGGCTTGTGGCTTCAGGTGGGCTGTGGCCCTGGTCATTCACAGATACTGACTAGACAGGTTCTTTCACTTGAGAAATAACTGTATTTGAGATGGAGACGTATGAAGGTGATTCTATGGAATATTTTTTATGTTTAGCTTAATATGCTTCTGAGTTTTAGAAAAGATAGAGTCATTAATTTTTTTTAGCAGATGACAGTGATAATCACAGGACCGTTCATCAGTAGTCCAGAGTCTCACATGTGTCTGCTGCCTTACTTCCTTTCTTTGAAGTTTGGATGTTCATGCACAGAAGGAAGTGAGGTGTGTGTGTGTGTGTGTGTGTGTGTGTGATACTATAATAAGTCTGTGTGATGGTTTTTCTTAGAGGGAGCTCACAGCTCCCAACACTGTCTCATGTACATACACAGTGATGAAGAAACATTATTTGCCAGCTTGGAATTACATCTTCAGCAGAGGGCAGTATGTCTCCATGTATCCATGAGCCATTTTTTTTTTCTCCCAAAGTTTTGAATGTGAATATCATTTCTGTTTTTAGACTAGGAGTGTTAATTAATCAGAAAGCGTATAATCTTTTTATCATGTATAATGAGATGCGTGCATGGATTAAAAATCTGGAAAGCTCTTAACATTCCTTTTTTTTTAACACCATGACCAAAGTTTAATAAAACAATTTCTTCTGTTACAGATTTGTTTAATATTTTTGTTGAAAGTATAAACAGATGTAGCTGACTTAAATTCTATCTAGAAAAAAAAAGGCTATGAATTAACAATCTGTAAGTTTTATGATGGCGCCAATTGAAAAATGAAGAAAAGCTCTGAAAGGTTTTCATATTTTGTAGATCTTTTCCTTGTGACTTGAAATATACATAACAACTTATTTTGTGTTTTACTTAACAATAGACTTTGGTTGGCATCTGTCTGCATCATCATCATTAGTGATTTTTATGTATGTAATTTATTTTTCAGCTTCCTAGAGTAGGATTTTAGGTATCTTTTTCTTTTTTCTTTTTTTTTTTTTCAGCTTGGATGTTTTTAGTTTTACACATGTGCTGAGACTTTGAAATGTGGTCCGTATTCTGTGTGTTTTCCAGAAATGTGTTTATTACTGATATGACAAGCCGTGTCTAACGTTTAGGATAAGCATTTAACCCCCCACCCTTTTTTTTTTTTTTTTTTTTTTTTGATTGCATACAGTTGTCACTCTGGTCCTCCCCTTCAGGAATGTTCAGTCCACTGCTGAGAACTTGTGTGTTATTACTTCTACCTGGGTGACAGTGCCGGGTCCTGGAGATCTTATAGGCACAGAGTTAGCCTAAATTTCTGTTTCTCCACTTAGTAGCTGTGTGATCTTGGGCAGAATTCTCAACCTCTCTGAGTCCTGAATAACTCATCTGTCAAGAGAAAATTCACCTCTGAAGCACAAATGAAATCATGTGTTCTCAGGATGGAAGGCCTTTCTCTTTGCTTAGCCTTCCTTACCCACTTTTGTCAAAAGCTGAGGAACATAAACTGGGGTGCCAAAAGAAACACATCATTTCTCGTGTGGTGTGGCCCTAACCCAGACATTGACAGTCATTAGGACATGGTGGTTGTTGATTGTAACCAACAATCAGCTAAAAGCGGCGAGAGCACCAGGATTTCCCAATGCCGCGGCGAGTCTGAGTGTGACAGGTTGCCTTGTGAGGCCTGGAGCAGCTGTATTTATGGGCCTGAATCGCCACCGAGGTTCTCCTGCCCATGAATCTTCCCTCTTCCCATTTTGTGTCACAAGCTTTCAGACTTGCACTGTGGTGGCATCTGTAGCCAGAAAGGATCTTGGGAGCTGGGCTTTGTTTCTTAGACACCAACTTCTATGGGTGCTTTTTATGTTTACAGAGAAACAACTGCAGATTTAAAGAAGTCATCACTATTCCCTTATCTGCCAGGACTGCTATTAACATTAAATAATTTCAGCTACTTTACAGAAAGCCAGAGCTTTCTGAACTTTGGCTGTATTTGGAAGTTGCCTTCATCAGAATTCTTACACAATGTATTTCAGCGTCTCTCCATAGGTGCCAGTCATTCTCTCGTGCTCACTAGTATTTTCTTCTTTCTACCTTTCAAAGTTATACTTTGTCGTTGTTTGAGGACAGTCTCATGCCACTTTCTAAAGAGTGACGCTCCTGGGTTTTGTTCTGGGTTACTGATCGTGTGACCATTGGTGACGCAGACAAACATTATCTAGGCCGTTTTTTCCTAAGATTATTGTATAGCATTTTCTCTTGACTTATTAGTGGAAGTGATGAGATTTCAAGAGTACAAAGAGTGCTACTTTTCAGGTGCCTAAATCATGTCTGTAAAGCAAAATGGGTGGGCATTTTGTTTGTTTCCATGGCGACGCCGTCATCTGTTGGTAGCCATGACTGCTGAAGGCTGAACAGTGCTAAAGTTGATTCAGTCTTTGGAGCTGAAGCTCCTTTGATGATACTTGACTGAGTTATGGCCCCTGTGTTTCAGTGACTTGATAGGAAGAGCTTAGGCTTTTGCTGGAAATCTTTGGCAGTACGCATGCTTTCTGCTTATGGTGTCTTTCAGCATTGTTTGGCATAGTTTCTTTCCCAGCTTAGGCATGCATGGAGGCCCCAAGTATTCTGTTTAGATTTATTTTAAACCATTCAAAAGTGATGATCAATTTTAAAACTACTACTTAAATTCCACACCGGGACACCTTATGTGGCCAACCAAATGATGACCGAGAAAGGATTTGATTTTATTAAATTTGTTACTATTAAACACCAAAGTAGATGATCAAGTTTGTAGTCTCGTTGTACTTAGAAATTACTGAAGTAAAAATGACTAAGATAAGCCAGGTGGCCTCTGATTTAACGGGTCAGATGTTAGCATGCCTAAGTTTTGTTCCTTTGTTTAAAAAGTTAAAGCTGGTTACTTTTTGAGCTGCTAACCTTTTAATCATAAAAGACTACTTCAATGAGTTTATATGATTTTAAGGTAATGACATTTATCTTTAGCAGCTATTTGAATAAATGCTTTCTATAAAGGTAGAGATAGAGGGACTACAAAAACTAATAAAAATGTGATTTGAGTCTTGAGAATTTATTTGTAAAGGAAACGTGAAGCCACTTGTGGGAGAGCATGCCTATAATCCTAGCACTTGGGAAGCTGAGGCAGGGGGATTAAGGGTTCAAGGCTAGTTTGTTTCAAATAAAATCATATGCTCAAATAGTGGATTTAATTGCTTCAGATTTTAGATTTTCTGTCTGAGCTGTATATGTGTTAGCACCCTGTTGTGTGACTTTTCCTGAGGAGACATGGACAAACATGTTTTCACCTCAGACGGGTAACATCTGACCTATGAACGGTTCCGTCTTAGTTTAGCTTGGTGAACCAGTGAGTTTCTTGGTGAAGGGCTCCTTACAGGAGCATGTGTGACTCTGGGCAGCTGCATAGCCAAAAGAGCTGTGGCAGCCTGGTGACACACGTGAGAGAGAACCACGTTCTTGGAGTTCAGCGAAGGGTCTGCTCCCCCCAGCAGTTTGTTTAGAGTTTATGTAACTCTGGAGAAGGACTTCCTGAGTTTTACATTTTGTTTTGTTTTGTTTTGCTTTATTTTTGAGACAAAGTCTTACTGTCTAGCCCAGGCTCGTCTAGAACTCACTGTGTAGATCAGGCCAACCGGAACTCAAGAGATCTGCCTGCCTCTGCCACTTGAGTGCTGGGACTAAAGACGTCTGCCACCACACCTGGCTAAGTCCTAAAATTTTATGAGTCTTGTAGGATTCATTAGTTTCCTGAGTCCCCGAAGTTTCTTCAATTTCCTGAGTTTTGTCAGCCTCCCTCTTTGCTTTAGGAGGGGATATGTCAACTCGGAATAACTACAAAGCACATCCTTGTTTTGTTGGTCAGAAATGTGGGGGTTACTTGGCTGGGTGGTTGTGGCACACTCACTGTCTTTCTGTTATCAGTGTGTCTGTCTGACTGTTGTCCTCTTGCTGAGTTAGAGCCAGGCAGCGGCCAGCCAACATGATAAGAGGATTTTTATTTTTTACTTATTTATTTATTTTTATTTTTTTTAACTCTGAACCTTCTCACATTCTTATGTGACCGTCATGATTTGGCAGCAGGAAACTACAGAGCCTATGAAACCCGGCCTCCAAAGCAGAGTCACTCTTCCCACAGAAGGGAGTCACCAAATGACTCTGTGCTCAGAGGAGTTGGTGCTAGGGGACTTGGGGACATTTTCAAACTTTTCTCGTTGGTATAAAAGGGACATATCAGCTTAGTTAGCATTGTCCCCAGGTCCTCAGAACTTTGAAGGTCAAATGTGTGATCATAGATAGAACTTTGAGCTGGAAGGGTGCCATTGCTGCTGCCTCTGCACTTGTGATAGAAGGAAGTGTATGACTGTGGTGGAGTTGGCGCCGACTCAGGGAGAACACTAAGGAGTCACGGCTTCCAGATAGATGCCTGCCCTCTCAGTGGTTTATAGGACAATGCCCTTGGAGGTTGCACTGGAACTGAGAACTCAGTTTCCTTCTCTTTTGTGTGGAAGAGAACTGAGAAGACAGGTGACCAACTTGACTAGACAGTTATCTTCTTGTTTATCTTCTCTCAAAGCTGAAGGAAGACATTTTGATGCAAGCGTGACTTTCCCCTGACTTCTAAGAAGCAGGTCATTATGACATCCAGAGAGGTTAGTGGGCTTGTGCTGTGTCTTCATGTGGCAGCATTCCAGACAAGTGTCTGAAGAAGTGAGTGGGCATAGGTCCACGTGGGACCTACAGAGGCATGCAGCCACTGCCACCTAGGAACACTTAAGAGGGTTCCTTAGGCCAGTTAAGTATGTTCTAGGTTTTAAATATCTCTTTTAAAGCTTGCATAATATATGGTGTCTCTAGAATATGAACTAAACCATCCTTTAGGAAAATTCTTTTCGTGTGAATATGAATGATTTGATGATTTTCAGAAAAAGATGATTTTGTGGCAAAACTAGTCAGGGTCACACTCAGGTTCAGCAGTGTTCATTTCTGACTCACTACCTTTGGGAGCCTTGCTTTTATTTGCTCTTGTTACAGTGACCAGGCCTCTCCACCAGACTTCCTGGCCTCATTTCTTCATGGTGAAACTCTTAGAATATTTCAAAAATGGAGAGGTCTGTCCACATGCAGACAAATGCTTGAGGATGTTTGCTTTCCTCTTCCAAATGACAATTTCTGTTTCAGGTTCTCGTGTAGCCTGGGCTGTGGCTGCCGATGCCAGATGGCACTGTTTCTGAGGGTAGAGCTGGCTTTGCTTAGAAGTAATACCCACAGACAATGGCAGATTAGCATAAGCAAATGTCAGTGAGGAAACACAAAGCCAACACTCTGCCATCTTTTCTTCCCTTCCTAGGCCATGGGTGTTGAGAGCGACCAGGAAATTGTGCAGATGATTGGAACGGAGGAGCACGTGATGGCTGCATTCGGGCCCAGCTTGGAGGAGTGCCAGAAAGCTCAGATCTTCACCCAGATGCAGGTGTGTCCTTTGAGGATGTTTGCTGTGGATTGAGACAACTGCAGCACTGTTCATCTCAGTAAGCCACTGCTGCAGAGGCTTTGGAGGTGTGGATTTGGGAAGGCTGCTGAGGAGAAGAGCAGCACAGAAGTTCTTTTGCCTCACTTCTGTAACTGGAGGAATGAGTTTGCCTGTACGATGTGCATCGACAGTCTCCATGGGCAGGAGGCTTCTTGTGTGTTTCAGTAACAAGCACCATGTCCCTATTCGTTCAAGGGAATAGTACACTTTTAAAACTCTGGCAGTGCTAATCTGAGATTTGCCTGTATCATTTTCTCTTTACTATCTTTTTGGTGGTGGTGTTGGGGCATGTTGCCATGATTAAATACCATGTCCAAAAAGCAGTGAAAGGAAGATTTCATTTTGGTTGGATTCCAAGGGGTAGAATCTGTGACAGTGAAGGCATGAAGCAGGAAGCAGGAGCAGGAGCAGGAAGCTGGCTGATCACATTTGTGTCCACACAAAGGAAGTGGCAAGAGAGCAGGAATTAGGGCATGGCCACCCCACCGTCACATCCTCCCCTCCCTCCCAGTGACATACTTCCTCCATAGCTGAACCTCGTGAAGGTTCCATCACCACCAGCTGGGGACCAAGTATTCAGATACATGAGGGGAGACATTGCTCATGTAATACAAGGACCAAAACCAGGGCTCTGTACCTGCTAAGCAGGTACTCTGCCAATGAGCTGTGTCCCTAGCTCTTAATATCCACTCTCTTCCCAACTTCTAATTGTGTCTGCGGTCTTCATCCTATTTTCTGAATTCCTAATTTCTGTAAGAGCAAGAAAGCTTCAAGAATAGTTTCTTTTATTACCTCAGGGTCTTCACTGACCTCAGGTTTCCCTGGTGAGACCCTTGAAATCGGAGGACAAGACTCCAATATGACGTTAGGGAAATCCATGTTTATAAACATACTTTAAAAAATTATACTTCTTAAAACATTGTACTTCTTTTTTTAGTGTGTGAGAGTTCCAATACTTGGGCTTTTTCATAATGTGTTGGCTTACACTAAGTCCATGGTTCATGTGGCAATCCTGTGCCCTCAGGGAGCTAGGGCTTTGCCTCTATAGAACTAGAACAGGTGGTTTGAATTTGTCCATACGTTACATTGTCTATCTAGCCTGTGAGATACAGGAAAATACAAATCCTGGGTTTCTTTCTTTTGGCTACTGGGGGTGAATGTAGAGAGAGTATTCGCACTTAATGTCTGTTTGTATGTTTTGAAATCAAGTCAGTCTTGATGTTTTTTAGATTAAGTAACACTCTTAGGAAGTTTAATGTCACAATGAAGTTTTCGTAATTCCAAAGCACAGCTCACTGCAGGCTGGTTTTTTTGCTGTTTTCTTCTTTCTCTGTGGTTAGTGGATAATTGACTCAAATAATTGGCAGGCAACATCAGGAAACATTATCTGGCTTAGGGGTACTATTTCTGGCCTTTCTTGAAGGTGTGAAATATTTGATAGACATGAATCTTCATTAAAAAGTTAAGAAATCATGTCCAGGCTCTAAGACCATTGACAGGAAACATCAAGAAATGTGCAGGAGGTAGAAACTGAACACTAGTCACTTGAACAGGAACAGCTCTGGGAGACGTGCTGCTCTGTCTGTGACAGAAATGCGTCCTCCTGATGGCAGAGGGCTCTGCCGAGCTCCCTCACACAGTTTAACCATTGTTGGTCAGATAGCCCTCAGCGTTACAGAACCGAAGCAAGGGCTGCACAGTGGACTGGAAACTCACACTCTCACCCATCAGTACACACTGAAGGAAACTTTCCAGCTAACTCGATTAGACTGGGTCAGAGAAAAGATGGAAGGAAGATATAACTAGTTAACATAAGAAAGACAGATGTTTTGTTTCCCTAAACAGAAAGTGTGAACTTGCAAATGTCTGCGTGCTGGGTTAATAATCCAAATAGTTAGCATTTTGAACATACAATATTGGGTATGAAAGCATGCATCCTCTCTTGCTCTGAATGAGGACAAAGCAAGTGCACGTCATTGTGGAGTAGTGTTGTGTGACAAAACTTCTCCTGGGAGACATATCACATTTGTCTGTTCACCCCAGATAAGGATCTCACGACACACCAAAGGATAGATAGCACCAAAGTCAAACTTGGTGAACCAATGAATTTCATTGGAGTATGGTTAAGAGGCTTGCTCACAGAGCAGAAATGACTCAAAGACAGCTGCATCACCAAAATCCACCCCAGTGTCATGGGTGAATCTCATAGAAGCTGGGAAGCTGGAGCACGTTGCACAGCTTGCAAGAAGCTCAACAGGTTGGGCAGTGTCTCTTCAGGCAACTTTACTGGTTTCTGCTGTTTTCCAGGCATCTGGTTGTAGAGTCTTCTTTGCCCCTCTACTTAACTAAGAGGTGAACTCTCAGCTTTGATTGTTTACTCTGGCAGAGAGCAGCTTAGAGCATCTGGTCAGTTTTAGGGACTTCCTGAAGCTATCTTGAGTTGTTTATCTTCCTGCTCATGGAGCTTCCCTGCAGGATGGAGTGTTTCCATATTGGAGAAAACTGTGATACCATAATTAGTCCTTTTAAAGATGTAACGCTTCAGTGGATTGCTTAAAATGTAGGGCGTTTTGGTTTTGCCTGTTTTTAGCCTGCACCATTTTGTCTGTTCTGAAGCCTTAGCTTTATGATGCTCATATGTTTTTCATCATTGTTCAGGGGTCTGGTGAATAGAAAAGGCACTCTTTGCTTTGGGGGAAATGTCGCTAGGGATAATAGTTTGGGCTGCCTGTGAACGTTGGCCCTCCCTGCAGCCCTCACTGTGAGAAAGTGACATGGTTGGGTACCCAGAAAAGGGAAGGCATCAGAAGGGATTCCCCTCTCCTTTGTGTCCCTCTCGTTTTTGCCTCAGTGACGTGAGGACTCTTGTGCCCTTCCCAAGGGGAAAAGTTTCATGAGGACATGTCTGTTGAGAGAGCACCAAGCTGCCCCTGTACCGGACTTGCTTCCATCAGTTTTTTGTTGTTGCTTTCTAAGAAGTCACCAGGGAAGTGCTTCCTGCAGGGTCTGCCTCTATCTAGCCATGTAACTGTAACCTTAACTGTACCTACAAACTGTATAGTCCTCTGTTATCCCACAAGTCTCCTTTAGTGTTCACCTCCACCCTCTGACACCCCTGCATTATGATGGCTTTACCTTATCTTATTGTTCCAGAACTTTATGTGCAGAATCAGATCGTGTGTTTTGAGTCTGGCATTTGCTAAGCATACTGTGAAATTCTCCCAAGGATGCTGGTTGTGGTTTGCTGTCCTTTTCATGTCCGTAATAATATTCCATTGGCTGACTGTAGTAGATTTCCCCTTTCTGTGTTGATGCTCATTTGGATCTTTTTGTGTTTGCTTTTATGGACAGTACTACCATGAACAAATCTTTATATAGATAAATTTTCATTTCTTTTGTGTAAACAGTATAATCACTGGGTCTGAGCACAATGTGTAAAGTCAAAACTACTAAACTTTTCCAATCTTCAGACAACCATATCATTTTGTATTACTGGCTGCAGTGTTCAAGTCTGGTTGCTTCTTGTTCTCAGAGTGTTTGGTGTCGTGTCTTTTGAATTTTAGATGTTCTAGCAGTGGTGCAGAATTACCGCATTGTGACCGTAAGCATTTCTCTGACGGCAAGTGATGTCAAGCACTTTTGCAGTGGGAATCGGTCCGGGTCCCGTCTGCGAGATGCTTGCATGTGGGAATCGGTCCCGGTCCCGTCTGCGAGATGCACCAGCTCTTCATTTCTTCAGAGCCTTCGCTAAGCTGTTGATCTTTTTATTCATGAATTTCAGGAACCTTTTAAAATAGAGTCTGAGCCAGGCAGTGGTGGCACAGTCTTTAATCCCAGCATTCTGGAGGCAAAGGCAGGTGGGTCTCTGAGTTAGAGGCCAGCCTCGTCTACAGAGTGAGTTTCAGGACATCCTGGGCTACACAGAGAAACCCTGTCTCAAAAAAACAAAAAAAGCGACAACATCAACAACAAAGGTCTGGCTGGAAACCGTGCCCACCTTTTCCATCGTGAACGCTCACCTGTGTCTCTCACCCATTTCATGGCCTTTCTGTTCTTTTTCTTTCAGTGTTGTTTAACTTCGGAAAAAACAAAAGCAGAAAAACCCCAAATTGTCAACAACCTTTCTGTTTGTCTTTACAGTTATACTCTATATCCCGTTTAAGGATGTACTTGCCTACTCTACGTTAGGGTATTGTCTGTCTCTTTCTAGAATCCATATAGTTCACTTTCCATGCTAGGTCTAAAATCTTTTTTGTTGTATTGTATTTTTGTTTTTCAAGACTTGGTAGCCCAGGCTGTTTTGGAATTCACTCTGTAGACCAGGCTGGCCTCTAACTCAGAGAGCCGTGTGCACCACTATCTCCCAGCAGATCGAAAGTCTTATCTCCGATCACTTCTTGCTTTCGGTGTGAACTTGGTGTGAACTTGTCCGAGTTTGGTACTGGGCTGTGTCTCACCACCGGTTTTTGAAAGGACAGTTTCTTTCTTGTTTTGTGGCTTTTGTTAAGAGTCAGTTGACCACTCAGCATAAGGTTCTTTTGGACTTGTGATTCGCTTCAGGTTTTCACTCATAATCATATACCATGATTATGTCATATTCACTGAGGGGCTTTGTTTGTTTGTCTTGTGAGACAAGGTCTCTGTAGCCCAGGCTGGCTTTGAACTCAGAGGTCCACCTGCCTCTACCTCTCAAGGGTTGAGATGAAAAGACTGATATCAGCACCCAGCTGTAGGTTTATAGTGGAAATCTGGGTTGTTTCAGCGCTCCAAGTCCTTTCCGTAGTTATGTAAATTATAGAACCTAAGACTTTAGAATCACCTAGTTTGGGGCTTTTTAAAAACCTGCTAGGAATAAAATGATCTATTATGAATTTATTGGTTACTTGAGAAAGACTTTAAGCCATAAGTCACGTTTAAACATTATCAAGCTGTCTAGTTTAGGACAGTCTCTTAATCCTGGATTATTTAGGTTTTGTTTTCTCTGTAGCTCTTACAGCAGTCTTCCCATGGTTTGTTTCTCTGTGTCTCCTATAGCAGTCTTCCCATGGTTTGTTTCTCTGTATCTCCTATAGCAGTCTTCCCATGGTTTGTTTCTCTGTATCTCCTACAGCAGCCTTCCCATGGTTTGTTTCTCTGTATCTCCTATAGCAGTCTTCCCATGGTTTGTTTCTCTGTATCTCCTATAGCAGTCTTCCCATGGTTTGTTTCTCTGTAGCTCCTATAGCAGTCTTCCCATGGTTTGTTTCTCTGTATCTCCTATAGCAGTCTTCCCATGGTTTTGTTTTCTCTGTAGCTCTTATAGCAGTCTTCCCATGGTTTGGTTTCTTTATGGAGACTGTGCATCCCTCAGTGACACTCTGAAGAAGAGTTGATGGCTGCCTAGACACATATACACAAACACATCTATGGTTTCTCAGTTGCCTACAAACAATTATGTATCAATTTTATAGGAACAAGACAATTTGTAAGTCAAAAGGGAGCCATGCATTAGGTAGCAGTGGGCTCCTTTATTTTCTTATTTTGTTTCGTGATGTCTAGCTTTTGTTCCCAGCCAGCAATGTGTGTAACCAGGGTTCTTGCTTTTAACAGCAGGTCAGCACTGATAGTGATCTCCAGTAATTTAATTCAGGCACTACGTTGTTTTTATAGGCGCTGAAGTATATAGGGAATAAAGTAAGAAGACAACGAATGTGGGGAGGCGGACCGAAGAAAACCAAAATAGAAGAAGCGAGAGAGCTCCTGGCTTCTACCATCCTGACCCACGTGCCAGTGAGTATTACCAGCTGTGTACGAGTAGTGCGTTTAAGACTCGGTAACTCCTTCTGAGACTCTTGTAATGGTTTATACTCTCTGAAGTGCATTCTAAAGAGGACTGGACTGTCCCATTGGGACCTAGCCCCTATCAGCAGAGGTTTTGGTCAGTGTTGGCTGACATCATCCCCAGTACCTTGAATTCCAGAGTCTCCATTGTCCAACTTCCATCACTTACAAGGAAGTTCATTCATGTTTACTTTACCTGACTGGTGAGTGTACAGAGAGAAGACTGGAGTCTGTTTGCTGGCCGTGAAGTAGGTCCTGTTTATTTCCTGGTAACCTATCATTATAGGTCAACCATGGCATGTGGTGCATTGGCAGGAATCAGCCTTTCCCGCATTGAATGTGTGTGCTCCTTTTGCTAAGTCAAAGTTACCAACCACAGATGATCTGACTTCAGAGTTGCAAACTTTAGAGAATCTGTGGAAGTGGACTGGCCTGTGGTGGCAGTCAGGTTCACTTTTCTCACCTTAGGACACTTTGAGCAAATAATACATTCGTCTACACTGTTCTGTGGCTTCTGGTTATGTCTATGATCTAATTCAGAGAATTATAAAGTTGTTATTGAAGCTATATCTGAACTGAATTTTAAGCTTTTCTGGGTAATTGAAAACAGTTTAAAATCAAAACAGCAAACATGGGTAATGGGAACAGGCAGTAAGAGCTTTGGAGCCAAGATACGGTTGTTCAGAGTCTGGTTTTGAACTCTTGGTTTTCTTTGCACTAATTTGAATTTCTCTGAACTTAAGTTTCTTCATTAGTATAATG
The DNA here is from genome assembly GCA_030674055.1 of Rhabdomys pumilio. Taxonomy (NCBI): domain Eukaryota; kingdom Metazoa; phylum Chordata; class Mammalia; order Rodentia; family Muridae; genus Rhabdomys; species Rhabdomys pumilio. The sequence goes on from JANHMN010000021.1 coordinate 6,363,762, forward strand.
AGGTAAGACTACTTCCTCCCAAGTCTCTTGTGATGATTCAGGGATGCAGCTAATGCAGAGAGCTCTTGTTTCCCAGTCCTCCAAGATGGTGTAGGAGCCTGGCTTACCTTAATACTGTAATGCAGAACAGGCCTCCTTGACACTGCAGACTGTGCTAAATTTGGGTCATAAAGCACAATTCCTTTGCTCTTTTGCAAAGAGACTGAACTACTGTTTTTAAATGTGGGCTATACATATTTCAGTAAAGAATAGATGAATTAAGAAAAGAATTAACAGTTTTCAAATATTTTAAGATAGTTTTTTTTAAACATAAGTTAAAACTTTGAGATAGGAATGTAAGATATTACCAAGATAAAGCAATACTGTTTGTTGTTCTTTAAGACCAGGCTCAAGAGCACCCCCTGGACGACTGCCTGGGAATCAGTTAGCAATTGTGACACTCTGCCATAGACCCACAGAGTCAGAAGCTCCAGCGTGAGCCTCAGTCTGGCTGTGTATATTTTCACAAGTCCCAGGTGCCCGTGACACATACACAGATTTGAAAGCTTTCACCCGTGAGAGTGGTGAGATCCAAAAGGTCCCAGGGTTCTGTTGACATTGGTTCCAGCATTCTGAGCTCATTTTAGAGCTTCTTACTCACTTCAGGTCATTTGTGCTCATGCTTCCCGAGGAATGTCTCACCTGCTCTTGGTCATCTACAAGTCATGTCAACCATTAGAGTTGAGTGTTCCCCTTCCCATGTGATTCTTTATAACATCCTGGGATTTCAGTTTAGGTCTGGGGTTGGGTTTCTGCATATAGTAGCTAAAGGGGGGTGAGTAAAATGAGTTACATTTCAGCAGGAGTGGTTGCTGTGAATATGTTTACTTTTGCCTCGAAGTTCACTGGTATTTATGTATATGAAATGGGAATGTGAGCTGGGCTTTGTTGGAGATTAAAAATGTGATTAATAAAATCTTTATTTTTCTCATTAATAAGCAAAACAACCGTTATCGGTTATTAAATGGCCAGAAGAGTTAGATGATCAATGCAGCTTGCCCAACATTAAGATCAGGAAAATAGAATGCAACATAGAGTTTTATAAGTACTGAGAATATAAAGTATTTATTATCAAACCTCAGTGGCTGAATGTGGCCGTGTTGTATCATTGGTCTGCGTTCACTAACCTGCACCCTGACCAGGCCCGCTCAGTCAGTCAGCAGGTTCTCCAGCATAGGAGTGAGGATTAAAAGAAAAGAGACGATTAGACAAAATTGCAGCATGACCCCAGCCAGTTCTGAGACTGAAGGCTGAGGCAGGTTTATTTTTCCCCACTTTTAAACCATTTTAATTACATGCAAACATTTAGGTCAGTTCTAGGTTGAGGAACCAGCAATACACTCCTTTATAAATAGTCAAGGAACAAACAAGGCAACTGACAAAGCCCGTGATCACCCATGATCACTGTTTCTAAGGACTCATCAGGATGCAAATATCTGAGCCTACTTCCCTGTCCTAGCCCACAGTCATATTCAGGCCTACTTCTTTGGTCTAGCCTAAGACTTGAATTCCTGACTGAAATTACTTCTCTGTTTTAGCCTAAAATTAGATTCCTGTCTGAACTTACTTCCTTGTCAAGGCCCAATGTCAGATTCCTTCCTAAAGCCCATTTCCTTGTCCTTGGTCAATGTCAGATTTCTGCCAAGCAGCCCCAAAAGCTCTCCACAGCACCCAAAGTTAGAGAGGGGTTTTGTTGTGGGCCTATCATGAGGTTGCAAGTGGTAGCTGAGAATGGAGTCATCTGATGGGTTTCCTGAGCTGGATGTCCACTGTGGCCTCCTCACTCATAGCACAATACATTGCTTTTCCCACAGTGTCCTGGACTCAGGGCTGGAGACAGGTAGTGAAAGTGCCAGTGCACTTAAGGGTCAGTCTAGAGCTGATGTGGCATCATTTCTGCTATATCTCAGTCAGACTCCCCACAGGCCAGTCCGCAGTGGGCAGTGGCAGTGACTGGCAGTCTGCAGTGGGCAGTGGCCGAGTGACATGGAGGAGATAGGAAGTAAAGCAGTTTCTGTAGTCATCTTTGAAGGAAATGTAGCTCAGGCAGTGGATGCTGAGATGGAAAGTCCATATCCCTCTTGGGAAGTTTAGACTAGCTGGATTTCTTAAAGTAGTGAGAATTATAACAATTTGTTGCTTTCTTATTTGAATGTACTAACATTGACTCTTTTCTCGAAGCACTTTAATTTAGGGTACACCATCTCAAAATGTTTCTCCCGCTTCTGACTTTCAGGTGAAGGAATTCAATTTCCGAGCTAAGTGCATCTACACCGCAGTGATGGTGCGAAGGGTGATCCTGGCCCAGGGAGATAATAAGGTCGACGACAGGGACTATTACGGCAACAAGCGGCTGGAATTGGCAGGACAGGTGCTTTAATGATTTCCGTGAAGAATTTGATTTTCTTTGGTAAAATTAGATTTGTTGTCATTTTCGATCTGAATGCATCCCACCAATCCAATAGAATCTGTTTGTAGTTTGAAGTATAATTTTTCACCTGAGTTACTTAGATTTTTTTTTTTTTTACTGTGAAAAGTCTGTGTTCTAAATATTTTTATAATGTGTCTCCTGTGCTATGCCTTTTGTTGAGATGTTTATCCTTGTTCCCTGCAATATTGGAAGTGAAGCGTGGCTTTAAATGATATAATTTACTCAACTAATAAATGTTTCTTAGACATACCTAGGTGTAGGTGCTGGGCATACAGGAGGAAGGTAGACAGACTGACAGAGGTGTGTGTGTGTGTCTGTGTGTGTGTGAGAGAGTGAGAGAGAGCGCCTGCTCACACTTGCGTGTACATCATTCAGGTGCCCACAGAGGCGCAAAGCTTCAAGTTCCCTGGAGTCACAGGTGGTTGTGAGCTGCCTTATGTGAGTCTTGGGAACCCAAGTGTCCTCTGCAAGAGCAGGAAAGTCTTTCAGCCTCTGAGTCATCTCTGCAGCCCCAGCTCATTTATTAAACCAATGGGAGCTGATCAGATAGGCAGAGGTAGAGTGAATTTCTTTGGTTTGGATTTCGTTTTACATGTGATATGAGCTGAAATTTAACTGGCAGAGAACAGGTTTGGAGATAAACAGGCCAAGACTGGGCTGGCCAGGGAGGTGAGAGCAATGCTCCAGGTGAGGGGTTGCCAGCTGGGAGGATAACACATTCCACAACTGAGATTAATTCTTATTACATTGAGGGTGTGTGTGTGTGTGTGTGCACGCGCATGCATGTGTGAGAGAGTGTGTGTGTTGGTGTGTACATGTGTGTATCATGGAAGTCAGAGGATAACTTGCAAAATGGTTCCCCCTTCCACGATGTGGTCCTGGGAATTGATCAGGCTTGACAGCAAATGCCTTTACCCACTAAGCCATCTTTCTAGTCCCATGACTACATTTGAAAATTAGACTTCAGGAATTAGAACAGTTTGGGGCTTGGGAAGAGTGGGGGTTGGGGAAGCTGTGTGGTCAAAGGTTAGCACATTCCGAGCGACACTCACTCTGAAGGGCGTCGTGCTAGTCCTGTTTCTAAGCCTCATTTCCACCATTTTTCTATTTAAAAAATCAGGCTGTTAAGTGAGTCCTTAAAAATTGGATTATTTAGAGGAATACAGAAGGGAGTGGGGAGGAGGCTAGAGAGGATACCCTGTTGCTTAAGAAATTAGACTTAGAAAGAGGACTCCCACAGCAAGAAAACAGCTTAGTGAACAGTGTAAGCATGGAGAAGGTATTGTGTTGGAAGAATGTGTAAAAACAATAGCTGCTGGTGCCCACCCGTGGGATGAACCGGGAAATGGGCTTCAGCTTTAGATAACAGAGTTGTCTCCACCGGCCCAGTGAGCTTTCCCTCAGTCTGACTGTCACCAGAGGGTTGCCAGGCCAGCTGCCAGTAGGTGTTAGCAAAACCTACTGATTTCAGGCTTAATCTTTGCACCTACCTTTTCTTTTTCGGTAATGTGTTCATTATTTGCTGCGCGTTACCCTGTTCTTTGTCTACAAATTTTTTGTTTCTAATGCAGCTTGCTTTGTATGGGAGAGATATGGAATAGCACCAAAATCCAGCACCCTGGAAAGCCAGGGATTTCCATCCAGGGACAAAAGAGTGCCGTCCTGACTTCAGAGATTGCCTAATCCCAGCTGTTCTGATAATGTAATTAAGGCTGCCTAATGTCTTTAATTTTGCAACCAGTTTGTGTGAAAGGGAGAATTTGGCACTCTGAAGGCTTAAACACTAAATAGCAATCTCAAGGCGCCTAATTAGAATTCTCTGACATTAAGCTAATTGGTGAAACTGTATTTCAACGGCTTAACTTCTTTATTAATTTTTTTTTTTAGCATTTTCATTGAAAATCAATTGATGAGCTGTCAGCAGTTTTCCCTTAAATATGATTTTCTTAATGGTGCTTCTGTCTTCAGCAGAGGAAAGGCCTCCCAGCAGCAGTAAGAAGTGGTGAATGTTAGCACGGCTTCCTACTCTCACTTTACTTCCGACCCAGATATTGTGGTTCATTGTATGGCTTAGCCTTGTGGCCCCTCCTTGCTCTAGTAACTGGACAGCATTATTTCTCTAGAGTTAAAACTTCAGGAGAGGAGAAATGTATTCCTATAACAGTTTTGTTGACTATGGCTTCCTATTCATTACTGTTTAGCACTGGGGACATTTTCTTGTGTTTGAATCAGGAGGCCACAAAAGATTCAGCTGGGATCCCAAAACACTTTTTCATAATTTGAGACAAAAGCAGCTAAGTGTAAGGGGCTAATTAAAAGGAGCGCTGGGCTTCTGTGGTCTGCTTAAGGGTACTTGATTCTGTTCAGGATGCTTATGCAGGTTCCGTTGCACTGCCCACAGGAAGTGGCTGGAACCACTTCTGTAGCCCCTCACCCCTGCACCTGCTCCCACTCCCGTTTTTTCTTCCCATGACTGAAGCTGCTGGGCCTGACTAGAAGAAAGGATTAAGCTCAGGGAGGAAGTTTTCTTTTAGAACACTTTTGTAAATGCAGGTCCAGGACCCCGGCTTCCTGATCTGCAGGCTTGGCTTTAGTAGAAAAGTAGACGGATGCATCCAACTTAAGGGGGACGGCAGTTAAAAATTGTCCAACTTAGGAAAGTTGTCTTGCAGTTAAGGAAGGCTCAGTTGTTTTGAATAATTCTTTATTCAGAGCCACAGTCTGCTTGCCCATTATAAACACTCAGGAGTCTCGTCAGGGTGGGATTCAGTGAAACTTCAGCTTCAATGCTTTCAGTGAATCTCAGAATTCCTCTTTAAATGAGCCATTGAAATGTTTTTCTGATTTACTTAAGTCACAAGCAGATATATTGAACTTTTTTCTTCTGTTAATAAAAGGAAAACTTAGTGGAAAATGTGAATATAATTGGGACTGAAGATGGTGTTTGTAATATCTCCATGTTTGTTATTGAAGAGCTATGCCGGCTCCCATTTCTAGTATAGTAGCTACTTAGTCTTTTCTCTCTATGAACTTTGGATTCCGATATTTTGTTTCTCTGTGGCTTGCCCTAGGCAGCAGTTTCATTTTCTTAGACCTGACAGTTTTGTGCGGCAGGCATTCAAGTGGAACCAGCACCGGGCTTTACGACTGTGTATCTGCTGCTGGTGGAGGACACCCATTGGTTGTCTAGTAGGTGCCCAGAGGGTAACTTCTCAGGGCTATGACATTCTGGTGGCTCCACACTCTAAGAGTCCATGTTCTCATGGACAAGACCGAAACTCTAATGACTTCAGGCCCAGACCCACGAGGCACATTGTATCAAAATGGTCACAGGCCTTGTCCATATTTAGATGCTAGGACTACATGCCCTATACCACATACAGTTTTTATAGTTTGGGGCTACCCAGAGCTTAGGGCAAAGTTTATTTCTGTAATTTGGATTTGCTCCTTGTGGCTCTCTGTCCAGGAGTTGCTCTCACTCTCCAGCTGTTTGTATTTATTACCTGGGGTTGCATTTTCTCTGGTTCTTCATCCAGTAAAACCAACAGGAGAAGTGAGAGGGCCCTGGGTGGGCGGGAGGGGAGTCTCTGCAGTTCAGATCCTCATCTAGAGCCATCTCACAGTGTGGCTTACTCCTAGGTGAAAAGTCTTAATCAAGAAATGTAGCCAGTTTTGCCTGCCAGTGCCTTCAAAGATGACAATGCCTTTTTCAGATGTGATCTGTCTGCAGGCAAGTCTGTCCGTTACGTGCTACATACCCTATAATTCTGAAACAACATTCAACATGGTTTCAACACCTCTTATTCTAGCCATTTTCTTGGTTTTTCAGGACCAAAATATGTGAAATTTGTTATTTAATAGGACCTATTTTTATGTAATTTTTAGCAAAAATTAAAGCTATATCACATAGGCTGTTATGAAAGGTACAGATAAAATGATTACTGAAAGCTGCTTCTTAGCTTAGCCTGTAGCCAGCACCATTTCATTTACCTAGTGTTCCTCTCTCTGTTGCTAGAGATATTTCCATTTACTATTAGGTTGGTTTCTGACAGTGTATCTTTGTTTTAAAGGTTTGCTTCTGTTATCTTAAGTATACATGTGTATGTGAGCATGTGCACATAAGCTTAGATGCACATGGAGGCGGCTAGAAGTGTTTGATCCCCTGAAGCTGGAGTTCCAGGGCAGTGTGAGCTGCTGGCTCTGGGTGCTGGGACTCAGGTCCCCTGGAAGGGTAGCACACCGCTCTTAACTGTTGTTCCATGCCTCTAACCCTGATTGCAGAGTTTAAAACCTTTTATTGCAATATAGCTTTTATTTATTTTTGAGCTTTGTAAAATAAATTTCTATCATATACTTCATCTGGGGACCACTGATCAGAGCCCTGCATGTAGCCCAGGAACCGGACTCAGAGGACCCTTTCTGTTTGTTTGGGTTCTCCATGGTAGAGAATACCTGCCCACATCAAATAAGGATGAAGGTCAACCTTCTTCATTCAGTTTACTGATTCAGTGCTAGTCTCTTCCAGAAATGCTTTGTGAGAATTGACACCTAGAATTGGCCCTTACATATTATTATGTGTTCGTTGTAGTCGGGAGGGAAAGAATCCAGACACTAAGCCACTGAGATACCTACTCACTGACACCTGTTTGGAGATTTGGGGTGGTTTATCGAGTGCGTCAGGATCTCATTGTGGCTCAGGCTGGCCTTGAACTCACTATATGTCTGTGGCTAGGCTTCTGCCTCTTCCCTCCCAGGTACTGGGATTGCAGAAATATACCACAACACCCAGCCTCCTGATGATGTGTTCTCCCATGTATGAACATGCCTAACTGGGAGTTCGTAGAGACTAGCGAGGTGCTCTTGAACATTCGTGTGTCACGTATGAACATGCCTAACTGGGAGTTTGTAGAGACTAGCGAGATGCTCTTGAATGTTCTGTTTGCTGGCCGGGCTACTTGATGGGTGATGGTGCAGGAAGAATGTGTCTGCTAGTGTTTCCCTTCTGTGCTGTCCAGACTGATGGCTGGTTCAGGTGCGGGAGTCCCAGCTCTTCTGGTTTAAAATGGACCAGTTTTTCTCCCGATGGCTCTCAGTTGATGAGGATCAGTTCCATTTTTCACTATTTTCTTTATGATGTGGAAAGTCATGGTATCTTGTATTTTTATTCTAATACATTGTTCATTATCTAGAATTTTAAAAAACTTTTCATTATCATATCTTTGATTCCATTGAGACATAATTTATGTGTGAAAGGTAAGAAAAAAATACTAGCAAAAATTATTTAAAAAAATTCTGATTATGTAGTCCAATCTGGCACAGAACTCATTAAACATGTATGCCAACACTCAGGGCCTCTAAAATGGTTTTTAAAAAAGAGTTTGTAGAAGAATAGTTTAGTTCTCCAGTTTGTTGCAGAGACAGTGAAATGTATATCAGTTTCTGTTTTTTACTTATATTTGACATTGGCTTCTTCATTTTTCTTAACATGTGAGTAATCAAATACGTGACTGGCAGCTTTTGGCCAAGACTGCATTTGAGTGTGTAGGACAATGTAGAGAGAACTGACTTCTAAATAATCATTTACTTGGTGACTGTGGACATCTCTCCTGTTGAGAGTTCCAATCATTTCTCTTGACAGTACTTTAAATACAGCTGCTTTCTGTTTATTGGACTTGGATCTTGCAAGCTTGCTAAATCCACATCTTCTTCATAATATAGTTTCTTTTAGGGTCCCTGTGATCTTCTCCGTCCACGTGTTATCCCCAAGTAAAGACAGCTTTATGGCTTCCTTCCTATTATTGATAACCCTTGTTGCCCCATTGAGTTGCACACCTCCTCCACTGCTGAGCTGAATAGGGATATGAAGGTAGCCATTCTTCCTTGTTCTCAGCTTTGTAAAGGAAAGCTGTCCGTTTCCTGACCCTTCCCGATGGGCTAGGCCCCTGCTGTGTAGCTGTGCAGTGATCCTTGGCCTGAGCAGGTTTCCTGCTCCTCCCCAAGGAAGCTGGGTTTGGGATCCACTTCATCCCTCTGGCATCATACCTTTTCCCTGACATTAGTGACCAGAACATTGCTGGTCTTCCTCCAGTGGCAGCCTGCTGTTCCTTGTTTCTAGGAGCAGGCTTGTGGATGGCAAAGAAGGGTCTCTCCTCCACCTCTGCCCTTCTCTGACTGCAGGTTGCTCTTACCTCCTGGCCCTTGCGGCTACTTACACATATACTCCATATGCAAGAAAATACAGGGAACTAGACAAAGTTCAGTTGCCTTTGGTCCAACAAGGATGTCTTTCTCATGGTTTCCCTTACTGTTTCATGAGCAGTCCATGGGGGAAGAAAATAAAACTTGTGAGTGTAAAGACTAAAGAATTCTAAACTCACATGATAATCCCCAGTTGGCCTTAAAGTCACCTGTAGGGCTCAGTCTGTGTCTTTTGTGGTCTCTCTGTGCTTGTTGTACCACCTGCCTCTGCCTTCAGACATGGAGGCTACTGGAGTTGGAGCCTCTTAAGAGGAAATACAGATGAGACTTTGTATATGATTTCTTTCCTTGAGGGTTTTGTTTTTCAGGTCTTGCCATGATGTTGTACTAGTTTTTTGTTCATTTTCATTGGTTGCTAATGTACTAGTATAAGGATATCTGAGCTTAACTAAATATTACTTATATAGGTTGGAATTTATAGCTGATACCAGTTGTACTGTCCTTATACCGCTAGATGTAGATTTCAGTAGGAAACTGATTCACACCCCACATACCTCATTTGGTTTTTGAGGCAGGGTTTCTCTGTGTGGCCCTGGCTGTCCTGGAACTCGCTCTGTAGACCAGGCTGGCCTCGCTTCTGGTGACTTGTTAGAAATGCAGATTACTATGCTTTCCTGTGATCTGCTGAACCAGAAACTTCACCCTGACAGCGTCTGACTGCACCTGCCAGTGTCTGCTGCTGCTGCTCTGGAGGACAGAGCTGGAGAGCAGAGCGGTGGCAGTTTTCTAAGGAGCTGTGGCAGCTTACTTCATACCAGTAGTACAGAGTGGCTCAGCTGGCATCCTGTCTTCAGTATTCTCAGATCTGTCATTTCACTACCTTTCTTTGTAAATTAGAAGTCGGCCATTTGTCAGTGAACACCTCTGCTTTTGTTCAGCATTCCCGCAGTGTTTAACATATACTTATCAACACTCTTTACATACGCATTACGTTGAATTTTTACAAAAATATATTGTTTTCAGTTTTAAAATTTGTCTTAAAAATAAAACCAGGTCCTTTACTAAGAGCTAAGTATATCCGCTGTGTGCTTTCCTTCCAGCTCTTAGCTCTTCTTTTTGAAGATTTGTTTAAAAAATTTAATTCAGAAATGAAGAAGATTGCAGACCAAGTGATTCCTAAACAAAGAGCAGCCCAGTTTGACGTCGTGAAACACATGCGCCAAGACCAGATTACCAATGGCATGGTCAATGCCATTTCCACGGTAAGTCTCCAGCCTGCTCTGTAGTTTGTGACTTCATTAAGTGCACTAGGAATGGAAAAGACTCTGGGAACCCATGTGACAGAGGTGGAGACCATAAAGGATGTATTTACATCAAAGGCACATGAAAACACCACACATTCTCTGAAATTAGTGTAAAGTTTAAGGACTCTCAGTAGGAACCCTTAAGCCCGTAGTCTCCTTCAAGACTGCTACTGTCTGAAAACACTAAGTGAAAACTTTCAAAAGTCATTCGCAAATTTAAGTAACTTCTATTCTTTCTTTTTTGCTATTATTTTAGTTTTTTCCTATTTTGCCTATAGTTTTCCTATTTTTATTAGGTGTTAAGTTTCTACTGTGCTTAATTCACAATTAAAGTATCATGCGTGTGGAAAAAGAACAGCATAGGATTATAGGGTTCTGTAGGTCCTGCATCCCCTGGGGCCTTGGAACAGCTCTCCAGGGATAGATATATAAAAAATAATGTGTGGCAGTATGAAAAGTTACAGGGACAGAGCAGTCCCTTGGTTTAACTATAAACAGTCATTCCGCTCATGGTTACTCTCCTCCATTTTTCTTCTGTTATGAAATTGATGTATTTCAGACAGATTTCTTAGTTGGCATCTTTGGTCCAAAGCCATGCATAGGCGTCTTATTTCAGAACAGTATTTATATTCTTCAGAGATCCATCTGGGTACTGAGCCTGGTTCCCTGCAGCTGCTGTATATTTAGGGTCTACCCAGCTGTTCAGGAAAGGTTATCAGATAGGTATCTGTTCCCTTTTAAAACTCATAGCAACTATCTGATCAAGTGTGCCTCCCATTTGATGTACCATACGGTTTTATGGGTGGGATCTTGTCCCTCCAGAGAACAGTGATGTTGACTCCACAACTGTGAAACAATAGTGTGGACTCATCTCAGTGCTCAGCTTCAGAGATTAGTGGGTCTGTGTAGGCAGCTGCAGTAGAGGTGCACCCCTCTCTGTGCCTTTGACATGTTAGCCTACTGTGGTCCAGGTTCTCGGGGTAGAAGAGCCTGCAGTGTCAAGCATGCTCCTGCCCGAGTTGCTTTCTGTTACTCCCTACTTTAGGCCTCAGGAACATGGCACTGTTCTCTCAGCATGACACTGTTTTGTCTTCTTGACCACCTACATATTTGAAAGCATTGGGCCTGTGGCGGGTGTGTCCTGATCTGAGGGGACCCAGGAGTGTACCCCCAAAAGAACACTGTCACTAAGTTAGCTTCACTGTGGAGCAGTTTCAGGCTCTGTCTCGTCCTCTGGTTTGTTCCTTCTCTGCCTTATGGTTTGCTTCTGAAGAACAGGAGAACAAATTCTTTCAGCTTCATTCCCCACCTACTTCCTGTGTGTATGTTAGCTCTGTGCTGAGTATTTACCTGATTTACTCTAGCCCTCTGAGCATAGGTCTCATCCCAAGAATAAGAGTAGCCAGCTGACTATGCAGTAACCAGACTTCCATCCTGGAGATGCCTGATGCTTACTCTTGGCTTTTAAGATGTAGAGCTTTATGCCTAGAATTTACCACTTTTTCACACTGTCAAAAAACTAAAAGTTTCAAATAAATAGATTCTGAGTTTGACAAAGTAAAACTTTGACTCATGAAAGACATGCCCTGACGTCATATTGTAATATGAAACATTATTGGATCTCATAAAACCATACCAGTTTTCCTGTTTTGAGGAGTCTAAAGCCAGGATCCATCAATGCTCTCCTGAAATTGAAAAGTTTGTGTTATTTGTCCTCTGTATGTTTTTCCAAGAAAATATTCACAACTTTCATCTGGTTCTTTGAGACGAAGCACCCCAGCATACCCAGATTTCCTTTATGAAATCATGGAGATAATTGGGTCAAGGTTTTTTTTACTTTGCTTTTTCAATGTATACTATTTTCTGCAGTTACTTCACATTGCTATGTGTTCATATTTGGGGGGAATATTATTTAATATGTTCAAATAATATAACCAGAAAAGTATAGCTAATATAATCTGATATGTTCAGTATGTAGGAGATAAAATTAGCATTCAAGCTTTTCTCATGGAGTTCATTTTATTTTATTAATATTTCGTTAGCGTTCAGAGTCAGAGAGTTCGTTGTTACTTCATCTTTACACTAACGACATAAATCTATCTTAACATCGATATGACCACAGAGTTTCTTGATTTGACAATGCAGTATTTCTTAGTGTGAATAAAGTAGTTTTGAGGCTGAAGATGTAGCTCAGAGTAGAGTGCTTTCGTAGCATTTGCAAGCCCTGGGTTTGATCCCAACGTTGGAAAAAACAATAAACAAAAAGGCCAAGCTAGTTTACAACATGTGATTTGATGTTCCTTGGGCCTAGGCTAAGAAAATCCAGATGATTATCTCTGATTAAACTGCTATCAGAGCCATTTATCTGTGCTTGTATTTGTCTTAACATATCTTTGGAAGGCATCTAAATGACAGTCCAGTGTGGGGTTCCCTTTTGAGTTTTAGACTGGTTTTTCGTGGAGAAGGTGGAAACCTTAATGTCTGGTTGAACTGGCATGGCCAGTGGACCCTGAGTCTCCAAAAGATGAGTCTCCTGAGATGAGCATTTGAAGCCTGTTGCTAGCCGTGGTGTGGCCTCATTGTGTGCCCCAGCCAATCATCTGGCTGAGTTTTAACTTCAGTTTTATCATTTTGGTTTCTACAGTTAGATCATGGCTGTATGTGCATTAGCAGGCATTTGCTGTGACAAAGTTCCCAGTTTATAGAAAGGTAAGTAGCCTCATGTATTCCTCTCTCTACAGGGAAATTGGTCTCTGAAGAGATTTAAGATGGACCGGCAGGGTGTGACCCAGGTGCTGTCTCGCTTGTCATATATATCTGCCCTTGGCATGATGACAAGAATCTCTTCCCAGTTTGAAAAGACAAGAAAAGTGAGTGGCCCTCGTTCTCTGCAGCCGTCACAGTGGGGAATGCTCTGTCCCTCCGACACACCTGAAGGAGAGGTAAGGTACATGAGCGTCCCTGTGGGGTCAGAGGTCATACCTGTTGGGGTAGGAGTCTGGGGTTCATTTCTTCCGTTGTGATTAACTGCTTATTTGTGCGGAAATACCAATGCAGCTTGTCATGGCTACAGCGCTATTTGGAAACCAACAGGCTTTGATTTCCGTATGAGTGCTCTCAGTAAAACAAAGGTTTCACTTTATTGGTTTTTAATTCAAAATAGCAAGCACTCTTGATAGAGTCTTTAAGGGGCTCTCAAACTTCTCTCTGAGACCTCATAAGCCAGGCCTCTATTGTCTCCACTGTTGTCAGCATTCTTACCTTCCAAGCCTCCACAGAACAGCCCACTGAGCACTCAATAGCTTTTCCATCTCAAAGTCAAATGCTACCACAATCTTCTAAAAGGTGCACAATCAGGTCTGTGATAGCAGTGCCTATGACCTGGTACCAATTTCTATCTTCCTTAGGGTTTCTGTTACTGTGTTAAATGTCATGACTATCAGCAGCTTTGGGAGGAAAGGGCTTATTTAGCTTATACTTCCAGGTCACACTCCATCACTGAGGGAAGCCAGGATAGGAACCTGAAAGTAGGAATCGAAGCAGAAGCCATGGAGGAATGCTGCTTACTACCTTGCTCCTCCTGGTTTGCTCAGCCTGCATTCTTGTGCATCCCAGGGTTAGCAGCCCAAGGACGGCACCACCCACGATGTACTGGACCCTCCCACATCAATTACTAATTAAAAAATGTATACAGACCTATCTACAGGCTGGTGTTATGGAGGCATTTTTTACAATTGTGGTTCTCAGATAACTTTAGCTTGTGTTGACAATAAATTAGCCAGGACATTGTCCTTTCTTGTTATTTGAGGATAAATTACTCAGGTTAGGGAGTATACACATTTTAAAGGTGAGGTAGTTTGTTTGAGGTAGGGTGTGTGTGTTTGTGTGTGTGTGTGTGTGTGTGTGTGTGTGTGTGTTTGAATTTCAAGTGTCCTTTTCAAGGCTGTACTCTTAAATTTCGAAGAAGAAAGTGGTGAGCATCTTCAGATGTGAGCTATACTTCATAGAGTACTGTTGATTCTTTGAAGTGACTGTCTGTTTTTTGTTAGGCCTGTGGTTTGGTTAAGAACTTGGCCCTCATGACACATATAACAACTGACATGGAAGACGGACCCATTATTAAGTTAGCTGGGAACTTGGGAGTAGAAGATGTGAATTTATTATGTGGAGAAGAGCTCTCTTACCCAAATGTGTTTCTTGTCTTCCTGAATGGTAAGTGTGCTACAGAGCCGTGTTCATCCTAAGCCAGTGTTTCTCAGCCTGTGGGCCACAACCCTTTGATAGGGTTGGGGGTGTGTTGAATGACACTTTCACAGGGGTCGCATATCAGACGTCCTGCATATCAGATATTCACATTACAACTTAAAAGAATAGCAAAATTACAGTTATGAAGTAGCAGTGAAAATAGTTTTATAGTCAGGAATTGTATTAAATGGTTACAGCATTAGGAAGCTTGAGAACCACAGTCCAAAGCTAACTTTTGGAAGTAGAGAAAGAATACATTATTTTTTTATTTAAAGCATAAATATACTTTAATTCTGGCCCTAGCTAGACCTTGATTTATTTTTAATTTGTTTTTGTTAAAAAATAAATACTTTTTATGCAAGGTATTCTGGTTATGGCTTCCCTTCCTTGTTTCCTTCCAGGTCCTTCCCACCTCCTTGCCCTTCCAATTCTGACTTCTTTTTCCATCTATTTAGAAAACTAATAGGCAAAACAAAATGAAACAAAACCCAAACTAGAATAAAAGAAAAGAAACAGAAGAAATAGCACATAGGTGTGCGTGAGTATACACACACACACACACACACACACACACACACCCCATCAAAACCCATTAAAAACATTAGATTAGAAACCATAATGTACAAGCAAAACACTAGTATTTTTTTTTTTTTAAAAAAAAAAAAAAAAGGCTCAAATAAAGCACTATGAGACTAAACAAGACCTCCAAGGATACCATTATGTTCTTTTTATCTTGGCCGTCTGCTGTTGGGTATGACCCACCTTTAAGTGGTTAGAATACCCAGTGAGACTCCACTGGAGAAAACAGTTTTTCTTTATGGGTTGTTGTCAATTGCAGATAGCTTCCACAGGTCCAAGCCGGATGGGGTCCCAGGGCTGAGAGGGAGCATAGACAGAGGTCCCATCTCTAACCAGGAAGCTATCTCCAGCAGACCTTAATTTAAAGGAGGAAAGGTGGTAACAGGAAGTTGATCTTCGGCTATGATACCCAAGTACCTTAGTTTTCTTGGTTTCGGTGTGTTTCATTGCTGTGAAGGGACAGCATGAGCAGGGCAACCCTTAGACAGGAAAGCATTAAAGTTGGTATGGCTTATAGTTTCTGAGGTTCAGTCTGTTATCACTGCAGGAAACTTGGCAGTGTGCAGGCAGACATGGCGCTGTAGTTCTACGTCTTGATCTGAGGGCAGCCAGGAAGAGACTCTATCACACTGGCCAGACTTGCACATACAGAAAATTAAGACCTCAAAGCTCCAGTTCACAGTGACATACTTCTTCCAACATGGCCACTTCCTATGGGCCAAGTATTCACACCACCACACCAAGACTCTGAGAATACAGAACACTGCTGAGGTCCATCTGCTGCTTTCCATCTCTTTGCAGCTGCTAAAATATCCATAGTAAGATAAGCTCTGTGTAGTTCCTAGTGGCTAAATATGCACACAGTTCTGCAGAAATGATCAGGTCAACTCTTCAGCCTTTCAGTCACTCAGCTCAGCAGCTATGGCAGAGGAGATGTACTACTGCTTTGCTTCATGTCTGTTTCTCCCTTCATGTTTACTCTGCTCTCTTCAAAGCCCCCAGTGGCTGGCAGCAGTGTGCCCACCTTTCTTCTTTTAACTTGGTAGCTGTATCCTGTCCGATGTGCTCATCTCCGGCCATCCCTTTCCCCCCATTCAGAGAGTATTATATTAGTATACAGGCTCTGGAGGATGGGTTACGACCTCAGCAAGGCAGTCGGCTGTATGCCTTGTCAGTGTTTCCCAAGGGGTTGATAGGGGCTGACTCTTAGTGTGCATGCCATCCTGTGCCTCTCTGGATCCTGGGAGGTAAAACCTGGCATCTTGGTTTCAGGGCTGGTCCAAGGCAGAGTTCTCAGCACTTCCCCTCTACATGACACCAGGCTTCACACTGGAACAGGCAGGGGCCCCCTCACCATGCTGACAGCTGAGGACAGTCAAGGGAGCACTTGGGGAGTTCCTCAGTCAGTATCCCGTGTGATGGCCACAGGCTTCAAGGCCCTTGTCTTTGAGCACACTTTTGTGCTGCTTCCTAGAGCCAGTGGATGAGTTCGGATGTTAACAGTTGTTTTTAAATGACTACTCACTGCTTCTCAGTGTTATTATTGGATGGATAATTTAAGGCAGATTATTCTTTGTGTCTGACTCACCTGTCTCTTCTTTTTGTTAGGTAATATCCTGGGTGTCATTCGAGACCATAAAAAGCTTGTCAGCACATTCCGGCTAATGCGAAGAGCAGGATATATCAATGAATTTGTTTCTATCTCCACAAACCTTACAGATCGGTGTGTTTACATCTCCTCTGACGGCGGGCGCTTATGCAGGTGTGTGGCTGTAGAGAACTGGAAACGCTTTATGTGCACTTCGGAGGAAATGGCATTGCCTCTAGTTTTGAAGCTTCCTTTAGCTTCTTTTTTGTCGTGAAGATAAATTTAATTCAGTTATCCCACAACTTAGAGAAGAATGAGAGGTTTGAATTCAATGGGAGATATATTCTGTTCTCAGAGAGTTCAGTCTGTCAGGAGAGGCAGAAACGATGACTAGTGACAGCCAGCTGTACTAGGAATAGGTGCAAGTTGCTGTCTTTCTTTACTGAGTATGCTACGTGTGTAAGACCATTATATGGGTTATCTTCAATTTCATGAGGAACCCTACGATCTGTGCGGCTGAGCTAAATGCCCAGAGCTAGAGTACAGTAGAATTGGGCTTTTCCTGGTGGTCTTTAAATGTCACTGGACTCCACCAATCATGTTTTACCTCAGTATTCTGCCCAGCTTTAAAGTCTTGGCATCCTGACCCCTCTGATGCCTGCGATGCTTCCTCCCCCTCTTCCATAGGATTCTCCGAGCTCTGCCTAATGTTTGACTGTGGGTCTTTGCAGCTGTTTCCATCAGTTGCTGGATGAAACTTCTCTGATGACAGGTCCAGCTTGACACCCATGCCACCAGAGGGAGCTTACCAGTGACACTACCTTGAGGGGCAGGAACCAGAGGCTGAATAGTTCAGAGACACAGGATAGAACCAAACAGGCCTGGCAATTAAAAAGAAAGAAAGAAAGAAAGAAAGAAAGAAAGAAAGAAAGAAAGAAA
>JANHMN010000021.1:6381094-6409087 GCA_030674055.1 Rhabdomys pumilio
AGAAAGAAAGAAAGAAAGAAAGAAAGAAAGAAAGAAAGAAAGAAAGAGGGAGAAAGAAAGAGGGAGGGAGAGAGAGAGAGAAAGGAAAGAAGGAAGAAGGGAAGGAAAGGAAGGAAGGAAGGAAGGAAGGAAAGAAGGAAGGAAAGAAGGAAGGAAAGAAGGAAGGAAGGTCAGTGAAATCACCCCTACTGATATTCTTATGTTATGCTCATAGACAGAAGCCTAACATAATCAGTCTTCTGGTAAATTCTTAATGTCTCTAGTAATTTTTTGCTTAACTCAGCCAGAACTGATTTCTCTTATGATGTTGCTGAAAATAAGATATTCACATTTGAGTCCTCACTGGCCACAAAGTGACTGTGTGATTCTGAATAGTCCTAAGTTTCTGAGGTTTGGTTTCCTTGGCTGTGAACTGTAAGTGGTTATGCCTCCCTAGGACTCTGCTAAGAAATAACAAGTAGGCTGTGGTCAGTCTTACGTAGAGATGCTAACAAGTAGCCCAGACCAGGCATGCTGGCCTTCATCCCAGCATTGTAAGGCAGAGGCAGGTAGTGGGTCTCTGGATTCCTGGTCTCTGGTGAGGTCCTGTCTTAAGTAGAGGAATGATGGAGGGTGAGACAGCATGGCCTTCTGGGAGCAGTGGCATGTTATAAGCCATTCCTGTTCAGAATGGTTTCATTTTACCTTATCCATATGATAAAACATGTTCTTTAAAAAACTTAGTTGTTTTTTAGAAGTAAATTTATAATAGCAGATGAGAAAGCTAGTTGGTATGGAATTTATTGCACAAAGTGGCTTCTCTGGCTCCTGCTCCTGGTTGGGACTTAACCTCGCTGTAAGCTCAGGAGTGGTCTGAGCTCCTGAGGTGCAGCAGCAGTGGGCTGAGCTCCTGGGGTGGGCCAGGACTGGGTCACTGTTTCCTCACCAAAAGCCAGGACATAGGGTCGTGCTGACTTCCCTGAAGAGTTCTCTGAGCTCCTGTCAGCAGCTCATGTCCCTTGTGTGAGTGTTCGTCTCCTCCTCTTGCCAGTTTCAACATGCTCATTAGTCTTCACATCGTTATTTGGGCTCCAGGAGAGATACACAAGTGTCTGCTGGCTTCTTGCTCCCCTCTGTAAGAGCCGCTTATCCAAATAGCAACAGCCCTTGACATTTCCATGCTGTGTGCCGTTCTTTTTGTGGCTGTTTCCTTATGGTGGCAAAGACTTAGAAGCAAGTTCCCGCTGACAGTTACAGTTTAATCTGCCAGAGTACTCCCTCCACCTCACCCCATCAGTCATTACAAGTCACCAGTTAGAAAAGGAAGCTGTGTTCTGTTCTCTATAAACATATAGCTTTAAGTCACCTGTTAGTCTATCTTGATGGTGTTAGTCATGTATGAAACCACCCCAAATGCCTTGCCTCACTGGACTCTCAAAGCAGATGCTGTTACTGTCCTCAGTGACAGGTCTCTGCCTGCCAACTCCATAGGTACTACAGCAGTTCTCCTGTGAGTGGAATAAGTGCCAGTATCCCAGTGCATGTCCAAAACCACCAGTACTACTCAGTTTTGAGTGTACCGTCCGTCCATTTACTCGGAAAGCAGAGACTGCTGCTAAGTGACTAGCAGGCAGGCGTCCTGTCACTACTGTGCAGTGTGGCTACCCTAAAGAAAAAGGGGGTCCCTTTCCCAGGTCGAATGGAGTAGTGTGGAACAGAATTTCACCACCCTGCCCAGACGCGTGGATGATCTAAAACTGTTTAGACCACAGTTGGCCCCAAGGAACTAAAATCACCAAAACACCAAAAACCTGAAGCATGGGTAAAGGGAGACTGCTAAAAACCATGTATTTATTCCCAATAGGAAAGGAAGAGATGCTTCTGGATAATAGTTTACATAGTTTGCAAAATACAGCATGAAGATTTTGTACCCTGTGTAGATTTTATTGATTATCGTCTTTCTGTTGCTTTTTTATTTAAATCCAAATGATTCTTAGGATAATTGGAGGAAATTATGTGTAGTATATACATACTCACATAAACACAGGGTTCCGTGTTGTCAGAGAGGCGTGGTGGGGAGAAAAAGACCCTCCATGTTCATACAGAAAAAACTACTGTATGTCGTCAAGAAACCCAGAGCAAGCTGTACGTCCCCCTCGCTCCGTGGTGGCAGATGGAGCTGGCTGACGTCTTTCTTCTATAAGTTGTCTTCTCCCTTTCTAGACCTTACATAATTGTCAAGAAACAGAAGCCAGCAGTCACAAATAAGCATATGGAAGAGTTGGCGCAAGGTTACAGGTAAGTGGCCAAAGGTAGGAATTCTTTGTTTCTTTAAATGTGTACGCACATGCTTTAGTCAGCTGTAGTGTTCTTTGATGAACTGTTAGGAAAGAGTGCTTTAATCTCTAGTCCATTCATTCCTCCTTACCAAGTTTACCAGCATCCAGTTATAACTAGTTCCCCATGCAGCTGCCTGCATGTGATGAAGTACTCACCAACGCTAGTCATGAGGCTTATAGAGCCTTGATGTAGTTACTGTCCCCTAGGTACCGCCACCAAGGAAAGCTCCTGCAGACACTGTTAATGTGGACACTGTTCCCTCACACCACAGTTTCTAAAGTCAGTATTCTTACAAGTGGGGCCCACGTTGGCAAAAATCACCCTTTAGTGCTTTCATCTTAGCAGCTTGGAAGCCGTGGCCAGCGTGTTCAGACATCTCAGTGTACTGATGCTCTCTAGGAGAGAGGGAGATTTGGGGAATAAGTGAAAACCAGGGTCTTCCATTGTCATATACAGCACTGCAGTCAAGTTGCCTTCCTGTCTCTTTTACCAATATTTTCCCAGGAATTTTGAAGATTTCTTACATGAGAGTCTGGTTGAATACTTGGATGTGAATGAGGAAAACGACTGTAACATTGCGCTCTACGAACATACAATCAATAAGTGAGTGAGACTCGCAACCGCAGTTAAAGTCCGCTTGTCCGTGGACCTTAGTGCTGTCTGTTTCACTGTCTCATTCAGGCCTTGGGGGCAGGGGTGCAGGGCTGCTCCAGTGAGGATGCTGGTCTGTAGAGAGGCACTCCTGTCACTGTCCCAGTGAGGTGCCCCTAAATCACTAGCGAGTAACTTTTAGATTTCGTTATCCCTCTAACCGTGTGATGCTCAGTGCATACATTTTAAAGGAACTCTGTCTCTCTGATTTTAATACCCAACTACTGTAAAATTGAGCTAATGCGTCAGGATGCATAAAATGTTTGTCTGTCTGAGATAGGAGTTTGACAGCGGTCACCTGAACTCTCATTGGTAGAGGAGGAGTTCCACACATAGTGTGGCATAAAAATATCTCTGTGCATAGTGCAGTGTAAGCTTGGGATGCCAGTGTGTTGATAATACTTCTCCTACCACAGTGGTGCTTCAGAAGCATCTGCGTTCCGTTTGGGAGACTGTAGGGGACATCTGTGCAGCTTGTTCTGTGATGCATGTCATTAGTGTGCCACTTGCCAGAAACTGGGATTTTTGCAGTTATAGTTTTAAAAAGGAGTCTTATTAGTCATACTTGATAACTATTTATATCTTCAATCACAAGCAAGTGATTTTTTCTGCTATTGGTGAAATACATATTTGTATTATAATATTTGTATATGTTTGTATTACAATTTAATGTTCTTTTAGCCAGAAATTTTACCCCTTCAGATGGTGAGCTTTTTAAACTACTTTTATATTCCACATTTCAAGAACTAGTAAAGAACTATTTGACAGGGGACGTTTTTTAGGGATAGGGTCTCATTATATAGCCCTCACTGATCTAGAACTTAGTGTGTAGCCCAGGCTGGCCTCACTTTCATAGAGCTTATGTGTGTGTGTCTCCCAAGCACTGAGATTAAAGGTATGCGCCACATGTAGCCTGCAGTCCACTTGGAAATGACAGCTGTGTCCTTTGTGTTTCTTTAGCTTTTACTTGCTCACAAGGTACCCAGGACTGAGCTTGTACACCAACTCCATCTTCCACTCAGTCCAGGCTGGTGCCATTGCTTGTCCCCTGGCTCTCAGAAGCCCTTCCACACATTACTGGGCTCCTAATGTTCGCTTACACTTGGTCTCCTGCACCCTCTGTGTTCACCTTCATATCCTACTGAGACAGCTATACTGGGCTCTCCGCAAACACCTTCTGACCTGCACTGGGGTATTACTTTGTTGGGAATCTTAATAACTGCTTTTAAGACGAACACCCATATTTCTTCCCCCCACGTTATTGCTATTGCTTACTGCCATAGAATAGAAATCTAGGTTTTACTGATTTTTTTGCATACTATGTATCTTCCTGCAGTATGTTGCTATAAAGCAGAGGTTTTCTCAGTTACCAAGATATTGTATTGATCAAATTCATTTTATCTTAAAATATGATAATTCTATTATTTTATTCATAGTCAAGATGTGCTTTTAAATGTAGATGTCCATAAAATTAAAACGTGAACTTAAACAGAAGATGTAACCCAGTTGGCAGAGTGTTTGCCTACTATACACAAAGTACCCATAGCCCCCCAGCACCAAGTAAAATCAGATATAATGTCAGATGTGATGGCCCAAGCACTCAGGAGGCAGAGGCAGGCCGAGCTCTGTGAATTCGAGGCGAGCCTATCAACATAGTGAGTTCTAGGACACAAACAAAGTGAGTTCTAGCTACAAAGTCTCAGTAAAATAAAATAAAACCTGGTTTAGCAATGCACACCTGTAGTCCTATGACCCAAGACATGGAGGCCGTAGGATCAGGAATTGAAGGTCATCCTTAGCCACATAATGACTTTCACCCTGTCCTGTGTTCTAAGACCCTGCCTCAGTGAAGAGACTGAGCCTGCATTCTCTCCCATCCCTTGAGACTCCACAGGCCACAGGATCCAGTACTAGTTGTTTGCGGCAAGCTTTCTAGTGGGTACACAGGTCCATCCGTGCTGCTGCAGAGTGCATGCACAGGACTGCAGGGACACGTTTACACGTTTTAATTGACTGTCCTGTGAACAGCTCGTTGCTAGTGCGGGCACATTATTTGCCTACATATATAGTTTATTTAACCCATTCCCTGCTGGAATTTAGTAGTTTTGTTTTAATATCAAGTAAATGTGTGTTACATAGCGTGAAATCTCTCAGTTCCTGTTCAGGATAAATATACAATTGTTGTGATTCTAAAGGAAAGTACTTTTGTCTTTTTCATAAAACTAAAATTTAGAGCATTTAAATATTCACTGTTTTTGAACAACTATTTAGTCTTTAAAAGTCACTGTTTTGTGACGAAAGAGCACGGTTGTGCTTCGCCTGGACCTCCTGTGTGCTTGTTATGCTAGTCACTGAACCACACCCCAGCCAAACTCTGGGCTTTTTCTAGTGTAGAAAGTGCAGCTTTAAGCTATGCTTATTAAAAAAATTAAACTTAAAAAAAAAAAATGAGGGCTGGTGAGATGGCTCATCAGTTAAAAGCACTGACTGTCTCCCAGAGGTCCTGAGTTCAAATCCCAGCAACCACATGGTGTCTCACAACCATCTGTAATGAGATCTGATGCTCTCTTATGTCTGAAGACAGCTACGGTGTACCTACATATAGTAAGTAAAAATAAAACCTTTGGGCAGCAGTGAGGGAGGCCAGAGCAAGCAGGGCTGGAGCGAGAGGGAGAAGGGGAGGGGGGAAAAACAAAGAAATACCTATACTGATGCTTCTTAAAACAAACAAGCCCACCTAGACCCTTTCCCAGCATACTGACACGTGTATGGTCCTGCTGGGACCCACAGAAAACACTGCTCTTCCAGCTTACAGAGATGTGAACAACCACACGCAACATCTCCCTGCCTCATCCCCCACTCTCTCATCCCCATAGCCCCATTTGACATAGTTTACTGTGTGTTGGAGAAATAGATGAGGTAGTAGGAGAGCTTTTATCAGGTACAGCTAACTTCCACAGTGGGTAGGGACCTGCTTTCTTAGAAATCTCCTGTCCCTCAGGCACCATGAACCTTGGAAATGACTAAGGTTCCGTTTCCCAGACCTTCGAGTTAGGACACAGAATCATGGCATAGCATGTATACTGAAGGTGATCTGTGCTACTTTGAGTAAAAACCCTTACATTCTCTGGCTGCTCTTTCTCAAAACTATCTGAGCTACTTTATTATTTTGCTCCAACCTGAATTTTCTGCAGAAATGTATTATGAAGTAACCAAGGTTCTGATAACCACTAGTCAGATATCTATGGCAAGCCTGTCCCTTAGAAATCTAGTCCTAGGCACTGACACATACAAATCTCTAGTAGCCATAATTAATGAAAAATTAATTATTTGGAGAAGGGATATTCAAGATTGAATCTAGGCATCGCACATGCGAGGCAGCTTCTTTACCACCTGGGTCCCATTGTGTCCAAAATATTATATCATCATGTAATGGATAGTTTTAAATGAGATATTTTACATTTTTCCCATTGTAAGTCTTTAAAATCTTATACATACTTAATAGCTAACATTAATATTAATATTTAATATCTAAATATTAAATCTGATAGAACTTTTACAGTTGAATAGGTAGATTTACAAATTTAAGTTCTCTAAAATATAATAACAGTTTAGAATAAAAAATCCCTGAGTTATTTACATTTAAACTTGAGTTTTAAATTTTAAATCCCTTAAAATTGGGTAAAATCTAAAACTGGTCTCCTTAGAAGCCTCCTGTTTGAACTCCTCGGTGGCCATAGTCAGCTAGTGGCCGTGCTGCTGCTGCTGCTCATACTCATTTCCAGAGAGCTCTGTTTCTCTCCCCACATGGATACAGGCTTCTTATTGACAGAGGAAAGGCAGGCTGCTTGCCTGTGTGGAAATTAACTGATACCACACTTGCATGTTGTATCACTGGTAGTGTATATGATGATAACGCTTTGTTTCTATATAAACTCTTCTATACTGTCTCCCTTCTCTCTTATCTCCATCACTGATAAGAATTTTTATCACAGAACAGTTCAAACTCTTTTATACTTTGTTTCAGCATGTTTTCTTTCACCAGGTTCACTAGCATCAAAGCTTACTGTAAATCCATGGGGACCTAGGAAATAGTATTTTTATACACTTAAACAGACACTGATTTAGTGCTTGCTATCTGAATTGCTTAAATCTTCACTAACTTTCCAGAGACACCACCCACTTGGAGATTGAACCCTTCACTCTGCTTGGTGTTTGCGCTGGCCTGATCCCATACCCTCATCACAACCAGTCTCCAAGAAACACCTACCAGTGTGCTATGGGCAAGCAAGCCATGGGTAAGATTGCCTTGTTAAACCTGCTTCTGAACTGCACTGACAAAGACTTTAATCTTTATTCTCACTACTGTGTGTTTGGGCAGTTCAGATGCCCATGACACCTGGGAGTCGCTAAGCTCCAAGGAACTCTGCAAACTCACAGATCTCAACTAACGGTTTCCTTAGCCAGCAAAGTTGTACATACTAAATTTACCGTAATTATAAGAGTGACTTCAAACATGAAAGCTCTAAGAAGTGTGAGTTAGCCAGGAGAGACGTGTGAAAGAGCAGAACAATGGAAGGCAAAGCAGGGAGACCATTAAAACAATGAAGATGTGTGCGCCTGGGTTGTGTGCATGCCGGTGACCGTCTGTCCTTTTCTTGCCAGTGCTCTTTTAGAAGTAAAACCAGTGCCCAAGTTCATTGCTTTCCCCTTCTGGCACATCCATACATCATACATCCGAACATCATACATCCACTGAGCAAGACCTTGTAGTCAGATGTGGGGGCAGGAACCTGAAATCAGACGTCAGTGCATTGGGAGAGTCTGCCAGGTTAGACCAGTAGCCAGGATCTAGGAAGAGAGGAAGAGGGGGAAGGAGAGGGAGAGGGAGGGAGGGAGGGAGGGAGGGGAAGGGAAGGAAGGAGAGAGAGAGAGAGAAAGAGAGAGAGAGACAGACAGACAGACAGACAGACAGACAGACACGGAACTGCACTAAGTCTCAAAAGAGAAGCAGCTTTCAAAGAGGAAATAGGAGCTAGAGTCCCAAGGAAATCTTGGTGCTTGGCATGTGTCCGTGGTAAGAAGGTGTTGGTGCTTGGCATGTGTTTGTGGTAAGAAGGTGTTGGTGCTTGGCATGTGTCCGTGGTAAGAAGGTGTTGGTGCTTGGCATGTGTCCGTGGTAAGAAGGTGCAGCAATGTAGTAGAGAATACATGCTGCGTGGAGGGAGATGACGCACGAAGCCGAGTCAAGGATTTACCCCATAAACAGGTTTTACTTACAGACTTGTTGGAAATGTCCTTCAGATCCTAGTGAGTTTAATGAAGTTTCATTCCCCATACGACATGTCCTTTCTAATCTCAAAGGCTACAGGGGCTGCATTCTCAAGCATTGTGAACAGTAGAGGGAAGGGTCTGCAATTCCACCTCACTCTGTCCCTCTTCCAGCTGCAGCTGGCCATTAAGAAATCCTGCTACCTCACTGCAGGCAGGAAGTACAGATATTTCTTCCTGAGCTTCATCTGTCCTTTGGCTGGCTGTGGAGAGACAGAAAGCATATTGTCCTGCCATCCTTTACCTGAATGGAGTAACGCCTGGACAGTTGGGAGTAATTCCCAGTGGGAAAAGCTGAACAGCGGCTCATCAATTTGGGTTGCTATTCATCCTCGGCAGTGTGGGCCAGTGTCCTGCCTGTGCTCCTGACTTGCTAACAAGTTGAAATATACAGTACTGCACCCCATGTGCCATGAAAGGGCTATCACTTCTTTAGGGTTTACCAAACCATTTTGTTTGATGATGTGAATCTCCACTGAAACAATGCACCTTTTGTGTGCCGCCTTCGGCAGAATTAACAAGGCCAATCACTGCATGACTAATGCCACTCATTTTGTTTGAAAATACAAACAGAAGCACTGGCAGTCTTCAACGTGTGAAGCTGTTTTAAAAATAAACAATAGAGTTAAAAGAAGACAAAAAATATTTTTGTCACAACCCTTCCCACCCCCAAAAATAAAAACCCAACCTTTATTTTGTGGCCCCACATGTCTGAAGCCGGTTGGGTTAGTTACCACACACAGTTAAGCAGGATCAGTGTGCACAGAAAGCCAATTCAGTGTCTGTAGAGTTCTTTTGTAGTCTTCTGTGTGAAGGTTTTTTTCCTCGTTTTGTTGTGAGTGTCATTTGCAATTCATTGTCTGTGTTTTCTGAGGTTGGTGTATTCAGCTGCTCTGACCCTGGGTCCTGCACATTTAGCTCCTTGGATACAATCCTCTGACGTTACTGCTGACGCTTGCAAGACAAAAGCCACTGAATATCTTAAGTCATAAAAAAAAAAAGCCTTTGTTACTGTTTGTTATTATAAAGCACACCTGACTAGGAAGGAAAGCGAGAGAAGTCATTTAAAGTTGGCACATGGCGTGGGCGCGCTTCCCTTTGGACACTAAAATAGCTGCTGGAGTACCACGCAAGATCTGTGTGAAAGACACAGGAAAAAGGCCAGTGAGAGATGCCAGAGCAAAGACCCAGGTCTGAGGCAAGTCCCGCCCTTGGAGCAGGACTGCCCTGGATCCTTTGAGCTCCCTGAGTCCTGGCAGCTGGGAACTAAAAGCCACTTTAAAGAGGATACATTGCTGAGACTCTTAATCTCAGAGTCTGTGAGGATTTTCCAAAGTCATGATTCAGTTGTTGTTTGACTGTTAGTCCATGCAGAAAGTGAAGGAAGCGGCTCTAACTACTCCAGCCAGCCTGGAAGAGGTGCTGTATCCAACCCTTTCCTTTTGATACCATCCCCTTCCTTGTCTCCCCCAGAGTGAAACAGCTCCTTTTCTGTTGCCACAAAGAACTTAACTAAGACCAGTGTGAAGCACAGGACCTCAGAGCTTCCCCTCACGCATCAGAGAGCTAATCCAACCAGGTGCCTGCAAAGGTGCTTCTTAAATCACAGACACTTTATGGATAGAGTTCAAGTCCCCCTCTGCATCCCTCTCTTCTGCATGTGCTGTAGGTGCAGTGACAGTGACGTGGCTCAGAATAGTAAGGCAGGTAGACTTCTGGCATCGCTCAGTCTCCAGGCTGTGAGCACTGGCTGTGTGCTGGAGCTGCGGTGTGTGCTGGCAAGGCTGAGCTCAGTCTCACTCAGTCCTGTCTGTTTTACTAGCTGGCTGTCCTCTAGAACACTTTTTCCTCTTTAAAGGATCATGCAGTTGCTATCAGCAAGTTAATGAATATGCATCACAGACATCCTCCAGCCCTCCCTTCTTCAGCTCCAAGTTGCTGAGATTTGAAAAAGAAAACATCTTCGGAGCTGGGACAGCCTCTGGCTTTGTCTTCACCAGTCTGTTTCTAAGCAGAACGTTTACTCCTGTGTTTAAACTGGAGTAGGGTGTCCTGGATTTGAGATCTTTAAAGCACATTCTGTTCAAGGATCCCATAAAGTTTTGTTAAGTCCAGGCCTCTACCTACTGTTTATTTTGCAGATCTATTCTTTGTTTATTTAGGAATTTTTAAAAATGTAGGAAAAAGATTTAACCAGTTCTTCATGAGAATTCTTTTTAATCTCTTGATTTAAGTTTTGTTTGTTTGTTTGAATTCCTGTAGCTATTGTAGGTGTAAGTCTGTGTGTTAGTTCCTGAGGCTGAAATGCTTCAGTCTTATCTGAAGTCTCCCTGAGCTTCAAACCCGGCTTTGCTGGAGTCACTCAGGTGGATGGAGTCATTGTGCGTTCAGCTTCTGCGGTTACTGCTTCAGTCTACGGATTAGTCTGGGTTACAGCCTGAGAGGGGATGGCTGTACTGCAAGGTGACACCGGACTGCCAGTGTTGTTGATGTCATTGTGAGTCATTGTGACCGCTGCCACTTCCTGAGTCCCCACAGAGGAGGGGGTGTTGCTGGGCATTAACTCCCAAGGCTTTATTTCTTGCCAATACCTGCTCTCCTGCTGACCTGTCCCCAACCTCCCAACTTTTACATGCATTTGTTTCTTTAAGCGTGATAACGATCCATAAGGCTTGTACTTTTCTTCCTGACAAGAGAACTGAACTCCAGAGTGGTTGAGTAGCTTACACCGTGGTCGTGGTCCGTTGTATGGAATCTCTTTTGTAAGACTTACTGAAGTTCTTCTCTAAGGCCTCACTTCCTGCACACATTTCCTGAACTGTCGTGGACTGTAACCAGCCTAGCTTCCCTGCTATATTATAGATCATGATCTCGTTGAAGACGGCAACTTAGTAGGTGGTGTGATGAATACTTAGTAAATGTTTCTGAAGGGATGGATAACTGGATGGATGGGTGAACCAGTGTCTCTCTAGTCTAGAGCTGGGTTAGGTGGTACAGGTCTTCAGTTACAGCACTTGGGAGGAAGAGTCAGATGGATCTCTGTGAATTCTAGGCCAGCCAGGGTTATATAGTGAGATTTTGTCTCAAACCAATAAATAGAGTGGAGAATGATTGAGGGAAAAGTCCAGCGTCAACCTCTGGCCTCCGTTCACATACATATGCATGTACAACTAACACACACACACACACACACACACACACACACACACACACAGAGTAAGAGAGTTTTACACTAAAGAAGAGTAAACTAGAGAATAATACAACCTGATTCTGATTTATTAATTATTAATTATTAAAACTGGAACAATAAAGAAAATGTGATATTGATTGAAGGGCGAACGTGTGAGTGGATGGAACAGAATTCACAGTTGGGAAAGAGATGCTTGCATTTATAGGCAATTGATTCTGTCTCTGTGCCGTGTGTGTGTGTGTGTGTGTGTGTGTGTGTGTGTGTGTGTGTGTTCCCATCCTGTCCTCTAAGTCCTGTTGTCCCATACCCTATACTCCCTCCCACCCCATCTTCATTGAGACAGGCCAGCTGTTCTGGAATTCATTTAACAAGGCTGGTCTCAAACTCACAGAGATGTGCCTGCCCTTGCCTCCCAGGCATCAGAATCAAAGGTGTGTGCCAACACACCCAGCTGTGGTCTGAATTTCTTTACAATCAGTATTTCCCATCTTGAAAGACTAAGTTATCTTCATAACTAATGTTTGGCTTTTTAAAGAATTTTAAATATGTATCTGATGTGGGAAGAAGGAACGTGTGTGCATGTGAGTGCTGGTGCCCTCAGAAGTCAGTTGTGTCAGATCCCTTGGGGCTAGAGTCATTGATAGTTGTGAACTGCCTGGTGTCAGCCTCAGAACTGAGCTCACAGCTTCTGGAGAGCAGCGCATGCTCTTAACTGCTGAGCCACCTCTCCATCTAGAGATGATTTTCAACGAAACTGATTTAAGAGTTTATGGGGAAAGAATTCTCAACTAAACATTTTATTTTGTATATCTATGTATAAAAAGTGAATGTCAGTTCCTACTTGATACCATAAAGACAATTAACACAAAATGAAGTATAGTCCTAAACATAAGGGCTAAAAGGCTTTCTAACGTGCAATACAAAGGGTATCAACTATAAAAAGAAAAAGGATATAAATTGCATTTCTCAAAATTAATGTTTTTTCTCTTGAAAGACATCTGGGGGTATGAAAATGCAGGCCACAGAGTGGAAGAAGTCTCCCTCCAGAGAGATACCTAGTTTACAGAAAGCAATCTGTCAATAAGACAACCCTACTAGAAGATGAACAAAGAAAACCCAAAGTGAGGCACAGAGTATACAGAATGACCGGTGTGCCAGTCAGACCGCTCAACAGTACAGTTGTCTCATCAGTACAAAGTAAAACCACCTTGGGGTTCTACACGCGCCCTGGAACAGTGACCTTAAAGGCTGCCGTCCTGCATGTCAGGGTGCAGAGCAGCAGAAGTCTCAGGCATTGCCGGTGAAGACAGGAAGCTGCAGTCATTCTAGCCAGTTCTTTGGCAGTGTCTGCAAGCTAAGCAAACCGTTACCATCACCCTCTGTTGTATTGGATAGTGGTTGAGGTCGAAGGCAAAGAATGAAAGAAAAGTTAAATGCACACAAATTCATTCTCACACGCTTAGAATATTTTCATCTCACCTTAAATTAGAGCACCTTTTCCCTATTTTAATTTGCATTTGTATACTTTGCTATGCCCCCTGATGACTTAAGAAAGTTATCAAGAAAATGTGGCTTAGTGAGAACAAGCATGTTCTGGTAGTAATCAAAGGAAATTACTAGAGACAATGGTTACAGCAAAACGGGGCAGTGGAAGCAGACCCCAACTCCTCGGTGTCTGTGATGTTCGCATGTGTCTTTCTCCCCCATGTCTTTTGTGGTATGCCCTGTGCTTGCTGGGCAGGCACTGCTGGAGAGCTGCAGGCCATCCGCTCTTTAAGGAAACTCAAACGGCAGTAAGGACATTTGAGTCTGATCGCTGACTTACACAGGCAAGCCTTTATTCGAGTACTTTAGATATTTAGTAATCATTCAGCATTTCTAGAAAAAAATTATGGGGACTCGGGTAGCATTCTAAGATTTTGGAGTATTGAAATCTTATTTATATGTAATGTTTTCATATACACATTCATGTAAAAACAATGTGTACAAGTATAGTACACAAGGGTTTTTTGTCTTTTGTTTTTAAAGAAAAGTTTCCAATGAGTCATAACCCCAGATGTGCTAAATGATCTTGCTGTTCCTCCACTCAGTGGCCAGTAGTGATTCTTGAGAATTACATTCCGGCCTCACGAGCCCAGATTATAGCAGGATCGGGCTCCATGCCGTTGTTGAGAGAGACGGCCATTTATGTTTCCCGGTGGCATGATAATGCTTGTCTCAGTTTCAGAAGACATGTCTTGGCAGCCTGGTGGGACATTGCCTGAATCCCCAGCTCAAGCTGCGTCAACTACACAGTTGGAGCTGAAGTCACAACATAAATTTTAAATGGTTTCATAGAGAGACATAAACGTATTGTCTGTGAGCTGTGTCATGACCCCAGCAGCAGTCTGAGGCTAAGGCAGTGAGTGGCCACCATCAGGCGTCCTGTCCAGTTTATTAGTTGCCACTGAAATGACACAAATTGTCCTTCCTAGTGTAGACTCAACAAAAGGTCCATGAGGTTCAGTTTGACTTTTGGTTTTCAGCTGACTTTTGGTAAGTTTTGTGAAGATTTGAGCACAGATGCATACATGCCCTGGTAAGGAGCACAAGTTTTTCACTTTAATTCACTTGACATTTCCCGAGCAACCGTAATGAGCTCCTCACTCTGTGGTGTGCCTTCTGCGCAGCTCTTGTCGTTGCCTTTAGTGGTGATTGTCAAGAGTGGCATTTTTTTTTTCTGCTCAAGTCGTTGGTTTCAGTTCTGATTTAAGATTGCTATTGATTTTTTGTGTGGGGAGGGGAGGGCAGGCAGGGGAGGTAGCAGGCGGAATAAGGCTAGAGATGAAGTGCAGGTGAGCCAGTAACACAAAGACGCAGAAGCTAGAGGAAATAAATCCAGAGCTTGGGTATCCATTCACACTTTGGCTTAGCTCTACACAGCGGCACCCAGGGCTGAAGAGAATGTGTGTGTGTCACCATAGAGGCCCATACATGAAACAAGCCAAGTGTCCCCTGCTGCTAGCCCTCACCACAGTCATCCACCAGTGAAGAAATGCCCAGAAGTGAAGGAGATTCAGTAGCCCCCATGAGATCTTACAGTGGGGCAGGTCTCTGTCTCTTAGTTTCAAGTCTCTAAAGAGTCAGCTGTGTGTCCATGAGCCCAAAGGATGGAAAGATTCTTCTTTGAGAAGGCCATAAATTTCACTGTAGGGTTAAAGTTCAGATTTCACTTGTAGTTGACAATAACCCAATAATATACCCTTCTAAGGACTGTCAGGGGAGAAGGCTAAGTGCTAAGGAGGAAAGAACTCACCCTAGCCAGGCAGTGTCCTCTCTGCTCACCCTAACCAGGCTGTGTCCTCTCCGCTCACCCTAGCCAGGCAGTGTCCTCTCCGCTCACCCTAGCCAGGCTGTGTCCTCTCTGCTCACCTTAGCCATGCTGTGTTCTCCTTTTCTTAGGAGAGGGGACCTAGCCTTTTCCCAAGTGTCCCCAGTGTTTGGTACAGGTAGATAGTCTTTGGGTTTTTATTTGATGTTTGCTACTTCATAAATAACAAATTAACAAGCCCATGCTTCTGTGCCTTTAGTTGAGATCTTTCCTGATTCCACTTTCACGTTCTTTGACATGAAATCTTTTGCTGTCGTTAGTTTGTGCATTACTTGTGCTGTGTAAGCTCTTGCATGTGAAAACCCAGTGTTGCTCACATCATCTTAACAGACCCACGTGCAGGCTTGTGGAGTTAACTTGTGAAATTAATCAGTAACAACTAAAATTATGCAAATTATGCTTATTAAGTCCAAAAAAGTTGAAATTGTTTAGATTGTTATTACTCTGATTATATATTTTCCAGGATTTCAAATATTAGTAACTTTTCTCACTAATATTTGAAATCACGAAAAAAATATAATCAGAGTAATAAAGATGCTTTAGAAATCAATAGCTACCATGTAGGTATTATTTTGAAATGTTTAATCTGAGATTCTTCTCATTTCAGTTAAGCAAGTTTAATGTATTTAAACTCACTGCTACCTGATTATTCTATAGGATATAATAGTTGGTTTTGTTTTCTCCAATATCAATAAAGGTACCATTGGATACAATCAGCGGAACAGAATTGATACACTTATGTATCTACTGGCATATCCACAAAAACCCATGGTTAAAACAAAAACAATTGAGTTGATAGATTTTGAGAAGTTGCCCGCTGGACAGAATGCAACTGTTGCGGTGATGAGTTACAGTGGCTATGACATCGAAGATGCCCTGGTGTTGAACAAGGCCTCTCTGGACAGAGGTGAGTGAATGCTCAGAGCTTAAACAGCAGAAGTACTTTTTTTTGAAGAATTAAATATAGTAAATGATGATTATAAATATTACTTGGAGTCAGAATGCAGTCTGTGTTCAAAACAATTGAACTTTATACACAAACTGGAGCTGTTGTATATTTTTTATTTAAGACTTTAAATATGAGTATTGTATTTGTATCATTTCCACCTAGCTTCCTCCCTCCTTCATCATCCTATTCAAATTCATAACTTGTTTTTTTGTTACACACACACACACACACACACACACACACACACACACACACACAGGTCTGAATGTATGTACGTGTGTTTGGGCTGACCACTTGGGATTGACTACCTAACAGGGAGTCTGTTCCTTGAGAAGACTGGTTCTCCCTCTCGGCAGCCATTGCTAGCCTGTAGCTCTTTATCTCGGCATAGCTTGTCCATTTCCCGCCCACCTTAGCATATCAGCTAATGTCATTGTACAGCTCTTGTCTAGGCAGCCACTTCCTTGAGGTCTCCTGGGTGCAGGGCACTGCCATGTCTAGAAAATTGCAAGACCTGCTACACTTCTGTGTTGGTTTTGTTTGCCTGCTTTGTTCTTAATGACTGACTTTGAAACAATGTATTAAATGTTTAATTTCAGGATCTTTATTTCTTTATTTTACTGGTAACTTGAATATTTCTCAAAGAGAAAAGGTAAATGAGAGGGTTTGTTTCCTACCAGGAATTAAGTAGTATGTGAAGGCCCACTTTTTTGGGGGGATAGGGGGAGGCTGTTTTAAATATGTCTAGTAACACATGCAACAATAGACTTTGTATGTGGAGAGGGCAGGTGGAAAGGCTGTTACTATACAGCTTAAGCGCACAGTCTGCGATGCATTTGTTAACTGCATGTCAAAAGCCAGGAATGTACAGACCTTATCTTGTAGTTTTTGTGCTTTTTATGCTTCACTCTTTGAACGTCTTCCTTCCACAGGTCAGCACTGCATGACCTAGCCAGCACCACCTGGTCTGCAGGCTGACTTCTCTATTCAGTCTCCAGATCCTTCCCTCTCTGGCATACCCACGATGCCTCCCCTTCCCTCTCCCTAGTTGCTAGGCAGCCATAATAGTACTCCTAGACATGTGTCACTGGCATTAATGTTGGCTGCACTGAATTTATGCCCCTTTTTTTCTCAAGTGACAACAGCCATGCTTTGAAACTAGATATTTTCCTTTCTGATTAACTGGTAACGCTGATGTGGAAATCTGAAGACTTTGTGATGTCTATCAGAAATACAGTTTAATGATCAGAGTTTACCCTCTGTTAGCTTTTAAGCTCCCACCTATAAATAAAATGTCCATTTACGATTAGAAGAAGCCATGGGATGATTTCGTGCCATTTTGAC
Source organism: Rhabdomys pumilio (assembly GCA_030674055.1). Classification (NCBI taxonomy): domain Eukaryota; kingdom Metazoa; phylum Chordata; class Mammalia; order Rodentia; family Muridae; genus Rhabdomys; species Rhabdomys pumilio. Next base: position 6,398,249 of record JANHMN010000021.1, read on the forward strand.
TCCTCTGCACTGCAGCGTGCTCTTAATGGCTGCTGTATCACAGTTTCAGATCATGTAATATCAGCAGAGCAGCTGGCCCTCCGTGCTGACTTTACTGTGGCTGCTCAGGTCACTGGGAGCTGTGATGATAAGCAGCGCCCGAGACTTGCAGATGACTCTATCTTACATTCTGTTCATCTGACAGTTTGTTCTCACATTTAAAAGGGAGGAGGCAGGGAGCACATGTGTGTCCCTTCCTAGAAAAATAAACATTATTTTGCTTGCTTGCTTAGCTCTAACCATAAATGCCAGAATCAGAGAAAGGAAGACTTCCAGGGAGGCTTGGTGGCAATTCCAACAGAGAGCAGCCTACCTGAGATTTGATGCAATTGGTCTGTTTTCAAGAGTGCAACTTCCTGGGTGATGGTAGTTTAGTTCTCTGGCCCTTGGGCAGAATGCCTATAAAAGAAAGGAGGGGCAAAGGTGGTCTCTAAGGCCCTTTGTTCTTGTCGTATTTTGTGGCCTTGTCACCTTCCTCCAGCATGACCTGTTGGATGGCATGTTGGAGCATGGGTGTGGGAATCAGTGTTACATAGACAGTTGGCAGAGGGGTACGGACCATCCATTGTTACTTGGGTTTTGCCAGTTTCAGACTTACCAGTGGTAAAATAGTCTGAGGTTTATTTTTTCGTTTCGTTTTTGGAAATGTGTGGTGAAGTGGCTTATTGAATACCACAAATCCATGTCTTTTCTTAGTTTCACATTACCAGGGATTCTGACTGATTTGGGGTTTCATTTCAGGTTTTGGGCGTTGTCTTGTATATAAAAATGCTAAGTGCACCTTGAAACGATACACCAATCAGACCTTTGATAAGGTGATGGGTCCCATGTTGGATGCTGCTACCAGAAAACCCATCTGGCGACATGAAATTTTAGATGCAGATGGCATTTGTTCTCCAGGTAAAAACCCTTAAAAAAATAATGAACTTCCGTGTATACCTTTTAAAATTGTAAGCATTATTTAACAGTAGTTCTGAATTTTCAGTGAACAGGGCAGAAAGAACCAATCTGTAATATTCCTTTCTAGATTCAGCCACTGTGGTCATTTTTACTGAATTTTCTTCCTTTGTTTTTCTATGTATTAACTATGTTTTCCCATAGCAAAAATGTATGCTAGGCATAATCTTAAATTATACAAAAACCACACTTGAAACTTTGTTTTGAATATGGTCTTGACTCTGCATCTATGCCGGTTAGTTCTTAATTTGCATGTTTTGCCTATGGTTTGACTTTGGACTTATACTTTTCCCTAAAGGAAAGGATTTCATTATGATTACAAATGTGTAATGAATTTGTATATACAACAGACAGCCTTGGGTCGGTCCTACAGGCTAGTGTAAAGGGCTGCCATTGCATCAGATCACATAAGTATGTCAGGTTAAACCCAGAGTAAGGGATCATGGAGAGAACAGAGATCATTTTGTGGCAAGAGGATTTGCCCAGGTGTGGCAGATGCGCACTGCCTCTGTTAGGAAGTGAGCTGACATCCCCAGATGGGCAAGAGGTATCTGCTAAAGAGTCAGAAAAGTGTGGTGGGAACCTTTGAGTGTCCAGGAGCTGAGGGCTGAGGCTGGCTGAAAGGCAGACTGTATATTAGGGCTTCGAGAACACAAGGACCAGCTGAAAATTCTGTTGTCACCTTCGATACAACCCAGCCATAGTTTAGCCCCGTGTGGACAGTGCTTGCTCTAGGGGACATGACTCTGCCAAGCCACACAGTGTGTGTCTCCTTTCCTCTGTCTCCCTTTGATTCCTTGGAAATTTTTATGAAGCTTTAATACTGATTACCATGGCTTTGAATATAAGCATGAGAATGATTATTTAAGAAACTGATCCTTAAACTAAAACAGTAGCAAAACCAGAAATTTTTTTTTCCTTTCCAAGGTAAGCTGGTGGTGACTTGGTACTGACTGAAATGTCTACAAACAAGTAGTGCTCCTAACCTATTCTGATACCCTAAGAGATACATCAAGTCCATTGACTGGGGTGGTGTCTGCCTTGCTGTTCTAGTTGATTGAGGTGGGGCTTCACTTGGCACTTAGTCCTCAGTCAGTTTCTCATTTGTCACATGAGGAAGCACAGGGGATGGTGATGTGTTTAACGCTCCTCTCTTTCTGTAGGTGAGAAGGTGGAGAACAAGCAGGTGCTTGTCAACAAGTCCATGCCCACAGTGACTCAGATCCCTTTGGAAGGGAGCAATGTGCCACAGCAGCCACAGTATAAAGATGTGCCCATCACGTGCGTATTGATAAGACATAGAGACTCTCGAGAAAAGAGTGGGTGGAGAATTATATGTTATATATGAGTATGTGTCAGGGAGTTAGACCATTTTGAGTTCTAGATATACTTAGATACATGTATCATGTATCACTGTATACATAGATACAATGTATCATTATACGTTGAAGAACTAGAAATGGCAACTTTGGATACCTTTTCTTCATGAAAACAGTATGGGATCTTATAAATGATATAACCTGGTGAGAGGAATGGGCCAAATGAACAGGAGTTCTGTGTAGAAGAAACAGCAAGTCACTGAATATAAAAGGCCCAGGTTTGGAGAATCAGTGTAGCTTGCTATTGCTAACACACGGGAGAATTTGGAATTCATTCTGCAGAGAGTAACACAACCAGATTTGTGTTATAGAAAAAACACACCACTGACCACATCACAACATCACCAGTATACTAGGATGGGGCTGTGTCTAGGTTATTTGTAATTGTGTTACCTCATCTGGGTGAAGCATCTAAAACCATTGTTTTCTCTGTATAATGAAAGAGTCAAATTTATTAATCTCAAAATTTCTTCTCGACTCCAAAATAATAGAATATGAAACTTACTGAGGTGAGCCAGTAGTAGTTGTCACCACTATAATATAGAACCCTCTAGGGAAGATGACTATTCTGCCTTAGACAAGCTGACCTAGGCTTAGGAGAGCGGTGGGAAGGGGATGGCATAGAACAACAGAGACTCTCACAGTGTGGTTGCTGCCATCATGATAACCACCTACTATACTGGTCAGTCTTCTGGACATCCTGTGTGTGGGAGCCTTGTCAGCCCTTTCACCCCACAAGCTATGTCCTCTTAGAAGTTCATTAGACTCTACTGGTGTGGGAACAGAGGCAAGGAAAACATGGCTGCCATCTCGAGGCCACCGGCTATACTTGGCGGAGGTGGGACTTAAATGCAGTTTGGCATCAGAACCCTTCTTGAGGGCTGTATTAAATGTAGCAGTGTGTGAGAGAGAGCCGTGAACTTGTTTTGGGGATAGGAGAGCAGGCAGCTCATTTGGGAATGGTTGGTTCATGGCACTCAGGACCATAGGTCGGCACATTCCTTTCTTTCTTCCAGAAACCTCACTCTGCTGTTTGTCTCCTCTTTCCAAACCATCCACCTGTCTCAACATCACTTTCTTTCCCTCAGTAGAAAATGTACTCAAATATGTTTAACATCTTAGAAGAAAAGTGGACTCTGGATTCATTCCTAGCTAGTTCCCCTTCTGTTTCTCTATTTTTTTTTGGGGGGGGGGGTCTTCCCTGTTCCTGTTTTTTTACCTCACTCCCAAATTCTCATCTCTCCATCCCACTGAAAGAGTTATAGTGCAGGTGGCTAGCGACAGCCTGTGTTCTTTTCAGTTTAGGAATGTTGTTTTGTTTTGCTGCCCCAGGAGGTATGCTAGTTACAGCAGACAGCAGTAAGCCAGCCAGTGCCATCCATGCCCTGTGGAGCTCACAGCCTAGTCCAAGAAGAGGGATAAACAGATAAGAAGACTGGGCAGATATGCCAAAGTCAGTGGCATCTCCTGCTCTAGTCCTGTATATAAGTGTCTCACTCATCCACGTGGAACCTCTCGTGTGTCTTGTCTTTCTAAAGCATTTGACACCACAGACAGACAGCCCCTTCCCTTGATTTTACTATTAGCACTGCTTTACCCCACCCTCCTGCAGTCTGGTTTCCCATGGTCTTCCTTCTTGTGTGGCCTGGTGGCAACCGTGTCCTGGCTAGTAACACTTGTCCCTTTTCTGGATATGCTTTCTTTCTTGGAGAAACCTAACCCTCACTCTCTGACTCTTTACTGATGTGCCCAAAAAAACATCTGCCTGTGGCCTGCATGTACCACCTGAATCAAATCACTTTCCTCTCTAGCCCAAAACTGGCTTCTAACCTTTTTTGGTGATGATAAACACCACCATCTAGCCAGTCACAGGCAGCACAAACCCTGTGCCTTCCTTTCACCTGCTACGAGTTCTGTCACACACACTCACAGACTCTCTCTCTCTCTCTCTCTCTCTCTCTCTCTCTCTCTCTCTCACACACACACACACACACACACACATGCATTCACACACACATGCATTCACATATATGCATTCACACACACATGCACACACATACTCTCATATACCCACTTCCCCACACATACTTGCCCACACACACTCATGCACACTCAGACGCTTGAGCGCTCTCTCTCTCTCTCTTTCTCTCTCCCCTTCTCCCTCTCCCTCTTTCCCTCCCTCCCTCCCCCCTCCCCCTTCTCTCTTTTTCTGTTCCCCCACCCCATCCCCTTTAAGTAGCTGAGTTACAATATAGCAGTCACCATAAGACTGTTACATTATGTCTGCCTCATAATAAATGTGTACGACTATAGAAGGGAAATTGTAAAATGTACATTTAATGTTGGGAATGAGTAATTTTTCAGAGGATGAGAAGAGAATATCAGAATATTTTGTGGTAAGATTGAAGAGAATATGCCATACAGTGACAGACTGGCAAAGGGAAGTTAGAGGCTACTTGAAGGACTGTCTTTTCACATCAGGTACAAAGGTGCAACAGACTCCTACATCGAGAAAGTGATGATCTCTTCCAATGCTGAGGATGCTTTCCTCATCAAGATGCTCCTGAGACAGACACGGCGTCCAGAGATCGGAGACAAATTCAGCAGTCGCCATGGACAAAAGGGTAAGCGGAACCCCAAGTGTTGCGTGCTAGTTCTCAGATTAGGCTAGACTGGCTAACCAGTGACCTTTAGGAACCTCTCTTCTTAACCTCTTGACTTCATCTGATCTGTGCAGCCATGCCTAGAATAGTTAGTCTGGGTAACTTGTAAGTGCAGAGGTTTACTTTTTACAGTTCTAGAAGCTGGAAACTCAAGGCCAAGGGTCTCACATCTGTTGAAGGCTTGTTTAATTATATCATCTCTTGGTAGACAGTAAAAGGATAAAAGAGCACACAGGAGAGAGAGAGAGAGAGAGAGAGAGAGAGAGAGAGAGAGAGAGAGCATAAAATGCAATCTGTAGCCTCAGATGCTTCTGTGTTCAGTGCTTTGCTGTTCATGAGCTAGCACCTGTAGGCCTAAACACCTCCTAGCAGTCCCCCACCAGCCAACACTGGGGACTGAGTTTCTCACACATATGCTTAGGGAAATAAATTCAAACCATAGGATGTCTGTGACCTGAGCAAGCAATTTGCTCTTTAGTAAAATGGGCAAGAATGGAACAGGAACCATGTCCTAGAGTTAGGCAAGGGCACTCCTGAAGAGTTTGAGCCTCAGGTTTGTGATGTCTGGTAGACTCTTGAGTAAAGGGGGCAAGTGGGTATGAGACTGGAGCCAACAAGGGGGTAGCGCTAGGAATAGCAGCTGGGATCATGTGTGCTGTTTGTCCCCTTTAGTGTGGCACTTTTGGCGTGCTGGTAATCTACTAACATTTTATGTGTAGTCTCTCCTTTTGTCTGTATAGCTCTAGTCAGTGCTGAGACTCCTACCACACAGGGTGAGGCATCTGAGCCTCAGAGAGGATGCTTGTCCAGTAGTTTAATGCTTGCAGAACTAGATTTGACTCCAGCATGTTCTGAGTGTGTTGCTTCCTCCATTAAACTGTCTGGAGGTGGCTCTTTTCTATTCTGATACCCCATTGTCATCACCTCAGGAATTGCCATTGTCCTGGAAGTTTCTCCAGAAAAAGTGCAGCCTTTTCCTGAGACTGTGTTTTTATATTTCTTCCAAGTCTTTTCTGTGTCTTCTTGAGAGGACTTCTCTTCAAAATTCTCATTTTTTCTAGATAAATCTGTTGCTATCTGCCATGAAAGCTACCATACACGAATGGGTCCTGAACTGCCCAGAAGGCACACTCCTCAGCTGTACTTCTTTATGTGCCTTCTCTACTGAAGTTATGAACGTATTCTACTGCCTTCTTTAACTGATCGTCTGCTAAGGCTTTAGTAGCTTGATTGATTAAAATTCAGTCCCATGAAAAATGAAGTAAAATTCGTAGCCTTCAGTTCTGACCATTCTCCCAATTGTCTGGCCAGATGATCTCTAAAGCCAGAAGACAGAATATGGAGGACTGTTGGGAAGAGTGAGTACAGTAGTCACACAACTCAGCTGGCAGAGCCTAGAGAGGAACTGGGTCCCACCTAGGAGAGTTAGATATTACCAAGTAAAATGAGAAAACATTGGAGACTGTGGTCCATAGCGCCATCTGTGTGCTTAGTAATCATTGCGAAATGGGCTAATAAAAAGTCTCAGCATTTGTGGGGTTCTGGGTGCATCGCCACAGCATCAGTCCTGCTGTGGCTGGTTTGCTGTGGTCCAGACACATTCCAAGTTAAGAACACTGATCACTGGAGCTCAATTTCCACTCTTGTCAAATGTAGTCTTGTTTAGGTTATACAGCACTGACTGCAAGGTGACCTGTAAGTCTTCTCTAGAAGAAAACCTACAGGTTATTTTGAAATGACATGTATTCACGCTCCGCCTTTAAACCGTGGAGCTGAGCTCTTGGTGTTTCGGGAGCAGTGTGCTCCTGGAGACAGCCTGGTTGGTTTGTTTTCTGCTTTTGGTTTGGGTTTTTTGTTGGTGTCTGTTTGTTTTTAAGCTGTTGTTAGGGCCTCATTTAGTACATGTACGATACACAGATTAGATTGCGTTTCTAATACCTCTTAAGATAGCCTCTCGAGCAGTTGGAGACAAGTTGGAGACGTCAGTTTCATAGATCATCAGTGTTGATCTCTGCTCAATCGTAGTCACTTCAAGATAACAGGATAATAAATAGCTAAATGAAGCCATTGGGGACAGGAAGTTGAGCTTGGTAGCTCTATACTGTGCATGATCAAAGAGCGGGTAAAGATTGAAGAGGATGGAATGGGTGGGTTAGGTCGAACAAGAGAATTCATCACGGTGTGTCCCAGCGTGATGAGCAAAGACCACGATTGGCCAGAGAAGGACCTCGGTAAGAAGCAGAAGGGTTTTCTCAGTCCCTGCAGCATTCCCCTTGGACCCTCCAAAACTGAAGTTAAGCCACAAGCCTTTAATCCCAGCACTTGCCAAGAAGAGGCAAGATGATCTCTGTGATTTCAAGGCTGATATGGTCTACAGAGTAAGTTCCAGGACAACCACATCTACATAGTGAGACCCTGTCTCAAACAAACAAAATAAAAACACAAAAAACCAAAACATCAACAATACCAAAAATCAGGGCTAAACTGACAGAGACATTGTTACAAAAGGGAAAGGTCTTGGATGAAGATTGAAAGAGGCCCACACTCTCTCAACACCTGCTGCAGCATTTTACAGTAAAGAAACTTCAGTCCATTTCCTGTGACAGTCAGAATCTTCGTAGAGACTTGTTTTGGGTCTTTGCCTGATCCCTTATGAATGCCATCAGTGAGATCATAGCCCTAAGAGCTTTTGATGAAGAATATTTGGGGAGAGCGGGGCTACTCAGTGAGGGCCTCCTCTACAGCACAGGCCAACGTGCCTTTACAAAGGAGGTAAAGTGTGCTTTGGTTTTGAGTTCTTTCAGGAGTTTTGATCTTTTCCATGTTTTGGGGTTTCACCTGGGAGTAAAGCTATGCCTTCCTTGTTCAAATGTGAAGCCCTTCCAAAGGGGCCAGTAGAGAAGAAGAGTGGGCCTGCAGGGCTGTGTGCTCCCATTTCCTGTTATAATCAGCTTTATAGGTAAAGATACAAAGATGGTTGGTCACGTGATGCTCATTGGTGCATTCTGGAGCCGGACTTCCTTTCTGAAATAGAAACACTTGGCATTTATAAATTTTAAATAGGCAAATCTCAAGTACTTTTTTTAGTCGGTACCAAATAATATTTTCATATTGAGAATTTTCCCTCTGATAATGCCTTTATTAGATTTCATTCTTGGTCTTTTTTAATTCTTTAGGAAAAGATTACATTAGTCTAAGGAGTTAAGTTTCATCTCAGTGTCCAGGCAAAGCGAATTATTATATTTCTGGATATCCTCTTTCTGTTGCTGCCATTCACAATGAGCAAGGAAAAAAGTAGACCCTTTGATGTGGAGAGGGGGAAAAGCAATATATCACTCTCCTGAAAGAACATTTCTCAGTCTCTCTCATGTGAAAAAGGATTAGCACCTCCAACAAAGGTCCCGCAGATCACAGAACCGCAGCGATGCCAAGCAGTGTTTCTAAGGAAAAACTGTATTTGAGCAAGAGTGTTTGTCCTGGCAAACAGAAGCTTTTTAATAACTGCAAATCTGAGATAATGACATCCATTCCTTAGTGCCCCCTCCCTCCTCTGAGACCAGATAGCCAGTTACGCTCAGAAGTCAACTTTGTTTTGAAGTAAAAGCATAAGCGAATCAAAATAGTTTTCACATAGCAATTCAACTTATTTATTTATCGTTGTCGTAGAGAGGATAGTCTATGGACAGAATTTTCTAGAATAGTTATCTTTGATTCTTGCTCAAAGCAAGTCCCATTAAAGACTGCTTGCCTCTAAAAATTATTCAGTAATTTTTAATTACTAAGTTCATTAATTGCTAAGTTAATTTATTAATATTTTGATGAAGTATATTTTAAAAGAAGTTCTGGCCTTACTATCCAGAACATTTAACATCTTCTGTGGAGCTGCAGAGGCTGTGAGGTTAAGAAAATGTTATATTCGTGTGTGCCAGAAAACCTGGGAGCAAAGTCTGCTCACTAAACAAGTAAAAGGTGAGTTTTCCCAGAATTTCATTCATTAGGTTTTTTCTGTAGTGCTTTCCTACCTGGGTGAGTGAGAAGAGCTCAGCCTGAAGTAATAGTGACATGGCTGTCACCTTGTCCTCACAGCTCTTCAGGGTGTCAAAATCCACTTCCAGGCCACCTTCCCCACACTGGAGGTCTTAGGCTTCCCAGCTGCTTGATCCTGCTTGAATGTCTAAGTGGAAGAGGAGAGGGGGTGACTAAGTACTGGTGGGAGCCTAAAGATAAAGTACATTTTTGTCCAACATCCCTAGAGTCAGTCCAGACAGAAATTCCAGCAACTACTAATGCTAGAAGTCCAGATTGCACCCACATAGACACCTCGTTAGACACCTCGTTGTAAGAGAAGACTTTCCTTCATTTGTTTTCTAAGAACAAGTTTTAGATCTCCTGTGGCTCACTGTAGCCTTCTGCCCTTTCAGCAAATACCCAGCTAAAGCTTTGAAATTAGGGTATTTAGTGTTTTATGGCCTAGAATAAAAATCTCCCATTCTGTTTCCAAATAGTGTAGGCCCAACACATTTCATTAAGTTCTTGACACATTTAGCCGTGTGTATTTTGTAAAGTTCCTATGGTTATTGTTTTTACAATAGCTGCTTCCAGAAGCACTGTAAGGGTTTCAATTAATCAGCCCTTTGTGTGCCTCAGACTATGCAAATTTATCACATCAAACCATTCAGCTGCTCATGGGAAAGCTGTGTAAAAAACGCTATTGTCTTCCAGCGCCTCCTCTCATTTAGAGTGATGTTTTAATAAGAAAGCTAATCAAGTTTTCTTATGCATTATTTATCTGTTACCATGTAAGGAAGAGCCGAGTTGCAGTTCCATCAGCCAGGATGTGACAGGTGATGCACTAGATCTGGAGGTGATAGGACGATTTTTGTCCTCCCTCTTCCCCCTCTCTCCCCCTCAGGATGACTTAAGGTGGTAGAGAGGAAAAGAAAAGGTTAGTTTCATAACTGGGAGGAAGGGAAGAAAGGAGGCCACCTGTGGTAGCCTCACATTTTGATGTAGAAATTTGCATTTCTGAGGCCCACAGACATGAGTTTATTGGCACTTCCCTCGTGATAGGAACAGTCAAACTTGAGAGCATCCTGGCTCCTGCTTTAGCCTTATGTAGTGCCGTATTCATCAGCCGTAAGCAGTTCCCACTAGACACTCATGCATGTTAGAAGGCAGCTTCTTGATAATGTGAAACGTCCAGAATAGGCTGAAGGGTGCAGGTTCCGACCTCCACAGCCACAGTCAGGGCAGCTGCTCGGGGCTGGCCAGTCATTAAGTTGCTCTCCTCTATAGTACTTCCTGCTGAGAGCAATTAGGTGCCTTATATAATAATAATTCCTTGCATTTAGATTTTTGTCTAAGGACCATAAAGTTACTCTCCGGTATTATCCCATCGGTTCTTCTAACACAGTTAATTGCCTGATGATGGATGTGCTGATTATTCCCAGTTGAAAGACTACTAAGGCTTCATCACTTCTCCTTCCATTCCAGTCAAACACTGACTGCCCATATAGCATCTGTTAAACAGAAGAGCATCAGATTAAGGTCACCTGGTTCTTTGTTATCCTCCTTCCACTGGACTGAGATCCAAGGAAAGATGAACTCTACAGATACCATCTCACCACATTCATGAACCTCATGAACATGGCACCAGTCATGTTTGCTCCTTCATTGTCTAGACTCCAGACTCCTGGTGCCGTGTGACTGTGGGGAAAAGGCTTGCTTCTTCCTACAGTGTGACTGTGGGGAAAAGCTCACTTCTTCCTACAGTGTGACTGTGGGGAAAAGGCTCACTTCTT
>JANHMN010000021.1:6412122-6423040 GCA_030674055.1 Rhabdomys pumilio
TGGAAACAGTGTAATGTTAACTGACACAGTTGTAACTGAGCAGACAGACCTCTTCCTCTGTGCTTTAACTCTTCATGCCATCCAGATCATAAAGCTTTCATTTTAAAGAAGCTTGGGGGCTCTAGGGGTGCTTGTTTATCATGTCTTAGGTTTTAGCTCCAACACTGCAATAATAATAACTTAGGTGTTTTGGTTTTTTTTTTTTTTTTTTAAATGGCTTGAGTTATGTAGAGGACAAAGAGGACTGAAACCTTGGATTTTTCAGTAGGCCCTGAAGTTGGTCCATTCACACACAGGGGAAATGAGTTTTCTATTATTACTGTGTCTATTACACCACAGTGTAAGAGCATTTGTCTCCTTACTCTGCTGTTCTGGGAAGTCTTCCGGCTCTTATGCATTGTAATTGATCACCTAAATTCTATCCCCACTCATCTTCCCAAGAAAAACAAATCAGAAGAATTAAAAACTGTTTAGCATCAAAGTCTCTGAAAGCTTAGAGCACTGTTACGGTCTGCTCAGGTCTGCTACCTTAAGAGAATGTCGGTGGAGCGCTGAGCTGGAAGGCTCCTCTGCTCGGCCTCCATTCTTAGAATTCCATGTCTAATTCTGGCCTTTTGCTCTAAGAATGAATTGGCTCTTACTTTTCTTGTTAGTCTTTATAAGTTCAATCAAAGATCACTTTTCTAATGTGCTGTAAGCTATAAGAATTAAAATTCCTTAGAGCAGGTTAAGCTCAGCCAAGGAAGCCCTGGCAAGATGGCCAACCCTGTAGCCAGTGTCTGCACCTGTTAGCATTTCAGCCATGCACGGGATTCCTTTTTTTTTTTTTCTTTTTCCCTTTTAAATGGTTTACTTGTTTATTTTTATTTTATGTGCATTGGTGTTTTGCCTTCATGTATGGGTTGTTAGATTCCTTTGGAACTGGAGTTACAGACAGTTGTGAGGTGCCATGTGGGTGCTGCGAACAGAACTCAGGTCCTCTGGAAGAGCAGCTGGTGTTGTTAGCCACTGAACTCTGTCTCCAGCCCTACACACAGATTTGTTGTCACAGGTTTTTAAAGCCACATTTTACATAATTAGTTGTATTTAATCGTTCTTTGTTTGGTGATCAGAGAATTCCTGTGGTTTAGGCACAAAACCCAGCAGACCACAACCTAGCTGACAAGGAGCAGAAACTGGATTGAAAAACTTCCCTGACGAGAGCTGGCCCGAGACGGCCCTTTGGTCTTCATGGTGCTCAGGGAAGGTGGGCAGGCAGCCTGACAGCACCATTGTGTGTCATGTCAGCATGCCAGTCCACAGCCTACAATGCTTTTCTGCAAGGAGAGTCATTTTTGAACTGTTGGAAATTGCTTTTGTTGTTCTTGATGGAGACAGTGGGAAGGTTTCAGAAGAGGGGATAGAGATAGCAGCAGGGAGATCCCAATTACGTACTGTATTCTTCCCTCCTGCCCATTTGCTTTACATGCCATAAAATCTTCTCTCCCCCAGGTGTCTGTGGCCTGATCGTCCCCCAGGAAGACATGCCGTTCTGTGATTCTGGCATCTGTCCCGACATCATAATGAACCCACACGGCTTCCCATCAAGAATGACGGTCAGTTACCTTTGGGCTTTTCAGAGGTGCTGTTTTGAAGGAAAGAAGTGGGCAGTTAGTTTAGTTACAGTGAGTGGCCCCCTGATGGATAAGCGGACTCCTCATCGCTGTTACTCACTCTCCTCTGTGGTGACTGACAAGTGCTTTTGCACTCATTTCATGTGAGTGGCAGTTGTGGCCCTCAGCACAGAGAGTCCTATGTGCTGGGCCTGCTCCATGTCTCTTTCAGGAGTCGCTTCCTGTAAACTGCAGTCCTGTCGTGGGCCCTGTGGCCTTGGTCGTGGTGCTTTTTGGGTTTCGATGTCTTAAAAACTAGGGAATTCAGTCAGGGAAGTTAGTCACATGGGCCAGGGTTCTTCAGCAAGACACCCCCTAACGCTGCTGTTGGTAATGATTCACTATTGGTGGTTGTGGTTGAGGCTACTTTTTTGGCACATAGGCCAAAAGGCAAGTATACCGGGAGAACTGACTGTCTGGGCAGGCACTCACCTAGTTTGTTCCCATCCCATCCCACAGGTTGGAAAGTTAATTGAGTTGCTGGCTGGCAAGGCAGGCGTGTTAGACGGCAGATTCCACTACGGCACTGCCTTTGGAGGGAGTAAAGTGAAGGATGTGTGTGAAGACCTCGTTCGCCATGGTTACAACTACCTGGGGAAGGACTATGTCACCTCAGGCATCACAGGGTGAGTGTGTTGCTAAACACTAGAGACCTCAGGGGAGGGCCCTGAAGAAGGAGTGCTGTAAGGTATAACTTTCCAAGATTGCCTTAGTCGGAAGGAACCAAGCCTCGGGGCTTTTTTCTGATCCAAGAAAGGCCACACATAGAAAGCCAGACATTGAGGGCACCAGTTGTGTTGGTAAGACTGTCATTTAACAAGCTTGGGTTTCTATGTTGCTTTTGTGAAGTACATTAATTGCATCTGATGCAGTATTTCCCAGACTGCTAGATTTGTGCTGAGCACAGAGACAGTGCTTTGTCTCATAGCCTGGAGCCCAGTGTTCACACCTAATGTGTGCTAGGCATTGACAGTAAATAAAACCACAGAGCTGGCCGTTAGGATTTGTTATTAGACATGGAACAGTAACAAACACAAGTGAATTTCCAGCAGGCCCTCAGTGACTGCCTGCCAAGCAGGTGGTTGTCTGGTTTGGTTTGGCTTTGAGGTTTCTGTTTTTGTTTTTGTTCTGTGTTGTCGAGGAGGATTGAATCCAGGGCTACATGCATGCCATGACTGAGCCTCACCCTCTGCCTGCTGATTACCCAACTAAACTCTGACCTAGTGCTGCCTATTCCTGCCCCACTGCTCTCCACAGCCATCGTCCCTCCTCGGACGTATGCCCTGATACTGCTGTCTCCCAGCTAGGACACAGTCTCTGTGAGAGCAGGCTGCTGTGCTGGCTCTACTGCTCAGTCTCCAGAGCTTAGCACAGCACCTCACAGCACAGGTGCTCCAGCAATGCCTGACGGTAAATCTGAGAACTGGCTCTCACTGCATAAAGACAGAGGAAAGGAGAGAGTGCATAAGGCATGGAGGGACAGAAGCTGTGTCATTCAGAGTACTGTACAGAGGAAAGTACACTTGCTGAGTAAATCCCAAGAAGTGGTAGGTGCCCGCCCAATTCTTATTCCATAAGGAGGTAGCCATGCAGCCTGAGGTGAGGCTGACAAGATAAGGGTGAAGGGTCTAGCTGCCATCTTTGACAGACACAAGTCCGTGCAATTATTGTGAACAGTGAGGTCTTGAAACTCAGCTCACATAGCATGTATGATCAGATCTGCTGCTTCCGTACCCTGTGGCACATACAGGGTGTGTCTCCAGGGGCGGAGACAGGGCTTAGCTATTAAAAACTGGCTGCTGCTTCACAGGACCCAAGTTTGGCGTCCAACACCTTCTGGTCTCCATGAGCTTCTAAACCAGTGCACATGTACCCATGTAGGAATGCGTGCACTCACACAATGTGAGTGAGTGAGTGAGTGAGTGAACCTTTGTATTAAGACTTCAGGGTCCTGCTGCTTAACCTGCCCTTGGGCTGTGAGCCACCCAAGGACAGGTGCAGGTCGCTGAAGCCTGCTCGAAGATACAGTGCTTAACTGTGGTACTACAAAGAAATGCTTCAGAGGAGGGAGCGCCTGCCCAGAATCCATTTCTGCTGAAAATCTGGATCCAGTGCTTTGTACAACAATATGCCCAGACGGTAGCAATATGGGCTTCCTTAAGTAAATCATTCTTGGGATGTTTAAAAAAAATAAATTTATTTTATGAAAACCTGAATGGTTTCCTCTGTTTAAGTGTGGTTCAGTTAAATAGTTAGGGGTCTATTTAAAAAAAGCACAGTCATCGCCAAACCTCTGGCCTTCATTTCTACTCAGAAATAATACTGTCCAGAAAGTGTGCACACCATAGGACCCATTTAATGCAGCTTCCTAGACATAAATGCACTGAAAGAGTAGGCTGGCTGCATGCTATGTGCTGTGCACAGATGTGTGGACAGCTGTGTGAACTGCTGTGGGCTACACTGCTTCCCTTGGGGTCCACATGGGGTGGGCTGCATGCTGTGTGCTGTGCACAGATGTGTGGACAGCTGTGTGAACTGCTGTGGGCTACACTGCTTCCCTTGGGGTCCACATGTGGTGGGCTGCATGCTGTGTGCTGTGCACAGATGTGTGGACAGCTGTGTGAACTGCTATGGGCTACACTGCTTCCCTTGGGGTCCACATGGGATGGGCTGCATGCTGTGTGCTGTAGACAGCTGTGTGGACTTCTGTGTGGACTGCTGTGGGCTACACCACTCCCTTGGGGCCCACATGGGTTTTCATCTCTTTGCCATTCATCTCCATGCTAACACTTGAGAAGCACTGCTGAGCCTGTTCAGATTTGCCCCTAGGTCCTCACACATGTTCCTGATCATAGCTAGAGGCAGCAATTGCATGTGGCTTTACTCTGTTGATGATGGGATACACTGGGTGACAGGAGTCCATAAAGTCTACCTTGAGTACCATCCCTGAGGACCGCAGTCATTTATTAAAACTGGAAAGACCCTTGGCTGACCACCTTGATACACAACCAAGAAAACTGAATCGCAGAGGTCATGCAGTGTCCATGACAGACTGGGACAGGAGCAGGGTCTTTCAAGTCCCTTCCCTCCCTGCCCTCCCATGACTTCCTAGGGTCCCATTGTGCTGAAATCCATGGAGCGCTCAGTAACTGCGCAGCCTTCACGCTGCTACTGGCACATTGGAGCTGGGGCAGGCAAGCTGGGCCAAAGACTGCAGCTGCCTTTCTGCAGCTTGTGGCTCTTCCCACTTGACTCACTGTGCTCAAAGTGAACTTGTTTTTCTGACAGGCCACTGTGGCAGGCAGAGAGAGCCCTGGCTCTGAAGCCTGGTCACACCACTCACCGGCTCTTACCTAACCTCTTGGGCTCACTTGGCCTGTCTCTATAGCATCAAAAGTGGAGGCTCAGTACACCTGGATTAAACAGCACTTCCTTCCCTGTGAAGAAGAACACTTGGAGAAAATGAAACGACTTTTGAAGGTGTCCATTATTTGGCTGTCTGCTCCAGAGTTTTTTTTCTTTTTGATTTTAGTTGTTGTTTGTTTTTGTTTTTTTTGTTTTTTGCCATAGCACTTAGATACTCACTTTTGAGATTCTTACTATATTTATTCATTAGTGGAATAAGTTGTGTAGCAACATTTACTGAGCACTAGTTGTATGCAAAGCAGGATCATAGATGTTGGAACCACTGTGGCAAAGGAGACAACTGACTTCTCAAGGGAAGACAGGCAGTAAGCAGACAGACAAACTGATGATACACAAAAGTGCTAAGAGTAAGGGGAGGGGGCTCCTTAAAAAGACTCTCAGCTGCAATCCCAGCACATAGGAGGTAGAGACCAGCCCAGACTGTATGGAAGTCCCAGGCCAGCTTAAGCTATGTTGTCAAGGATTGACAGGGCCGTGCATGTACCTGACAGAAGAGCATGTCAGCACGGGCCACTGGGGACACATCCTGAAGTGGAAGTTGTAGTGTGTTTGACATGATAGCCATGTACAATTTGGGCTACATAGAATATCAGAAGAAGCCATTAGAGATTCTATAATCTACTCTGATTTCCAGTTTGGAAGGAATCTCTCTGGATTGTTACGGTAGATCGGACTGTCTAGTGCTGAGAGTAGACGCAAGATCAATCTGGAAATAACACATGAAGAAAAGCTGTTGGTCTGGTGACACGGTGGCTGTGAATGGGGTTGTCCTGCGGATAGCTTGCTTCTCTATGAAAGCATCTTTTTATACAGTGCTGTGCTTCTGTGGCCTTGGTCTAGCCTTTTCACTGACTACAGGCTAGAGATTGTCTTCACACTGTTGGCCATAAATCTCTGAGACGACAAGTAAGGAAACTCTCCAGGTGATGAGGCCTAGCGAAGGCTGGCTATCCAGTTACCCAGACTGTTGCTTAAACCCAGTGTTGGCTTTTCTTTCAGTGAGCCTTTAGAAGCATACATCTATTTTGGACCTGTGTACTATCAGAAACTGAAACATATGGTGCTGGATAAAATGCATGCCCGAGCCCGGGGACCACGAGCTGTCCTTACCAGGTATGAGGAGCACTGAGTGGGGGTGGGGAGCTGCTGCTGTGGTCAAAGCATCAGTCACTTCTCTGTGGAGATCAGCAGTCCCAGCAAAGTTTCTGTTTCCCTTAAGGGACCAAAATGTGGGTGTGTTAAACATGGTCTTGGTTACTTTCTATTGTTGTGATTAAACAAAGTAAAAGCATTATGACCAAAAGCAACTTGGGAGGAAAGAATTTAATTAAATATTTCAACTATCAGGTGACAGTCCATCACACAGAAGCCAGGACAGGTCCTAAAGGCAGGAACTGAGGCAGAGGCCATAGAGCTTCTTATTGGCTTGCTCCTCCTGCCTTCTGAGACCTCTAGGACCACCTGCATAGGAATAGCACCGTCCACAGTGGGCAGTTCCTGCCCACAGCACTCAGGAATTAATCCAGAATTATCCAACAAGCTTGCCTTAGGAAGCGTTTTCTCAATTGAGGTTCCTTCTCAGAAGACTGTAGCATATGTCAAGTTGGAAACAAACAGACAAACAGCCAGCACAGTTGATCCCATGTGAACTCAACACAGCAGTATTCAACTGTAACTTTTTCTTTCTCTTGAGTCCCCAAAATGTCATATTAATATCATAATGTAAAACATACCAACTTTTAAAAGTTCCATGGTCTTTAAAAAATTCCAACATTTTAAAAGTCCAAAGTTTCTCTAAAATTCTAAAGTCCCCTCTCTGTAAGCTCCTGTAAAACCTAAAAACAAGTTAGGTATTTCCTTACTTCAAGAGGTAGAGCCACAGTCAGATCAGCTCAAGGCATGTGGTCAGGGTTGGGAACAGGGAGTGTGTCAGGAAAGGGAGTTAGGACTACAGTCTGCTTCCTGTAGCTGCGCATCTGTCTTCGTGTGGACAGAAAAGGTATTGGAGCCGGGCGGTGGTGGCGCACGCCTTTAATCCCAGCACTTGGGAGGCAGAGGCAGGCGGATTTCTGAGTTCGAGGCCAGCCTGGTCTACCGAGTGAGTTCCAGGACAGCCAGGGCTACACAGAGAAACCCTGTCTCGAAAAACCGAAAAAAAAAAAAAGAGAAAAGGTATTGGGAAAACAAGATTGCATCACAGGCCTGTTAGATGGCTCTCAAGTAAGGGCGCCTGCAGGTCATCTCTCTCCACAGTCCTCATGGATGATAGTGCCCTCTCACAGAGTGCTAGTGGATAAGGTCCAGGTACAGGCACCTGACAGGTGTCAGTAAGTACCTGCTCCTCATTTTCACTGAGCATGCTGTACAGGGAGGAACTGGAACAGCCACCGTTTGGCTCTGCTTCTTAAAGGCCAAACTCAATCTTGACCCTAACTTCAACAGGTGTGATGCCTGTCAGAATCAGGGAGGGAGGGAGGGAGGGAGGGAGAGAGAGAGAGAGAGAGAGAGAGAGAGAGAGAGAGAGAGAGAGAGTATTTCAGAATATTGATAGTTCTGGAGAGGTGACTCAGTGGTTAAAAACACTTGTTCTTGCTGAGGACCTGGGTTCAGTTCCTAGCACTCACATGGGAGTTCATAGCCATCCTTAACTCCAGTTCCAGGGCATCCCACGCCCTCCCTGAGCTCTGAGGACACCAGGCACACATGTAGGGCACATACATACATGTGGGCAAATCACTCATACATAAAATAGAATCATCTTTTAAAAATGTTTTTAATGACGAAAAAGGAAGGAGAGCTAAGATTGTCAGGGTAATTACTGTCTGAGCAGTGAGACCCTGTGTGGGCCAGGTGCTGTCTCCTATCCCCACCCCCAGGTTCCATGTCAGTTAGTGTCCCTTTTCAGCATGGAGGTTGTCTGGAAACAGTTGTCTGTAGTCAGTTATCTCAGGCAGCTGAAATGCAAGCACCGAGTCTGACCTTTACCATGTCTGCCGACCTCAGTGAAGGGAATGGCTGACTCTGGTGGGTCTACCGACAGATCCAAGTGAACAGGGGTTGTGTTCTTGGAGATGTTTCCTCTACTGAGGGCTCCTTCAGACCTTGTACCAGCTTTTCATATGTAGATTTTCTAATAACCTACTCTTGATTTCCCACTGTAATGTCCAGCTATAACAACAAGAGCAACATTAATATTTCAGCATATGTTGAAGACACTACTGTGTCATAGGAAGTCAAGAAAGTAACAGGCTTTGGGGCCTGCTCTAGTGTGCTCTCTGCTACTTGTGAAGGAAAGGTTTATTTGGCTTATAGTTTACAGTCCGTCACCTAGGGAAGCCAGGGCAGGAACAGAAGCAGAGATGGAGACATGCTGCTTACTGGCTTGCTTCCCGAGTTGCTCAGCTTCATTTCTTATATAGTTAAGACCCTCCTGCCCTGGAATGGCACTGTCCACAGTAAGCCGAGCCCTCCCACATCAATCAACAATTAAAAAAAAATGGCCCACAGACATGCCCACAGGCCAGTCTGATGGAGGTGTTTCTTCACCTGACACCCCTGTTCCTGAGTGTGGCCAGGTTCTCAACAACTTGACAGAAACTGACAGCACAGAGCCCTTGCAAGAGCTAGTGGAGACTCAAGCTTCTTCCAAAGTCTGACTTTGATTATTCTCTGCTTCTAGGTAATAGTACATCTCTAAAAATACTCAAAGACCTTACTCTCTGATTTGAAGACTTTAGTAGCCTAATAGCAGTGACCTTGATGTGAGAGTAATGAATGCTAACACTAGTATTTGGGGGATTATATAAATAATATATTGTTATGTCATATGATAAAGACTATAAAGAGCCACTAGTACACTCTTTTGAAGCAATTCAAGGTCACTGTCTGATGGATGTCTTGGCTGGCAAGAGCATCTGCTCCAAAGCCGTGCTTTTAGTGAGCGTGTAATGCTGCCTCCCTTTTCTGTGCCTAACGTAGTCTGGTCATTTCCTTCAAAGGCAGCCTACTGAAGGGCGATCTCGAGATGGCGGCTTGCGTCTTGGAGAAATGGAACGTGACTGTTTAATCGGCTATGGAGCAAGTATGCTTTTGCTAGAGAGACTAATGATCTCAAGTGATGCGTTCGAGGTTGACGTCTGCGGGCAGTGTGGACTCCTGGGATATTCTGGCTGGTAAGTGGACACCACATGTCTCTTAGACCACATCCCTTGGCTTGAGTTCAAGGACTGCTCTGGACAAGACTCAGTTGCTATGTAGCCTTTGCCTGTGATAACTTGTATGCCACCATGCTTGTGTCCCACTGTGCTTGTGTGCCACCATGCTTGAGTGTCACCATGCTTGTGTCCCACTGTGCTTGTGTGCCACCATGCTTGAGTGCCACCATGCTTGAGTGTCACCATGCTTGTGTGTCACCATGCTTGTGTGCCACCATGCTTGAGTGTCACCATGCTTGAGTGCCACCATGCTTGTGTGTCACCATGCTTGTGTGCCACCATGCTTGAGTGTCACCATGCTTGAGTGTCACCATGCTTGAGTGTCACCATGCTTGTGTGCCACCATGCTTGAGTGCCACCATGCTTGAGTGCCACCATGCTTGAGTGCCACCATGCTTGAGTGTCACCATGTTTGTGTGTCACCATGCTTGAGTGCCACCATGCTTGAGTGCCACCATGCTTGAGTGTCACCATGCTTGTGTGTCACCATGCTTGTGTGCCACCATGCTTGAGTGCCACCATGCTTGAGTGCCACCATGCTTGAGTGTCACCATGCTTGTGTGTCACCATGCTTGAGTGTCACCATGCTTGTGTGTCACCATGCTTGTGTGTCACCATGCTTGAGTGTCACCATGCTTGTGTCCCACTGTGCTTGTGTGCCACCATGCTTGCATCCCACCATGCTTGAGTGTCACCATGCTTGAGTGCCACCATGCTTGAGTGCCACCATGCTTGAGTGTCACCATGCTTGAGTGCCACCATGCTTGAGTGCCACCATGCTTGAGTGTCACCATGCTTGAGTGTCACCATGCTTGAGTATCACCATGCTTGAGAGCCACCGTGCTTGAGTGTCACCGTGCTGACCTGTCCATGCGTCCCCTGAGTCTGCATGTGTGTGTTGACTCTTCAGTGCTGCATATATATAGGCTGTAGCTGAAGCTCCTAAATAGTACAGACTTTAATTTTAACAGTATCTCAGGGGCTGGAGAGATGGCTCAGCACTTTTTGCTCCAGGACCTGGGTTCAGCTCCCAGCACCTACATGGTTGCTCACAACCATCCATGACATGAATCTCAACCTTAAAAAAAAACTTCTTATGGAGAGTTATATCAAGCCCTTATTGGTAACCTCAGAGCCACGCCCCATATCTTACAGTGACAAAGCTAGCACTAAGACCCGGTCTGTGTACATACACCCCTTACCTATGGCAGACACACCTGACGGTACATTCCACAATGCACAGACTGACTGTCTGACTTGCTCATCCAGCAGGCCTTCAGTGTCTGCTGTGTCAGACGCAGTTCTAAGTCCAGGAGTACGGTAGTGCAGAAGCCATGCCCTCGCACTAAGCGCTGCCTTACCGACCACGCTCCAGTTTACAGCTGGCAGATGCTTAGTGAAAGATGTCACTGCTGAGAGATCCTTCACTGTGGAATTGCCAGTATGCTCCTTACACTGTTCACAAGGCTGCTTTAGTTCCGACAGTCTGGTGTCTAAGGCCGCCCTGGGTGCTGCTCCCTGGGCCTGCTCTGTGCTGTGTAGTTGTAGCACCTCTCTGGGTGATGCTCCCTGGGTGCTCTGTGCTGTGTAGTTGTAGCACCTCTCTGGGTGACGCTCCCTGGGTCT
>JANHMN010000021.1:6428823-6466049 GCA_030674055.1 Rhabdomys pumilio
AGAGGGCTCACACTCAGGTGTGCAGATGAGGAATACTGGCAGGTGCATACCCAGAGGACGCAGACTCAGCTGTGCAGATCTCAGCCCTGTCCTCAGGCTGAGGAGCGAGAGGACTTTTCAGATCTAGTCACCCCTGGATCATCCGGGTGAGTCACTGACTTGAAGACTCAACCTGTTTTGTTTTCTTCACAATAAAGATGTGGCCATCAGACCGATACTCAGCCTGAGAGGTGACTGTGAGTGGGCAGCCTTCAGTGTATCTTCAGAGACTCATGGGTATTGAGAGTCAGAGGAGGTGTCCACATCCTCCCTGCAGGGTTGGTCATCCCTTACCAGATCTGCCACCCCCACTCTTCTTTCCGATGGCCCTCCGATTACTATACTGAGGTGTGTGTGTGTGTGTCCTTGTGCTGTGTGCTTGTTGGGCCATCAAAAGGACTTTTTTCTTGGGTGAGCTTGCCTGAGTCTACCAAGTCCATCAAGGGTTGATATCCCTGCAGTGCCAGGCCTATCTCGTTATTGAAGGAGCAGCACAGTGTTGTAGGTACGGGCACCAGGACATCTGCTCAGCACTTGGTGCGTACACTGTGTTGGGGGTACCAGGAGCAGGATGTGTATCTTCGTGGTGGAACACAGAATCCAAAAGACTTGCCCAGCCTGTGGTCAGACCACAGGAACACCCATGCACGCTGACCAACACTCAAGATCTCAAGGCAGTTTCCAGGGTGCTTAGCTCCCTGTTACAGCTAAAGAAACTGAGGCAGAGTAGGCAAGATCCCCACCCCATACCACACTACCACAGGGGGATGGCAAGAGCTTCAAAACCTCAGGACTGTGTGGCTTAATCCATGGTTCAATGACAGTGGTCTTTTTTAGAAATTCAGATGGCACTGAGTGTTGTGTTTCCTGTAGATGGGCATGCTCAGCCATCCCGGGCAGCTGTGTATCTGGAGAGTTGGCACCTGCCTGACAGAGGGAGTCACAGCTCTTCATGTGCCCACCACTTGGGAGCCATTGGATCTGAACCAAGATGTCAGGAAAGGGAGCAGCTGAGTAGTTTTGAAACTAGCAGAAAACACACTTGAATAGCTAGCTGTTGTCTGAGAACTTCAGTGAAAGGACACAGTAGGAGCCGGGGTGCAGCTCAGTGGTCAGTCACTTGCCTGGTACCCCAGTTCTGTCACCAGAACTTATACCAAAAAGGTCACAGTTCCCTAGTCTGTGGCAGGTATATTTTTTAAAAGTCATTCTAAGTCTATTGCTTTAAAAGCTACCAATTAGGTCCTATTTATAGTAAGGGCAGGTAATTCCAACAGGTGGTCCATGACCTTTCCCCTGAAGGGTCTTAAGCGATTGGGAGTGACATGGGGTGAAGTTGGAAGTCCCACCCCAACACCCACCCTGACACCTGCTTCAGCAGTGTCAATGGGCTGCAAAGACAGAATCTCAGCTGCTGCCAAGGCACCCAACTGGACAGGCCGACATCCCACACAGGAAGAAAGTTTGCTGAGTAACCTGGGTTTCCACTGTCCCCTGGATGGGTCAGCTCAGGCTGCTCTGTGGCAGAATACCACGGGAAGATGACTTAGATGACAGATTTGTAGTCCAACCCAGTCTGCAGGATGCTGTCAGCTAACCCCCTGAGGAGTCCTCAAGTAGCTATTCAGTGCACCTTCAAAGCACTACTTGGACACCCCTTTAAGGACACCTGTTCTCACTGGATTAGCATTCCGCTTGTCTGCTGTCACTTTAGTTCCTTAAAGCATCTTTTCTCAGAACACAGCACACCAGCAGGGCTTCAGCCTCAGCTGAGGAAACGGTCCTGTCCTTAGTGCCCCTCAAGGCATTTGAAGTAGCTCACCGCAGCACAGGCAGAAATGTGGGAAATACCTATCCAGGCCCAGTCACCAAAGCAGCAATTCCACTCGCACATGTGTAGCCATTGGGAAGTGTGGTGTGGTGTGTGAGTGAGTATATGTGTGTGGGATTGTGGGTGTGTGGTCGGTGTACACCAAATGTTCCTGGCAGCATTGTCCTAGCCCCTGGTTTTACATAACCCCTGCCCATTAACAGTAGTATAAGTGACAGTATGTTCCCACGGTGGAATACTATGCAGTGAAGAAAAGGAATCACTACTGCATGTAATATTATCAGTCATCTCACAAATTAATTACTGGGAGAGGCCCCAAAGATCCCATATTCCATTGGTTCTTTGTGGCCTTTGGTGGTGCTGGGAGAACAGGTCTCATGCAGTCCAGTCAGGCCTCAAACTCTGTAGCCATGAGTGATCTTGACTTGGGATCCTCCTGCCCTCACCTCTTCAGTGCTGAGATTGCAGTACACTCCCATGCCTGGTTTAAGGATGCTGAGAATCCAACCAGGGCTCGTTGCATGCTAGGCAAGTGTACCACCAACGGAGACTCGTTCCCAGGCTCTCTTGGTTTCTCCTCAGTTTTGAATTAGGCAGACTTGGTCTATGACATGAAGCCATCATGGTGGATCCCTGGGCTGAGTGGAAGGTGCTTCTAAGGTCCTGTTGGCAGTGTACATTGTCTGTTCATTTGGTAATTCCTTAAGTTATATATTCAGGGGATTCCTCTCCATGTCCACTTCTCCCCCTCCCTCAGGATAGCTGGCCCCATGTACGCTGAACTGGAGGGAGGGAGGGAGGCTTGGCCAGGGCCTTGGTCCACAGTGCGTGCATAGGCAAAGAACACACACCTGGGGAACAGCTTCGGAGGAGAACTGGTTCAGTTTATTGGGGGAAGAAGGGAGGCAGGTATTTTTGCCCCTGGGGAGGTGGCCAAGGTGTCTGGGGCAAGGTTTGTGTGACTGTGTACCACTGGCCAGGGCAGGGGTGTTGGAAGATGCCTCACCTACATACTCAGGGGTTAGGGGCTCTGAGGGGGAAACAAAGCCAAACAAGGAGTGAGGTCTGATAACTGTCAGAGTTGATGGTGGGTCCTTCAGGTGCCAGGTTGGGAGAGGGGAGGGAGCCAATGCCTGACTTTCCTATAGGAGGTATCCAGGGATGAAGCTTCCTCAACTCATCCCATTTATTCTAAGGTCCCACAAACCTGCGCTCCCAGCCTCCTTGCCTCATCCCCTGCCGCTGCTCCCACCGTCACCACCTCCAAGAACGTGGCTGTGCCTTCCACATACGCAGGTCTTGGCAAGTCCGCCAGGGATGTCTTCACCAAGGGCTACATCTTTGGCTTAATAAAACTTGATTTGAAAACAAAATCAGAGAATGGATTGGAATTTACCAGCTCAGGTTCTGCTAACACGGAGACCACCAAAGTGAACGGCAGTCTGGAAACCAAGTACAGATGGACTGAGTATGGGCTGACATTTACAGAGAAATGGAGCACAGACAACACCCTGGGCCCTGAGATCACTGTGGAAGACCAGCTTGCTCATGGACTGAAGTGACCTTTGATTCATCTTTCTCACTGAACACTGGGGGGAAAAACTGTTAAAATCAAGACAGAGTACAAGAGGGAGCATATCAACCTGGGCTGTGACATAGACTTTGACGTTGCTGGGCCCTCAATCCGGGGTGCTCTGGTGTTTGGCTATGAGGGTTGTTGGGCTGGCTACCAGATGAATTTTGAGACCTCGAAGTCCCGAGTGACTCAGAGCAACTTCGAAGTCGGCTACAAGACAGACAAATTCCAGCTTCACACTAACGTGAACGATGGGACCGAGTTTGGTGGCTCGTTTACCAGAAGGTGAACAAGAAGTTGGAGACTGCTGTCAGTCTCGCCAGACTACAGGAAACAGTAACACTCACTTTGGAACAGCAGCCAAGTATCAGGTCGACCCTGGTGCCTGCTTTTCAGCCAAAGTGAACAACTCCAGCCTGATTGGCTCAGGGTACACACAGACCCTAAATCGGGTATCAAACTGACGCTGTCAGCCCTGCTGGATGGCAAGAATGTCAATGCGGGCGGCCACAAGCTTGGTTTAGGACTGGAATTTCAAGCGTAAATGAATATTGTACAGTCATTTAATTTTAAACTATTCTGCAGCATAGCTCCTTCAGAATTTAGCTATCTTTTAATGTTGCATGTTGGGGATGCGAGAGTTGATAAATACCACGTTAGACCTCCAGGCTAAGGATGACTCGACTTTAAGGTGTTCACCATTTCAGAGGTACAGCAGAAACCCCATTCCAGAAAGGGTCCTTTTTAGCTGTAGACGTGGGTTGGGTAGGAGCTCCTCTAGAGATGCCAGGCTGCAAGTGGAAGGTGGGAATGTGTGTGTCCTTTGTAAATCTGTACCCAGTCCCCAGATGAAATTATGACTTCCCGAGCATTGAACCCTGGTGTCCCAATCCTATCTGCTCTCGGAAGCATGTACACACCTGCATGGAAGGAACGTTTTTAGACAGATCATCACGCCCTGTTCCTGTCATGCCCTTTTCCCATCCTAGCCCACCAATTACCTGTTTTACCCCCAAAATAGTCTTTAGGGTATGGTTAGCTATTTCTTTTGTGCCATTTTAGGGTGAAGAGAGTGGGCATGATGAAGCCAGTCATTCAGGACTTAATTCTTCCTTGTGTTGTGGTGTGGTTTTCTTTCTTCTATTTTTTTTTAATTTCTTATTTATTTATTTATTTATTTATTTATTTATTTATTTATTTTGCCATTGCACCAGAGTATGAAATAGCTTCGGGTTCTCCGGCTCTGAGCTGGGCGGGTGATTGTGGTCACACCCTGACAACATTAGGGATCTCAACTGACTCCTCTTGTCGCCTCACCACTGTTTTCTAGCAGTTTAATGGGTACATTATAGAGTCTTCCATTTTGTGTGGAATTAGCTCCTCCCCTTCAGATGCTATAATTAACATCACTTAAAATATAACTTGAATAAAATAATTAAACCAAAAAAAAAAAAAAAAAAAAAAAAAAAGGTCCCACAAGAGACCAGAGAGATGGCTCAGCAGTCCAGAGTCCCACCACTCACATTGGGAGCCTACCTGTAACTACAACTACCTGTAACTCCAGCTCCAAATGATCCGGCGCCCTCTTCTGGCCTCTGTGGGCACTGCATTCATGTGCACATAAACATGGGCGAAAAGTGAGAATCTTTTTAAAGGTATCACATAATTTTTGCATTGGGTTTATGCTCTTCTTTGATATCTTTTTAAATCCACAAGGTAACCAAGCTGTTAAGGAGACATGCTCAGCCTCATGGTTATGTGGTCCCAAAAGTGTCTTTGCTCCTTGTGTTTTCCCATCTTCAAATAGAAGGATAGCAGTACCACCCTGGGGCTCTTGTTAAGATTATGTGTGACCATGTGCCTGGCCCCAAGCAGAAGCTGACACATCTGCTTTTGTTTTCGTTGGGAACAGCAACCTTTCTGTCACATGCTTTGTGGGGACATTCTGGCCCAGGGAACTTCATCAGGCCAGAATCAGACCCCACATAGATAGGAAGCTCACTGGGTAACTTTTCCCCCAGGGTTCATCAGTTCAGGAAGCAGCAGCAGAGCAACACAGGGAAGCCCAGGCTCCTTTGAAGGGGGAGTTTGGATCAAGTACAGAATCCGTGGAGTTTTCCAAAGCAGTATTTGGACAAGCCTCCTTCCTTCCCAGCCATGATGAGGAATGACAGTGATTGAGGTAGAGAGCATGCTGGCTTGCAATCACCCTTTACCACTGACATCAAAGTGTGTTGGCTTGTCAGCGCTGGAGCCCTGGCAGTTTCCTGAAGCCCACAGAACACTTCCATGTGGGAAGTCAGCACCATTCCTAACAAGCCCCTGATTGGGTGCTACATAATAGGCCTCATTTGGCTGACACCTTTATTTGCAGTAATGAGTCACACAAGACTTAGACACTTAAGGCGTGTGGCTTGGCCCCTCCACATGGGCTTAGCCCATTGTGCTGTGAAATGGATGGTCAGAAAAGCAACTGTAAAAATCACACCTCTCTCCCTCTGGATTGACTCCATGTGTGTCTTACAAAAATGTGTATTTCATTTGTCGGCTGCAAGTTGTTGGACTTTTACTACGCTGGACCATGGGGCCAAGATGGTGGGAAATCAAAGTCACACTTCTTTGAAGGGGAAGTTTTAAATGGGGGGGGGGACGTGGCCAGCAAGAAGTTCATTGTTTGTTACCAAAACCAAGCTACCAATTTGATTTGAGACTCCAGAAGCAGTTAACAGACTGGCTGCAGGAAATCAAATTTTTGACTTGGAGTATCACAGAAGAAAATTCCAGAACAACTACAACTCTCCTTTTCACTCACAACTCTTAGTTGTGAAGTTGAAGCCTCTTTAAATCTGTGTAACAGCTGCCATTCCACGCTCAATAAATTCTAAGTTGGGTTTACTCCCAACCATATACCTTAATGGAGGTGAGGAAGGGTAAGGGGAAATTAAGGCAGGTGACGGACCCAGAACCCATTGAGACTGTTTTCAGACGTCAACCCCTACTTTCCCTTCCATGATCCACCTGAGCTGCCAGCCCTTCCAGAGACTTACTGAATGTTCAGAAGCTCACAGTTCCTGGGTCTATCCTTGAGGGGCTGACCATGCCACCTCGAAGTCAGTGCAAAGGCTTGGGTTTCTCAAATCTTGTGGGTAGGTGAGCCTACAAGGGCCGGGAAGCACAGTGACCTCAGAGCTGCTTTCCAAAATGGATAGGGAATGTTGATGCCAGCTTGTATGAGGGCAGAGGCCCTGGGAGAGCCCCAAGTTGTCTTTTAATAAGCTAAGCCTCAGCTTTCTCATATGTTCAAGAGAATCTGTAGATGTTATAGGACCTTTTACATGAAATCAAGGATAGTAAGTACACACACACACACACACACACACACTTCTGTTTTTTGCCTGGGTCGACTTGAAAGCTGTCACAGCCATCCCTTAGGAAACCTGGCTTGACAGAAGAACAACAGCTGGGAGACCAGAGCATGCTGTGGTCACAAGCAGCGACTCAGCCACCTCCTACCTCCTTTGATCTTGGCCGTTTGCCTGGGTCTTCTTCCTCATCTATGAGAGATGATAATAAGACTGACTTGGGGCCGGCCCGTTCAATCTGCTGGAGCCACGAAGTAAGTGTTCAATAAATATCAGCTATGGTGATTCATCAGAAGTGGACTCCGTTCGGAACCTGTTTGCCAGCCCTCGGATGGACTCCTCAGTAGTGTCTCACTTCAGGGCAACAGCCTGGTGTATGGATACCAGAGCTGTATCCTAAACAGTGACTGGGTGACATTTTTGTTCAGATGTTACCACATAGGTCTGTGGGGATGACTCAGTCAAAAAAGCAAGATATCCTGAATTTGATCCCCAGAATATGTGTAAAAATGCTACGCATGGGGGTTGGGGAGATGACTGTCCAAGCATACAGACCAGGGTTCAGCTCCCCACAATTTACATAAATGGTGGGTAGATATGGCAGCCCTCCTGCAATTCCAGCACTAGAAGGCAGAGAAGGGGTCCCAGAGCATGCTGGGTAGCAAGCCTATCTCAGTGATCTCCAGGTTTGACTGAACAACTGAATCAATGAATAAGGCAGAAGAGAGATCAATGATCCTGGTGGCAGCCTCAGATCTCCACATGTGTGTTCACACAGGCACACATGCAGGCACACACCCCAACGCATGCATATACATGCCCCAAAATGAAAACTGGGGTGAGAGGGAGCCCATGAGGCAGAGTGATTGGGGAGGTACAGACAAATTGATCCATGGGGCTCACCAGCCAGCCTGGGCTAACTGACCAGTTAGCCTGGGCTAAATGATGTGCTCCAAAATGCAAAGGAGATGGGCAGTATGTCTGAGTGACACTCAAGGTTGTCTTCTGCCCTATGTATACGCACACACACACACACACACACACACACACACACACACACACACGAACACACACACATACTCAGGATAAAGAACATCTTTCCAAATAACCTGTGTTTACAATGGAGACAGAGTCAAAAGATGTGGCTGACTGAAAGGCTAGCCCTCTTGACTGGCAGGAGCGAACAGCTCCAAGTGTTTCCCTAATGCTGAGCCTACAGGACATTTTCATAAATGTAGAAATTTCATGATGTGCATATGGCCTTGCAGGGATTCCCACCCAGCATTTCTAACTGCTGCGTGTGACCAGATCATAGAAATGTTCGTGTGTGCAAATATCCAGCTCTGCGTGGAGGGCTCTGCATTCATGTCTCCTGCACAGGAATCTAGTGACCTGCATGAGAAAGAATTTGTGCATGAAGGAATCTTTGGCTTATGTGCAAAGGAAAAAGTCTCCCCTGGAAAAATGCAGGCCTTACACATTTAGCAGACCCTTGTGTCCACAGAAACAGTCACCGCCAATTAGGCAACCGCTGGCAGATCAGAAGCAAAAGGCCGAACATGAAACAGAGGGTGCGGGGAGATTGCCGCCTTCTATCTCTGAATTATGGGCGGCCAAGCTCGCCTCCCCCTGTGTCCAATCTGCTCTGAGCTTTTCCTGCTGTGGACCAGAGGCCCTAGAGACTTTACCCACCCCAGTTTTCATGCAGCTTACTGATTCCTTTCTCACATGAATGAAAAACGTCTTTGATTTTGAAGACTCACGTCTGTTTTGTGTAACACTTAACCGATGTGCCAGAGTCGTCCTGTACCTTAAAGGGGGTCTTGCACTGGGTTATTAAAATCAGCCCTTCTGGGAAGAGTCACTTTGCTCACTTAAAGGATAACCATCCACCTCTTCTAATGGCACTCATCTCGTTAAACCTGGATTAAGGAGCCAAGGAGAGGCTGACCAGCAGCTGGAATCCAGCCAGAACCCATGGATGGGCTTAGGCAAGCCGCAAAAGGGGCTTCAAATACATCGTAGGTTCTACTGATCAGCTGCTCTGGAGCCCTCAAACCTCCCAGCCCTCTCTTCTGTAGTCATCTAGTTAGACCATGCCAAGCCAAGAGAGACCAGTTTGTTTCTCTGGTATATGCTGTCCATTGGTTGTCTCATTGTGGAGTTTCCTAACTCTGGAAAGGGCTAAGGAGAAATTAAACCATGTATGTGCTCCACCAGACACAACTCTGCTTTCTAAGTACCAGGCTGTCTACTGGGTCCTGGGAGTGCAAGAATAAGCCAGACGACTCACTTCCTCTCAGGACACAGAAGCTTAGGGAGGAGGCCTGGGGTTCAGGTGCATAATATTGACAAGCTCAACTACACTCAGCATGTAGGAAGGATTAAGTGGAAACAAAGCAACTCTCACCAGGTCTTCATGGTAAAGTCTCCTCTCCCCTCTGCTCCAGAGTGAGTCACTAAAATAAAGGGGTTTTGGTAGATTTTGAAGTGTCTGTGTGTGTGTGTCACCCACCTATCTGTCTGTCCGTCCATCCATCTGTCTGTTCATCCATCTATCTGTCTGTCATCCTGTAAATCCACACTTTAAGGCACTTTTCCATTGGATACTCAGCCAAAGAAGTAACTGACTCTTCCAGTGCTATCAGCTTACATCATCTCCGGGATGACTGACTTCGTGGGCTTTCCACTCTAAATGCTGGCTCTAAAAACAGGCTGTGAGACTACGTTCTTCTACCGAGCATCCAGTGGCATCACAGAGAGGTCGGATGCTCTTGAGCAGTCAGGACAAGGGTCGCAGAGGAGGTCACTGCCCCCGCTGATTTCAGTTGGAATGGACATTAGCCAGTGGAAAGATGATCTAAAGTGGGGTTCTGTGGAGCAAGTAAGGAAGTGGATTCTTATGGGAGTAAAGAGACAAAAAGCAAGGGAGTGCCTAAGTTCTAACTTGTACAGAGAAGCCGATAGTGAACCTACAAGACAAAGAGAGACTGGTCAGGAGCCAGAGTCGGCAGTTCATCTGATGAGATGTGGGGTTGTGGACAGATAGGTAGTTTCTAGTGATTGAGAACATGAGAATGACTCTCTTTCCTCTCTCTCTCTTTCTCCCTTCCTCTCTCTCTCTCTCCCTTTCTCCCTCTCTCTCTCTTTCTCTCTTCCTCTCTCTGTCTCCCTCTTCCTCTCCCCTTCCCCTCCCCCTCTCCCGAATGAAGAAGTTCCATTGCACATTTATACCAGATTTTCTATATTTGTTCACCCATCAATGGTTAGCTATGTTGGTCCTGTGTTACTCTAAGCAGCATTGCGGTGAATATGTGAGTACAATGTCCCTCCACCACACTAACTTTGTCTGCGTTGGGTATATGCCCAGTGGTAGGATTGCCAGGTTACATGACAATTCTGGTTCTAGTTTCGAGGTGCCTCCATTCTGTTTTCAACAATGGCTGCACTAATTCGTATTCTCATCAACAATGTAAGAGAATTCCCATTTTCCACATCGTTGCCAATATTTCCTTTTGTCTTTTTGATACTAGCTATTCTAACTGGGGTGGTATGATGTACCCATGCTTTTGATTTGCATTTCCCCCAAGGATTAGCGGTGTAGAACGGTTTCGTATACACGGTTGCCATTTGAGAAATGTCCGCTCCCATTATTGAACATTTTTTCAATCATATCATTTTCTTTGAGTTTTTTGTTTTGTTTTTTTCTTATCTTGTGTTTTGTTTTTGTTGGGGCGGTGTTTAGGTTTCTTTTTCTTTTCTTTTCTTTTTTTTTTTTTCCCAAGACAGGGTTTCCCTGTGTAGCCCTGGCTGTCCTGGAACTCACTCTGTAGTCCAGGCTGGCCTTGAACTCAGAAATCCACCTGCCTCTGCCTCCCACGTGCTGGGACTAAAGGCGTGCGTCAACCACTGCCTGGCGGTTAATCCTAATTAAATGAAAGCTGTCGAACATGTCTCCCGTTTGTAGGCCGCATCTTCTTCCTGATGAGCGTTTCTTTTGCTCTGAAAAAGCTTTTTAAATTGCGTGTAATACCTCTTGTTAATTTTGGCTTTTGTTGTCTGTGCCTTGGGGAAAACACAGACCAGAGCCTTGAAGCATTCTCTCTCTATTTTCTTCCAACTGTTTCATGATTTGCAGTTCATCTGTCTGTGATGTCAGCTATCCTGCATGTATAATGCCCAGATCATCTGACATTGCAAAATGTAACAGGCCCTGTCACCCCTCCTTCATGGAGTAGCTAGGACATGCTTTTTTAATAGATATGTTTCCTCATCAACTGTGGATATTCAGAGGTAAATTTCACATATAGAGGTCAATTATTTGATACTCCCCCGTACAGGTTGTCAAAATATGAATTATTTTCCTAGTATCCTTCAGTGGGAACCAGCAGAGTTGGAGTTTGTTGTTATGAACTTATGGGTTACAGATATTCTATGGTTAAAATTCTCCTTCTGATGCTCACATTGACCCACCGATGTCCAGAAGCTGGTCACAGGGCCTCCTAAGTCTACGAAAGCTCAGTAGAACTTGAATATCCTTGCCTTTTGATGTGCCATGATTCTCCAGTCCCCTGTGACACATTTCCTGTCTCAGGCCTGGACTCAGCCCATTTCTCTTCCAGTCAGTTTTCTTTTTATTTCAAGATAAAATCTAAAAGTAGGACTGCTTCACTACTGTTGAGTAGGTAATTGTTTCTATGCCTTTTTGATGGCTAGAGATGATAGATAGATAGATAGATAGATAGATAGATAGATAGACAGACAGACATGATGGATGGATGGATAGATAGGTTGATAGGCAGGCAGGTAGATAGATAGATATGATGGATGGATGATAGACATGATGAATGGATAGATAGATGGATGGATGGATAGATAGATAGATAGATAGATAG
This sequence comes from Rhabdomys pumilio, assembly GCA_030674055.1. Lineage (NCBI taxonomy): Eukaryota > Metazoa > Chordata > Mammalia > Rodentia > Muridae > Rhabdomys > Rhabdomys pumilio. The sequence continues at coordinate 6,440,527 of JANHMN010000021.1, forward strand.
ATAGATAGATAGATAGATAGGATGAATAGATAGATATGATGGATGGATGGACAGATATATATGATATAATAAATGGATGATAGAGACAGATGATAGATATAATTGATAGAGAGATAGATGATAGGTAGGTAGATTAATAAGTAATAGAAGATAGATAGATATAGATGATACATTGATAGATGAATAGATAAATAGATGATAGATTAGATATAAATAGATGATACATAGGTAGATAGATGGACGGATAGATGGATGATATTGATAGATGATAGATACATGTATATACATACACACACAAACACACGTAACAAGTCATCACAAGCTATGGTTTGAATGTGCTTGTTCAAATTCGGGTGTTGTCAGTATGACAGTTTACAGATGATTAGATCATCAGAGCTACCCCTCCCCCACATGTCAGTGAAAGAAGCTTCCTGCAGCTATAACACTATGCCAAAAGAAAGCTATTAGTTTAGTTTAGACTGAGAAGACCATAATGAATTACTAGGAAGCACTATATAATGAAAAAAAGAGACAAGACTCCAAAACAACAGAAAAAACAAAACAAACAAACAAACAAACAAACACCCAGCCCTTCATGCATCTGCAACTGAAATAAAACACCGAAATCTATGAAGGGAAAGACAAGAGAAGGAGAGCAGACAACCCCGCCCTGGTGTTTTCTGTCAGCAGCTGATAGACTGGAAGTGAGGAGCAATATGGTTGACCAGAACAGTAGCCTTGACCACAGGGCTAGAATGTTCCACTCAACAGCAGCAGTTCTCTGGGTCACATGGCCATTTATCAGGATGGGCATGTGCTGTGCCCTCAACTCCCATAGCACCCACAGGAGCTGCATGAAGAAACGGTAATAGTGCACAGATGTACACCAAGGAAGGGCTGAGGGATGGAGAGCTATCGAATGCTCATGGATTGGAAAACTCCATAGTGTTAAGATGTCGAGTTTTCTAGCCTAGCATCTTATACAGATGCAGTCCAAATCAAAACCTTAGCAAGGTAGGTTGTGGGAACTGACAAAAGGATTATAAAGTTGGCAAGGAAAAGCCAACGGCTAAACCGAGTAAAACAACCCCTAAAAAGAACAAAGGTGACAATTCACACTTGATATGAAGTAACAGTCAAGACAGTGTGGCATTGGCAAACAATTCAGCATACAGAGTAGTAGCATCACATGGTGAAAGTGCAAACAGACTTACACAAAGTAGAAAAGCATGTCAATGGAGAAGGAATATTTTATCCAAAACTGATGCTGGAATACATAAAAATGTAAAAATAATAATTAAAAATAAACTAGGAATGAACCTGGATATACACATCTTTCACAAAAATTAAATCAGAATGGATCTTAGACCTAAATATGAAATTCAAAATAACAACAAAAAAAAGATATTAATTGGAAAACTTTGAATTCGGAAAAGAGTTTTTTTGTTTGTTTGTTTGGTTAGCTGGGTGTTTGTTTTGTTTTGTTTTGTTTGTTGAGACAGGATTTCTCTGTGTTGCCTTGGCTGTCCTAAACTCCCTTATATAGACCAGGCTGGACACAAACTCACAGAGATCTGTCTGCCTCTGCCTCCTAAGTGCACTACCACACCCAGCCGGAAAAGAGATTTTTTTGTTTGGGTGGCTTATTTTGTTTGTTTGTTTTATCTAACAACAGAATTATGAAGGAGTGAGGGAGGAAGAGGGGAGGGGAAGGGAAAAGACAAGATAGGAAGAGTCTAGAAAGGAAAGGGAGGAAAGAAAAGGGTGAAAACTAAAGTCCACACTCCAGACATCACTACAGGGAAGAAGACAAACAGCACACACTGAGTCTCCTCAGCTGTTGCTTTGCAAGAGGCACCAAATCATTTCCTTTTTAAGAAAAAAGAATTAATTATATAAAACCAAAGTACCTTTTTAAAAAGAAGCTTTAATGCATTAAATCACTAAAGGAAAAGCTAAAATTCTTCCAAGTCACCAGAAAAGATATGCACATAATGGAATCTGGAAACCACAATCTTGAGATTAGAAGATTTTTAGAAGAATAAAATATGGATTATATAATGGCCAATCTGATTGCCAATTTGACAGGATTTAGGATCACCCTGGGAGAGAAACTTCTGAGCCTCTCTGTAAAGATGTTTCCAGAAAAGTTCAACTAAGGAGATACAGGGGTGGTTCTGATGCTAAGGTCCTACTTCCCAATTGGTTCTTGGTCCCTCACTAAAGATGCTAGTGACCAATGAGCAGGAAAGGGTAGGCGGGACTTCAAAGTCCCGGCAGGCAAGCTAGCAGATCTAGAAGAGAGAAGAAAGAGTTTTTGCCACTCTCTGAAGGGAGAAAAGCCAACAGTCATGTGAGATCTTGGGCAGAGAGGCCTTAGGCCAGTTCTCCAGACAGGAGGCAGGGTGTTGAACTGAGACCAAAGGTGGCTGAGCAACTGAAGCCAGAGCAGTTTGAGAGTGCTGAGAAGGGCACACTAGCCACCAGAGATTAACAGTGCCCAGCAATTGACCCAATAAGGCAGGTTGAAATTGAATGACATGTGTGTCTGTGTTTCCCATCTATGGATTCAAGGGAATCTGGGTGGGGGCTGGTAGGGAGGCCTGTTCCCAGAGCTTAAAACAGTATAGCAAGAGCTACAGGCTGCAAGGAGAGATGACCCCACCCTGAGTGTGCATTGTCCCCTGAGCTGGGGCTCCAGACTTAATAAAAAGGAGGAAGTGAGCAGAGCAGCAGCATGCATGGCTCTCTGCTTCCTGCTGCAGTGTGGCCAGCTGCCTCAGGGTCCTGCCATCAGGCCTTCCCCACCATGAGGAACTGAGCCCTCAAACCATCAACCAAAAATAAACCCTCCCTCCAGTTGCTTCTTAAGAAGAGTTTACTTTCTTATTACCTTATGTGTATGAGTGCTTTATTTGCATATATGTCTGCACACATGCATTCCTGGTTCCCTCAGAGGCCTGAAGAAGATGTGGGATCTCCTGTTACTAGAGTTATAGATGGCTATGAGCCACCATGTAAGTGCTGGGGATTGAACCCTTGTCTTCTGGATGAGCTGCCAATGCTCCTAACCACTGAGCCACCACTCCAGCCACACTGTTAAGTGGCTTGCGTGCATTTTTTCACAACAAAAAGAAAAGTGACTAATAAAATCTATGACACAATGTATAACAAAACAGACATCAAGTGTGTCTGCTGCTCTTTGTAAAGACAACTGGATAAAGTTTTTAAAAAGAAGATATTCAAGCTGAATGATAGATTAGGCTCAGTCCTTAGCAATCCTGAGAACCCCAGCATGGCAGCCTGGAAAATCTGTGGTGGAGATATAGGTCAACATTCTGGGAAATATAAACAGGAAACAAAGAAAACAAAGAAAAATGTCACTTAAAGACAAAAGCATTATACTGGGTAAACAAAGGTAATTTATTATATAAAATGAACTTAAGATGTAGGGGGGAGAAGCTAATACTAAAATCTGGTTTCCTAATTGTTTCTTGATTATGTCAATAAAGACAGCAGAAGCCAATCGCTGAGTGAAGATAAAGAGGCTGGATTTCCAAGTCCCAGGAGGAGGAGGAAGAAAAGAGATAAAGGGCTCTTAGGGCAGGCTTTGGAGAAGAGGATAGCCATAGAAAGTCTGAGGGCTACTAGAACCAGAGGCAGTCTCTGCCACTGGCAGAATTCTAATGAGCTCAGAACAGTATATTCTTAGCCCAACAATTGTGTTATCTGGCTGGTTTTAAAATATTAAAGCTGTCTTGTGTTTTCCATCCATGGCGACTCAAGTGGGCAAGAGAGCAGGCAGCCAGGGTGGTTAGCTGGAAGCGTGAACAGCAGCTCCCATCGGTTTTTGGGTTTTTGGGGTTTTTTTGGGGGGGGTCTGGTTGGTTTTTTTTTTTTTGGAGGGTGGGGGAAGGGCTGTTGTTGGCTTGGCAAATCCAGTTGGAGGAGTAGGCGATGTTGGAAGTGGAGCTGGCAGCAGCATGATCTTAGAACTGAGAACGGCCATGGCACTGGGCAAGGAGACAAGCCGAGGAGTAAGTGTGCTTTTTAAAATTACACACTACATTAAGAACTGATTTTGCAATAGCATCCAAATTCCTAAGTAAGTGTGTGTTAGAGGTGTGTGTGTGTAGTTAAAAAATTGAATTAGCTGTAGGAGACATCATCTTTCTATGTAGATATAGTTTAATTAAAATACTTCAGGCAAATGCAAGGTATGAATGCTTAATTGTCTAAGTTACAGCACAAACCAAGACAAGAAGGCCACCAAGTCAATGACAGAAGTCCAGACAATGCCCACCATTGTTGTTCAACTGGAAGAAATGCAAAACAAATTCTATAATATTTAGACAATGACGATAAAGAAAGTGTTCACATTTAAGACTTAAGAGATAACAAAGTAGCATCGAAAAATAAAACCTAAAACATTAATATTTATCAACAGTATAGAATGGAGATAAATTAATTAATAATCTTGCTCAAGGAATTAGAGCAAGAAGAAAACAGTAGACAAGGAGAGCAGAAGGAAAAGGTCAAATTTACTGTATTAGAGCACAGAGGAGCTCTACAGCCAAGAGTCACTGTGTTAGAACATGGAGGAGCTCTAGAACCAAGAGTCACTGTGTTAGAGCACGGAGGAGCTCTAGAGCCAAGAGTCACCGTGTTAGAGCACGGAGGAGCTCTAGAGCCAAGAGTCACTGTGTTAGAGCACAGAGGAGCTCTAGAGCCAAGGGTCACTGTGTTAGAGCACGGAGGAGCTCTAGAAATAAGGATGTAATCAGGAAAAATGAAGATGGAAGAAATAATGAGGGAAACCAAAATTTCTGAATTATTAAAACAGTTGTGAGTCTTAACTATTTGATTTTTTAAAGGATTTAGATGATTCTCCAAGAAAAAAAAATAAATGCCTAATATTCATCTTAGAAATAAAGAGGCTTCAGAATAGGCTAATATATAAAATAATTACCTTTAAATGCATAACACGTTATTTTTTATGGAAAACAGTCCAGCAGGGTCCCAGTAATTTTAGATACTAGTATGTATTTTTCTCTGGTGTATTAAAAAATGACAGTTCATGCCTCAAGGTTCCTCTGTTTCCCATACAGGCAGCAATAATGGACCAACACACAGAGAAATCAAACAAACAAGGTTAGGCTCAAAAAAACGAATTGAGCACCTCAGGGAACTGGTGGCCAGGACAGGAACAGAAAGTGGAACTCCCAGGGAAGGACACAGACCAGCTTGGCTTGCGACGAGCCATGACCTGGAAGCTGGCTTGTGCTAGGTGATAGGGCCTTAAAAATTCTGTGCAGCTGGGGGCTGTCACTGAAAAAAAGGGGCTGCAGGGGGGGCCACACCCTAGAAAGGTGAATCATCACTGCCTGGGGCTGCCCAGAGCAAGGTTCCAGTGACACTGTGTTCCCAGGGAAAAGCAAACGTAGCATGTTTATGACCAGAAACACACAGTGCACGTGTAGAGGTCGGTGGACAGCTTTCAGGGGTCAGTTCTCTTCTTCCACCTACTGTTCCATCGATGGAACTCAAGTCAGTCAGCCTTGGCAACAGGTGTCTTTACACAAGGAGCCTTCTCTCCAGACCCACGGTCTTTTTAACTGACAGCCTCCCCTCCCCACCCAACTGAGGTCCCTAAGACACCGGCTCTTAATGTGGATCTCAAACCTGCTCCACTGTGACCATGTGAGTGGTTATCTGACAGCAATAGTGGGAAGACAGAGTGGTGCACTGTCTGAGTGTGTGCGCGTGCGTGCGAGCGTGTATGTGCTTGTGTGTGTGTATATGTCTGTCTGTGTGTGTGTGTGTCTCTCTCTCTGTGTATATCTGTGTGTGTTTTAAGAAATGGCTCCTATAAGGAAGAAGAATATAGCCAGACAGTGGTGGTGCACGCCTGATCTACAGAGTGAGTTCCAGGACAGCCAGGGCTACACAGAGAAACCCTGTCTCGAAAAACCAAAAAAAAAAAAAAAAAAAAAAAAAAAAAAAAAGGGAAGGAAGGAGAATATAGGATATTTGGGACAGGAATTAAAATATTAAATATTTCATAGCAGACACTGTTTTACATATTTGGTTTTATTAGCATGTAACATGAAAGCATGCTTTCTGTTAAAAATGAAAAGAAAAACTGCATAGAATAAGAGAATTGACTTGGAATTTCAACTCTTTTTTTGTTATTGTTTTTTGTTTTTTGGGTGGGTTATTTTTGTTTGTTTGTTTGTTTGTTTGTTTTTCGAGACAAGGTTTCTCTGTGAAGCCCTGGCTGTCACTCTGTAGACCAGGCTGTCCTGGAACTCAGAAATCCACCTGCCTCTGCCTCCCAAATGCTGGGATTTAAGGCGTGCGCCACCACTGCCCGGAGCAACTCTTGAGCCCAGGACCGATCGTCCCCATACTTAGAGAAAGCTGACAAACAGAGCAGCAATGAATGTTTGGACCCCTTGGAGGATGACCTTGTGGGGCCAAGTGCCCTCCAAAAGATGCAGGAGGAGGAGGCACCAGAGAGGCCGGGGGCCAAGAGCTTTGCCCAGGACAGATGGGGCAGGAGCCCCATGAACTGACAGGAAGACATGAATGGTGGTTTTCATGAATTGCTGGGGTTTATCACAAACAGTGTGAACCACTGCAGGAGGGAGAAGCTCGCAGGGACCCCAGTCTTCAGCACTGCCCTGCCTGTAACCTCACCAGGTTCTCACGGCTAAGATCTAAGAACAACCCCCTTTATGGCTCTAACAGAGAAGACTCATAGTTATAAAATATGTCCAAAGCTGTTTCCATAACAAAAGCCCACACTCCAGGATGGGGACTTCCCCAGAGGCTCACCCCAGAGCCCTGTGGAGGTAATGTCACTCCTGTTCCAGCACTTGCTCTGTCTCTGTGTCTCACTCAAGGAGGAAAAGAAGCCACAGAGAAGAGACATTTGTAAAAAGTCACAGATACTGACCCACTTGAAGGCTGAACTGGAATAGGATGGGAAGGTTCCTTTCTCACCCCCCCCCTTCCTCCCCTCATCAGCAGTTTTGTGAATAGAGTAAGGCTTCAACAAGAACTAGGCAGAATTGACTTCCATCCCAGATAACTCGAATCTTCACAATAAATATTGGGGTTTGGCTGTCAACAACAAAAATATTACAAGGAGAGGGGCGCCAGATGGTGGCTCCGTGGGTGAAGCACTTGCCACACGAATTGAAGAAACTGAATTCAGACCCTCCAGAACCTCCATTTACAGAATCTGGAATCCCAGTGCTCTTGTAGTGAGATGTGGGGTGGAGACAGGACCCTCAGAGGCTTCTGAGACAGCAAGCCTGGCTCACACAGAAGACCTTGCTATGGAAGACTGTTTCAAACAAGGTGGCAGGAAACATCTGACACCTAGGATTTTCCTGTGACTTCTTACATGCGCATCTTCCTTATATAACTATCTCAAGGTAATGAAACAGTGCACAGAAACTATTTCTACAGAACTCTAGTGGAGACGAGCAGCCGGGATTTTGATGTGGGCATTTTACAGCCCGTTAGAAAACAATAAACTCAGTGGTGGTTTGTATAAACAGTTGTGAGGCTTAACTATTTGGTTTTGAAAAGGATTAAGATGATTCTCCAAGAAAAAAAATAAATGCCTAATATTCATCTTAGAAATAAAGAGGTGATGAGCACCAGCTAATACTAAAACCACGAAGGAAACAGCAGCCAGGAGCAACTGATCCAGCTGGTAATACCTGAACTCTGCAATCTCTTTAGTAACCGGAGAATCTGTGAGCCCCGATATGTAGTGACAGAAAGCACACGCCGACTCCCACACACTTTTCCTGTCAAAGCTGTAAACCTAGATGTGATCCTTTAGACACAACTGCAAACTCAGAGCCTGAGCCTGACAGAGGAGAAAGTGAAATGACACTATAGGTCAAGAGGCCGAGCTCGCACAGGCTGATGGGGACTCGTGGACTAGCAGGAAGTGAGCTCTTGGAGTTGACTGGCTTTGGAGACTGACAGGGGACTCAGGGAGGGCAAAGAGGACTCCTGGATTTTAAAGATTGAAGTCAGAGCAACTAGGTATATGTTTTGTGGGGGCCTGCTTTGGATCTTCATGCAGAGCAACCAAATTTAACCAATTGTTAGAAGGTCAGATAGGTTTGGACAGTGGATGTTTGGTTGTTAGCTCTTCTTTCGACTGCTTGGTCTCCAGCTTGCTGTGTGCTTTTAGATTTTTGTTTGTTTTGTTTCAGACAGAAACGTGTTGTAGGTCAAGCTGTGTTGCCTAGCGTGATCAGCCCCTGATCCTTCTGCTTCATCTCCCAACTGCGGGGGTTACACACAAGGCAGGAACTCGAAACACCCACCGAGGAAGACACTGCTTACCTTGTGTCTTAGTTAGGGTGTCATTGCTGTGAACAGACACCATGACCAAGGCAACTCTTATAAGGACAGCATTTCATTGGGGGCTGGCTTACAGGTTCAGAGGTTCGGTCCATTATTATCAAGGTGGGAGCAGGGCAGCATCCAGACAGGCATGGTGCAAGAGGAGCTGAGAGTTCTACATCTTCATCTGAAGGCTGTTAGCAGAATACTGGCTTCCAGGCAGCTAGGATGAAGGTCTTAAAGCCCATGCCCACAGTGACACACCTACTCCAACAAGGCCACACCTACTCCAACAGGGCTGCACCTTCTAATAGTGCCACTCCCTGGGGCCAAGCATATACAAACCATCACACTTTGCTTGACTAGCTTTCTTATACAGGAGTGCCTGCCTAAGGGTGGTGCCGCCCACAGTGGGCTCTGCCTTCCTACATCAATTAACACTCAAGAAAATACCCAAGTCATGCCTACAAGACCCTCTTCCCAGTCTTCTCAAAGGGCCCATGTGATTGGCTAAATTAAGCACCAGTCTTTTAGAATGTCTTTCAGGTGAAAATAACCAAGACATGCAGTGTTCTGGAAAGATAAGTAAGCCAAACGCTGATGATGCAAGATTACCCTTTCCAGCTTCTTTTCTTTCTCTTCTTCCTGTCCGATAGATGACGTGACACTTGAGGCTTCAGCAGCTCTCATGGGACTGTATGCTACAAACCTAAAGACCATGAGTCACCTGCAGTCTAAAGATGGAGCTCCAGAACCCCAGTGAGGGACTCGGAAGGATGAGGTCAGCTTCACAGGCAATGTGAGAAGACGTTCATGTGGGCGAGGTAGCCAGGATGTCTGGAAAGGACTGACTTCAGGCAGTTCTGGGGATGGCATGTGTCATCCATCTCCGGGTTGGGGCTCTGGATAAAGGACTGGTCTCAGCTGGAATGTATGCAGAGAAGGTACAGATTGCCAGAAGCTCAGTGTCATAGGCACTTCTCAATGGAGAGGTTATCGCAGAGGAAGAGTCTTGCAGGGCATCTTGTATATTGGCTTATTCTTTCTTGAGACAAGTTACCTGGACTTAAGGGATGCCTTTACTGTTTCTTGCTGTGCAATCTTAGGCAAGTTACATACCCTCTGTGCCCCTGGTTACCTCTGGCGTGGCCCTCATTTTTTCAAAGGTTATCATACATCCCCTCCCCAGTCTCTCAGCTTCCATATCTTCCTCCTCCATTTCTGTGCTATGATCCAGAGGATAGGGATGGAACTTATCGTAGCCATGACTACCCAGGCTGGGCATACTCATTGCCAATTGCCCCCTCTAAAGAGGGGACAGCAACGTGTGCTCCTTGTGTAGTGGGGTTAAATGAGGCAGTATTCACTGAGGACTGTGGCAGTGGTACCTATTAGTATTCAACTAAATCATCTTATTAAAGGATGGCAAACTTTCAGGAAGCTACAGAAGCTGCCATAGCTCCGTGTTTACTATGTATGTGCCCAGGTCAGTCCCTGGGTAGCATTCTTTAGAAGTTTTAAATTTTTGACTTGCAGTGAAAGATAGCATCATTTTTAAGCTCCAGTATCACCTCCTGAGTGGCACTGACAGTCTTTAATGTTTGCTTACTCCATCCAGTCCGTCCATATAGCAAGCGCACTACATAACCCAATCAGCATCATGCCGGCTCCTCCCCTCCTCCAATGTAGGTTCAGAGAACCCCTCTCCTCTCAGGGTATGAAGGGCAGAGGAGGGCCCTGGTGTGTTTTCCAGCACCAGCTGGGGCAGGAGCTCACAGCTCCTCTATCTTCTTGTCCTTCTCTGTTTGTCGTCCTTGCTTTGTGAGGGAGGGCAGCCCGTTGTAACACCCCGGCACACACACACACACACACACACACACACACACACACACACACACCACTACTGAGTGTAATGCTAGCAACTTCTGGGTTAACATTCTCACTGCCTTCCACAGATCACCGCTGCCCTACAGGTTGGGTGGTCAAGAGCTCCCCTGGGAACTCCCAACACTCTGGGTGGTAGGCACTCTCCTCTCGGGAGACAGGATCCTCACTGTCACTTAATGCACCCCGCGGAGCTCCGCTTTGACCATGCACCCTGGCATTTAGTCCACGGGCCAGTGAGGCTTCTAGAAAAAGACTCAGCCGTTGGTCTCTCACTTGGGACCCACGAGGGTTTGAGAAGAAAGTATTCATCCCTTTCGGCCGCTAAAGCTTTTCGTCCACCACCAGAGTGGAAAGTTTACTTGGGTGCTGGTGGTGGAGGGCTTCTGGGTATGAGATAGCAATGTGTGAGCTTGTTCCCTAGACACAACCTGGGTTGGAATTCAGCAGCAGTCTGAGCAAGAAGGAACAATTACACACAGAGGTCCCGCAGGGCCTGGGGAGAGCAATGGGAAGAAATGTCGTTAGCCCCATTTCACAGATGAGGAAGCTGAGGCCCACAAAGACGAAGGAATTTGCAGAGCTGGGATTAGAACCCAGTTCAGACTTCTACCCGGCACTCTGCACTGCCCTTTCCCCGCGTCTCGTGACCTTAACTCGGCACGTGCTGGTCCCTTGCCCCCTCCCACCATTGTCCCACTCGGCGAGGCTCGGGGGCTACCCGGAGGCCCGGGGTGGGCAGGCCCGGGGTCGCAGGCAAGAAGCGCACCCGGCTCGGCGGGAGGGACCCAGGCGATCCGCCCCTGCGCCGCTGGCGCTGCCTCTGTCCATGGTCAAAGCAGCGGGGTAATCCGCATTTCTCTTCCGCCCGCCGAGCCCATTCATATTCTAATGACAGCGCGGCCGGCCCGCGAGCGGCCACTTTCCTGGGGCCACGGGAGCTCCCCCTCCACCCCCACTTTCCACTTGCGATCCACAAGCCCCGGCCCCCTCCCCCTCTCGCACTTTCAACTGCGCCGGGGAGGGGTCCCTGGGAAAGCCGCGTCCCCAGCTAGGACGCCGGGGCTTCTCACCAACTCCGCTGCTGGCTGTGGGGGACCGAGAGGGTGGTGGAGGGGGAGGCGGGGGACATGGGAAGAGGGAGGGGCCCGGACGCAGACAGACTGACATACAGGGTTATGGGAAGAGGCGCGAGGGTGGGGGGTGAGGGTCCCAAAGACCCAGGGGGACACAGAACCAGGGAGAGACAAAGAGACTCAAGCAGCCAAGGGAGAAACGGAGAGCGAGAGAGCGAGGCTCGCAGACCTGGAGAGACTCGTAGGGCGAGAGACAAGGGGTACAAAAGTTCTGGAGGCGGCAAGCCAGCCCCTCGCACCCTCGCTGCCAAGCGTCCTTCTTGTCCCTCAGACTGGCGATGGGAACCCAAGGCTTCAGATTCCCCTTCCTCAACCTCTACTCCCACGCACGTCCGCGGATCTGCGTGGAAGGAACTCAGGACATAGTCCCTATGCATTGCTCCCGGGCCCCTACTCAAAATCTAACTCAAGAAAACGGGACGTTTCTCAAGGGGAGAGAAAAAAGGAGTCGGGCCCACTCGTGGCCGCACAGGAGACTCCTAGGGCCCGGGTACCTCTGCACCCCTCTTCATGGCTGCACCGCGCGGGGCCCGGGCGCGGGAGGACTGGAGAGGGGGGCAGATCTAAGCCAATTTTGATTTCGCCTATAATGAGTGCCGGGCTAAGGCTGGAGAAGGCCTCTGGAACTTTAAATAAGAAAAACGTTGCTAATGCTATAATAGAAGGGGGAAGTCGGAGGGCTGGGATTGCGTCGCTCTGAGCCCCCCTTTTCGGAGGCGGCTTTTCTTATTCAAAACAGGCCCACAATGGGCTTCACAGTGCGCCTCGCCACGGCCCCATCTGACGAGCGGCCATTCATCAGGCCCGCTGGCCTATCAATGACATTGCTCCCATCGGGGCTCCTATAAAATGATGTTTTTTCCCATGAAACATCCGCAAACATTTTGACGGGTTTGGCTTTGCCCGACTGGATTACTGAGTGTCCCCTCGCTCGCTCACTCGCTCGCTCGCTCTCTCCCTCTGCTCTAGCTTGCTTCCTTCCCTCGCTTCTTCGCTTCTTTTCTTTCCTCTGGTTCTTTCTTTTCCCCTTTTATCCTTTTGCCCTCTCATCCACCGTCTCCCCCTCTCTCGCTATCCCTTCTTTCCTTGCTCCTTCCCTCCCTTCCTCCCTGGGCATCTCTAGCACAGGGGGATCCCCAAATATCAGGACTTTTGGGGGGCGTCTGTGCTGTCCATGGGAAGAGCATGCATTGTGGGTTACTGGAGGAACCCGACATGGATTCCACAGGTTAGTCCTGGTGGGACTTGGGGGGAGACATCGGGGGGAGAGGAAGGAGAAGGGACGCGGGAGGGGGGTGCACTTCAGAAAGAGTTGCAAAAAGTTCAGGCGGGGCAACTTGACAGTGGGATCCCAGGAGAGTCGGAGAGCGTGCAGAAGTTTTCGGTCCAGCGCTAAGTGTGTAAGTGGATGCATGAAAGTGTGAGTGTAAATGCGTGTGTGCGCGTGCGCGCACGCTGAGGAGCGCGCTTTCACTTGGACATAAAGTTGCATAAAGATGCTCGCTGGCTCGCCGCGAGCTCGAGGTGTTTATGCTACTTGCAGGAGCTTTGGGAACCAGCCGCCCCCGCCCGGGCCCCGCGGCGGCCCTGGCTTTGGGCAGGGTAGTGGTATGCTTAGGAGCCGGGGTGAGGGCCCGGAACGTCCAAAGGCGGGGAGGGCGACGGCGTACCGGGTCTCACCGCGCACTGGAGGCTCTTGCTTCTGGAATCGCGCTGCCGGGAGGGAGTGGCGGCGGCGAACCCGGTGGTCCTGGGGCATTCGTGCTTTGGGCGTAGAGAGATGGGCGCCCAGGACTGTTGCCTCCCGGCCGCGAAGTCGCCACTCACTAGCCGCTCCACACCGAGGCTGTAACCTTGCAAAACGAGCGGAGGGTGGGGGGGGGGGGGAGCAAAATGCAGAACATCAGAAGAGGCCTGGCACTGAGTTTTGTGAACCGGCCTGCAGTTTGAGGGCTGTGTGGTGGACATCAGGCATTATAGGGTCGCCACGAGTCACAACACAGACGAGAAGACACGGAATCTCTTACAACGAAAATACCCAGCATCTTCTCCAGTCAGTCAACTTCTACGCCTAGCACGTTTGGGGACCCGCCGCACTTCAAATTCTGTTACTTTTCCTATGTCCTTTCCACGTAGAGGTTCTCAAAAAACTTTACTCCCTCCGTTAGGCCCAGTCTCTCCACCAGGCCACTCCAATCCCTGCTAGAGTTTTGGGCTGTGGTAGGACAGCCTGGGCATGGGCTGTAGCTTGACTGAGACCCGAGAGAATGTGAAGGCATTGCAGCCGAGCAACAAGTGCTGGCCGGCCTCAGCTGTGCCCTGATACACATTAACTTACTTGCAAATAACACCACAGACAGCTCTGCTCCACTCCACCCTCCCCTAGGAAGGTCGTAAAAAGATTAAACTATCTAGATATCTTCCCAGGCGTCGTTCTTCGGTTCTGGGTGGAAGATTCCAGGCCTCTCTTGGCCTACATTGCAGATCTGGTGGCGGAGACCGCCGGCCCAGGGGTATTTGCGGCATTCCAGGGCAATTTTCTTTCTGGCTCCCGCACAGTCAAGCCCGCATGCTTTCCTGGGAGGCTGTGAGCCTAGCTAAAGCCTGAGCCTCCGAAGTCCTGTATAGCTAGCGGCGAGCACCTGCGGAGGCTAGAAGCGGTTTTCTCTGGAGAGAGGCACCCGGCTCAGGCCCCGCTGGTGTCTGTCTTCTCCACATGCTAGCAATCAATCGTGGTTCTGAGGATAGAGAACCTTTGCTTCAATATTCTTTTAACTCAAGGAAAACCTCCCAAGAGCCACGTCTCTAAAAGTGAATGGATTTAACCAGATTAAGCCCATTTGTACAGAATTAGTGGTTGAGTATTTTCAAGGGGACCGTACAGGATCTCGGGAGGCCTTCCTCATACACCAAAGCTGGCAAGTCCTAGCTGGGATATTAGTTGATCCCTCCACAGAACTAGAGTCCTTTGGGTGTTTGGTGAGGGGAGCCTTGGAATTGTGAGCACTTTCTATTTTCAGTCGGGGTTTTGTGTGAAAACCGGGCAATTCCATCCCAACTGCGAATACCCCAAACGGGTTATGAAACCCCAGCACTCCCTGGCTCCAGTCTCATACCTAAGATATATATCCCTAGCTCACACTCCTGAACTCAAAATCAAAAGTTTTGGTTAATAGCACCAATTGAGAAGTCACTCCAGGCTCACCAGGTGACATTTCACATGCAAAACTCTGGACAAGCGATGTGAGGAGGTCCGATCCTGAAGCCTCCCGTCCAGAGAATTAATCCAATTAGTCTTTCTTCTGGGTTTCCCTTGTTATGTAAAAGGTTCATTCCCCCACCCCGAGCATGCAGAGCTCAGCGCTTCACTGGGAAGTTCGATTCTATTCCCTTGGCGTAAGGTTGCGTTCGTGTAGAAACGCGAAATCCGTGATTTCATTCTTAACGGGCTCAGACAACAGGCTCACAGCAGTTGCTGGAGCATCGGTGTTCAGAGGGGCGGGCAAGTCGAAGCAACAGTCTCTGTCTCTTAAAAGAAAAATCCCCGCAAAGTGCCTCAGGCATGGGAGAACGGTTTTGCTGGGGCCGGTGCTCTAGTGGCCTGCTTTGGGCCCACTTCAGCGTGACCTTCGGAAACTCACCCCTTTGTTTCGAGCATCGAGCTGGTAATATATTCCTTGAGTTTTTCCAAAATACACTACAAGTGTGGGGCCAAGACAATGGCCCCGTCGGGGGAGGCCCAGGAGCCGGCGCGCGCCTCCTGGGTCCTCGGCTGTCTGATTTCTCAACACGACAAAGCAAAGACCCTCGAAGATGGGACTCTGTCGGCTCCGCCAAGCTCCGCCGGGCTGCAAAGGCATCGGGCGCACTCAGGATCCATCGACGTGCTGGTCCTCCGGGATTGAGTTTAACAGTCGGCGACAACACGCACGACCCAGCCCGCCCCAAAGTGGGTGCTCAAGTCCGTTTGGCTCTCTCTACGAGGGCCGCTGACGGTGGCTACTTGTCTGTGTCCATCCTATTATAATTCTCTCTCCTCTACTCTTAATCGGTTTCGAGAATGAGCAAGGGACAGTGGACAGAATTTTTGACCACCAGGAAGTTGTGTAAAGCTAGGCTGGGGCAGCTTGATCGGCCAAGCGTCAGAGGGTCGTTTCTTGTTAAACGGGATATGCTCAGAGAGGAGCATTGTGGCGCTCCAACTGGAAGTTTCTAACTCTATCCAGTTTTCATCCCCAACCCCCATCCCATCTCCAGAGCTCACAGCTGGGGCATCAAAGATTCTCCAATCGGATCTGAATGCCTGGGCCCACTGGGAAAAGGAGCCGCTGCTCTGCAGGCAGGATGACCTGGCATTAGGTTCAGCCTAGTTTCCTGGGCCCTAAGGTGAGAGACATCCTGGGGCCTTAGGTTTCTGCCCACGCGGTAAAGAGCACCCAGAGGGAACAGACTTCCTGTCTCTTTCCCAAGGCGATGCTTTGGGTAAGTAGAAGTAGCCTCCTCCTGCATCCCTGAGAGCTAGTCTGTGGATTAGCTGACCCTGAGAGCAAGAGATCAGGGTCTTTATCCTATGCTGAACTAGCCTCACTCTCTACAGACTTTCCTGAGTGTGTGTGTGTGGGGGGGGGCGCAGAGGCAGAGAGGTGGACGTGCGAGGTACTACTCTTGCCACCTGCTAGCCTCTGAGTTTGGCAGCAGAGTCAAGCAAGAGTCGCGTGGTTCCCGGGTTCCAGAGACCCGCGATTGCAGTCTTGGGCCACGCGGCCCCCAGTACATAGGCCGAACTCCACCAGGCTGCGGGCTCGCGATTCCACAAGGCGGGCCCTTTTCCCAGTGAGGTACCCAGAGACCCGGAAAAGTTAGCAGGGGCTGCTCCTCGACTCAGGCCTGAGATCTGAACAGCCGCCGCCCCCACCCCACCCCCTGGCCCCAGTGCGTCTCCATGGAGACTGCTGGAAGTTGGTGGTGGAAAACAGACCCGGCGCAAAGCAAAATATTATGAGTGCAGTTGGGGTGACTTCAGGGGGGCGGGGGACCCGAGGGCATGAGCGGGAGCCAGAGGCAGACAACAAAGAGCCGAGAGCAAGGAGGGAGAGGAGTTTGTTTGGGGCCTCCCCGGCGCTGTGTGAGTGCTGGATCGTCCTGCTTCCCAGAGGAGCCAAGATCTCTAATTTCTCTCACCTTTTCTCAGCCGGCTTGTGCACCCTTGCTCCCACCCCGCCTCTCCGGGTTCTCTTCCAACATCCTTCCTGATCCTGAGGGAGGCGCCAGCTGGACAGTACGTCTGTCTCCCCAAGAGCCACAAGCTAGCCAAAGTGAAAGGTTCTGGTTTTTCTTCCCCACGACCCGTGGGTCGCCCAGGAGAAATTTTTTCACCCCTCTCCTCAAATGGGATCTAAAAACGTGGCGAATTATGTGCCTGACCAGACATCTGGTGGAGAGGGTATCCTGTCTGACAGCCTTCATGTGTCCAAAGCACTTTTGTGTTATCACCAGAAGCTCAACCACTTGTAAGTCAGCTAAGTCAATCAAGCCCTTCCCAGACTGTGTGCAGCTGCCTGTGAAAAGACGGGCAGACAGGTTAGTCTGATATTTTCCAACAAGTTAGATTGAGCCCTCTTCCGGGTTTGGCTTTGCGATGGGGTCCCTGAAGCAATGAACGAGACTGTTTTGTTAGCAATGTCCGAACTATGTTACACAGTGACTGTCTCCTCAAGTCAGTAATATTCTAAAACACATGGGGGTCACCTGGAAATTTAATAGTCAGGAGCCTTGAATAACTCGTTTTTAAAAGATGCTTAATTTTAATTCTCCATGTCAGTCTCAGGTGGATTCTTACCACTCCTCCCCCACCCCAATACCCTGCCTCCTAAAAGGATTTACAAAAGGTTACTAGATTTTATGGGAGCAGTATTCAGTGTCAATAGAGGCCTCTAGATGTTGAAGGCAGCACCAGAGGCTCTGCATATGCTGTCGAGTAACACACAACAAGTATGTGTTCCAAAATGCACCATCAGCAGACAACCGCCTTATAATTCCTTTCTTGTATCTCACAATCCCACGACACT
This sequence comes from Rhabdomys pumilio, assembly GCA_030674055.1. Classification (NCBI taxonomy): domain Eukaryota; kingdom Metazoa; phylum Chordata; class Mammalia; order Rodentia; family Muridae; genus Rhabdomys; species Rhabdomys pumilio. The sequence continues at coordinate 6,457,988 of JANHMN010000021.1, forward strand.
TTGAGCAAAAGAGCCCTTCCCATTCCTTTGAGACTCTGTTGCCTCATCCATTGAGTATGGAGTAGATACTTTAAAGTCTATATTTGAGTCTGGCACACATCTGTAATTCAGCACTCCAGAGGCACAGCCAAGAGGATGGTCGTGAGTTTGAGGACAGCCAGGGATAAACAGCAAATACTTGACCACCCAGGGATGCTATCAAGACACTGTCTCAAAAAAGAAACAAAATGGCTGGGTTCTAGCTGATATTGTTCTGTATAGCGGTATACCTGTGCCCAGTGTCTGATGCTACACACAGCATGTGATACATGCCAGGTTCCTTTGTCTGTAGTATAGCTTCAGGGGCATAGATAGGTCCTCACAAGTCGTGAATGAGGGAGGCAGAGAAACATGGCAGCTCTTTTCTGTTCCCACTACTGGATGGCCATAGTTCTAGGATAAGCTAATGTGTTTGCCAGGCTGTCACTGACAAAGCTGAGATCCAAGTGATGACATCACAAACCAGAATTCTGGGAAGGCAGAGCTTCAGTTCCCCAGGCCCCTGACCACTGCCCACCCTACATGTTCTACCGGTCTCTTGGGACCCTCTTCGGCTGCCCCTCTAGGGGTTCCGAAACACTTCAGGACGGAAAAGGTGGGAGAACTCTCAGCTACTGCTTACACCCTTCCCCTCTTCTTAGAGACCTGCAGTGTGGTGAGGGATTCCATGAGAGAAAATGAACTCAAAGACTGGATTATTGGGAGGTATAAGGTAAAAGTAAAGAAATCCTTTGTGCTTTATTTGGTCTCACTCAGTTGAGCAGCAGACCCTGGGGACATCAAAGCCACAGACCCAGCTGTCAAGGATTTCAGAGTGTAAGCTTCAAGAGCAAAGGTGAATGCATTGAGACTGGCAAGGCCTACAAAGTGCCGTAAGGGTCCGCTTAGAACTCAGAGGCAAGGGTGATATATCAGATGGTGTCAACCCCATAAAGGTGTGTCACCACTAGCCATTAAAACATTATCAGGATTCTACGTAATCCCCCTGTGGGATGGTGAGGTTACTGCTGTTGGTTGCTCCCTCTTCCAGCCAGGCATCTTGGTCAGCCTCCTATATAATTTACACCAGAATATCAGGATAGGATCTGGCCTTTAGGTGGCTCTGACATCCTTTTGGTGGGAGAAAAGTGGGTACATGAGCTCTGTAGAAGAGTGGTCTCTGCATGGAAGAGGACTTTCGATAACTGCAATGGCTGACAATGGTGGTCGAACGTTGACCTCAAGACAATCTTGCATTCACTCATTAATTCACTCAAGAAAACCACATGTCTCCTGTGTATCTAACACTTTGTCAGACTCGGTGCTTAACTAAAATTGCTGCCTATGCTTCTGTGGGGCATACATTTAATACGAATAAATAAATAACTGGGTAGTCTCAGAGAGTTTTCAACTGTTTTAAACTTAGGAGTTTTTAATGGACATTTCAGTAAGTACTAAACCCCAGCTAACGTACTGAAGACAGAGGGCTGCTACCTTCTATGGGTCAGCCCTGCTATAGAAGCTGTGTGCCTCCGGCTTGAAATCTTAGCATTGCTTGGGCTCTGTTTTCTTTTGGGCACATATAAGCAGGCAGGAGGGTGTCTGAGTTGCACAGGGTGGACGTTATGAGAGAAGGGCATCCTCTCTTATGGATAGTACCCACTCCACGTCTTCACTTCGCTAAGATGCAGAAATGCATCATTGGTGCAATGCCCCACCCCAATAAGCCCTAGAGAAAGGACTGTGCTCACGAGGTCAGAGGGGAGAGCAACAGGCTAACCGCACAGTCAGCTGTAGACGCAATGTTGCCTGCGAGGTTCTGAGCTCTGGAAGCAGGGTGCACAGTGGCTCGGCCTTGACTTCTGAGCATGCTCCCTGCGTTGTCTTCTGAGCATGCTCTTTAGGACCCACTACTTTCTGAAAGTACTATATGGAAACTTTCATTAAAAACTCCTAAGCTCAAAACAGCTTTGGTTCACTTTATAGCTATGATGATCTTACTCTCTTGCTGTTAATCTCGTACTGTGCCTAATCTATAAATTAAATTTAACATAGGTATGCATGGGGTGGGGGCGGGGCGGCAGGTGAGAGGACAGACAGGTGCTGTCTGTGGTTCCAGGCTTGCACTGGGGTCTGGGAAGGTATCCATGGTGGATGGGGGAGGGGACTTCTGCATCTTTAAAAAATATCTAATTTTGCTTTAGTTTGAGACAGGGTCTTACTGTGTAGTCCCCAGTGACCTAGAATCCATTTTGTAGACCAGGCTGGCCTTGAACACACAGAGATCCACCTGCCTCTGCCTCCTGAGTTCTGGGATTAAAAGTGTGGACTACCAGGCCCTACCTTACTAATTGCATTTTAAATTGCATGTGTGAAGGCCAGAGGGCAATTTTGTGGGAGTTTCTGGTCTCTTTCTGTCTTGTTATATGTGTTCTGGGGTCTAACTCAGGTCACTAGGCTGGGATGGTATGTGTCCTTATCAGCTGAGCCATCTTCCCACCAGTTCTAACATGTCTTTGTTGTACATAATTACCCATCGTGTTTTATGCAGATAAAACTCTATCCGTCAGATAAGGACATGATAAGAGAGCCGGTAAAGCTACGGCAGACAACCTCCAGTGATCTACTGTTTGGCTCGCAGTGCCACACCAACTCACAACTGTCCTAACCCTTCTTTCTTCTTTTATAAAGGGGACGATGGTGATGGGAAGAATAGCCAGTTAAGCACATACCATATCAGCCAAGGCAAAATGCTATTTCTCTTCTAAAATGTTACAATAACCTTTCAAACCTTGGAGGTTAACATTTTAATTTACTGCTGAAAACCAGGAGGTCTATAAATGAAAGAATTGCCATCTTTACCATAGATGAGAAATGTGCTTTTGTCTCTGGGATTCATTTGAAGTTAGCATGGCTTCATTGCCGACGATGTCCTAGCTGCAGGTATCACTCACAGAGAGAAGCCACATGTCCTAGCTGCAGGTATCACTCACAGAGAGAAGCCACAGAAAGTCATCCAGGGACACAGGAGCTGTGAAGCAAGGCAATGGATGACACACACAGTCTTTAGGTAACTAACTAACTTAACCATCAATCCATTGCTGTCCGTTAAACATGCATTCAGTTAAAATATGACTTCAGGTCTACACAGCAGGGCTTAGGGGAAAGAACATGAGATTTGAAGTCTTCAGATGGAGCAATATTTAAATCCTGTCAGTCAGTTCCTAGCTATATGACGTGCCTTCTCCCCACCTCAGTGTTCCTCTTGGCAAAGTTGGCCCAAACCTAGGGTTACTATGAAAACCCAGCAAGGCTGTATATATTGTTTAACTTAGCACACGGCCCCTAGAAACTATTCAGTCAATGCCAGGTCCCAATATTATTAACAATCACCGGGTCCATCTATGCTCAATTCTTGCTAACTGGTTGGAAAATGAGGGCAGGATTCCTGAAGAGTTTAGACTGCCTCAACATGTCAAGATGCTTGCTGCCTAGGCCTCTGTTTTCTCTCTCTCTTTCTTTCTTTCTTTCTTTCTTTCTTTCTTTCTTTCTTCCTTTCTTTCTTTCATGCTAGGAATGGAACCCCAAGCAGTAGCTCTGTCCCAGGCCCAATGATGTTAAGAGTCCACTTTCCTTTCAAAGGGCTTAGCTTGAGGAATACGTTTTGTTTTCACTTCGATACCTTTCCTGTAACCCCAAAAAGGCACTTTGTGGGTTGTGCTGTGATTTTATCCTTGCTTTCCTCAGTCTCTAGAGGAGGTGAACAAAATACATCATTGTAGAGGCAAACAGCCACTGACAGGAATTCAGGTCCTGTGAGAAAGATCCGGGGCTGCTTAGAGATGTGCTGTGGACACCCTGCTGAGAGCCCCCCAGACTTTTCTGGTTCTGGTTCTGGGAATGAGCTATCCCTGGTCCCCGCATCTGTCTTTCTCTACTGTCTCCTCCAGCTTGCAGACCACACTTGTTTAAAGACTAAATCACTTTATTCTTGGATTCCTGGAGGCAGTGAGTCTAGTCTTTCTCTCAAAGTGCTTTCATCATGGTAAGAAAAGATTGTGTTCTTTTGACCTTCCTGCAGTATTTGTGTGCATGTGATGCATCACCGAGTGTGCATGCGTGCGCACGCTCAAGGAAGGCCTGAGGAGGGTCTCAGGTGTCCTGGTCTATCACCAGCTTACTTCCCAGAGACAGCATCTCTCACTGAATCTCCATCTAGGCTAGCAGCTCACAAGCTCTGTGGCCCTCCTGTCTCCACCTCATACAGCAAAGGGGTAACAAGCTCATGGGGCCATAGCTGTCTTTTTATATAAACTTTGGGGATTTGAACTCAGGTCCTTGTATGTACACAGTAAGCACTCTTACCTTCTGAGCCATCTCCCCACCTACACACACACACACACACACACACACACACACACACACACAGAGAGAGAGAGAGAGAGAGACAGAGACAGACAGACAGAGAGAGACAGAGAGACAGAGAGATCATAAAAAGCAGAAAAGAATGAAATGAAGCCATTTGCTTTCACCCAAATTTGGCCCAAATGTAGGCAACTGGAAAGTATCAACCTGTGCTAGTAAATTAGGTATTCGCATAATGTGTGTGGCTGATGCCAGTGGGGCCAGAAGATTTATGTCAGATTCCTGAAACTGGACTTACAGGCAGTTGTGAGCCACTTTATGGGTGCAGGGAATTGAACCTGTGTCCTCTGTGAGAGCAGTCAGTGCTCTTAACTGATGAGCTGTTTCTCCAGACACAAGAGTGTAAATTCTTTAAGCTGTGTGCCTGAGCTCTGATTCTGTGGTTATTTAATCCTCAATAAAACCCAAAAGTGTAATCTGCCTGTGTCTACAACCAATAATTATTGAGCAGAGAATCTAGAGACATTGGTTTCTGTTGTGCTTGTTTTCATTTAAAGAGATCAGGATGTAGTTAGTGCTTTAGGTCCTGTCTTCTAACTACCCAGTTGTGCTAACTAACGGTTGGCATTGATTAGATGTACCCTGAGACTGTTGAATAAGGCAGATATGTACTTAATGTGAGTAGAGAATCACCACTCCATAAGCCTGAGACCATCAGGTGGGAAGAATGCAGCGTCAGTCTGTGCAAGTGGCCAGATCTCTGAGCTGACTTTGGACAAGGCCATTTAAATGGGGAACAATTAGTGACTGCTGATTACATCTCCAAGCCAGAGTCTGATTGTGAGGCACAAATGCATCTTGTTGAGAAAATTATGTCAATGAATCTGTTTCGAGTGTTGCAGATGCTTCTGTAAAATCACTGTACATTGCATCAGGAGGAGGAAGTGTCTGTTTGGATGCTAGATTTGCAGAATGTGTAATTTTAAAAGTGATCATGGATGACTTTTTTGAGTTCCATGTTATCAGGGTGATTAGTGTAAATGTTTGCACACTTGGCCTATCCATAGCTGATGTGCTGAATCTAAGTGTTCACGAGGGAGCCGAGTTCCTTTTGGGGTACTTTGGACTTCATATTATCTCCAGCATTGGACACATGTTATGAATTCAAACTTAACTAATGATGGAACTGAGTGATTAAATTGATTAAATTGATTGATTTCTCCAGGTTTACATCATAGTGTTCAGTTCTGCAGGCAATAGCGTAGGCTAGTGTGTCCTCAATGTGATCCCTTTCTGGGTCAAGCAACCCTTTGACAGGGGTCACCTAAGACCATCAGAAAACATAGATTTTTACACTACAGTTTATAACAGTAGCAAAATTACAGTCATGAATTAGCATGATTGGGTCACCATAACATGAGGAGCTGTATTAAAGGGTCACAGCATTAGGAAGGCTGAAACAGGCTGAAGGAAGAATTAGAGTGTTTACAGAAAATTCTTTATTCCACACACACAAAAAGATCATTTTATGTTGTTCTTAGGTGATGAGTATTTGGGACAAAACTTCTATTTCTAAGAGTTTTGTCTCCTTACTTGTTAACCTTTTTTTTTTTTTTTTTTTTAAAAAAAACAATTTCTCCATGAGGCATGAATTGGCATCATAGAACATACATACATCTAGCTGGGAAAGTTCTGGGAGTTTGTAAGGAAGGACTGCAGTTAAAACTCCAAACGCTGGAGAATTGCAAGGATGTTTCTAGAGGGCCAAGTGGCTGATATGTGAGAGGCCTTCGTGCTTTTGAACTTTCATTCTCAACACCTAGGGCAGAGTTTGTGAAGTTGCTTGTTGTTTGGGAAGGGGACATTTCTACAAATGCCAGGCTTTTAGATTAAAGAAGAAGAAAAGGAGGAGGAAGAGGAAGAGGAGGAGGAAGAGGAGGAAGGAAGGAAGGAAGGAAGGAAGGAAGGAAGGAAGGAAGGAAGGAAGGAAAAGCTTTTATCTGACCAAGGTTTCATTTGAAAGTCTGAAAACTTTTCTGTGAATGAAAGGATGGTTTTCTTCATCACTGGGGCTATCAGGTCCCAGGCTGCAGGGCTCTCTGCTCCCTGGATGCCCCACAGGCACAGGGGAAGGAGGCTGTGTGTAAGGAGAGCTCCAGCTGTATGCACCCAGGAAGCCAAGGCAGCCTGTGCTACCCTTAGAGGGGAGAGCTCAGAGCAGGCAGGACCCTGGGTTTGAAGCATCCTGTGGGTTTTGGGACCTATTTAACGTACTGAGATTCCTAAAAAGAAAGGACTGCTCCGTGTGAGGAGGGAGTATGAAAGGAATAAGGAAGAAGGAAATGAAATGCAGGGAGGATGAGAGACAAGAAGGCAACTAAACTGATGATTGCAAGGTGACTGGCTATTTTCAAAATTGTCAGTTTCCTGTTATTCAAGTGAGCCTCTGTCAAACTGGATGGTACATCAAAACATTTTCTCAACACTATGCCAAATACTTACGTGCAGTACCTCACTTAGTGCTCATATGGAACTTGTGGTATTATTTATCCCCGCTTCACAGATGTGGAACCCGGGAATCAGACAATCTAGGTAGCACACTTAGTCCTGACCACCACTATCTAGACAGTATCTGAACAGGGCTTCCCTGATTCCAAAACTGGGCTGCCTCTGTCACCTACTAAAACCTCTAAATGCAGGAAGACACCGATGCACACGTCCCCACTCACATCCCTCATACAGTGCAGGAAGACACAGATGCACACGTCCCCACTCACATCCCTCATACAGTGCAGGAAGACACTGATGCACACGTCCCCGCTCACATCCCTCAATACAGAGTCTTTGGAAATCAAGTCTTCCCAAGTCCTGGTGGTAGAAAGCAGCTCAAGCCGCAGTTCTCTAGGGTGCACTGTCGTGGATACTGTGACCTGGTGTTGGCAGCAAACAGCTGGCTGAGGGTGTGCTCACATGTGGTTTCTGGGAGCATCTGAGTTTAAGGCAGCACTCACTGCTGGGTCGGTAGCCGCCTGTCCGCCACTTGCCTTGGTGAATTTGACATCTCACACACAGCATTTAGAGCATCACCCTTGTTCGTGTTAGACAAGTTCTCACACGGAAGAGGTTCAGTACAGAAACTCGGCCGTTAAAATATCCATTAAGCGTGCAATCACAGAACAGACACTGGCTTTGCATGCCTTAGAGTGGTGACACCTGGTTTTATGGGCAGAGGCTGGGAGGGGCTGCTAAAGTACCCATTTCCCAGGAGATCGTCAGGAAAACTGAAGGAGCACAGAGGACCCTCATAAGACTTGGCACAGTGTAATAACGCATCAGGGTCATCCACCTTTCCCTGGTAGTCTTGTGATGGTCTACAAGACACTCCCTCACCTCACCCCCCCAGACTGTGTAGAAGCCAACAAGTTTTAGAATCTACTGTTGTTTCCTACTGTGCTGGGTCTTCCAGGATGCTACTGCATGACTAGGATGCTACTGCATGACCTAGCACGAGGCACTCACGTTTAACACTGGGCAAAACCGAGCTTCAGAGGCCTTCATTTACACGCATTGACTTACACGGCAAGTTAGTGCCTGAATGTCGTGCCCTCGATGCTTTTGTTTTTGAAAGATTTGGTGTGTGTGTGTGTGTGTGTGTGTGTGTGTGTGTGTGTGTGTGTGT
>JANHMN010000021.1:6466059-6484050 GCA_030674055.1 Rhabdomys pumilio
GTGTGTGTGTGTGTGTGTGTGTGTGTGTGTGTGTGTGTGTGTGTGTTATGTGTATGAGTATGTGTGTGTGAGCGTATGTGTATGTGTGTGTGAGGCTATGTATGTGTGTGAATGTGTGTTAGTATGTGAGAGAGTGTGTGAGTGTGTGTGTGTAAGTGTGTGTGTAAGTGTGTGTAAGTATGTGTGTGTAAGTGTGTGTGAGTGTATGTGTGTGTAAGTGTGTGTATGCCTGTAAGACTTTATGTTTAAAAGACTTTATGTTTATGTTTAAACTCACATGCGAGATCTTGCAGAGACCAGAAGAAGGTTTGGATATCTTGAATCTGGGATCATGGGTCATTGTAACCCGACCATGTATGTGCTGGGAACTGGACTCTGGTTTTCTGGAGGAGCAGCCAGTGTTTCATTTGAATCAGGCTACCTGCATACTGGTTAAAACTCCAGTCAGCAGGGGAAGGGGCTGGTGGTTTCCCAGCAACAGAGTCCCATGGTCCTCATTGTGTCCTACGGCACTCCAGTCACACACGGGTCTGAAGAGAAGTTACTTGTCTGGTGGGCATTGATGTCATCTCTTGGTCATCATGCTTTTCCCAGGGCTCACTGTTACCTGTGCTGAGCAGGAATAGCCAGAGTGGCGGCACACAGTCAGAGCCAATAGGCATTTACTTGACACAGATATCCGCCCTCATAGTGACCTCAAGGTCAGGGCATTTCCACTTTTATTCTGAGAAGCTTGACTTGAGTCCTCATGGAATCAAGTTCCAGATACATAAACAGCAGATGAAACCCTACTTTCTTGAGCACCTACTATGTGCCAGGCAGGCTGCTGAGGCTAATTCATTTCTTCCTTTCCCTTCCCAGTCTTCTTGTGGGTCTGCTATCCTGTTCAGAAAGGAGCAGGTGAACAGAGCACAGTCATTTCTTAAGGCGCTCAGAAGATTTCTTCTAGCCCTCAAAGCAACCTCAGGACAGATGGTTTTCACAGGAGGGAGATTGAGGCCCAGGAAATTCAGTCATTTACCCGTAGTCACAGAATTTACCTCATCGACTGTAAGGGAAGGGTTAGAATTGGTGTTTTCCTGGTTTTTGAAGGCCCTGTTCTTTCCAGAATATCAAGTGATCTAGTATCAAGGATCGAAAATGACAACAGAAGACTAAAGGGGCACTTCAGCTGGGCATGCCATGAAGATCACAATAGAAAAGCACTTTCTATGCCTTATTTTACCTAATTCTCTCTCACACACACTTCAGGAGGATTTTGGTATATGATGCCCATTTTACAGATGAAGAGACTAACTTTCAAGGATGTTGTCCGGTGGCTTACTCATAGTCACAGAGTGAGAAAGTCTGACTTGAATTTAGGAATTTGGCTTCATGGCCCATGATCTTAACTGCCACACTGTCAGTATACCTGCTGGTTTTGTGTGTCAACATGACACAAGCTAGAGTCATCAGAGAGGAAGGAGCCTGGGCTGAGGAAATGCCTCCATGAGATCCAGCTGTAAGGCATTTTCTCAATTAGTGATTAATGGGTGAGGGCCCAGTCCATTGTGGGTGGTGCCATCCCTGGGCTAGTGGTCCTCGGTTCCATAAGAAGACAGGCTGAGCAGGCCAGGCAAAGCAGGTCACTAAGCATCATGCCTCCATGGCGTCTGCATGAGCTCCTGTCTCCAGGTTTGCAGCCCTGCTTGAGTTCCTGTCCTGACTTCCTCCAATGATTCGCAGAGATGTGGAAGTGTGAGCCAAATAAGCCCTTTCCTCCCAGCTTGCTTTTTGGTCATGATGTTTAACACACACACACACACACACACACACACACACACACACACACAGAGAGAGAGAGAGAGAGAGAGAGAGAGAGAGAAACAGAGACAGAGAGATAGAGAGACAGAGAAGGAAGTGGGGAAGAAAGGGAGGAAGGAAGCAAGGAGGAGAGAGGGGAGAGAAAGGTAGACAGGAAATGAGCAAGGAAGGAGCAGCTGCCTTAAATACTGGGAATTGTTTCGGTGATTCTGTTTTGTTCTAGAACTTGTGCAGAATCAGCGCCGTTCCCAGCTCTTGCTCAGCATTTGTTCTTTGACGGAATCTCTCTGCCTGCTAAGAGTATAATATGCGGAGATTTCCTGAAATGGAAGCAAGCACAATGCATGGCTACTGTTTGGTTAGCAAGAGCCAGGCTCAGATCAGGCCCAGGGGCATACTGGTCACATGACAAGGTCACATGACTGAGAGCAGGTCAACGATGGGATGATTACATTGATAAAGAGTTACACCCAGAGTCCACATTCTAGTAGACTGTTCTACGGTCTACTTGGAGTCCCCTGTATCTGGCAGGGAGCATAGATTAGTGATGGGTATGGACCCCAGGCCCAGACTTCAAACAGGCATTTTTTAAAAACAGGTTTTTTAAAAAAATGGGTTCTTTTCTTGTCTTAACTCAACCCTTCCTTCCTTTCTCACCACATCTGTCCTGGTGCAGCTGCCCTGTGGACTTCTTATGGCAGAGGCCAGCGAAGAATGATCTAAAACAGAATTGTACACTTAAAACACTGTGAGGGCTTTTGATTTTCAGTTTTATTTGGGAGGAGTAGGTAATGACTGCATAGTCGTTGAGAATAAACTGTAGATGGCATCCTGTCTTAACATCAAAAGGTTGGATATCCTGATTGGCTAGTGTGGCTGGCTTCCTGCATGGGGTCTGTGAAGTCTTTGTTTGCCTTAAAGCTTCTCAGGGCTGAAAGTGTCCAGTGCAGATAGTACCTGTCGCAGAAACCCTCCTCCACAGCTTCTCTTTCTGCAAGTCTCCCTTCTAAGGTGGTGCTGAGGCAGCATCAGATGGAGATGCCCACAGGTGCTTTGCCTGTCTCCCACTCTACTCACAAACACTGAAAGTTTCCCGACCAGCTACTGAGCAAAAGCCAGACTCCCTAGCCAGCGCCGGTTCCAGAGCCAGGCTTGGCTGTGCGCAGGCCCCACAGCATCCTAGAGTGGTTGACAAGACAGGCACTGTACCTATGTGCAGAATGGGTGCCTGAATGAACATGGGCAGAGGCTGCCAAAGGGCCTGTTAATTTTTTAAACTACATTTTATTTAGTGTGTGTGTGAGTGCACACATGTCAAGTTCAGACAAATCAAGGCCAGAGGACAACTTTCTTTTTCTTTGTTTTTTTCTTATTGAAAATAGATTCTTTTTTTTAAAAAAAAAAAATTATTTATTTATTTCATATATGTGAGCACACTGTCGCTGTCTTCAGATACACCAGAAGTGGGCATCAGATCCCCATTACAGATGGTTGTGAGCCACCATGTGGTTGCTGGGAATTGAACTCAGGACCTCTGGAAGAGCTGTCAGCGCTCTTAACTGCTGAGCCATCTCTCCAGCCCCCGAAAATAGATTTTTTCTTACATAATATATTCTAATTATAATTTCCTCTCCCTCTCTTCCTCCTAGTCCCTCCCCACTTCCTCTCCCATCTGGATCCACTCCTTCCTGTTTCTCGTTAGAAAGGAACAGGTGTCTAAGAGATAGTAATAAAATATAATAAGCAAAACCAGAGACTATTGCATTGAAGTTGGGCCATACAAACCAAAAGAAAGAGAAGAGCCAAGAGAAGGCACAAGCGTCAGAGACGCACTTGGTCCCACACTCAGGAACCCCATAAAAGCACTAACCTGGAAGCCATACTATATACACAGAGGACCTGGTGCAGTCCAGGCAGGCCCTCTGCTTGCTGTTTCAGTCTCTGTGAGTTCATACGAGCTTGTTCATGTTGACTCAGAGGGCCTCCTTTTCTTGGTGTCCTCCATCCCTCTGGCTCTTACACTGTTTCTGCCTCCTCTTCCATGGGGTTCCCTGAGCTCTAAGGGCAGGGATTTAATGGAGACATCCCACTTAAGGTCTGAGTGTTCCAAAGTCTCTCACTCTCTGCATAATGCCTGGATGTGGGTCTCTGGATTTCTTACAAACTGCTGCAGGAGGAAGTTTCTCTGATGATGTCTGAGCACGGCACTTCTGACCTACAGAAGTAAGATATAAGATATAGCAGAATGTATATATATATATATATATATATATATATATATATATATATATATATAGTTATACATATATATATGTATGTATATATATACATAAGATATAGCAGAATGTCTTCAGGACTAATTTTACTATTATTATTTTTAAGACCATAGTATTTGGTTTTACCCTAGGTCCCCAGGCTATGTAATCTCTGGTTGTTGGTCACCCATGCAGTGTCTAGTATGGGTTCCAGCTCATGGGCCTTGAATAAGATCAGACCTTGCTTGGTTGCTCCCACGGGTCTTCACTACACAGGAGGACCTTCCAGGACAGACTGTAGATCGAAGGTTTTGTGGCTTGGTCGGTGTTTGTTTCTCTTTTGGAAGTGTGCACAGTACCTTCCCGTATCAGAGATGCTAGAATGTGGGGGTGAAGGTGCTATGCAGGTACCAGCTTCACTTCTCTGTGTTCATTGACTTGTGTAGTTGTTGTTTTCAAGCAGTTTGGGGAGAGCAACCTAGAGTCTAGCCAACAGCCTAATTATTTAGGGATTCCCATGGAACCCCTTTAGCCAACAACTCAATTAGGTGTAACCCAATCCCAGTACTGGAAGCTTTGGTGACAAGAATTGCCCAGCTAGGACTCCACTTCTCCCATTATTTGGTGGTTTCATTTAGATCACCTTTATATGTCCATATACTTTAGGAAGTTTCTACTGTATTAGATTTTCCAACTGACCCTCAAATGCCCCTTAATTTTATCTGTATCTCCCTGGATTCTGTCCCTTTAACCCCTGCTTTTCCCCCTACCTAGTCCCCACATTTTAGTCCACTCACAATTCTCTCCTATTTTCATTTCTTACTGAGACATATCTGTCCCTTCTAGTCCTTTCCTTACTGTGTACCTATCCTCTGTGGTTCCACAACCATCGCTTGGTCATCACTGACTTCAGAGCTAATATCCTCATAGTAAGCAAATACACACCGTATTTGTCTTTCTGAGTCTATGATACCTACTTAAGATGATTCTTTTCTAATCTCATCCATGTGCCTGAAAATTTTATGATGTCATTTTATTTAACAACTGAGCAGCACTCCACTGTGTAAACGTTCCACATTTCCTTTATCCATTCTTCTATGGAGGGACATCTAGGTTGTTTGCCATTTCTAGCTCTTACAAATAGAGCAGCAAAGAACATGGTCGAGCAGGTGTCCCTATTGTAGTATGAAGCATCCTTTGGGTACATGCCCAAGAGTGGCATAGCTGCGTCTTGAGGTAGATCAATTCCCAAATTCTTGAGAAACTGTCATGCTGATTTCCACAGTGGCTGGACATGTTTACGTTTCCATCAGATCAGAGGACAAGTTTCAAGAGTTAGTTTTCTCTGTCATGTGAGTCCTGGGGATTGAACTCAGGTCCTCTGGTCTTACTTATCTCAATGGCCCAACCCGTTATTCTTCTGCCTGCTTCAGGGACTTTGCACATTTTGTTCCTTCTGCCAGGGACCCGTCCTTTCTTCCCTCTTTGCTGTGTTCACGCCTGCCAACTCCATCCCTGTGGCACATGGTTATTGTATGACTATACACAACTGAGCTAAAATCTCCAGCCTTCCACAGAGACATTATGCCTGTACTGTATGGCTGGTGCCAGGCACATGATACCCTATGAAGGGCTGGGAGACAAACACTGGATGGATAAATGCGAGCTCCTTCATAGGCCCCCCTTTGTGGAACCCCTGTGTAGTTCAAGTTATCTGTGGAGAGCGCTTAGATGGCTCCTTAGAACACAGAGATAAATGTGAAGTTCTACCCTGGGCCACTCAGTCCCTACGTGCTCCCCATCACAATGGCCTCCCAGATCCTCCTCACTCTCCCAGCTCATTCCTGCCTTTGGCCTTTACCCTCCAATGTCACCTCCTCAGGCCAGCAGTTAGCATCCCTGCTACCTAAAACAGTACCACACACCCCCATTATCCCATCCTATGTCTCTAAGTCACCACTCTTACGTCTCTGAAGTCCTCTCATTTGTCTGTTTGGGTCTGTCTCCACTGCAGGACACAGGTCCTCTGAGCCAGGACCTTCTTAAGTCTTGTTCATCACTAGATCTTTATCCTAGCACAGAGTAGGCATCCCATCTATATTTGGTGAACATGGGAAGAAATAAGGGCAAACAAGGGGTGAGGCTGTCTTTGTGGCTCAGCCCCTTCCTGGATGGAACCCAGGGGCCCCTGGGCTAGGGCCTGTGGGGTTGCCATGGTAACCACTGACTGACCTGAGGAGCCCTTTGGAGAGGCCATAGCTCCTGCCTCCTAGGGTCCAGATTCTGTGTGTCCCCACCAATGTGGAGCCAGGAAAGAGAGAAGAGAGACTGGGAGGGAATGACCCAGAGCAAAGCATGGCCTGGTGCTGGAGGCTACAGACAGAGGAGGCCCTGGCAACGCCATTCCGCTGGTAATGACCTGGGCTCTGGGGAAGGGACCTCAACTCAAGTCCTCCTTGGCAGCCATTCGTGTGGTGTATCAACCCTTTTATGTAGTGTTTTTACAGTTGTGGGTTCCTAAAATAACCCCCCGGCACAGTGTCCTGAAAGACCGCTTATACAGAGAACATGAATAACGCCTTCTATTAAAAACCTGGTGACACTTTCTGTCAGGCAGTTTTTTCTCGGGTATTGCATAAGACATTCCTGTTGGCACCAGAGCTCTCTGCTTTCCCATTATGCTTCCTAGGAAGCCTAGCTGCTTCCGAGCTGCCTGTACAGTTCCCAGGCTGGGGAGCCAGGTCTTTGCAAGCTGGTCCCAGGGCACTCAACGCCTCTGTTCTACCAAGTCTTTGGGCTACAGGTTGGTGAACTCTTCACCTTTTCCCAGAACCCACCGGACCTTTCTCTACCCTATGCCCTTGTCTTTGACCACACCCCTCGTGCCTAAAATGCTTGACTTTCCTTTTCTGTGTCTGGTGTGAATCCTTGAAGGATCAGCCAAACTCAGCCAGGCTGAGATGGAAACTCTTCCTTCCCACGGGCACAGCATCTCTGTAGATGCCTTGCTTCTTGCCGGCTTCCTTGCCGTGTGTCCTGGATCAGAATCCCAGCTTTGGAGTTAGACCCGACTCAGCTCAGCCACCCGCTGTCCCGCTGTCCAGGTTACTTTGCCTGGATTCTCCCTGCCTGTCTTAGTTTCTTTCCAATAAGTCAGAGCTAGTGGGCGCTCCACCTTGGTTTCTCTGAGGAGTAGAGAGGAGGCATGTGACACAAGGTAATTGGCCTGTGGTGAACACTCAGTCACTGCCACAGTTTGTCTTACCACCCAACCCCCCGCTGACTATCCTGTTTCATCTCTTCAGAGAGCTCCTGGGTTCTAGGAAATGATGCCTTTCCTATTTTTCTATGACCCATGAGTCCAAATGGGTCAAGCACATTGCCATTGCTATTTTAGGGCATCTCTGGAAAACCATGGTAGGCAGTGATTCAGGAACCTGAAACCCACCCCCAATACCACATAGCTGTGAGTGGTGGTGCTGGCACTTGAACTCAAGTGTCCTGACTAAATCTCATGGTCCACCAAGACCATGTCTGCCTTCTCTCCCATCTTGTCCTGACTGTAACACCCTCATGGTACCATGTCAGCCATCTGGACCTTAAATGGAACATGATGCTGCCTCCTTCTGATTCTTCAGAGGGCTTATTCCCTCCCCGACTTCATCTTTGCCTAAATTTCTCGTCTTCTGAGGCCTTTCTGATGGAGGCTCCCCTGTCTGTGATTCCAGTAACCGGTGTTTTGCTTTGTTTTGTTTTGTTTTCGTCACTCATCTCTGCCAACTGGATTCCAAACTACTCGTAGCTTTTGGGGACAAGATATTGAACGAAGCAAATAAGGTTGTTACATTTTAAGGGCAAGGAAAATAAATTCTAAAAAACAAATATATAGGCCTTGAGACCCTAGGCCTCAGGGTTCTGGATGAATAATTTCTATTAGAATTGTAAGAAAGGCACATGGCAGTTGTAAAATGAACACATAATGTAATCTCAGGTCTCTAAGAACATGCTCCCCAAGCTGTCATGAGGCTTTGGCGTTTAAGATTTATTTAAATCAGCCCTCCCTCCCCCCACCCCAGTGTATCAACATGTGTTTGAATTGAAGCAGAATTCTAAGCTCGAGGTGCCTGGGACACGCTGTCTCCTGAGTGTGGCAACTTCCTGTTTCTTCCTCAGCCTCCTAGGAAATCAGTACTCTGTATGGTTCTGCTCAATCTCATCCTATAAGATGGAGGAAAGTCATGGAAACCAGGGTTTCTCAGTCTTTGAGCCAAAGTGAAGAGACAGGAAGGTCTGCCTGTTAAGTAAAGCTGGCTAAGCTCCTGGGAAGCAAGACTCATGGGCAGGCAGGCAGTCTCATCCTGCTTCCAGCTGTGAGCCCAGCTGTGCAGTGGGGCCCAGTAGGCTGAACTCACAGCCATCCTCATACCCTTTCCTATATTTGCCACAAGCTTGGCTTTCACTACAGGAAGTCATCAAGTGTGGGTGGCCAGCTCCTTCTTCTATATTGGAACAGTGCCAGTGTGGCCACGCTGGTCACAGCTGGCCTTGCTTCGTAACTTTCACTTCAAGTTCCCATATCTATAAATAGAACTATCAAGTCATGGTGAGAACACTGTTCTGAGGTTTAATTTAGACCAATGTATGACAATGTGTTCTTGGAAGACACTTGCCACATAGTATAAACTTCTTATTGCTGAGGTAGCGGGGAGCTGGCGGGAGAACACACCCAAGACTGTTTATTTAGTGGGTGCAGCATCTCTGGGGCCAGGCATAGCAGACATCTGGGTTCAAGATAGAAAACAGAAGCTGGGAATGGTGGGACATGCCTGGAATCCAGCATGTAGGAGGCGAGGTGGGAGGATTGAAATTTAGAGGTCAGCCTGGGCTATATCATGAGACATTGTCCAAAACAAACAAACAAATGAACAAAGAGGTAGGGGGGAGGCTGGAGAGGTCAGCAGTTAAGAGTGACAATTATTCTTGCAAGAGGACTTGGTTTGGTTCCCAACACCCATGTGGTAGCTCGCAGCCATCAGTAACTCCACTTCCATGGGACCTAACCTCGGAGTGCACCAGACACATGCACATACATGTACATATGTGCAAGCAAAGTGGTCATCCATATCAAATAAATCTAAAGACTTTTTGTAAAGGAGAACAGAAATTATAGGATCCTGTCCTTGAGAGTTCAGGAGATAACATCTGCCTTGTCTTTAGATAGTCACAGAGGTCAGAAGCTAGTCTCATGTATACATGTTTTTATCACACATAGAATCTCTCCAGCATGGCTTCTTACATCAAAAAGGCATGGGTGTGCATGCATATCCACTTGCGTGGGGACACACACACACACATACACACACACAAGCACAAGTTTTTCTTAAGTTGGGAAAAAGCCTTTGATGTGCCATGTTTTTCATAGACTTCACGATGAGGAAGATTAGAGAATCACGCAGCTGTGTGGACAGGTCTGCTTATAAGCTACCCTTTCTTTGACATCTTATTGTTGCAGGCCAAGCTGCCCCACGTTTGGGGGCCAAAATGTCAGGGACCGCTCTGTCAGTGTTGGAACCCACACTGCCAAAAGCCTTGGGGGCTAAATTGTTAGAGTCTGCACTGCCCCAAGCTGCTCCAGTCCATGGGTTGGGGTTCAGCAAGAGAGAGAGAGAGTGAGGATGGACTTGAAGAATGGAGACCAGACAGTGTGATTCAATCCCATTTATTCTTCAGTCTCTCTTCCTAGTCCAAGTCCCAAGTCTTGAGTTCCTAGTCCCTAGTGCCTCCAAGTTCCAAGTTTCCAGTTCCAAGTTCTAGTCTCGAGTCTCATCCAAGTACAAGTGTCTAATCCCTAGTTGCCTGTCTCGAGTCTCAAGTGCCTACTACTTTCTTCTGTCTGTTTCTCGCCTTTTATAAGTCTCATTTCTTAAGTCATGCCTTTAAGTCTTTTCTCTAAATCACACCTTTAAGTCTCACACACCCAAGGGAAAATCCTGGGTATCTAAAACAAGATGTTATTAGAGTGTGCTCAGCTGTTGTAGGCTATTGTAAACAAGTCTCTTGTTAGGGTACATGGCTCAAGATGGCTGCAAGGATGATAGCCGCCTTCTGTCGGCTTTCCACATCTTATGGCAGTAATGTAGTACGTATTGAGGCTAGGCTGGGCGCTGTGTGCTTGATTCTAATGGAGAGTCCAAAGAAAGAAACGAATGAACTCCACTCCTGAAATGTTTGAGCTGCAAACTGAAGAGCCCGCCGCATGTGACAAAGGCTGACAAAGAAACAGGCAGAAGTATTTAGCAAAAATTATCATGTGTAGGTAGAGTTTTAGTGAAAGTTCTGACACAAATCAGGTTTTGCTTGAGGTCGCAGCGCTGACTCTGTGTCTGGGTGCCACGTGGGAGGCAGGAGAAGGAGGCTCAGCTCACACTTGGAAAATGAGGTTATGACCTTGGGGTGTTGGTGCTCTACCAACTGGGTGACTTTGAGCAATCATCTAATCTCTCTAGTTTCAGCTTTCTTACCTGTATTTCTGTTTCCCCTTTCCTTGACCACCCCTCCTCTCTCTCTTGAGGTAGAGTATGAATATGTTTACCAGAGGTTCTCTACCTTGATTTTTTGTTTTATTTTATTTTTGGGTTTTCAAGGTAGGGTTTCTCTATGTAACCCTGGCTGTCCTGGAACTTGCTCTTTAGACTAGGCTGGCCTTGAGCTCAGAGATGTACTGGACTCTCACTACCAAGTGCTGTGATTAAAGGCTTATGCCACAGTGGCCCAATCCCCAATTTTTGATATGGTGTCTCTCAGTAAACCTGGAGTTTGAGTTTGTCTGTTTGGCTAGATTGGCTGGCCATCGAGCCCCAGGGCTTTGCTTTTTTTTTTTTTTTTTTTTTTTTTTTTTTTTGTCTCCCCAGCTCTGGGATGATAAACTGTCACACCCAACTTCTTATGTGGGTGTTAGGGATGTGAACTCAGGGCCTCATGCTTTCTCAGAAAAGCACTTCACCTATTGAACTGACTCTCCAGCTCTAACGCATGCCCCTTAACAACTCCGAGTACATAGAGCTCTCGTGATGAGCCATATGCCAATTTGAGCAGTGTGGAACACTTTGTTACTGAATCGCATGCGCTCCAGAGGTAGGTGGGTTATAGAGGCTCATTAATACTCAGTATAAATGTCATTCTGGTTGAGCGTGACAAACTCCACCCAGCCCCATCCCAATCTGGACAGCAAAGTTTCTGGAAGCATGGGTACCCCGAGTGTTCACCCAGAGTTTGGACCTTCGAGTTGAGTCTGTTTGAGGACATTGACTGACGAGAAGATGTTTAGAAACCTGGATAGTAGCAAAGCAGGAGAAATTTCTTCCAAAAATTGCTGAAACAGGTGGGGACCTTGGACCAGAAAAATGGAGACATGATAACTGTTTTCCCATCTCTGCCCAGTGTCAGAGACTGGATTCATGTGAGTGTTCCCTGGGACAGAGCGGAGAGCAGCTGGCTGCACACACAGTGTATCTTGGGGTCAGAGGGAGGCATGGGTGTGCAACAGTAGGCAGAAGAGGATTCTCCATCATATCTTACTTCTCTTCTTCTCATGGTCCTTTTTACTGTCCCCTGTCTTTGGGCCCGGCTTTTATCTGTCTCTGGTGCTGGGACTGAGTCACAGCAGGCAGGAGAGGAACATTTTTGCCTGACTCAGGACATGGTGGTCAGGGGCTGTGCCATTCTGGCCCACCTGGTGTGGGGAATAAGCCCTTCCTCTCTGGAATGTTGCCAAGTTTTCCAGAACACCCCACTTAGTGCAGAGGGTTCTCATGGCTGAACCATGCCTTACCAAGGTTAACGTGACTGGCTTGGGTGCAGTCCAGTAAGGGACAGGAAGAATCTCATTGTTCCTCATCTCATGAAAAGAAGGATGTATGTGTGTGTGTGTGTGTGTGTGTGTGTGTGTGTGTGTGTGTGTGCATGTATGCGTGCATGCACGCTCAAGTTCCTACAGAGACAAGAGGACATTTTCAAGTGCCACCCCTCAGGCACTGTCCACTTTATTTTATTTTTGAGACAGAGTGTCTCACTGTCTTGAATGTCACATGGTAAATGAGGCTGCCTGGTCAGCAAGCCCCAGAGCTGTGTCTTCTCTGCCCCACCAGTGCCAGCATTATAAGCATACACCACCTAGCTGGACTCAGGCTCTAGTGCTTGCCTTGCTGAGTCATCTTCCCAGCTCCAGAGAGCGCTCATGGTGATGTGGTTTGATGGAAACAGATGCCATGATGATCAGCCATGGACGCTGCCAGGGAACCCTGTCAAGGCAGGAGAGGCTCAGGAAATCACAGTAGCAACATTCTGGAGAAAGCTGGAAAGGGTTCTGAAGACCCATTTGCTTTGGGCTACAATGTGATAACAGACACCCACCTTGCACATCTCAGCTTTGAAATGTTAGGAGCTGCTGCCTTCCCCACTGTGCCTTTGAGCTTTGTGGTCCACGATTTCAGCTCCTGCAGTCCTCAGGATTGCTCAGAAGCACCCGATTTCCATATCCTCTTAACAAGCTGGCCTTTGTTCCTCTCCTTGGATCTCTTCCCCCTACTTGTTTATAATTTTGGAAGCAGCTTGTAAAAGAACAGTTGATTGGGGCATCACTTAAACAGAAAGAATCCAGCACTTCTCCTTGCTGCTTGCTCTCACTTTGTTCCCACTTCGGGAAGCATGCGCACCTGCCCAGCTTATAAAGCCCATAAGTAACCTAAGGTACTCACTGAAGACTCTTCCTCAGCCTTTGGAAATGCAAGGATTCCCATTGCTGAGTCTCCCTCTAGATCTCAACTGCTTTCTAGGGAAAATGGAGATTAAAATCCTCCCTTCTGAGGGTAGTTTCAGGAAATGGAGGGAAATAATCTAGAAAGGACCTAGCTTAATAAGATAGGAGATCCCAGCCCCCATATTGTGAAAGCAATAAAAGCCAGGGCTGGTGGTTCGAGCCTGCAATCCTAGCATGAGATGTGGAGGCAGGGGGATCACCAGCATAAGTTACATAGTCACTTCAAGGACAAAATTGACTACATTTTGAGATTTTCTGAACTGACTGGAAAAGAAGGTGAAGAGAGCAGCAAGAGACTGTTGAAAACCACATGGCTATAAATGTGGCCAGTCCTAGCCCAGAGCCACATATTCATTCCCAAGAATTGCCGCATTATATAAAATTCACAGTGTAAAGAATACAGAACTTTCTGGGGCACTTGTTTAGGGAGTCAAGGCTCAAAGGCAGCCAATGACACATTAATAATAAAAAACAATAGCCCAGCTTGAGTGTTGAGAAGTATGTAAACAAAAAGGCCTGAAGATTGCTTCTGGAAGCAGATATCAGAATGCTGACACACTGAATTCCTGTCAGGTGCTAAAAGTGGGTCATGCAGGCAGAAGGGACTTTCTTTGAGAATTCAGGATAACTGGTGTATGTTTGAGGCAAGAGCATTTGCATCTTCTTTTTGGACTCTGTTCAGAGGTTTGCAGTTTTCTTCCTTTGTTATTACAGAAGAAATGGAGTCCAAAGAAACACTAACATGGCCCCACACTCAAAACCTGTCCCTCTGGTGTCACTCACAGTGGACTAGGTTGTGTCCAAAGGAGGTAACTGGTTGTATGTAGTTCATGTTGTTGAATGAATGATAGGATGAGTAGCAGACATTCTAGAAAATGGACTAAGGCTTCTGCTACATTACAAAATAGACTCTTAGTTAACTTTTGAAATTGGATAGAAATTCATAGTCCTTTAGATTTTGAAGGTGCTACATAGAGACTCTGGTACTTTTGGAAGAGTCCCCTTCGGGGATCACCTGACAGAAGGGGGTGATTTCCAGGTTCCCTGCCCCCCTCCACTTCAGATTCCTCTGGGTTTTGTTTTTATTTGGAGAAAAGAGTCTCCTACTGACAGCTAAGTTGGGAAACAACGCCCATGACGATCAAACTGTTTTACAAACCACATCTCAGGAATGTGTCTCATGTGTAAAGGAAAGATGACCCTTCGTTGGTAGTACTAGGTTTTGAGTGTTCTAGAATTGGTAGACTTTGACCAAGAAATCTTCAAGTGGGTCTGCAAATGGCCATGTGGCCTGCAAGCTACTTGGCAAGCTTTCACCAGCCACGGTGCACACAGAGCTATACAGACAAGCCATCTCTGGCTCAGGCTGATGTGTAGGTTATGGTCATGCACACCTAATGTATCTGCAATGTTTCTCTCTCCTACAAACAGAAGCCCAGTGACTGTCTGTCTGACTGACTGTCTGACTGACTGACTGACTGACTGACTGACTGACTGACTGATTGGTTATTTTTTTCTCCTGTAGAGAGCTGGATTGAAAGATGTCTCAATGAAAGCGAGAATAAACGCTATTCCAGCCACACATCTCTGGGGAATGTGTCTAATGATGAAAGTAAGTGCCTGACTCTCATTCCTTTATGACATCTCTGACCACGCTAGGGTCATGACGGGAGGGCGCAAACCTTTACCCTACCTAGCCTTGCTAGTTTCACCTGGAACAAGACACTCTCTAAGCAGGAGTGTGCTGCAGAGAGAGTGGAATCCAGTCACGTGGGCATGGAAATCTGGCTCAGGGCAAAGCCTTATTTGCTGTTTACATACCTGTCTTCCACCTGGTTCCCCGCAGATCCCATCAGCGTATGCTATGATTGTGTAAATGCAGATCCGAGAGGAAGACACTTTCTGTACCCACTGTTGATGTGGCTGTGTTGGAAGTTTACTGCTTTAGAAAGTAGAGATGTCTTCTTTACTTCAACTAGGAACTGGAGTTAATTGTAGGATATAAATTCCCATGTTTACACCTTTCCTTGTGCTGTGACAGGCCTCCTGAGTGCCTCACAGTTCAGAATTTGTCTGTTCACCATTGGCACTAAAAGGGGGTGCGTCTTACTATATCACCCCTGCGGATCAGAAGAATCTTTTTCCTCTGGGTGGGATGCAGTCTTAGCTCAGCTTTCTCCAAGCCCTTAGCACATTCCTTAAACTTTATCGTGCCTTTATTGTGTGGAGGTGGTTTCTTCCTATTCCTAATCCTCTAAGTTGGTTCTGGTTTGTTTTTGGTTTTTTTGGATCATAAAGTGTTTAATTCCATCGTGTGTTTCCTTCTGTGTCTATTAATATGATCATATGCTTTGTTCTCTTTCTTATGTTACCGTGGCATACTAATTACATTGATCTTTATGTGTCCCACCATCTTTGCATGCAAGTAGCTCCTCCAGCTTGGTCATTGCAGAGTGCTCTGTATTCTGCAGTTTTCATATGCTCTGTATTCCATTTGCCAGCTTTTTGTTGAGTGTCTTTGCCTCAATACTCACAAGACATGCTGGTCTGTAGTTTCTTTCTCCTTTGTAGCATTTCTGTATAGCTTTAGTGACATGCTGCAGATGGTTTTGACTTTGGCAATGCGCATGCCTCTTCCATTTTTTTACAAGTTATAAGAAGACCAGTGATCTGAACATTCCCATGTCTTCGGTGGACTCGGGCATTCAAGTTTGCTGGGGTTGTCAGAGGAGAGAGGCATAGACAGCCTTAGTAGATAGAGCCAGGTAGCTTTCCAGGTAGCTGAGCTTACGTATACCCCCAGATGCGGCCGAGGCTTCCGGTGGCTCGCTTCCCTGCCAGCCTTTGTTGGAGCCATTCCTGTTCATCCTAGCTGTTCACAGAAGTGCATGTTGTTGTCATCACTGTGGCTTCAGTTTGCATTTCTCTGATACCTCGGGAGTATCTCACCATATGGTTACTGCTCCACAGCCTGTTCACGTCTTCTGCCTGAGTGTTTTAAAAATATGTTGTCTTCTCCTTAATATGTGAATTGTTCCTATAATCTAAAGGGGTTCACCAGGTAAACACACACATCTTCTCTCTATTTGTGGCTTGCCTACTCACTCTGTGTGTGTACACATATGTGCACACTTGTGCATGTGTGCATGCATGTGTTTGTGGATGTCCACATATATGCATGGAGGCTAGAAGTCAACCTCTGGTGTTTTGAAGGAGCTGAACACCTTAGTTTTTGAGATAGGGTCTTTCATTGGCCAAGAACTTGCCAGAGTAGGCATGGCTGACTGTCCAGTAAGGCCCCGAGAGCCTCCTCTCTGCCTCTCCAGCACTGGGATTACAAGTGCCCTCCCAACGCCTGGCTTCTCACATGGGTTCTGGGTCTCAAACTCACCCTCACACTTGCAAGGCAAGCTCTTTATTGCTGAGCCTTCTCCCCAGTCCCTTTTATTCTCTTAATGTTAATTTTGAATGAGTTAAACTTCCTAACTGTTGATATTTCTTTAGCATTTAATTTAACATATATTTTGGATATAAGTAGTTGGGGGTAAGTCACACATGCTATGGCACACAGGTGGAGGTCTAGGGACAATGTGGAAGAGTTAATTTTATCTTTCCACCATGTGGGTCCCAAGGATGGAACACGAGATATCAGGCTTGGCAGCAAGGGCCTTAACCCACTGAGCCATCTCCACATCCTCCAGAAGTTGTTAAGTGTAACAAAGTCCAACCCACTAGTGCTTTCTCCACCAGTTACTGCTTTCTGAGTTGGGAAATTTGCTCACTCAAGGTCATGAAGATTTGTAGTTACCATATAGAACTTTATTGCTTTTCCTTTACATCAGCAGACCATCTGAACTTTCTGTGTATAAGCTTAAAGGAAATAGCAAAGTTCTTTTTTTTTCATTAGTAATTTTCAACAAACATCGGTCCATTTCTGGAAAAGAGCATCCATCGCCCACTGACAGGTTCCTTTGTCAGGAACTGAAGGTCACGTGTGCAGGGACCCAGGTCTGCAGGCTCATGTTCTGCACTGTTGCTCTCTCTGTCTCTCTTGCTTCAATATCACAACATCTTTATAGGCAGTAGTGTCAGCTAACAAAGGCCTCATGTTATTTTTCTTTGATTTCATTTCTTTAGGGGGGGGGGACAAAGTCTCACTGCTTAGGCAAGGCTGGTCTGGAACTCAGTGTGTAACCCCGGCTGCAACACGCAAGCCTCTTGCATCTGCCTCCCCATGACCAAGATGACCCACAAGTGCCTCACCATGCCTCAGTTTTTTCTTCTTTATGATTATTCTGGGTAATCTGCATTCTTCCATATACACTTTAGAAACATTCTTACAAATCCACATGAACTTTAGAATTAGCTGGTAATTTTTTACATCTAGAAGAAAAGAATCTACCAAGGTTTTTAAAAACAGGGTTTCATGCAATCTACTACAAACGTTGGGGAGGTGAGGCACTGTTAAGCTGCCTCAGCGATTGAGATCATTTGCTGCTTCCGGATGGCCTGGACTCGGTTCCCAGAAACTGTAACTCCAGCTCTGGGGAGTCTGGTACACCTTCTGCCCTCCTCGAGCATTGACAAATACATGGTGCGTAGACATATATGTGGGCATACGCACATACACATAAAATAAAGATAAGTAAATATACTTCCTGAATATCTTGGAAAACCAACTGGGGATGGTGACACTTAACTCCCAGCACTCAGGAGGCAGAGGCAGGTGGATCTCTTGAGTTCCAGGCCAGCCTGGTCTACAGAGTGAGTTCTAGGACAGAGAGACCCTGTCTCAAAAAACAAACAAACAAACAAACAAACAGATGCTTTTCCCCCCATTGGCTTCTTTATTGAAATCATGTGTCCATAGGTGTGTGGGTTTATTTCTGTATCTTCGATTCGATTGCATTGATCAAAGTGTCTTTGTACCAATACCATGTGGAGGACAGCTTTCTGTTCTTTCTTTCTACCATGTGTGTCCTGAGGACTGAACCTAGGCTGTCAATCTTGGAAAGCAAGTGCCCTCACCAGCCCAATCCCAGCTCAATCCCAGCCCAATCCTAGCCCAAATCCCAGCCCAATCCCAGCCCAATCCCAGCCCAATCCCAGCCCAAT
>JANHMN010000021.1:6485107-6506525 GCA_030674055.1 Rhabdomys pumilio
CTCTCTCTCTCTCTCTCTCTCTCTCTCTCTCTCTCTCTCTCTCTCTCCCTGTCTCTCTCTGCCTCTACTACACCCTTAACTCCCCTTCTCATCCCTGAATAAACTCTATTTTCTCCAAAAAAAGATAGGTGTTTAATGTTTCATTAAATATTTTAAGTGGGTATAAAACTATTCATAATTTTCTTATTTTAACAAATTGCTATTCTTAAGGTATTCTTAAGGAATGTATATTGTTTGTATCTTAACATTTACCTGTGTACTAGCTAGTTTTATGTCAGGTTAACAGAGCTAGAGTTATCTGAGAAGAGGGAACCATGGCTGAGAAAATGCTTCTATAACATTGGCCCATGGGCGAGCCTGTAGGACATTTTTGTAATTAGAGATTGATGTGGGAGGGTTCAACCTGTTATGGGTGAGTCAACCCCTGGGCAGATGGATCTGGGTGTATAAGAAAGCAGGCTGAGCAAGCCACGGGGAGCAAGCCAGTGAGCAGTGTCCTTCCAAGGCTTCCTTCTGCCTCCAGTTCCTGTCTGCAGGTTCTCGCCCTGGACTCAGTAATGGACTGATAAACTATAAGGTGAAATAGCCTTTCTTCCCCAAGTTGGTTTTGGTCATGGTGTTTATCTCAGCAACGGAAACCCTGACAAACATGGCATGTATCCCAACTCTCCGTTTACTTCTTGTGTCATCTTTATGATCTCTCTCAGGTCACCCCTCCTCTCTGTGGCGTTTATCTCTACTCTAGTGTTTATTATTTGCTCCCTTCCTCCTCTGAATTTAATTTGCTGACTTTCTCTTTTTGAGAAAGTTTGAGGTAGATAATTGATTTTCATCCTCTTCTAAGAAATACATTTAAAATTATAAACTTTTTTCAAAGCACAGTTTCGCTGTATGCCATAGCTTTTCTTTTCCTCCCCTTTTGTCCCCTCCCCTTCTCTCTATCAAGGGTGGAACCTGGGCTTCATGCATGCTCGCTCGGCCCACGCTCCGACGCTAAGCTACATCCTGGCCCTGTGTTCCATATCCTGTGTTATCGTTTGTTATCATCAGGTGACCTGCTTATAGTTTCCTGCCGTGCCTGTCTCCTGCCGTTGGCTTGTCGGCAGGTCCAAGGCTTCCTCTCCAAGCCCTTGCCACCGCTGTTCATCCAGTGCCTGATTTCACCTAGCTCTGGCATATTGTGGGGCATCTTCTGTGCAATGTCAATATTAGAAATCGTTGAGACTCACTTCCTGTCCCAGTACCGGCTTTATCTTGGCAAATGTCATAGGAAGGAAGATGCTTTGGCTGTCGGTGGGGCTGGATAGCCGTGGTCTTCAAACACGCCACATCCTTAAAGATCCTGCTGTCTTTGGCTGTTTTCTCAGTTCTGAGACAAGTGCATTTAATGCTCCAGCTGATTATAATGGCTTTCAATTATCCTTTTAGTTTTGTTAGTTTTTAGCTTAAAAATATTAATTTCTTGAGTAATTTAGGATTGCTGTATCTTCTTATCAATGAAGACCACCACCGTTGCCATAATCATCATCATCATCATCATCATCATCATCATCATCATCATCATCATCATCATCACCACCTGTTTCTACCCTATCACCACTAATACTATTTTGCCTTGAAGTTTTGCCCCAACTACCCCAGCTTCCTTCTGGGTTGTTACAGGGTATTTTCCATCTCTGTTTTTGTTTTCTTGGTTTTTTATTTTCCTGATTTTGCTAACTCCAGCAGTAATGTTTTTAGTATTGTTTATTTGGTACTGGGGATGGAACCCATGGTCGCGCACATGCTGGCCCCTCCTCTAGCCCCACGATGAAGGGTGTTCTGTTGTTGTGTGTGGTGCTGGGAATCAACCCAAAGGCCTTGTATGGGCCGGGCAAGCCTTGTGCTGCCAAACTGCCACAGGCTGTTTGTGGTTGTTGGTTGACTTTTTGGTTGTTTGTGTTTGTTTTGTTTTGAGTGTGTGGTTCCCTACAACTATAAAAAATGTCACTTTATAATCTTCACCTTTATTGATGCTCTTTCGTTTTGTCCATGGCATTAGCAGCACACTTGGTGTTGTCTTTTGGGGGCGTGGTTGTCTTTTGGGGGCGTGGTTTATGGAATGTCTGTTTAAACTGATGCTTTCTTCAGCTCATTCTCCAAGCAGACATTCTTCTGGAGAGGAAATCCTGGTCTGGGGAGGTGGCTCAGAGGTTAAGGTACTTGGCTGCACAGCTTAGGGACCTTAGTTTGACTGCCAGTGCCCATATCTAGTATGGTCACAGGTGTCTATGATCCCAGTGATGTGGCTCAGAGACAGAAGGGCCCCAGAGTGCCCTTGCCTGCCTGCTATCAAACGGCTGAGCTCCAAGCTCGGTGAGAGACCCTGACTCAGAAAATGAGCAAAGAGTGATTGAGGAAGGCACCCAGTGTCAACCTCTGGCCACTACACTCATTTGCACACACGTGCACACACACACACACACGCACACGCACACGCACACGCACACGCACACGCACACACACACCAGTGGAAATCTTGGGGACTGCAATCCTCTTACTATAACTGCTTTGACTTGCTCCTTTTCAGCGCATGCTCAGCATGAGAGCACCGTGACCTCGTTCTGATCTCCCAGGCTCTTACTTGAGCGTGCTTTTGGTGTAAATATGTCAGATACCACAAGAGACCTGATTATTGTTGTTTTAAGCAGTTATATTTATTTTTGTTAATTTGCATATTCTGCCCCTCCCCCATCCTTATTTCTGCCAGTTCTTAGGATCATTTTTCGTGTGTGTTGAAGAGACTGTTTTCCTGACTTTGACGGTTGTAACACAATGCAGCGTGGCACATGTCACATCAGGTGTCTTTATTAGTATTTCTGAAAGATGCTGGATATAAAATTTTTGACTTTCCTGTCAACATGTTAAAGTTGATATTTCAGTTATCTTCTAAATACAACATAAAGATGCCTCTTGGGTATAAGTCTTCAGAGGGATCATCATTTCTTTGAATGGAGTGTGCTGTTTTCTTGCTGCTGTTAAATTTGTCTTCTTGGCCTTCTCTTTTCAGTGGTCTAGCGATGGCGCCCACACATAGGACTTGGTTGTATCTTTTCTTCATGGGGAACAGTGTTTCTCTGATCTATAGGTTGCCATCAGATCTGTGGCCATCTTAGTCCTTGCCTTTCAGATCTACTTTCTGCCCCTTGCTCCCTCCTCTGTAATCGGAACTCTGGACGCATTAGTGTAAGAACAGAATGCCTGACTGCAGGTCTTCTGCTTCTGTTTGGCTCTGGTTAGTCCATCTTCTTTCCAGCACTTTCTCGCCATTCTGGGCGTGCTTTAATTCTGGGCGTGCTTTAAAGCACAGGTTCCGAGGATCGAATTCAGACCCCTGTGCTTGGAAACAAGCCCTTGACCAGTTGGGTTTCTCCCCAGCCCCTCAGCGGCCATTTTCTATCATAACTAGTCTACTGCAAAGACGATAAAGAACAGGAGGCAGAAATCCAGGAGCTGGGTCTTGAGTTCTATTGCTCCAAGCAGAGAGTCAAAAGAAGGCATGGGGAAAGGGCCAGGAAATGTGAGATTCTGGCCCTGAGATGCACAGTTTTACATCAACTTGATGCAGCTATAGTGATCTGAGAGAAGTGAGCATCAGTTAAGAAAATATCTCCAGAAGATTGGGCTGTAAGCAGGCAAGCCTGAAAAGCATTGCCTTTCTTCTTCTTTTTCTCCTTTTCTTTTCTTTGTTTTTGTTTTGTTTTTTTTTTAGGCAGGGTTCCTCTGTGTAGTCCTGGCTTTTCTGGAACTCACTCCATAGACCTGGCTAACTTCAAACTCATAGATATCTTCCTGCCTCTGCCTGTCCAATTAATGGTGTGTGCCACCACTACCCAGCATGCATTTTCCTAATTAGCAATTGATATGGAAGGGCCCAGCCCATCGTGAGTAGGCCCACCCTTGGGCTGGTGGTCCTGTGTCCTGTGAGAAAGCAGGCTGAGCAAACCAGGAAGAGCAAGCCAGTAAGCAGCACTCCTTCACAACCTCTGCATCAGCCCCTGCCTCTGGGTTCCTGCCTTGCTTTAGTTCTTGCCCTGACTTCCTTTGATGATGAACAGTCAAGTGGAAGTGATGTCATAGGAGGACTAGAAGTCCAAAGGAGCTGCAAGTCTGATAGCTAAGGTGCCTCTGAAGCCCACTGAAGTGGGGGTTTCAGGCTACTGTGGAGTCTTAGAGCCAAGAGGGTGCTCCCAGGGCTCCCCTCAAGGTGCAGGTTTGAAAAGATGAGATGCAGACTTGTTGTAGTAGTCACAGAGGAAGCTGGAGAGACTCAGGTGACAAGATAGCTCCAAAGAGCAAGAGACCAATGGGATGTTTCCAACTCCTTTTCCTTTCTCTGGGAACTAGAAACAGTCTAACACAGATGTGCCCAAATGCCCCAGCCTCCAGACTGCCCTTCCTGAGTACCTAAACATCAAAGGACTCTAGCCTCCAGCCTGTGTTTTATTAGGAGATGTAGCCTTAACTATTCTGCCCTGGTACTGTCAGACCCATGCATGCTCAGGAATGATCCTTGTGGCTTGGCGAATGGGATCACTTTCTCCTTGATCGGTCCACTCTGGGTCTGCTCTCTCCTCTCCCAGTTTCTGATGGTGGCTCTCCTGCCCACCATCTTGCCTTGCTCTGGAAACTAGCTTCTTCCTTTACCTTCTGACCCTCCTGACTCACCATGGCTGGAGGTGACAGAGAGCACTTAGCATAGGAAGCCCAGGGTCATGGTGGATCACAAGGTGATGTGACATAGCACTGCTCTATTAATGCTGCTCCTGTTTCAAGGTTCTGTAAGTGAAATTTCTCCCCTTTCTCCACTCAGTTCATTCAGGGTCCCTCAGTTTATTATCCAGTTTGGAGCCTTGTAACTACATAAGGGGGATTCTGGAGAACAGGAGATGTTGTTAAATTGCAATTGAAATTCTTAACGGGGAAAGAATAATGTGAAGACTGCTGGGCTTTATCTGATGGGGAGAAGACAGGCTAGGGGAGGGAGGATTGTCTCTCAGACCTGCTTCGTAAGTCCCTCCAACTCTGGGCAAAAATCTTCCTGCCAGTGGCAGAGAGAGAGCTCAGATAGTTGCCCAGGCTAGACACTGCCTTAAAGTCAGAAACAATGGATGTCTCCTACAGGGAAGTCTCCTACTTTAGCTCAGTAGTTACCACTTTCATCCATTCTTTTTTTGTTTTGTTTTGTTCTTTAAATTATGGTTATTTGTTTACTTATTTGTAGTAATCACCAGACTCTTGAGGAAGTCAGGTCTCTCCTTTTACCACATGGGTCTTGGGCTCGAACTCAGGTCCTTAGGCTTGGCTGCAAGTACCTTTACAGGCTGAGCCCATCTCACTATCCCCATTTAATTCATTTTTAAAAATGTATTCTTCCAGTATTTCCTAATGTAAATAAAAAACATGGATATATGTTCTGTGTAGGCATAAATTTTTTGCAACCTACTTTTAATAGGGGTTCAACCTCTCCTCTAGCCTATCATCCAGCTGAGGTAGTGGAAGAGAAAAGTTATTAGCAGACGGGGGATGTGGACCTGCTCAGCAGTAGTTCTTTAGGGACGAGCTTGGTCTTCTTGGGCAGCAGTTCAGTTCCACAGCAAACACCAAAGACAACTCAGCAGCTGCAGACCAGCCCTCTAGGCAGGCAGACGCAACACAGGAACCAGCAGCTACTGTCCAGTCCTTTCATCAAGCAGACACCAGGCAGCTGTAGTTTAATCCTGAAGAAACCAACAGGCTTGACAGCCAGGCTGAGACAAGGCCGCTGAAGTGGCAAGCTGCCACAGGACCCTCATGAGCAGTTCTTGGGCGAGTTTCTCTCAATGGCAGTGTTATCACAAGTCGATCTTGACAACACTATGCAAGGCGAACCAATACATGCATGTCATTAGTGAAGAATAGTGAGGTGGAGCCAACCAAACCAAAGGTCAGTGCCCCCACTGTCTGTGGGTCACGTTTATACTCCTTCATCACAGGTCCTTTCACATGTTTGCTATATCCAAACATCCTTTCATCTGTGTCTGCTTCAGGACATTTCACATGTTTGCTTTAGCAAGATATCCTTTTAGCTGTGTGTCTCAGAAAACCATCATTTGATGTAACTTTCCAAAGAACTAGAAGTTTCCACTTCAGTTCTGTGTCATTGTCTTCCCTCCGTCATACACAAATAGTGTTTGTTACAGTCTATGCAAAAATGCACAGTGCTGTGGCTTGTGTTCATTTCTGGGTCACCCTAGGCGTGTTTGGCGTTGGTAAGATAGAGGTCACCAGGCACGGTGGCATACACCGACAAGGTTGGCACTTGCGAGGTCGATACAGGAGGACGAGGCGTTCGTGGCCATCCTTGACTTATCATGAGTTTTAAGCTAGCTTAGGCTACATAAAGCCCTGTCTCAAATAAAAAAAAGAGAAAGAAGAGAAAGAGTGTGTGTGTGTGTGTGTGTGTGTGTGTGTGTGTGTGTGAGAGAGAGAGAGAGAGAGAGAGAGAGAGAGAGAGAGAGAGAGAGAAGGGAAATAAGATTTTTTTTGCAGCTGTACAGCACTCCAGGGTGAGCCTGTGTCATTATTTGGTAAAGCAGACAGACACTGGGTCACTTCCAAGCTTCCTTTACAAGCAAGCTGTGATAGACAGCCACACATTTGTATCATTCCCATGTGTCTGGGTATAGCCCAGGTGTGAGGCTGCTGCTTAAAGGACATTTGAGATGTTAGCAAGGTCTGTCAAAGGACCCTCCGCACTGGAGGAACTAGTCTGCACTCCCCTTCTGAGGCACGGTGCTCGCTTTTCACCTTTGTGGCAGATTTCTGGGGATTTCGTGTAGAATTTTACCAATATGAGCAGCGACCTGTGCAATCTTAGTGTTTCTCTTTCCATTGATGAAGACAGACCATCTTCTCATAATAAGAATACTAGAGACCAGATTATTGAAAGTGAAACCATTTATTTTATGACCTTGCAAAGTAGGGCATCAACCTACAGAGAAAGTTTAAAAAAAAAAAAAAAAAAAAAAGGCTGATTTTCCAAGTTGGCCCAGACTAGTGGTTTTTATAATCCTAAATACATTTCCCCCTCATTGGGTTACACTGAGGTCTTCAGGCTGAGGTCTTTCCCTATGATAGCCCTCTCCTAGGCTGACAGACCTCCTCTCCTTTTCTGATTCAGGGCTTAGTCATTTAGCAAATGGTTGGTAGCTTTTCAGCCCTTAGAAAAGGTTAAAAATGCCCAAGCAGATAGATGGCCATGTCCAGCTCGGGAAGAGAGGGGACCAATGCCTCCTGTTCATCTGTCATTCACTGACGTGCTCTGAGCCCACCTCAACTGAAGATGGACCATAGTGACTGACTTCTTACACCTCCCAGCATGCCTTGGCAGCTTTCCTTCCAGGCTCGGGGTCTTTCTCCTCCTGCTTTGGTGGAGCTTGCTTATGTGTGGTGGGCAGATGAACCCTCTGTGTATGTCGTGATTGTGATTTGTCCAAGTGAGCCGTTACCTTTGAAAATCATGGCACATTTTCTATTCCCTCACATAGAAAGCTTTGATTTTTTTTTTTTTTTTTTGTGGTGAAATTATATGAAGTTTTTCTGGTACAGCTTTTGGGATCCACATCTGAGTTAGATGGGCTCCTCCCTAGACAGAGGCTATGGAGGAATTCACCCAGAAGAGGGAAAGGAGGCGGAACAATACTGCCAACATCGCTGTTTGGTCTGGGACTGAGCCCTGTTCCCACCGGGAGATGGATTTCCTGTTGGGGTTGGTGTCGCTGCCAAGAGCCCGGGTACCACGCACCCTGCTCTCCAGCTGGGGCTCTTAGGTGGATGGGGAAGGAGGTGACTTGGGGGACAAAACATTTGCCAACTGCCTGTTCCCAACAGGTGAGGCCCGGCCAGGTGTGGGCAGGCCAGCACAATGGAAGGGAATAGAATTAGAACTTGGAAGTGAAACCCAAGACTCTGATGAACTTGAACCTTTCCTCTTGATTTGAAGAGGTAATTAATTTAGAGACTTTCTCCCATCACATTAAACCTCACCAATCAGCCTTCAGGCAGGAAATATCCTAGAACAGGTACCTGGATATGGCAAATTAAATCAGCACAGGAACGAAACCACTGGGGGGAAACAACCAGGCAGAAACTATGGTCTTTAAACCTCCAGCCCATTGCTGCAGGCTGGAAAGAAAGCCAGGTTTGTGGATGTTGGAGTCTGGGAGGTTCTGACAAGGGTAGGTTTGCTCATTGTCTTCCCTCCTCTGGCATTCACATGGCCTTAGACAAATGGCTTACTTCACTGAGCCTCCCGTCTCTCCTCCATAAGGGGAGAAAATGCTAATAAGCCACAGTTATTAGCTAATAACATCAACTCTCATATTGATGAATCCTAAACACCATAGATGCTGTATTTTGTGCTATGTGTGTGTGTGCTACGTGTGTGTGTGTGTGTGTGTGTGTGTGAACTCACCTGCTTGCTAGAGCAGCTATGAAATCTAAACAAGGCCTCATGAAGGGCTTGCATACTCTTGGCATGTTACAAGTCTTCCATGTATGGCCCTTCCTGTGCTGATATTCCGTGTGCTTTCTGAAGCCAGAGGGAAGGGTTCACCCTTTAGTACTCTCTGAGTCTCTGCTGTGTGTTGGCACCAGAGACACCCAGAGCAGGGTCTGTGCCTTTCTGAACTTGCAGCCCAACAAAGCAGCTGTCCACTGAAGGCTTGTGTTATCCAGAATTTGAATGTTGACACTTGAAGCCCAAAGTGATGTTATTTAGAAGGTAGAGGTCTAGAAGGGGGGTTAGAGCATGAGGGTGAAGTCTTCAAGAATGAATGAGTGCCATTATAAAAAAGGCCACAGAGAACTTTCTACCCATCCTGCCATGGGGGTGGGGGTGGGGAGCACTGTATATGCTGAACAGCTCCTGTGAACCAGGAAGAGATCCCTCACCAGATGTGGAATATTTTTGCTCCTTGATCATCTCAGCATCCAGAAATGTGCAAAAAGATGTCTTGTTTATAAGTTACCTAGTCTGTGGCATTTCATTACAGAAACTGAAATAGGCCAACACAGTAATGGAGTAGTAATTCTACCCTGAAATGAGGGCTCTGCTAGAGAGAAGACAGGCGGCTCTGGAACTGCAGAGTCCCTGTGCAGGAAGGTGACCTGGGTGGTGACCCTCTTGGAGAAACTGCAGCATTTAGAGGCTCAGGGAACACCTTGGTAGCACGTCCACTGTAATGTACATGCACATGTATCGTGTACACAGGGTCAGAGCCCAGTGTGCTTCATGCTATCTTATCTCTACAGGTGAGGAAATGAGAGTCCGAAAGGCTTCTCTGACTTGCAGAGCCAGGATTTGAGCCTAGTTTGTAGAGAAGACAGGAAGGAAGAGGCACAGAGGTGCCTGGGCTGTGTTAGGATCTGTACCTGGATTTTCCTAAGGGTTCCTTGAAGTAGACTGTTGTCCTCTGGCTTTAGCGGGACCAAAGGGTGGGCACTGGAGAGTAAAGGCTCCAGGAATCCCACTGGCCTGATGCTGCACCGTCTGAGATGAGGTTTAACTTGACCTGAGGCCCTTCAGCCTAGCGAACTGCAAAGGCACTTTCCTGTCTGCTTTGGGTTGACAGCTCCTGCAGATCCCAAGCCAGGCTCACAGGCTACCTCCTTTGTTGCCATAGCATCCTGGACCCAACCTCCACAAGGCCTGCCCAGGACTTGAATGTTCTTTTAGCTGATAATGGTTTTTAATTGAAAATAGATTTTTAAATATAGTATGTTCTGATTACAATTTCCCATCCCCCAATTCTTCCCAGATCCTTCCCACTTCTCCACCCACCAGACCCTCCCTCCCCCCATTAGAATACAGACATCTAAAAAATAACAATAAGCCGGGCGGTGGTGGTGCACACCTTTAATCCCAGCACTTTGGAGGCAGAGGTAGGTGAATTTCTGAGTTCAAGGCCAGCCTGGTCTTCAGAGTGAGTTCCAGGACAGCCAGGGCTACACAGAGAAACTCTGCCTCGAAAAACCAAAAACCACCACCAACAAAACAAAAATAACAATAAGATAAAATAAAACAAACCAGGATAGGAAAAACAAGCAAAGAGAAAAAAAGAGCTAAAGAAGCACAGGAGACACACAGACGCTGAGACACATTCACACACAAAAAAAACCCATAAAAACAAAAATCAGAAACCATAATATATTAGCAAAGGAGTTTTAAGGGAGAAACAAACAAATACAACAAAATAAAAACAAAACAAAAATCCTCCAAAAATACCACTGAGTTTATTTTGCATTGACCTTCTGCTGCTGAGTATGGGGCCTGTCCTTAAGTGTGGTTGTATACCCAGCGAGACTGTTAAAAGACAATGAACTTTTCCTTTTTTAGCTGGTAGTTTGAGCTCAAGAGAGTAGAGGCTATGTCTGCTTTTTCTCAGCCTTTACACCTGGCATAGATAGCAGGCATTCAATTAACATTTAGTGGAAGCAACTAGTCCTTCAGGAGATTTAGGATTGATAGTAACCAAACAAGAGGGTCAGGCCTGAGAGTGACCCCTGATGAGGGAGGGAGGGAGGGAGGCCAAGCATTCAGAGCTGGGCACAGAGGCACAAATGGCCCCGAGGGCGGGAGGAGCCCAGTAGGCAGAAGGCATCTTGTTGGTGAGATCAGAGGTCCATACTGGCTTTGTGAAACAGTTCTCGCTAAATATGATCCATAACCACGCTACGGCCAGGTACCAAGCACCAGCCCACATTTACCAACCATTGGGATTGGGCAAGTTGTGTTGTCTCCACAAAACTTTGTTTCTTAATTTGTAAGTATATGCAACTTCCTCCTAACCCTGACCAGAGGAATCAAATGAGATAGACTGTAGCGAACACTGCACAATGTCTAGTCCAGTGCTATTTCAAAGAATGTTAATATTATCTCGGTATTTTTTAGTATATTTATTATTGTATATATTATTATAACAGATATTATTATATTTATTTTTATTTTATGTGTATGACTGTCTGCCTGCCTGCATGTCTGTGCACCATATGTGTAGCTAGTGTCTGTAGTGTCAGATCCCCTGAAACTGGAGTTAGAGAGTTGTGAGCCACTGTGGGAGTGCTGGGGACCCAGCTCAGGTTCTCTGCAAGATAAGCTGACGTTGCGTGATTGGAGCTACAGAATGTCAGTTTTACAGCATACGCACCAGCACTGGGAGTTATCATTATTTACAATTTGACTTCCTCTCCAAAAATCCAAGTAGTTCCTCGCTGTTTCCCTTTTGTGAATTACAGAAGCTGAAAATTACTCTACATGTTTCTTGGTGGCAGTCTTATGACATCCAGAGATCCATGCTCTAATATGCCATAAAACCACCTTTTTGTGGTAGTGGTGGTTTTAAACAACGGTAGACAGCAGAGTTAACACTGTTAAGTACTGAGGCCCTGGTAAGAGACAACACAAAGTTGACTTGGGTACTCACTGCCCTTCTCTGGAAGCCAGGCCTCCAGGAGAGGAGATGAATGTGGGCTAGCCTGTTCAACTGGGAGATGAGCGATGAGTTATGGCAGAATAAAACCAGATATGTGTGATTCTTGTCTTGGTTAGTGTTGGTGAGGCTTCCAATAGCTGGTGCTTGCCCAATTTAGGCTAAAAGGAACACGGACCATTTAGAAGGGGCTCTGGGTGATGAAGGAGACTAAACAGTGTTGGCTCTGTTGAGTATTCTGACATTTTTGCACCTCTCTCAGATGTGCCTCTCTTAGGGTTTGTATTAATACTGTGGTTTGGGTGACAGAAAAATAACATCCAATGGGTACAGGTTTTATTAGCTGAGGAGTGGGATTGGCTTATAAAACAGAGAGGCAGCTATTCTGGGGCCCATTAATGAGAGGCACTGCATGGAATTCAGAAGTTTAGGTCACTTCCTGCCTTCTCTCTGTGCCCTCAACGTTGACCCTGTCCTCAGGCCCTTCTCTCTGTACAGTCGCAGGTTCGCTGTCTCCCATCCATTCCTTTGTTAGTCAGAGTCTCTCACAGACTCTGTTTAACTGTGGAAAAAATTTTTCTCAACCCAATGTTTTAATCAAAATGATATTGATACCAATCCATTTTTATGGAGAAAATATTTTCTGGATTCAACTTTATTGAAACAGTTTCAA
Source organism: Rhabdomys pumilio (assembly GCA_030674055.1). NCBI lineage: Eukaryota > Metazoa > Chordata > Mammalia > Rodentia > Muridae > Rhabdomys > Rhabdomys pumilio. The sequence continues at coordinate 6,497,291 of JANHMN010000021.1, forward strand.
GATTTTAGGAAAGAGTAGACAGGTTGTATCCACCCTGTGGCCTGTGGTAGGATGTGTGCTGCCAAGGATAGTCATGAATGCAGCCTGGCACAAAAGCAGAGGCAGCTTGAGTGCACAGTTCTTGAGCAGAGACTTTGTAGATGACAACATTGTGTCACAATGTCAAAAAGGTGGACACCCCTGCTTGCTACCAGCACTTCATACCATCTTTGTTGTTGTTTGTATTAGTTTTTTTCCATATAAGTTTTCTGCGCCAAATTTTGTTCAGTATATTTGGGGATTTGAGCAATATGGTTTATTTCTCTCTTTTATCTCTTTATGCCCCCCCCTTTTTGTTTGTTTGAAATGTTAAGAATAAAACCCTTTGCACATCTTAGAGACAGCGTCTCACTTTGTACCGTATTAGCCGTGTACTGTTTTTTAGTTTTTAACATTTATTGGGAGGTGGGCATGCATATGGAGGTCAGAGGGCAACATTCAAGAGCCTGTTCTCTGCTTCTGCCATGGGGCTCCTGGGATCGATCGCAGGTCACTATCACCTTCTGAATCATCTCCTGTCACTGACTGTGAACCATTAACCCTCCTAACTGAAACCCTCAGCTCTCTAGGTTTGGATATTACAGGCATACTGACGTCATCATCAGCCAACCTGGTCCTTAAAAACCAAATTCTTAGGATGTTTTATGTGTAAGAAGTAATGAAATTCATCATGCTATTTTCATCCATGTACATAATTTTCTTTTGAAACTATCTGAGTCTGTAGCACTTTCCTTGGATTAAATTAGTGGATCGAGAAATCTTGTGTTGACTCTTCCATTTCATAACCCTCCTTGAGACTTGGATGGAAGGCTAATTGCCCTCTGGTGAGCAGAGACTAAGTATTGCTCTGACTACTGCACTGAAGGTCTTAGCAGCCAGGGCCCTGTGGGTCTGACCCGGTCTGATGGCTCTTTGGGTAGGGCACCAGTTGTGTGGCTTGTACAGATAAGCTTTTTTGATGTTTGATATTGGGGAATGCTAACTGAATCCCAATGAAGAGAAATGTTAAGAATCCACCTCAGACTTTATTATTCTCATTAATAGACATACTAAAATATTAGTGATTGTTATTACTGTATTTTGAATTTTTGGAAAAAAATTGTATGTGTGTGTGCGCGCGTGCGTGCATGTGTGCATGCGTGTGTGCTTTCATGTGAGTGTATGTGTGTGTGTGTGTAGAGAGAGAGAGAGAGAGAGACAGACAGATAGACAGACAGACAGAGACAGAGATTCGTTTTCTTTCTTGTTATAAAAATTCTAAGTCACTCAAGAAGGCTGAGGTAGAATAGTTGCCATGAATTTGAGGTCAATGTGAACCTTATCAAAAGGAAATTCTACAAAATATTTCCGATTTTCCTCTTGTACTGAAAAACCTTAAAATGCTCATTATCCAGTGCTTTACAAAGAGGCTAGATGACCCCATCTCCCATACTGCAGTCCTGAACTCCGACACAGCTGTCACAGTCCTAAACTGTCTGTTCTGTTGGGGTCACAAGGAGCTTAATATGGTGAACACCTGAGTCTGTCCTAGTTGTTCTAATGAAAGACCTAAAGCTGTTTCTGAAGGCTGCAATGGCTGAGGCTCTAGTGAGAAGCCACATTTCTTCTTAGACTGTACTGAGTACAGAATGGACCAGACAGCTCTCTGGGGTCTTTGTATAAAGGCTCTGACCCCTTCACAAGGGAGTCAAAGGCCCACCCCCCAACACTAGCTCAGGGGCGAGGTTAATTCTCTAAGTGAATACTGGAGAGACACAAACTTTCAGTCCACAGCAGTGAGTGAGGATGATACATTCTTAAGTCCTCAAACCATGGAGTCAAATGTCCGAAACATCTGTCAAGTTGCCAGTGGTGGGGTGCCATCTTAGCAGTGAGTGGCCATGGAGGGCAACTTGTCAGACTCACCTGTGGTTGTCAAATAAAGAACATCAGACTTAAGGGTCTCCTGTAGAAAGTCAGTTTTCTAGGACAGGTGTGGTAGTGCATGCCTTTAGTTCAGGACTCAGGAAGCAGGTGGAACTCTCTAAATTTGAGGCTAGCCTGGTCTACACAGTAAGTTCCAAGTTCCATATGTAACCAGGGCTACACAGTTCAATTCTGTCTGAAAAAAAAAATGAAAAGTATGTTTTCCTTGTGCTTTGTACTGGTGTTCGACAAGGCCAGCATGTTGGGACTGCCAAGACATCAGTGTTTGGAGGCGTCAGCATCTGAGGGAGACCTCGTTTTTTGAAACTTGGAATTACTGAGGAGCCTTTGATTTTTTTCCTCCTGTTGCCAACTGAAGTCAGCTTCTTTTTTTTTTTCTTCTTTCCTTTAATAGATGAGGAGAAAGAAAATAACAGAGCGTCCAAGCCTCACTCCACGCCTGCCACCCTGCAATGGTAAGTGTCCACTTTTGGGAAGTGTGGGCCGCCCAGATCTCTCTAGCTAGAGTGGGCTATCACTTGGCTCCTTTGACGATGTGATGCTGACTTGGTAACCCTTGAGCAATCTATTTGGTTTGCAGGTAAACACAAAGGGCTCCCCTTAACGAGCCTGGCGGTTTGAGTTTTCACAAGTCTTTTCTTTGGAAGTAAATTTTATTATCATTAGCAAAATACTGGTAAGAATCAGATTTTATGTGAATGTTGTTAATTGAGTTTTAATAGGATCTGTTATTACAATGGATTGGAGTTTTAGTAAATAGTAGAAATGAGAATGTCCATTTTTAACCAAGGAGCCCTGAGTAAATTAATAGTTGATGGAAATATAATTATTTTAGCACTACAACAATAACAAAAGCAATCCTCTAAATGACTTTCCATTTACTCTTTGAAATTCCTGGCCTTGGTGAAATGTACAGAGAGGGGCTTTCTTCTCAGAGCTTCATTTGAACATTGTGCTGTGGCTTTGAGCCCTGGAGGTCTCTGAGGTGAGGTCCATCCTGGAAAATCTTGGCAGTTGAAGGCTATTCTTCTCTTAGCAGTCTGGCTCAGTGAACCCAAAGGAACCCAGGAGTCAAGGGGGAGGGACAGGTTTAGAGAAAAGAAGGTGTCGCATCAGTTCCGTGCCAGCCCCTGTGTGGGGCTCCCTTACCTGCTCTGTGTCATCTAGGGGTCAATGACCTTCCTATTTCCGAGTCTGTTTTCTAGAGGAGGAAGGAATGCTGAGAGAGTTACATCATTAGTGGGCCACTGCTTTTTAAGTGGGAGGAGTCAGGAATCTGGCTGGGGTTCTAACTGCCAACCTGGTTCTTGGGAAGAGAAAGCTGAAGGATCAGATGGAGAAAGGAAGCCGGTGACTATACGTACTGTGTCATGTTTAAGTCTCTGGGCTGATGTACTCAGAGAAGAAGGAACCATGGCAGAGGAGAAGGCACCTGGATAGATCTCAGGTTGCCCTCCAGGAGTCTCCATGGCCAGCTTGCCAGTAGAATTTCAATGAGAAAGAACACACATAAAGAAAGACATATAAGGGAGACAAGAAAAAGGTCTAGAAAGGAGTCTTAGAGGCCACCTGTGTTATCTGGAGACAGACCTAGCTGATGGCTGACGCTCTCGTTACAGGAGCTGACGTCCTTTGGGATACCTGCCCTCATTTGTCTTCCTCTTGTCTCTGCAAGCTTTAACCAGAAACCTGTCACCTGGGGACGAGGCTCAGTTGGATGAGCGCTTACCCTGTGTACAGGAAGCCCGGCTTCAATGCCCAACACATGATAAAGCACGTGTGATAACTCATGCCTGTAATCTCAGCACATGGAAGGTGGAGGCAAGAGAGTTAAACTCAACTTCTCCCTTACATGTAGTGAGTTTGAGATCAGCCTGACTACTTGAGATCCTGTTCCCCCTACCTCTGCCAAAAATGGGGGGCAGGGATTCTAAATTGTCTCCCCCTAGCAAACTCACCTCTTGTAGCACCTGTTTTTCTGTGATCTTTGAGCATCTGCCTGGAATGGTCAGATTGTGTTATCTGACTCTGACATGAGACTGGGGACAGATCCCAGCTCTGCCACTTGTCAGCCTCAGGCCAGTCCTTAGCCTCGCCCTGCCTCAGTTTACACACCAGGGCAATGGAGGTGACAGTTGTATCATCCTGAGGATGAACTGCCTGGCTCAGTGCCTGCCATGGAGAGGTGGCACTTACAGTTCCTCAGAACACTCCTTCCTTATGAGTCCCCAAAGGGCCACCCAGAACAGGACGAGCCTCCTTCCTACATTCTGTGTCTGCAGCACCTGGTTCTGCGTCAGAGATTTGTTCTTTGGAATACAAGGTCAGGTGGAACATTCTAGAACCAATTTCATCCCATGCAAGCACGGAGCAAAACAGATTTGAAAGTGTATATGTTTAGGAATATCAAATATCAAATCCAACACCAATTTCCTTTCTGTTGCATGTTAACATAGCCTTAGTCATTAACTAAATTCAAGCAGTGCTTAATGAATACCTATTATGTGTCACTGCCGGTCCTAATGGGATAAAACAGAACCATACAATTTTTGTCTGTCTGTCTGTCTGTCTGTCTGTCTGTCTGTCTGTCTGTCTGTCTATCTAAATATTTTTTTGTTTGTTTTGAGACAGAGTCTGTAGCCCAGGCTAGCCTTGAACTCTCTAGCCTGGACCTCCCGCGTTTAGGGATTACAGTGTAAACTAGCTACTACACCTGATTTATCCAGGGCTTTGAGCAAGTTTGGCAGGCACTCTACTGAGCTACAACCACAGTGGTATTTTTTTTTTAAGTGACCTCACTCACATTAGCCCGTGACGAGTGCTATGAGAGACTTAGAAGATCAGGTGTCAGCTCTATTCTAGTGAGCGGTAAAGGAAAGCATCTCCGAGGTGCCACTTCAGTGGAGAGATGTGTAGCAACAGCAAACCCTCTCTGACACCTCGCCCTGTGGAAGCTAGGGTCAGAGGAACATCCAGACAGGGCCATTATGGTGCCTGGAGGCTGTAGCCCGGCTCTCCACTCTACAGGATGAGCACACAGTAGTGCGGTCAACCTGAGCCTGGGACCCACATGTTGCATCATTGAAGCAGATTCCTGAGGAGCTGGGCTGGGAGGAGACTGTGACTCTGGCTTAAGGAGACCCCTTGGGCAGTTTTGACCCCATGTCCTCTCTCCTTTGTGTAACACTCACCATTCATATTTTGTTAGCATTTTAGAAAATCCGGGATATAAATGCAGTCATAAATGCCTCCTGTGTCTTCTGTGCAAGTAACACATTTCCTTGTTCAAAAGTTAAACTGAAGATGAGGCTAAAGCCCATTCTTACTGTAGTTTTTTGCTTCTTCCTAAAAAATAACTGTTTTCAGTAAGATGTGTGAATATGTTTGTATCACATGCGAATACCTGTGGGAGTTTTGCACTGTGTTTTTAATTTGTTTTTTTATTTTACTTATAGTCTCTCTATAAAAGGTACACAGTTATTATAATATTGCTTCACAGTCAGCCAGGCTTCATAGATTCTGAGCTTACTTTATTCCTTATAAGAGCATTCTGATGTCACGTCAGATCAGTGATATCATATGGGAGTAGTGATGTCACAATGTATTAGTGACATCACATCAGATTGGTGACATCATAGTGAATTAGTGATGCCATACCAAATTAGTGGTATCACAGTGAATTAGTGACATCACACCAGATTAGTGATGTCACAGTGGATTGGTAATATCACACCAGATTAGTGGTGTCATGTCAGATTAGTGATGCCATACCAGATTAGCTAATAATTAACCTCAGGTTAGAGAGATGGCTCAGTGGATAAAAGCACCTGCCACTAAGCCTTGCAACCCAACTCTGAGCCATGGAACCCACACAGAAGGACAGAAATGACCTCCACACACCTGCCATTGGCAACGCATGCCTACTCACTCTCCTCTGTCTCTCTCTGTCCCCCCCCCCCCACATTAAGAAATTCTCTTCATTGTAAGTGGCACTCAGTGCTTCATGGAATACAGTAGCAGAAATTAGCTGCCCATTTCCTTGGTGGGGATTTTAGATCTGTCCAAATCTCACCTCTGATTTATATACAGGACCCCAAAGAAGGTTTTCCTATGGGTCCTCCTCTGTGCACACATGGACAATAATAGCTGCTACCTCCATGTGGGATGGTGACGGGGTTGCAAAGCTGCCCATCAGCCAGCTCCTGCTTTACCTGCAGCACAGAATGCTTATGCACACAAACCTTGGACGCTCCCTGTATAAGAATCTTCTGTCTGGGGCGTTTGTGTCCTTCAGGTTGTCCTCTGTCTCCTGCGGCAGTTGCAGCCCTAGGGATGTCAGAAGGGAGAGCTGCTAGGCCAGGCTGACAGCACCCACCCTCCCGGGATGACTTGCCCTGCTCCTAGAACTGGGTTAGGAATGATTTGCTTCTCCTCTGGCCCCTCCCTTCCAGAGCCCCCTCCCCACCACCCTGGAGACACCAGGCCTCCTCCGAGAACAAATAACTAACTGCCAAGCAGCCAAAAAGAATCGGGGCCACATGATCTGGAGGCCGTTTCCAGCAGAAAACAGGCAAATATTGTCAAAGGGTTCCTGCCAAGCCCTTTCCAGCATCCTCGGTCATGGGGGTGAGTAAATCCCACCTCACTGGGGATGCTGGGCACCGCTGGGATCCCAGCCACACAATCGCCCCTATTCACACTGAGGATTTTGAAATGGAAAGCGGCCTGTTGGGCCATGGCAGCTGACCTGCTGCCAATGCATGGCTCCTCTGTGGCCTGCTACACCCCCATACCCACAACTGTGCCCTTCTTGAGATCCTGCATGCCACATCGAGTACCTTCAGGGTGGGGCGACTTCCCCTCTCAGCAACTAGCATGAAAAGTGAGGTTTCCCTCAGTGCTTAGAAGACTGAACACAAAGTATGGAGGTACCAGGTTCTTGGAAGAGTAGTTTGGAAGTGGGGACATTCTCTCCCCCTTTTTGATGAGCAGTTGGTATTTGCTATTAGTGTGAGATTAAATAAATATAGTGTTTCTCTTTAAGGCGGTCTCATAAATCACCAGTAGCTAACTACACGTGGCATTGTTCTAAAAATAGACTCTAATATTTGTCCTAGTTTTGTTTCCATTGTTGTGATAAATTCCCTGACAACATTGGAGAGATGGCTCAGTGGTCAGGAGAGTTTACTGCTCTTTTGAGAGAACCTGAGTTCAGATCCTAGCACCCACCTGGAGTGACTTACAAACATCTGTAACTCCACTCTAGAGGATCCAGTGTCCTCTTCTGGTATACACACACACACACACACACACACACACACACACACACTTTTTAAATTCAAAGAAATATCCTAGACAAAAGCAACATAGGGGAGGAGTTTATTCTACTTAAAATTCTAGTCTATCATCTTGAATAAGTCAAGCCAAGGAATGCCAGTGGCTAGTCATACCAGCAGCCAGTCACACCAGCAGCCAGCCACACCAGCAGCTAGTCACACCAGCAGCCAGTCACACCAGCAGCCAGTCACACCAGCAGCTAGTCATACCAGCAGCCAGTCACACCAGCAGCCAGTCACACCAGCAGCCAGTCACACCACATCTATAGTCAAGAGGAGAGAGAAATGAATATGCCATGCAGTCTACTTGCTCAGCTAATGGCTGCTTCCTCCTCCTCCTCTTTGTCCTCCTCCTCTCCCTCCTCTTCTTCCTCCTCTTCCTTCTCTTCCTCTTTCTCCTCCTATTCCTCCTACTCCCCTCCTCTTTCTCTTCCTCCTCCTCATTCTTCCTTCTTCCTCCTCTTCCCCCTCACACTCCCCCTTTTCCTCCTCTTCCTCCTCTTCCTCCTCTTCCTCCCCCTCCTCCTCTCCTCCTTCTCCTTCTCCTTCTCCTTCTCCTTCTCCTTCTCCTTCTCCTTCTCCTTCTCCTTCTCCTTCTCCTTCTCCTTCTCCTTCTCCTTCTTCTTCTGGCACAGTTTAGGACCCAGTCTGGAGAGTTGGGCCATTCACATTAGATGGGTCAACTAACAATAAAGACAACTGCCTACATATGTGTCCACAGGCCAATGTGAGCTAGGCCAACCCTCATCCAGTTCTTCTCCCAGGTGATTCTAGGATGCAGCAAGGTGACCTTTTAAAACTAAATATAGCAATGGTTTAGACTGGGTCATGGTTCCTAAGCCTGACTAAAGGAATGAGCCCAGGATCTGGTGTTCTGCTCACTTTGACTCTGCTTTATATAGAGAACTCCTCCCCCCTGGGGACTAAGAGGACCCACAAAGATGGTCTTTGGTGCTCCTCTTGCCTCAGTATGGTGAGAAGAGGTAGAGATGGGGATAGATGGATAAGAAGATGGAAGAGGTCATTCGGGTCAGGGAACTGTGTCAGAATCCCCTCAGGTTTGGGGTCACCAGTCCCCAACCTCCCTCCGAACAGAAGCATTGACAGCTTGCTACATCTTGCTTTTAGACAACATAAAGCTTTTGTCTAAAGTAAAATCATAAATAACGGGTGTGAATACTCAAAAGCTGGGCTGTGGAAAGAGTTCCTTTCATGGAGCGTTTGTCTTGTCTGCATTAAGTTGTGAGTTAAACTGGGCATGGTAGCATACTGAGAGGCAGAGGCAGAAGAATGGGAGGCTCAAGGCCATCCTGGTCTACATAGAAAGTTTGAAGCTAGCCTGAGCTACATGAGACTCTGCCCACCCTGTCCCCCCAAGAAAAGAAAGAAGAAAAGACTCATATGTGTTATAGAATTGTCTTGGCTAGATTTTGTCAACTTGACATAAGCTAGTGTCACTTAGGAAGAGGGAACCTTAGCTGAGGGTTGGCCTGTGGACCTGTCTGGGGGACATTTTCTTAGTTGCTAATTAACGCAGAAAGACCCAGGCCACGGTGGGCAGTGCCACTCCTAGGCAGGTAGGCCTGGGCTATGTAAGGGAGCTGAGCAAGCTGTGGAAAGAAGGCAGTAAAGAACTTCCCTCCATGGTTCCTGACTCTGTTCCTGCTTGACTTGCTGCCCTGACTTCCTCATTGATGGACCTATGTAGTTGGGACATGGAAGCCAGACATACCCTTTCTGATTTGATCATGGTGTCCGTCACATCAATGGAAATCAGATTGGATAGCAGACAGCACAATGGGTCCATCACCCCTGTGCCTCTGAAGCCTTGCATCACATGCATGCTAACACACACACACACACACACACACACACACACACACACACACACACACCAGCACAGCTGCTATGTCACCCCTGTACCCCTGTATTCC
>JANHMN010000021.1:6513287-6520787 GCA_030674055.1 Rhabdomys pumilio
AGAGAGAGAGAGAGAGAGAGAGAGAGAGAGAGAGAGAGAGAGAGAGATATTGGGACTCTAACCCAGTTGGAGAGTGGACATTCTCTTCTGTAGAATCTGTGTTTTGCACTCAGGATGGTATGGGATGTAGAGCCATCAACCTTAGGACCACAGAGTCAGGGGACCCTAGCATTATCAGAGGTCAGAGGTCAACTCTCCAGTATGCTCATGAAGCCTCCTTTTCAGCAGTGACCAGTGACTATCCAGCTGCACCTCCTCTGGCTATGTGTTAGACATTTCCTCTCTACCACTCTTGTCAAGTCAAGAAGCTCCAGGGTGTACACACACACACACACACACACACACACACACACACACACACACAACCTCAGGCATCTCCCTATTAGAAATGACTGCAAAGTGGAAGCATGATTGAACTAGCAGGGCACCTGCAAGTTCTAGCATAGCTCTAAAGGTCTGAAGAGACCTGATTCTCAGGAGTAAACACAAAGGGACCTACTGGCTCAGGGGTGACCCAAGTCAGCTTTCCTCAACTCGTTGGGCTCTCTGTCCCAGAGGAAGAGAACTGCTTCCGAGACCTTCACAACCTGGAAGCCGACCTAGTCTGCTGTTGTTGCTTTTCTAATGGGTGTTTCTTTCCCTAGGTTGGAGGAAAACTATGAGATTGCAGAGGGCGTCTGCATCCCTCGCAGTGCCCTCTACATGCACTACCTTGACTTCTGTGAGAAGAATGACACTCAGCCTGTCAATGCTGCCAGCTTCGGGAAGGTGGGTCCAGCGTCGCTGCGGTAACAGCCCCTCCCCCACCTCCCCCAACTTTACATAATTCACATATTTTTAAACTACATTTTATGGGGTGTGTGTATGTATCTGTGAGTATGAGAGAGAGAGGGAGGGAGGGAGGAAAGGAAGAAGGGAGGGAGAGAGAGAGGAAGAAAGAGAGAGGTCAGTTTGTCAAAGTCGAAGTCAAGTTGTCTCCTTCTACTTGTGAGTCTTGGGAATCAAACTCAGACCTTAAGGCTTGGCGGCAGGTACTGTTGAGTCATTTCGCTAGCCCATGAAACACAGTTTTAAAACATCTTAGTTCTCTTGTTTTATAAAATTACTAAAACAAATACCTTGGTGACTTTGTCATAATGTTTTGCGGCCAAAATCCTCATGCAAAGTAATTAACAAAGTAATACCAAATCAGACTCTAGAACAAGGCAAATCCAGAGTGTTTGGTAATACTTGGCTGTAAAATTTCAGTCAATCGAGGTACGTTATAAAGAAAGAAGTCAAGGTGGCCTGCTTGACTTTCCTCTGTATTCACCTGCATAAATTAATATGTCTCTTGTGAGAGGCAAATATAAATGCAAAAGTATATTCTATGTCTGACAGTCAACCTGGGGCAGGAAAGGCTTGGTAACGTGAATGCCCAGGAGAGATTGAGGAGCAGTCCTGGATTGTGAGATTGGCAATCTGGGGGTCCTCTGCTGAAAACGATGCAGGACATCATACATTCTAACGTACGGCAGGTCCCGTGTTAGATAGTGGGCAGCAGAACCTAGAAGAGGTCCAACACGCTGCCTTGAGTGGCTCAGACCAAACAGGGAAGGAAGGAAGAGCATTCCATGATTCCTGTGACACTAGTCTTGTGTTGACATACCCTTGAGGTGGCCACAATGGAAAGGCAGATGAGGTTGGAGGGGCAGCTTGGGTGAGTTAGAGGAATTTACCTTGAAGCCATTCTGAGCCTCCGCTACCTCATGGCAACAAGGTTCAGCTGAGGTGTCTGTGAGTGTTGGAAAATCATGTTTTCTTGGTCACCCAGAAATTCATGAATTTATTAACCACCTCTTTTCGTGATCACAACTGTTGGTGTTGTGAATTCATCTTTGACATTTCTGTGTCCAGATGCAAACAGCCGCCCAGTAGCTTAATTATGGAGTTAGCAAAACAAGCACCATTGGTTTGCCTGTGTACAGATTCTATCAACAACAACTTCTGCAGCATGGTGGTCATCCTGGCATTTCCTTGAACTCTTACTTGAGGGCTTTGGCTAAAGTCTGTTGTTTCCTCTCAGCACCCCAGTTCCATTCCTATTTTAAACCTTGAGCTTCCTTTTAGACGTGGTCCAATCCCAAGAAGTTTGTGGTCTGGTGGTCACCCTAACTTGGGACTCCTCCTACGGTCTGTGCCATCTCTCCTTCCCCTGTGCAGGGCAGCCTGGTATCCTTAGCCACATGTAGCTGTCTGTGTCACTGAAGCTTTCACAAAAGCAAGAGCTTGGAGCACTACCAGTTTTCATTGTCTGCATTGCAAACATTCCAAGGCATCATGTGGCTAGGGACCACCATATTGGAAGGTACCTCATCATCACAGACAGTTCTATGGGACAGTCCTTGCTACATACCTCAAGGGGCCATGGATGAAACATGGTGTCCTTTTGTTTTTCATATGACAGCCCTCAGAAAACTTCTATGATCTCAGTAGACTGAAGTTAATAGGAAGATTTACTTCCTGACAAGGTTGAGATCAAGCCTTCATCACCAGGTTTATTGGTCCTCAGCTTCTCCCTATCCCAGTGCTTCTCTGCCCTGCGTTTCTTAGCTTCTCTTTGCCACCCTTCCAGGCCCATTTTTCGCTCCCATTTCCTTGTTTAGACACCTCCTGCCAAATTTCTTCTCTTCTTGGGTCTTTGGTTTCTGCTGATACTTTTGACCACCAAACGGATGTCTCCAAATGGCTCTTCAAGTAGTTTTCCTTCCTGAGAAGTACCTTCGTGCCAGCTGCTTCCAGACAACCACTTAAGACACATTCACACTCAGTCATCAGACTGAATTATCTTTGTTATTAAGAACATAAATACACAAGCTTTGGGCAGCTGCCCTGCCATCAGTTTCAAATGCACTTGAGTTGGGACTTTCCTAGCTGCAGAGGATGGAAGGTGCCCATTGAGGATCCAGGATGAGTCTATTGCGTTGAAATCTCAGACACACAGCTGCCCAGCCCAAGACTCCTGACAACTCAAGAGAAGGGAACCAGTTTTCTGCAAGGCTTGGGATACAACTGCCCTTGAGTAGAGCTGCCCTTGAGTAGAACTACCCTTGAGTAGAACTGCCCACACTTGTAATCCATCAGTGAACTTTTAACTTGGAGCATATCCGTTTCAGAATTTCTTCTTCATTTTTAAGGAAGAAACTATATTGGTAGTAACCCTGCCCCCACTGGCTAGTGATGTATCAGATGTCCACGCTGAAACTGTCCCTGGGGAAGCCTGGCTGGAAACCACTTTAGCAGGAGAAGGCCACAGTTTCTTTGCCACAAGTAAGACCTACAATGTCTCACTATACCATTGGCCAAACTCCTTAAGCACTGGCTTCTGGAAATGTTGGGTCATGGAGTGGTTCAGGAAGTGGAGAGAATGTGGACGCTTTTAGCTGGACTGGTCTCGTGCCTTCTTTTGCTGGTGGTTTAAATCATTTTCTGGGTTCTCACTTCCTTACCTTTTATTATTCTTTTGTACATATGCACATACAAGTTCATATGAGTTCCAGGTGCATGTGTCTGTGTGCGCAAACCCTTGTGCATGGGCATGTAACAAAATACTTGGCACAAGTGACTTTATTTTGGCTCAAGGTTTGAGGATAGAGCCTGTCAGGGCAGGGAAGTCATGGCAACAGGAATGGGAGGCAGCTGGTCTGTGGTTAGGAAACAGAGAGACATGGATACAGGTTCTCCACTTGATTGGACCTTTTTATTCAGTCCCGGACCCCAGCCCATAGGATGCTGCTGTCCACATTCAGGGTGGGTCTTTCCTCAGTTAAACTTCCTGGAAACACCCTCATAGACACATCCAGCTGATTCTAATTCAGTCAGGTTGACAATGGAGATGAACCTTCATGGCAGTCAAAGTCTGTGCTCACTGTTCTTTTTCTTAATCTATCTGTCTATTCTTTTGATAACACCAGGAATCCATAGCTACTGTATCTTTACAGCAAGCCTTGAGGTCAGGTAGTACCAGATCTGTCATTCTCTGCTTTAATAATGCACTGCTTATTGTGGGACCCACACCTCTGTGTGTGTGAACTTTAGAATTAGTTTGTTAATAACTACAAAACAATTGCTGGGATTTTGATTTTGATTTTGATTTGTAATTAACTTATACATCAAGTTGGGAAGAAGTGATATCTTAACCAGGTTCCACTTCCTATCCATGAACATGGGATAGCGCTCCATGCATTTAGCTTTACGTGGCTCTCTTTCAACTGAGTTTTTCTTCCTATAGATCTTATACATATTTAACTGGCTTTATTATGCAATATCTTATTTTTAAGAGTGATAATACAAGAGTGTGCTCGTCACCGGTGTGTAGAAAAGCCATGAACGTTGCTATATTACCCTCGTATCCTACAACATTGCTATGATTTCTTCTTAATTTCAAACTGTTGGTGGATGTTTTTGGTTCTCAAATACTTTTTTATTTTCTTGGTAGACAATCATGTTATCTGTGAACAAAGACTACTCTGTGAATTCTTCTTGATCCAGTTTTCATTTCCCTTTCTTGCCCTATTACATTAGTTAAGCCTTCAGGTAGGGTACAGCACTGAAAGAAGTGTGATATTCTGCTGTTAGGAACAAACACAACCATCCTCTTGGGGAGTTGAGCCCTCAGTCAGTGTGTCACCTGCTCTTTTAGCCTTGACAGCTTTCCTTGGCTTCAGTCCGTGTTGTCTGAAGCCAACGCAACTGCTCAGACTTCTTTTACTTAGTGTTATCTTGCTTCTTGCTTCTCTTTCCATTTTAGTTATCTCTTTAAGCATCTTTATATTTAAAACTCTGTGTGTGTGTGTGTGTGTGTGTGTGTGTGTGTGTGTGTGTACAGCATATATCTGGATCTTGTTCCTTTATTTACTTCAACCATTTCTCCCTGACATCTCTTCTTTGCTCTTTCTCAGACATGGTTTTGCATGATCTTTCTGGGCAGCCCAGGCTCTTTGTGTAGCTCCTCTGGCTATGGATCTTAGTCTGCCTGTCTGAGCTTCCCGAGGACTTGCATTATAAGTGTGTGCGCAGCTAGTCCAGCCCCTGCGATTTCAGTTTGAATTGGTGCAGTTCTCCCACTGACTCCCACAGTGGCTCCCAACACAGTTGGAACAATATTACCATGGACGTTAGTTTTCTATGTGTTGCCTGTATTCTTTATCCTCATTTTGTACTCCACCATTTCCCACTGTTTACAGTTTGATTCATTTATTTGCTTATGTGTTCATTTCCTTAGTTAGAGACAAAGTCTCTTGCTATGTATCCCAGGTTAGCCTCAAACTTGCAAATGTCGTTCTGAATGCTGCAGTTGTAAGGTATGTGCCTTGATGCCTATTTCAAATCTCATTTTATTGTATCTGTTTTAATTTTTATTTAATTTGTGTGTATGTGTGTGTGTGTGTGTGTACACGCGCGTGCACATGCATGTGCACACATGCATATACATATGGGTAACTAAAGAGACCAGAAGGTATTGAAGCCTCTGGATCTGGAGTTTTAGCTGGTTGTGAGCTGGGAACCAAACTCAGATACATTGCAAGAGCAGCAAACACTGCAAAGGATCTAGCCATCCTTTCTGCCCCACACGTCCTGCTTTTACACAGGTGCTAAGGTTCTGGACATAGGTCCTCATGCTTGCACAGAAAGTACTGTATCCCCCAGGCCATCTCCCAGTCCTAAGTAATTATGTTTTAAAGATAATTGCTAACCATTTAGCCCACTTTGGTCTCAGATTCACTGTACAGGCCAGACTGGCCTTGAACTTATGGAAATCCTCCTACCTCCGCCTCTTGAGCGGTGCCTTCTGAGTACATGTGTATATTATATGGTCGTGTTTGGATGTGTACACATGAAGGTGTGACATGTATGGAGACCATATCTTCCTCTGCTGCTTTCTACTTTATGTTTTGACACAGATTGTGTCACAGAGCCTGGAGTGTGCTGTTTGGCTAGACTAGCTGTCCAGCAAGCTTCAGGGATCCGCCTGTCTCTTCCCTAGCACTTGGCTACAATTGTTCTTAGCCATACTGGGTTTTGACATGGGTACTGGAGATTTGAACTCAGTTCTTCATGCTTGTATAGCAGACAGTTAAGGGGGGTGGTCTCCCAGCCCCCATTTTAGTTTAATTGAACATCTTATATGGCTCTACATTACCTCCTTATTTGACATATTGGTTATTCTTTTTGAAAAGCAGATTTTCATGCTTGCTAGCAATTTACAGTGTACATTTACAGCTAATCAAGACACCTTCAAACCCTATCACGAAACCTCACCAGTGAGCACCTTGTAACGATCCTCCTTCCTCCCCTGCCTGCTCTTGTATCATAATGATATTTTGCCATCATTAATTTCCCTGCCTACATAGGCAGATGTATAATTTAGTATATTGTTGAACTATTATCTTAAACCTTGTTATCTGGTAGGTGAATTAAAAACAAGTTTTCACTTTTACCTGAAGTTCTTGGTTAGAAAGGAGAGGAGCAGGAACTAGCCATTTTCATCTGTGTAAGGCTATCTCATATACTCAGTTATGACACAGAAACAGACTTTGCAGCATGGTAGGATGTGACAGTGCTCTTTGGCTTACAGCGAGGCATGGAGAAACATCTACGGAGAGTTGAAAGTAGCATCAGTTAGAGATGTCTTCGGGATATTGAACATCCAGCACAACTTCAACTTATTTATTTATTTATTTATTTATAACAACTTATTTAGCCTATAGTTGGGCAAAATACCCAACAAAGCCTCCTCTGTAAGACATCTAATACCTCATGTGATCTACCAAAGACCTCAACCACAACTGCTGGCAGCATCGCACACCACTCTAGCCTTCGTGATCACATGGCCGACTGTCGCTCCCCAGTCACTGTACAGCATCACAGGAGAACATCACCCCCCACCCCACGTTGTCTCTGACCTGGAATAGCATCATCCTGGCTTCTCCCAAGTGTGTGTCCCTTTTGCAGCACCTCAGAGTCAAAACACAAAAAGTCGAGTCATCATGGCTGGGGCCATCTGTTGACTCTCAGTTAAAATAAGCACAGGTGATTCATAGGACCACTCCAGACTATTAGGCTGACACAATTTACAGTCCATAAATTGTGGGATTCTCAGGAAAGGTAGAAATGTGGAAAAGCATTACAGAATGTCGACAGTGCTGTTTGAGTGTGTGAAGAGGCCGCTTAGCATCACAAAGTCCACTTCCGGGAAGGCTTGCCGGGGACTCCACTTCCTCAGCTGCACTTGGCTGCAAGCACAAACCTAGAAGAGGACAGAATCCAGTAGTCCTAAAAATTTTCTGAGGGACATTAGGAATCTGTTGGTATGTGTCCATCATTTTCCAGATGGAAAAACGCAGAGAGAGGGAGGGATTTTCTCAAGTTGACAGGGTGGCAGGTACAAGCCAGCTGAGAAGGATGGTACAGAGACATAGTAAGATGTATAGAAACCAGGAAAGGGGAAGTCAGGCTGCA
>JANHMN010000021.1:6532176-6550879 GCA_030674055.1 Rhabdomys pumilio
AGCCCCTGCCCTCCTGGAATTCTACATCTAGTGAGTGGGGGCAGGGGAGGGTAGGACATAAGTAAACAAATGTATTACGCTGCTAAAGTCATGCAGTATTGAATTACATTTAAAAACCATCAGGTTGTGGGATGGAGAGATGGCTCAGCAGTTAAGGCGCCCTGGCTGCTCTTCCACAGGACCTGGGTTCAATTCCTAGCACCACGTGTTGGCTCACAACCCACAGTAACTCCAGTGCCACCTTCTGAGGCTCTGGAGGCACTGCGTGTATGTGGTACAGAGACACACACGCATGTAAAACACCCACACACATAAACTGTCAAAGCTGAAGGAGGGAAGTGGGATCAGAGGACGGTCGTGGGAACGTGTGTTAAGGTGCTAGTCAGGAAAGGATGCTCTGGGGAGGTGACTTTGAGACACAGGACAAAGAAAACGGTAGATGCCACACAAGGATCTGGGGAAGGAGAGGACAGTAAGGGTGGAGGCTGTGGAAGGTAACTACCCAGAGAGAAACGGTGAAGGCTGTGTGTGGCATGCACCTTTATTACTAATCCAGCGTTCAGGAGGCAGAGGCAGGTGAGTCTCTGAGTTCAAGGCCAGCTTGGTCTACATTGCAAGTTCCAGGCTAGCCAGGGTTACATGGTGGGATCCTCCCTGTCTCAAACAACAACCACAAAAACAAAACATCTCTACCTCAAGAAACCAAAGGAAAACCAACCAACCAATCAAAGAATAGGAGGCAATAAGCCCAGGAGGCGACTAGGAACAGGAAGAGGAGTTAGAAACCCCCCTGCCTTTTTAAATAACAAAAGAAGTTTCCTTTTTGCAAAGTGAGTCATTCTTGAATGCGGTCAAAGCACTAGAGGAATGGTCCAACCCAGAGGGAGAGCTGAATTCACAAGAGAAGGGGCAGTCAGTCCTGCAGAGTCGCTGAGAAGTAGGAAAGGCTGAAGGGTTTAGCCTTGGGACAAGAGGAAGGTGCCTCCTTGATTCTGCTAGGGAAGCTACATGGCTTGTGCAGAGAGAGCGGGGATGGCAACCGTGCTGTCATTTGTGCCATGCCCTCTGTATGGGAAGGAGGGCAGGGACTGGAGGGGTGAGGGTCGTAGAGAGGGCTAGGACTAACTGGTCACTAAAGACACGAGTGGGTGAAAGCAGAGGAATGTCAGGGACAGCTGTGGAGGTCAGTGACCATGGTCTGACAGGTGAAGGACTGGTGAGCTAAGGCAGAGTAAGTGGCTGGTCCTGTGTCAGGGTGGTATGGACAGTCACCACGGGGAGAGGTCTCTGAGTCTGGCAATACCCAGAAAGAAAGTGGATCTGAGGCCACAAGCACATGTCTGAAAATGGTGTCTAATGTTTCCCATCGCACACTGGATCTTAGTGCCCCTTGGCTGCTTCTTGGGTCTAAGGCCTTCTCTCTCTTTTCCATCCTCAAAATATACTCTGGTTTCAAGGTCCATCCATGATGAGGCTTTTTTTTTTCCAACTTAAAACAAGCTGTTGCTAGGCCAACAAGTAGACTCAGCCAGTAAAGGCTCTCGAACGCAAGTCTGACAGCATGAGTTCAATCCCTGGGGGGGTGGGGGGGAACATGATAGAAAGAGAGAGCCAGTTCCTTCAAGTTTTCTCTGGCTTCTACATGTGTGCTATGACATGCCTATGCACACACATGTGCACACAGACACATATGTGAACATGAACACACACACTTAAATAAATGAATAAATAAATGCAAAATAATATTTTTTTTCCGTGAGCTGTTGCTTCTCAGCTCCCACAGAAGGCAGCAGTTTGCTAGGCTGAGTGGGGCAAGCATTCCTAAATGCTGCACACGCTCTTCCAGGCTGGGAATCGGCATGAGACTGGAGGAAGGCATGAGGGATGGGGTCAGTCCAAAACAGTTTTCTTGGGCCAGGGGCAGCTATCCTCACCCCTCATAGAAGGTTTCCCAAAATGGGATTCTGCATGCCACCGTTTTGGATTGGCTTTTACCAACCACTGTGCATCATGGATTGGCACTGGCACCCATAAGTCCCTCTCCCAAAGCGATCAGATCTTCAAAGGCACAGGCTGCACACTTGTGCCTTTTGGGAAGCTCTGACCAGCGGCATCCATTGGTGGCAGCCAACAGAGGATTATGTGAAATAAATTCCTCTGGAAAATCAGGACGTTCTTACAATATCTCTCTCTCTCTCTCTCTCTCTCTCTCTCTCTCTCTCTCTCTCTCTCTCTCTCTCTCTCTCTCTCTCTCTCTAGCTTAACTCAGGTGATCCGAAAGTTTGCCAAGCAGCTGGACGAGTGGCTGAAAGTAGCTCTCCATGACCTCCCGGAAAACCTGAGAAACATCAAATTTGAATGTAAGCATTGGGCTTGAAAGGAGAAGGAAAGAGAGGGCAACGTTTCAAAACCCGGAAGTCACTGATAAAATAACGCTCCGCCCACAAAGCGCCGGGAATCAGGCTGAGTGCTTCCCATGTGTGAGCTTATTTAGTCCTCGTAAAATGTTTGTCACCAGCAGCACAGAGAAGGGACTGGCACTTAGAGAGGTGCTAAGTAGCAGAAACAGAATTTACTCCCAGGCTCAGGTCTATAACAAAGTCAACCAGGCAGCCACACAGCCCGTGATTTGGACCCACAAATCAAAGTCAAGCCAATGCTCCAAAGGTTTCCTTGAAGCCCACAAAAGGCTGTAGCTAGCCTAAGAGGCTCACATATCCTCTGCCTAATTAGAATGCCAAATTAATATTTGTTATAAAAGGGCTGGAGCCATGAATCATTTCTTGGTCAAGTAGTGCCGTGTAGTCCCCAGCGTTTAGCTGAGCCTGAGGAGGCTGGTTCAGTTTCCCTGTCTCGATGGGTCTGTGCATAGTGAAGACTCCGTGTGTATAACACATTTGTTGCTACTGAGTGAAGATGAGGTAATTTTTTAAGCAAAACAAGGTTTTAAAATATGTTTCTTAAAGGCCAGTTTGAATTCGGCTCGCAAGTCTTTGCCTAAAACAACTGCCTTGGGGAAGACAGAGGATCAAATTACCCTTTCTCCGCAGGCAAAGAAGCCCTTTCAGACTTGCTTTGAGGCCGCCCGCAGTGCCCATCACCTATTGATAAAGCCCGCTTTATTTCATGGCTCTCAGTTCTTTTCTTTTCTCCAGCACTAAATTCCACATCACAAAGTTAAAGAAAAAGTAATTAAGGAGCAGGATTAACAATTGATCGGCCTGGAAAATTAGAAGTTCATCTCTCCCGCTACACACACACACAGACACCCCTCCCCCATTCCTCCAACCCCACACACTATTTTATAAACCAAGCTAGTTCTGGGTACAAATGAGAATAATCCTAAAGAAATTTCTGGCTGTTTCATGACCAGTTCAGAAATTAATGAGAAGAATGCCCTGTGCTCGTTTTAATTACACCAACAAAACAAAACCAAAACAAAACAAAACAAAACAAAAACAAAAAAAAAGAAAGAAAGAAAAACTGGCTCAACATCTGTGGCAAGGAGGAGGAGGGTTGGGCCCTCCACCTGTGCACACTTAGAGGAAGTGGTCTTTCCCAGGGAGCCTGGGGGGATTGGTGAATGTGCAAGAGAGTGGAAGCAAACACCTCCCACCCCCAGTGGAAGAGTAAAGACCACGAACAGGTACACGGCTTAAAAAAAAAAAAAAAAAGATACAAGTTCTCTTTACTTCATATAATCAGACAATTACAGCAGATAGGCAAACATAGCCTTTCCTAAATCAAAACAGGTGCGGGAGGCCACTGGGAAAATGACATTGGGTAAATGTCAAGTCCCTTTGCAGGGGAGCCCAGGTTCCACTGCAACAGCACCCGTTGGTCACGGTTCCGCCGGGACACACTTAAGTTTTAAAGGGGCTTCTTCAAAGCTTTCGTTTGAGTTCTGTGATTTTTCTGGGAAGCGGTGGTTGAGCTTGCAATTAGCAAAATGAAAGACAAGTGAATAATTGCTTTTTTACTCACGGTTGATTGGTGCCACCATTTCTCACACCTGCGAGCGTGGCTTGTGCATGACTCTGAAATCTGTACCACAAATAGCATCATTAGGAAACGGCTGCCGGGCCAAAACAGGACAAGAGGCAGGAGCAGGAGTTAGCCAGTAAGTCCCTAAAAACAGAAGATTGACAAGACAGAGTTAGAAAATGGGAACTACTCTTTGAAATCTGCTCCTGGGGAAATCTGAGGTTGGAATACCCAGCATGCTCCTGGGGAGATCTGAGGTTGGAATACCCAGCATGCTCCTGGGGAGATCTGAGGTTGGAATACCCAGCATGCCAAAGTTGCTAGCTTCCTGTTTTCTTGTTGCAGTATCAAGGAGGTTTTCCCAAATCCTGAGAAGGCAAACATCGCTGAACCATCTGTGCCAGGTAGGACAGGACCTACATCCATAAGGATAACTTCCTGTGGCATTAATCCAGTTGCATGTCAGGGCTCTCTCTGCATTGTGCTCAGTTTCTATACATAAGAAAGTAAAAACCTCAGCCCAAGGCTAAAGTTGTAACTGTTTACACAATCATTTCTAACACCAATTGACCCTGAACCTTTCAGACATGATCTGGGTCCCCAAGTTTGTGTTTTCTTGAAATAAATTACTGGGTTTGTCAACTACTGTTGACACTTAGAGATACAACACCCTTGGCCTCTCCCCAGTAGATGCCAATGATCCCACTTAGGTACTGAACACCCTAATTACAAGTAAGAACCCTTCGAGAAGCAGCAGCTTGCCCAGAGAGAGCATCATATAACCTGGGCGGTAGTCAGCATTCAGCATGATGGCCTTCCTCCTCATTCCCAATCTCTGTCAGAGTTGATCTGCCTCACTTATTCATTTCAACTGCCTTTACATGTTCAGATTGCCAACCACTCCCATAAAGTGCCCTCTGGCTCTCAGGGAAATCCTGGTTATATAACATGTTCGATGGGAGGAAGGGGTTCTAACTGAGAGTGGTTCCAGGAAGATGCCCCCTTGGAATCCTCACTCTTGTGTCACAGAAGGCACACGGGATAGCTTGGGAACAGAGGGAACCCCTTCTAGACTGGGGCAGCTGTGACAAAGGCAAGTCCTGGGCATTGATCTGGGGACTGGGCAGTCTGACAGAAGGATGGAGCTCAGGGAAGAACATGATTATTAGGAAAACCAAGAGGCACTTCTTGTCCTGTATTTCAGAGACTACATGCCAGCCTGGCTCTCTTGCTCTCTTTTTGCTTGGAGGCTTAGACCTACCTGGCAACATATATGTGATTTTGATGTTTCTCTCTGGGGCTCAGATACTCTAGGATGGATTTTACTTTAATCCACATATAGACACTGACTCCCATACCTACACTCATGTATGGCAAGTATGTTTGTGTGTTCATGTATATACTTCTATACACACACACACACATGCACACACACAACCACACTCCACCTTGCACACGCAGAGTATGTAATTCAGTCAGCAGATATCACATTTCCAGCCTCACTGGACAGCTCCCAGACACATTTCTGGACCAGCTAGAACTTTGGACTGGTATTAATTCTAGGAATGAAACACTGTAGTACACTTGAGCTAATAAACCAATGAGCTTTCCTAAATATATACACAGAGTAAGTCAAATTAAACAGGATCCAGCCAAAGGCTCTTCTATACAGCCAGGCTCTCTCAGATACACCAGTCAGGCATGCAACTTGGCTTTCATATCTCAGTTATTCAGTTCGCAAATCTTTTGAGTGCTTGCTGTAAGTCAGATACTATGCTTAGTGGTACCTACCTTCATCAGGAAAACAAGTGAGTCAGTCAGTCAACCAGCCAATCAAATAAGTATGCATGTTATAGAGAAAAGGTATAGAATAGCAAGTATTTAACAGAGATAAAAAAGGGTGTCACACTGAGGCTGGAGCATCAGGACAGCCAGGATGCTAGGGCATCAGGACAGCTAGGATACTGGGGCAAGGTGGCAATTCATTCCAGTCTATTGGAACACAATGCGCCAAGGCTCCGAGGTGTCTGCCTAGTCAGTGCAGAGCAAGCCAACCTCAGCAACTATAGCCACTTACATACAGCCTGGCTTCCAGT
Source organism: Rhabdomys pumilio (assembly GCA_030674055.1). Lineage (NCBI taxonomy): Eukaryota > Metazoa > Chordata > Mammalia > Rodentia > Muridae > Rhabdomys > Rhabdomys pumilio. The sequence goes on from JANHMN010000021.1 coordinate 6,538,257, forward strand.
CTATGCATCACACTTTAGAGCCATCATGAGAACCACCAGGAGGAATATCAGAGGCAGGTCCTACTGTATATCTGTTTTACAGACCATCAGACCAGGGTGGAAGCACAGGCCACAAACAGCAAAGCTGAGGTGTGACCCAGGTGTGCTTCAATTCAGCACACCTATTCAACATTAGAGGCTGGTGTGTTCCAATATCCAGACAGTCTAAGTATCTCAAACATCCTGGGTGGCTTTGGCCTTCAGAGGGTCTTGCAGTTATTTTGGTGGGATTTTACTTGTACTTGAACAGAAGATGGCTGGGGTAGAGTTACCTTCACCTGGATATAGTTACGGTTGCCTGGAAGTTCACAAGCCTTAGCAACCAAGGATGATGCCCGCAATGATTTCAGTTTTTACAAAACAATTTATTTAAAGACATTTTCAAAATGTATGAGTAAAAGAAATAGTCATAGACATAGTTCCATTGTTAACACTGTTACAGCTTGTAGATTTCAGTTCACTAACAGTGGTTTGCTGGGGAAGTTAGGGTTGTAAAAGGCGCGTGCGCGCGCACACACACACACACACACACACACACACGCACACACACACACACACACACATATGCACCCATGTGTGCACACACACACCCCTTATGTCTCCTATCATCTCTACCTTATTCACATTTGTTTCACTATCCTAATTATATAAAAAAAATCAGCTGGGCAGTGGTGGCACACACCTTTAATCCCAGAACTTGGGAGGCAGAGGCAGGTGGATTTCTGAGTTTGAGGCCAGCCTGGTCTACAGAGTTGAGTTCCAGGATAGCCAGGGCTACACAGAGAAACCCTGTCTCAGAAAAAAAAAAAAAAAAAAAAAAAAAAAAAGGAAAAAAATCAAAACAAAGAATAAGAATCCAAAATGCATGACAATAACATTTGTGTGAAGAAATATACATTGTGAAGTTTCTGGGTATCAGTTAGGCCCAGGATAGCCAGAGTGGTACCTCTGTGTAGCGGTCCCTCAGTGTGGTCCTGTCAACTTTGTGCCACTGTAGGCACATGGGTTATTAAACACAGAATTCCTTGCTACCAGCTCACTGAGGAAGCTGACAGATCTCCGTGCCTCCATCCTCCACTGTTGGGGTCATGACCAAGAGGGTTTGGGAACAACAGCAGGGTGTGGCCTGGCCCAGGTCATCTCTGCGAACAAAAAGCAGGGAGAGGGGTGAGCCTCAGGAAGAAAGAGTACCTCTCTGAATCTTCGGGGCTGTAGTATTGTTTCTTGAGATTGAGCTTCCCTGGATTCCAGAATTACAAAATGCTATAAGCATACCCCCTCAGAAGGTACGTGGAGGACACAGAGTAGGGCTTTTAACCCGACAGCATATGTGCTGACAAGTTGGTTGGATTGGATTTCAGGCATCTCGAACAGTGATCCACAGTGCAGACATCACGTTCCAGATGCTGGAGGACTGGAGGAATGTGGACCTGAGTAGCATCACCAAGCAGACTCTGTACACCATGGAGGACTCGCGGGATGAGCACCGCAGACTCATCATCCAGTGTAAGGTGTCCCGCCAGGGGCTGCGCTCCTTCTGTTTCTGTTTTTAAAAAGGGCAAGAAGAATGTAACTTGGTAAATATTCAAGTGGTGTTCCCACCCTGTCCCCTTCCCTGGATCACATTCTTCTTATTGTTTTTGTTGAATGGGTCAGCCAAGACAGGAGGGCTAAGTGACCTAAGAGGACGTGTGTCAACAAGGCAGATGCAGTTGGGCAGCACACAATGTCATGCAGAGGACCCTTGCATGTGACCCTGAATGCCACACATACCTTCAAGGCAGTGACAGAGACAATGGGAACAGAAAACTATGGCCTGTCTCAGGATGTGTTGGTGTAGAGCAAGCTGGAGGTGCTGCCTACTTTTCAGTGGAAGGTCACGTGACCATGAGTCAACCCACCCCTGCTCTTCTACACACACACACACACACACACACACACACACACACACAGACGCGCGCCTCCATGCACACATTCACACACGCACACACATGCCCGCCGGCAGGTGACTCTTTCAGGCATATTAAAGTCTGAGAAGACATGAACAGGTGATGAGTTGCTTCTATGAACAGGTGTTCTTGGCCATATGGACAAATACTTCCTACACGGAAATAAGGTTCCAGTACAGCCCTGATGTGGGTAAGATGTTTGCTCCCCAAAGTGAATCAATACAAGGACACAGAAAACACCACCAGCCATCACACACCTCTTCTTCCTTGAGCCTTGGCGCAGCTGACTGCTCAGGGCGTCTCACTTTGGCGAGCTATCCTGCTCCCCTGAGAGGTGCATGCTGTCAGGAAGTGTGGTCAGTACACCTTTGCAGGGCCCTCAGGGAGGCTGGAGCTGACTGTATGCTGTTGGGAAAGGGGGTAGATGGTTCTACACCCATACCTTCTGTGTAGGGTAAGTGACATCATCACTCCAACACTCACCAGGAGGAAGGTTAGATTCAGAAAAGTCCGGGTCCCCTGAGTTACAGGGTCTGCTCCTCCGTATTATTGTCCTGAGGGTCCCTGTCTTCTGCCAGTCAATCTAAGCCTGGGCTGCTTATGAACCAACGTTTTATAAGATTCCCTCTTAGAGAATGGTTCCTTTTAAGGCCCTTAAAGGGGAAATAGCAGCCCCAAACTGTCTGAACCTGTGAGCTTCCATGAGGCATATTTCCTGGGTTTAGACCCTGGCCTTACCTCAGGCTCTTATTCCTTCTTCCTGCATGGTTGCCCCAGCACACTTGTCTGCTGTTGACTCTTAGAGAAACCCACTTAAGTAATAATGCAGTTTATAAGTTGCCTTCCCTCTGCCAAATGCTGTGTCAAACCCACCTTGTGTGGAATCATTAATTCTGCTTTTCAGCCACCTGAGGGACAGTCTTGTGTTGCTCTCTGCTTCCATTTGGGAAAATTCAGCTTCAGAGAGTTGATGGGCCTTCTCTAGGGTCACACAGTACTCCTCCATCAATCACAAATTAAGAAAACGCCCTACTGCCAGATCTTATGGAGGCATTTTCTCAACTGAGGTTCCCTCCTTTCAGATGACTCTAGTTTGTGTGTCAGACTGACATAAGACTAACCAGAAGTCTCCTGTCTCTGCCTCTATTTACTGTAGCAGTGCTAACACTACAGCCACATGCTGCCCAACCTGGTTTTTGTTGTTGTTGTTTTGTTTTGTTTTTGTTTTTTGTTTGTTTTTTTTTTAAATGGGAGTTCTAGGGATCCAGACCCATATCCTCAACCTTTACCCACTGAGCAGCTCCCCAGCCTTCAGGCATGATTCTTGCTCTGCACCTCCCCTCTCCGATAAATCAGGAAAGCATGTTCCCAGGCACCCTAACAGCCAGTAGGAGACCACTGGTCACTACGCCAGGGCCTCCCAGTGACCCAGGCATGGAGCTGGAATCTGCTAGTGTCTGAGGAGCAGAAGCCCACCAGTGACCTCATTTCCCAGGTTTAACTATAATTCATAGTTTTGCACTGGCTTCCCTCTCCACTTAGACCCTTTTGTGGGGAGTAAAATGTGAACTAGACTTTAGGGAACATCACTGTCAGCAGGAGTTGAAGAGACCAGACTCAGCCTGTGTCTCTGAGAGCGAATCTTCTTGTCAAGTTACCTTAGATGCAGGATAGAATCCTGTCATCTGAAACTGAAATTGCATTATGGTTCAGTTCAACCCAGCTGGTCCTCACTGTCAGTCTAGCCTGGATCAGGTTCTTTGTTAAGAGCCAGGACAATACTGAGATAGACACTGACCTCTGGCCGTGGAGCTCAGAGCTCATGGAGAGTCAGAAGCTGATTCCCAACAGTGCTGCATCTTGCCAAAGACATGACAGTGGCAGGAGGGGGCGGGCAGTCTGAGGAAGGGTGCCAAGCCTGGAGGCGACGGCCCAGTACATAGGTGTCATACCTCTACCTCCCACACAGACAAGGCAAAGTCCTCAAATCAAAATAAACGGGCCCAGAAGTCAGTCTGAGCAGAGGTCGGGACACCCCCATGCCACTCTTCACCTTCATCACCACCAGTGGACAAATCTGCAAACTCTTGCTGTCAGGGCCACCTTTCCATTTATGGTGTAGAGCCAGAGGGGGTTGCTTGGCTCACTTTAGCTTTTAAACGTACTGGTGTTTGAGCACACTGACAGGACGAGTATTAAGAGAAGCCTTAAGAAGAAGGCAGGGCTGAGTTTGCCCAAAAGACCTTGCTAAAATGTTGGCTCCAGTGTATGGTAACCATGTTGTTTAATTCTATAAAATGAGGATAATGCAAACAGATTAAGATTAAAGGAAACTAAGCATCACATGGTCAGTACACAGGGGAGTGCTCCTGAAGGTAGGACAGTACTCCTAGAGGCAGGGGAGTGCTCCCGAAGGTGGTGACTAGGAGGCAGATGCTTCAGTAGAGCTGTTTGGAATCTTACTGCTGTTCACTAACTGTGAAACATTTGGGCAGTTCCTCATCTTGAAGTGCCTCTGTTTTTTTATTTGCAGATGGGAAAAGAATGAGAATTCTTACTTGGCTTGTCCATTTACTCACTCAATTACCAGCTGAACATCTTCTCCATATCAGGCAGACCTAAGGGGTGGGGTCAGACAGGGAGCATGGCACAGCCCCCATGACATCGACACTTGAGAGTCACTCTCAAGGTTAGGTTAGTGTACCCATGTAAGTCACCGAAGAGAGTGCTGTCCCTTAGCAAGTGCACAAGGAAGTTAGCCGCTGCTGTCGGGGGTTTGTTGTTGGTGTTAGTTGGTTTTTGGTTTTTGATTTTTCCCCCTGATCCTTTTACTTGTATAACTATTATTGTCACCCTCAGTGACTAAAGCACAGTAGTCCAGACAGAGTAAGAACCCCAAAGTCTCATCCAAAACCTGGTTCTAGGCTCTGCTATGTAACTCACTTGCTTGCTGGCTTTGCGTAGTTTGATCAGTCTCATTAAGGCATCGCACCTTGTATCAGTGACTTTCTCATCCCTGTGGTAAAACCTAACAAAACCAATAAGAGAGAAAGGTTTCATTTGGCTCACAGTTCAAGGCTGCAATGTATCATGGCAGGGTAGGGGTGGCAGCAGGTGCTTGAGGTGACTATTCCCAGGGTCAGGAAGCAGACAGTGATGAATTCTTGTGCTCAGTCTGCTTTCTCCTCTTTGTTCAGTTCAGGAACCCAGCCCACAAAATAGTCCCCCCTTGCCCCAGTTAAGATAGGTTTTCTCACCAAAGGAAAAAATAAATAAATAATCCCTGGAGGCAGTCCCAGAGGCTAATCTTCCAGGTGACTCTAGATTCTGTCAAACACTGCATTTACAGTTGGAGAAAGATCGATGCACTTTTAAAGCCCACCTTCATCCTAAGTATCAGGACTGTTTGGCTCCTTAGAGAATTCATCAACCAAGCAAAGTAGAATACACTGGCTGTCTGTCTCACTTGGGACTCATGGAGAAAAAAGACATATAGAGATCTTGAACTGTGGCTGTATTTACTTAGTTCCACTTTAAAAACCACACCAAAAATATACGGTGAAAGAGATGTCCCCAATGAGAGTGTCCCCAGCCAGGTACCTGTTTCCCATGGTGCTTCCCTGATTTCTCAGCACTTCCACACTTAGTCTCCTAACCTGAAGCTGAAGACAGGGCAGAGAGAGCAACAGGAGGCTTCATTTGATTAGTATGCAGTGAGTACACATGCCTATCACCGAGAGGCTGGGCAAGCTACCTACCCAATTTAGTTGTTGTGCAGAAACATTGGAATCACTGCATATGCACCATCTCTGGGCAGAGAGCAAGAGACAGTAATGCCCTGGGCCTAAGGGTTGAGCAAGGCTTTCCAGAATAACAGCCATAGCACAGATAATGTACCAAACAATGATGACCGGCAACGAGAGGAGAACCAGCAAGGAGACTTGACATGTATGGAGCTCTTAGCCAGTGCTATTAATGACGTGGTAAAGGCAGGATAAAGACAGTAATGTGCTGAGACATGTGATGAGGAGGGGTGACATGTCTGCTGGCAAGAGGCAGGGGCAGGGTTGGAAGGATTTTTTGTCTCATCTGGGTCACGAAGAGCTGCACGGTCCAGTCTTCTGTACCTTTAGGAATACACCTCTGTGGAACTACAACTTGAGTGTGTCTGTCTCTGCTTCATTTACAGTGTACCAGGAGTTTGACCACCTGCTGGAGGAACAGTCCCCCATTGAGTCTTACATAGAATGGTTGGATACCATGGTAGACAGATGCGTTGTGAAGGTTGGTAAGGCAGAACAGAAGGGGCAGTCATGGCTTCTGCCGATGGTTGGCTGTCTCTAGGACACCTAACTAGCATGGAATCCCAGAGTGAGCTAGCTAATACTCCTTACCATCCATGGAGCCCTGGGGTTCCAAGGAAGAGACCTCATCCCAATCCTGGGAGGTGGAGGGCGCAAAGACAGGATTCTGAGTCTCCTATTCCTGATTCACCCAAGTCTGTGTCCCCCGTTAGTGTACATAGTGTCTCGGGATCACATTTCATTAACGTGCTTATTCTGCTAAAACTGAAAAGATTTTTTTTTAAAAAATCACAGCTTCACAGGCTTTGAAGGTGTGCAGGTCTTCCCTCATTTTTTTCAGAGCCAGTAGTGGACAAAGGACTTAAGTACTAAAGCTGTTCACTTGCTTGTAGGTGGCTGCCAAGAGACAAGGGTCCCTGAAGAAAGTAGCCCAACAGTTCCTGTTGATGTGGTCTTGCTTTGGTACGAGGGTGATCCGGGACATGACCTTGCACAGCGCTCCCAGCTTCGGTAAGACTCTCCCAGTGCCACACACGCTAGAACATGTATACACACACATGCACACACATACACACCACACACCATATACACATATCATATTCCTCCCCACACCACACAAACCACACACACACACACACACACACACACACACACACACACACCACAATATCCAAACACTTTTCTGGACTCTGTGTACTGAGTCCAGCTCTGTGGAGTCATCCCAGCCTCACTGGCTGTCTCTGAGACCACAAGGACATCATGAAGGCGTGTGTTGGGGTTGGAGCACTCCACTGTTCGGCTTTGCAGACAGTGAGGGGCACTGACTGAATGCTAAAGGTGAAGTAGTGAAGCAGCCCTGTGAGAATGAGCTGCTGACAAAGAGACCTGCCAGCACTTAAGGACATGTGGGTGGCAGTGGCCAAGCACTCTTCATCAGATGTCCCCAGTGTCTGCCATTCCATGGGGTCAATCTGCAGAACTCCATAGCTGTGGCTGATCTGAGACTGGGCCCAGATGGGCCTTGGAGTTTAAGCCTTTGCAAACAGTGGGACTGACCCCTCAGGCTTATCTTCTACTGCTTTTCGTTTACGATTGACTTTCGATGTTGTGATTAATGTGTCTTCAGCAATGCACTCTGGCCTACCCTTTAGAAGAGGGCTTTTGTACTCACACCCCTTCTTTTGTTGGTCTCTTGCGTCCGAGTCCTCACTCTCTACTCTCTACTGAGATGATGCTTGAGACCCACCTCCAGGTCCTCTGCAGGCAGAAACCTGGTCCCCAACTCAGTGAAGATAGCAGGCTACCCTTAGAACACAAGTGCCTGCTTTTCAGCAGAGAGGCAGTATGTCTGCTCACCCACATTGCCCATGCCAAGGGAGGCAGAACCTGGAAAGACACTATCTGGATATTCAGAATTCTAAAAACACTGGCCTCTAGTCTCCTGGTGTCTCCACAGGGGCTGTTGGTAAAGTTCCTGGGTAACTACTCCCATGCCGTCTTCTTCTGCAGGTGTAGACATGCTCCCACTTCTCATAATTTCAGATTAAGGAATCAACCCTCAGCTTCCTCCAGGGTTTTAATTTGACATATTTCCATCTACCGTTTTATGGACCTGACACTGTTTCCCAGCTGTGTCATACAGTGAGTACCACTGTCCCAGCTGTGTCATACAGTGAGTGCCACTGTCCCAGCTGTGTTATACAGTGAGGTGCCACTGAGGCAGACGCAGGCGTGTTCTCTAGGAAAGGCGTTGACACGCTGAGAGAGCCAGTTTCTTCTATCTCAACCCTGGGATTCTCTGAGCCTCCCCATGCTTCAGCTACAGATAGAAACTCTCTTTGAGTGGAGTATGGAAATGCTCTGGTCACCGCTGCCTGGGCAATGCTATCAGATGTGGCATTTTGATGACTTGCAGTCTCTGGTGGTTAATGTTAGCACATGTTACCCATAGCTCTGGAAAGATCACTTGTGTGTAACGGCCTTCTTGTGTGTGACTGCTTCTGCTTAGGTATATGGCTGAGTGGTATCTTGAGATTTTTCTTTTCATTGCTTCCGAACCAAAGACTGGACCCTTTTCCACACGAGCACATACATGCACATGCACACCGAGAGGAGCCTCTCCTCCTTCCTTATCCCTTACATTTGCTGATCTGTGGAATCAGGATACCGCTGACCACTCCCACCATGCAGGAAAGGCAGGGGGTTTTCTTGCTGCTGCTGCTGCTGCTGTTGTTTTAATTTGCATATCATTTGTTTTGCTTGAGTTAATCGTCAATGTAAAAATGAAGCCTGGACAAAACAATTGTGATTTATCAATACCTTGAATTTCTTCCTGAAATGTATGACTCATTAAAATGGCTTAGGTGGGTTTATTTCCTCTCTAATCACACTGTTTTTGAGATATACTGGAAACTCAGGTAAATGGCAAATATATATATATATATATATATATATATATATATATATATATACATGAATATGTATAAAATTTTGATCACAGTCATCCAGACTTAGAGGAATGGCACAAACAAGCCAAACAACTTTATTTTATCCACAATGGTGCTTTTAAATTTTTGGATTAAGATTTTTTTTTTAATGTAAAGAGATGAGAGAAAAGAACGCTTATTGGACTGGTGCAAATACTAACAGATGGACTAACAGGACAGTGGACTAGCATCTTATAAGTGCTCAGGACAAATATTGCCAACTTTGTAAGAGCAAGGGCAACAGAAAGGTGTATTCAGTTAATCCATACATATACAGTTATATATATAATATACATATATATGTATATATATGATACATATGCACACACGGTAAGAAGAGATATGTTAACCTGATTTCACTCTTACGGTATTTTCCAGCCTTGAGTGGGCTGAGACAATGCCTGCCTCTAAGTCCATTCAGCAGCTCTGAAACGGTCCAGCTCATCTGACTCATTGTTGAGTTTTGCAGCTTGGGGCGACAGGCAAGTTGAAAGAATGTGCGGCAGACAAAAGCCCAGCTCCCCCTTTCTGCCTGTATGTGTCAAAGACCCAGTTGGTGGCTGTGTTTGGGTCATGCGTTCGCTGTATGAAAACAGCTAATTAGGAAAAAGAGCCCTCTGTTCCCTGGCCCCCTCCCCCAGCTGCAGGGGCCAGCTCTATGTATCTTATAACTCTTCATGGTCCTCAGCATTGGTGACTAGTGTGCGGTTCGAACAAGTGCCAGCTTGGCAGGCTGGCCGCTACAGTGATCTTGGGAAATATCTCAAAGGACCTTGTCAGACTTTGTCTCCTCAGAACAAATCATTTGGAAGACAGTTGATACTTTCTTCTCCTTGGTTACATTTCACTGTTGTCTCTGTAATTCCTTTTCTCTCAGTCTGTCTTTTGATCTGGAGTAGGCAGACTTTTCTATTGTAAACAATGTGTCCAGAAGAAGTTTGCAAAGGTAACAGTGACAAACTTTGGTCCTGGTTCTATTGACCAAATGAAGGCTTCTGTCTCAAAAACCACTCCTTAGTCAACTGATCTGATTTCCGTTCAGGGTATACCTGAGTTTTCCTTTCACCAAATGCCCATTTATTTCATCGTTGTGGACATCTGGAAAGTAACAATAGTTTCTGACGTATTCCAGAGTAAAACTATCTGAAGAGATGGCTGTTGGGGCAGGGCTGTGCGTCCTTCCACACGCCACTTTTCTACAGGCTTGTTTTATTGTCCAGCATCAAAGCTCACCCTCCTGGCCTGGGATGGGGCTGAGAGGCCCCAAGGGAGTGGCTCCCAGACCTGATGCCTGTGATGGGAACTTCCAAACTGCTTCCCGACACTCAGGTGTTCTGGCTCCCCATTACCCAGAGGCTGCTAAACGTTAGGACCTGATGTTGCTAGTGCTGCTCAGGCCCTCTCCAAGCCTTGAGAGCGTGAATTTCCTTCCCTGGTATATGCCCAGAGAGCAGGAGAACTTGTGTGTAAGAAGAGATTCAGTTTTTCCAGGGAGAGGGCATCATTCTCGGCTCAAATGTGGGCTCTTTCCAATTAGCTGCCCGCCTGACCCACCTGCCTTTCTAAGCTCAATACCGATGGGAACTACAAAATAATATTTATGGAAAGCCTAATAGATTTTAGACATTATATTAGCATTTTTTCCTATTACTACCTCCAGTATGTCAGGTGAGGAAGCTTGGGTGGAATGTAATAAGGACTTCCCTAGAATTAGGTATACAATAAGGCAGACAGTAGCCAGAAGTAGTTACTTTAACAAATATTTAGTAAATATACAAGATCTTATGTCTTACTTTAACTCTTTAAGGCAGACAGACACAGGTTCCCTCCCCGAGGGCAGGAAGGGAGCTTATTAGATCTCTTTGCCCAAGCTCAAGGAGCCAGCATGGCAGAGCTGGTTCAAAACCAGATCCGTCAACCTCACTGTAAAGCCCACACTCATTCTGACCACTGTCACCCGGACTCACATGAATGACACCAAAGCGCCAGACAACTTCATTTTATCCACAATGATGCTTTTAAACTTTTGGATTAAGATTTTTTTTTTAAAATTGAAAGTGATGAGAGAAAAGAATACTCATTAGACTGTTGCAAATACTGACAGAATCCAGGAACAGTGGGGCAGCATCTTATAAATGCTGAGAACAATATCACCAACTTACTAGAGTGAGGGTGACAGAAAGGTATATTCAGTTATATAAAGACCAGGAGAACTTGGCATCAAAAAGTGAACTGCAAAGGGATGCACTTTAGCAAGAAGAAAAATAGAAGCCACAGATAGGCTGGCACCCGAGAAACAGCAGTTTTCTGATTATCACTGCTACATAACAAATTGCCCCAAAGCAAAGAGGCTGGTGACAGCCATTTCATCATCCGGACAGGTTCCTGTGATCAGTACCTAGGGTGATTTGGGTCTGTATGTGACCATCCAAAGGGTGAAGGTCTCATGCACACAGTGAGTTCCTTCACACTCTGTTGGCTCAAGAGTTCCAGGTCTCCTCTCCCCTAATCTTTAATGCAAAGGAATGATGCATGAATTGGGGGACCCTATTTGACATGAAACATTTATGTAAACAAGTTTAATTAGCTAATCCTTTCTACATTTGGTATGTGTATGTGTGTATGTATGTATGTATGTATGTATGTATGTATGTATGTATGTATATGGGGACATGCCACAGCAAAAGTGTGCAGGTTAGAGGGCAACCCTTGGGAGTCAGTTCTCTCTTTCCACCATTTGGGTTCTAGGAATTGAACTCAGGTCTTCAGGGTTGGCAGCAAGCACCTTACCTACTGAGACATATTAATGGCCCCCAAACTAATCTTTATGTATGTTCTTCACAAAGACAAAGCCAAGTTCTAGGGGAAATATAGACTGTGGAGTAAAGGAGACATTAATGCTTAAGGAGCAATTGAAATGTAGAGAGGTCTTTGTCTCTACTAGAACTACTAAATAACTTCAGATTGTCAGAAACGTGTATTTATATATGCTTTTATAGTAAACACGTAGGGTGAATGTATAGGATGAATTAAGAGACTGTCACTATGGCGACATAATCATAGCTTACAGGGGAAATGCAATACTATGAACTTCTAAGATATGGCAAGAACTGAGGCGGTGAAGACACAGACATAGGTGGTAAAGTTCAAAACAGAGTAAGACGGTAGAAATGACCATCAGAGTAAATGAGGAAGTCTCTATTCCTACGAACACAGCAGGCAAACATACTCATATACAATCCTTCATTTATGAAAATACCCCATTTAAAAGAATAAAAATTAAAACTAGAAAGCAATAACATATATTTTATGAGCTAATCTCAATTTCAAACCTGGTAAGAACAGCAGGAGAAAAACCATTGTGACTCAGTTACATTGTTTCCAACAGACGAGAACCCAAGAAAACCTAGTTCATCCAGGCTGTATTGTCTGGGACAGTCTCTCTGTGTAGTCCTAGACGGCCAGAAATTCACCAGTTAGACCAGGACCAGGCTGGCATCACACTCACAGAGATCCACCTGCCTCTGCCCTGTGAGTGCTGGGATTAAAAGTATATGCCACCAGGTCCAGCCTTTTCTTTTTAAAATCACGGGTAATGGTGGGTGTAATGTCTCAGTGAGTGGGTAAAGGTGCTTGCTGCCAGATCTGATGATCTGAGCTTGACCTTTGGGACCTACAGATTAGACAGAACTGACTTCCAGAAGTGCCCCCTCTGACCTCCACATGTGCACAGTGGTACACGTGTGCCTTCACACCCACTACACTCATCCCCCCAGAGTAAAATAGACAGATGATAGATAGATAGATAGATAGATAGATAGATAGATAGATAGATAGATAGATAG
>JANHMN010000021.1:6550889-6625085 GCA_030674055.1 Rhabdomys pumilio
TAGATAGATAGATAGATAGATAGATAGATAGATAGATAGATAGATAGGGATTTACCAAAATCTCAAGTATAATTCAAAGCCTACTCATGGTTAAGCAGCATCCCATATCCATGGGCTAAATAGAAATGTCAGGTGGTCATCTCTATAGCTTATAGAGAAAGGAAAACATTTCTTTGCAGTCACTTTCCATGTATGACTTTTGAGAAACTTGTAAAGTAGAAATCAAAGAGGGTATTAAAGAGTGTTTTAAAATCTCTACAACAAGCAGTTCACTGAATGGTGATATATCTTAAGTTCTTCCATTTAAGGCACAGAAAGTCAAGAATAACTTCTCATACTCTCTAAGAAGCATGTACTAGAGATCTACCAAATCAATAAGAAAAGGAAATGTATGGATTAGAGGAAAACCACAAAATCATCTATTTAGAGATACTATGAGTGGCAAAGAGAAGAGTCCAGGAGCTGACAAGATGGTTCAGTGGGTAAAGGGCTTGCTGCCAACCTGACTAGCTGAGGCCAATCCTCAGGACCCACCAAAAGTGAGAAGTGGATCTCATAACTTGTCCTCTGACCTCCACATGTTAACACACACACACACACCACACCACACCACACGTGAATACACATAATAAATAAACATAGCAAAACTTTCTTTAACAAAAGAGTCTATAAGCTACTATAGCCTTGGGAATTAAGTTACATCCATTTTTATAAAATAATTACTATGCATAGCACAACATTACACTATTATTTAAAAATAGCATTATTCACAGTAAAAAGTGAGTCTAAAAAGGACCTTGAAATAATTCTGAAGTACAAGTGTCAAGATCTGCAAGGCTTTATGGCCAGGACTGGTGGCTCACACATCCCTGTTGTGTCAGCACTCTGAAGGCTGAGACCGGGGACCACTGCAGGCTCGAGTCCAGTTTGTGATACACAGTGAGCTCAAAGCCAGCCAGAGCCACATGATGAGACCCTGTCTCAAAGAAACAGACAAGGGGGAAAGAAGCCCTTCAAATAAAAAAATATATATATATGGCTTGTGTTTAGAAAGATTCAACCTTCTCAAAAAGATGTTAATTCTCTTCAGTGTATAAATTCAATGGCCTTCCAACTCACACCTTCAGTTTCTTTGAATGTAACAACCTAATCCTTGAATTGAATTCCTAAGGAAACCGGAAGGGTTAGGAGAATGAAGATTCTGTGATGGGAAGGATGAACAGGCATAGGGACAGGCTCTGCTGATTATAAAGTGAGACAGGGTGGCATTCAACTTGAAGCCCAGAGACAGCAGAACCAGCCTGGCAGGAAGGGAAGCCCGTCTTCAGTCACAGATCCACACTTCTGGATCTTCAAGATAAGAGTATGGGGGACTTCTGATGAGACAGGAGAGGGACACAGAACGGTGGATTTTCTATGACAAGAATTTTAGGGTGACTAAGATGAGATTAGATGCCCCACCTTTCCAAAAAAGAAAACATCTACATGAAAAACAATAATGACGACAAAAATAGATCTTAAAACTTCTTCTAAAAAAATAGGAAATGATCACTTTATGATCTTGAACTAGGAAATTGTTTATTAAAAAGTAAAAACACAAATACACACACAAAGAACAAAGAATGAAGGAAAAACTGCCAATGTTGACATTTAATTTTAGATATATATATAAAATTATATATGTATACATTATCACAAATTTGAAAGAATGTGAAAGAAGGCACAGTGTGAGGCGGGGCCAGGCTTCCTCTGCTAGGTGTTTGTTGGATACTATAAAACAGCCACATGAAAATTTGGAGAAGTGACCCTGATATTTGTGTTTTAAATTGCCCTGAGTGAGAGTACCTCTAGTCCTGCCACAGATGGAGTGAATGATGTCAGAGCCACTCTGTACTCTTGGATGGCCACAGGATAATTCATAATGGTTGCTCCAGCCCGCCACTGGCCTGCTCCCCAAGGCTAAGCCCCTCTCTGTGACCACCTGATCTCTTGGGAATTTCAGATTTTTAAATAACCTGCTCATGCTGCCAGTTCTCCGTCTGTCACTTGGGACTTAGTTTTCTCACCATGTTCAAGGCTCAGTTCGTGGAGCTGCAGCCATTCTAGGAATGACACATTGGGGTTTTAAACTTGTGCTCAACAAGTCTCATAAGCAAAGCAAAAGCATCTCTAAAAGGGACAAGGATGGAAGAGGGATATTTTGCAATGGGTGTATCTATCAAATGATTAAAATCCAGAATACAGTGAATTACGGTCTAACTAAGAGATCTAAATGCCTGTCTGTCTTAACTATCTATCCATCTATCTATCTATCATCCATCTATCCATCCATCCATCTATCCACGGGGGTGGGGAGGAGGAAACATCCATCAGAGGACAACCTGTAGGAGTTGGTTTCGTCCTCCTACCATGTGGTCCCAAGGAAAGAACTCAAGGTGTCAAGCTTGGTGCAAGGGCCCTTATCCATTGAGATATCTCCTTGGTCTTTTTGTTTTGTTTTGTTTTGTTTTATTTTGTTTTGTTTTTTTCGAGACAGGGTTTCTCTGTGTAGCCCTGGCTGTCCTGGAACTCACTCTGTAGACCAGGCTGGCCTCGAACTCAGAAATCCGCCTGCCTCTGCCTCCCAAGTGCTGGGATTAAAGGCGTGCACCACCACCGCCCAGTCTCCTTGGTCTTTAGATAATTATTTCTTAAAGCAAATATTCCAGTATATATTAAAAAATCAGAAACAAATACAAATACCACTTAAGAGAAAAGGAAATTCTAACGAACAATAAGCACATGAGAAGAAGTGTGCCTTTTTGGTAATTAGGCTACAACAAGGCTCACACCCTTTTTGCTCTGCACCTTACACAGTACTGGTAAAAGGCTAAACCATGCTGGCGGGCAATTTGGCACTGTCTGTTAAGACCAGGTGGGTAGGTGTTCTTGGGATTTGTTGGTTGGATTTCTAGACCTAGATACTAGGAGACACAGACAAAAAAATCTTAACTGTAGCCAGTTTTGAAGGGTGGAAATTTGTCAGCAACCTAGCTTTCAGCAGCAGGAGAACAGATGAACTGTGGCTATTCAGCTGAGGCATCAGCATCCAGCATCAAGTTCGTGGACCCACACATAGGAAACTGTCGAGAGCAGGTTGTGAAATGTCATGTCGAGTATTTGGGTCATTTACATCACACTAGAAAACTATCTGTGTGTTCTCTACAGAAGTAAGTGTGCAGTAACAGTACAAAACACCCACGAACAATAACATATTCAAGATTAGTGATTATTCAAAGGGACAGACATAAAGAGTCAGGGAAATTACAGAAAGGAAGGAAAGAGGGACTTAATCTTTCTCTTCAATCAAAAAACATCTGATTTAAATATAGAAAAATGTTATGCATATCTTAAAACTATGTGGTAAGTATACTAATGTTCATATTAGAATGCTTTCATCTTCTATAAGTTAGGAAAGTTAGGCCAGACTTAAGAAAATTCTAGATTCTATCAAATACAGTTGAGTAGGTTACCATATTGTCTCCAATACTTTTTATCATAATGGCCTTTGCTGATCACTAACTCTGGGCCTGAGCAATTGGTGCATACTTCCTGAGTTTCACCCTCCTACACACACACACACACACACACACACACACACACACACACACACTAGCTGAAAAGAATAAAGCTGTCACGGTGCTGTTGGAAGGTGGAATAGCTTAGTCCAGTACGTACAGTAGGTAGTGTAGTAGCCTGTGCTTGACTGCTCCTTCATTCCTGTAATGTATGTGTGCTGAGTCTCTGCTGTCCCCTGACACTGCTGGGCACAGAGGAGAGGACAGGGGGGGTCTCCTTAAATCCCTGTGTTACGGAGCCACAGCATCTTCTCCCTCCCCGCTTTCTCTCAGTCCTCCCTGTAGGCTTTCTTCTATATTTCCCTTCCCTGTGGCCATGACACCCTGGCACTGAACTGCTTCTTGCCCAGCAATCCTAATGATGGGCTTTCAAGGACGCTGTAGCCCTCGTAAAGTCAAGTTTCAAGCATCTCTAGTACTCAGAGACCACAGCATGATCGTAGGCAGGGGCAATAGCTCCACAAAGCTCCTGACGGAAGAACAGTGGACAATTGGAGACCTATTGGATGCATGTTGATGGTTTCTAGGGGACTTCCTGGACAAGCACTGCTAGGCGAGCCCCTCCTTTTTTATCACCCAGGGTTTTCTGTTCTAATTCATTAGTTCATAGATGTTCCATTCCATCCATGTTGACTTAGACCAACATCCTAGCAAATAATTTATGAATGCTTCAAGTATTTGACGTTATCTTTTGGCTTTTTTTGTTGTAACTGAATGAATCACGGTCACTGTATTTCTTGAGATAACAGTTATCATTTATTAAGTACCTAGTGTATACTTATTCCGCAGTGGAAGCTTCACTGACCCCCTTTTAGAGACAATTGCATTGCATCATAATTAAACAACAGCTTCTGCTCTGAGTAAATGGGTTCAAGTCTGGTTCTGCCACTTAACTGTGTGTCTTTGCATGTTTCTGTGACTCTTTGTCTTGGTTTTCCACTTTGTAACAGAGTTCTATTTACCTCATATGGCTGAGGTGTAGATTATACACAGTAACCTACATGGGCTAAGTACTGGTTGCCAAGAGCACTCACTCAGTGTGCATCTAACTCTGTCTTTCTTATTTAAGAGAACTAGGCAGGGAGAGCTGAAACAGAAATCGCAATGCCATCTGTACTGGATGGCTGTAGACCTCAGAGAATGCTGAGCACAGTCTGGTACACGGGACAGTCTTTAAAATGAAGGCTCACTCTCCTCCTTCAGGATTTATCTACATCAAAAGGAAGAGTACTCCTTGGAAAACCCCAGCTCTTTCCCATCTGGTACCTTTTCTAAAAATCTCCTGTGTCTCACAGACATTTACGGCAATGAGTCTGTGATTGTTGATTTACTATTTCAATTCTGCTTCTGGGATTATGCCAGGTACATTGGTACACACCCATGAACTAAAGGGCACGCTGCGGCCATGGATATGTTTATAGGATGTGCTTTAGAAAGGATGGAAATGAGCTCCATTGTGCTGAGCTGGGCAGAGGAGGCGTGTCCAGGTTAGGCTGGGGCCTGCTGGAGCCTGACCGCTCAAGCGCATGTGCAAGTGCCCAGGTTAGGCTGGGGGCCGCTGGAGCCTGACCGCTCAAGCGCATGTGCAAGTGGCTCATGTGCACTTTTTTTTTTTCCATGATGACGTATGAATGGAGAGGAACTAATGGGCTTGGCTGAGAGTATGGCAAAGGTGAAGAGACCATGAGGGAGAGGCATGGATCCCAGAGCATTGGTTGGGGACACAGCAGCATGCTGTTGGCCAAGTGGAGGGGTGGCACGAAGCAGCATGACTAACTTTTCTGTCTGCTCTCTCCGCACCAGGGTCTTTTCACCTAATTCACCTGATGTTTGACGACTACGTGCTCTACTTGCTAGAATCTCTGCACTGTCAGGAGCGGGCCAATGAGCTCATGCGAGCCATGAAAGGAGAAGGAAGCACTGGTGAGTGGAACTTTAAAGGAGTCTCAGGGCTTAGCAGTATGACAGATAGAACTTGCCTCTGTTTCCGTAAGTCCACACAGCCAAGAATTTAGCTGTGCTGAGCGGGTCAGATGCTGAGAAATCAACAGTCTCTTTACAGTGGGCACTTGGGTGCGTGGAAACCATTGAAGGGTTTTAAGCAAGGACTGACCAAGAGGACACAAATTAGAAATCGGGTTTCTTTTTTATTTTTGTTCTTCAAAGGCAAGTGGCCTTGACTTTGAGATTTAAGAATGTACCTTTTCTCTGATTGTAGCAGAAGCCCAGGAAGAGATTATCTTGACAGAGGCTACCCCACCAACCCCTTCACCAGGCCCATCATTTTCTCCAGCAAAGTCTGCCACATCTGTGGAGGTGCCACCTCCCTCTTCCCCTGTCAGCAACCCGTCCCCTGAGTACACTGGCCTTAGCACAGCAGGTAAGGGGGCAGGGGTCTCCAAAGTGTTGGGTGGGGAGTACATGTTGAAAGCAAGAGATTTCTGGGAAATGGGTCTTCCTCAAAGCACAGAAAGGAATAGCAGGACTTAGGATTCCTGGATCTGTGAAAGGCTTCCGGGTCTCAGATTATTTATGATTACGTCTTCCATATGTTGCTGTTTTCAGTTGGCAGATTAAACACATGATAAATCTCTATTCCCCAAGGTAAGCCACAGAAACTATTAAGATGTCATTTAAGGTAGTACACGGGCATCCTTGAAAACAAGGAACATGGACCCAAACCTGAGCAATGTCTCTGGGAAGGTGGCGAGGCAAGAAGCCATGCCAAGCCACAATGGAACAAATCGAGGCCAGGCTGTGAACAGAGTTGATCTTGGGCCAAGCTTGGATCACACTGAACGTGACTTGTAGAGCCGATGATGCTAGGTTGTTCGGATAGGAGCCCCACAGCCCATACACACACTGTGTTCTCACAGCTAACCATACCCAAGAATCGCCAAAAGCCTCAGTAAACACATCACCTGAAACAAGTGAAGGAGCCCCACAGAGATACTTGGATATCATTGTTCATAAAGTCTGTATACTAGTCAAAGGTAGAAAGACCCACTGTGGACCCTGTGCCCATGGATGGGTGAATGGATATAAACACAGTGTACAGTACAGTATTTCTAATTCTAATATAACATAACATGACTGAATCTTGACGGTATTGTGCTAAGTGAAATGAGCTAGACATTAAAGGACAGGTGTCTGACTCTACCTGGACAGGGACCCAGAGCAGTCAAGATCAGAAAGTGAACTAGCTGATAGAGGCAGGGGACATGCGGACAGAGTTACAGTTTTGGAAGATCAAAAACTCTGGAGATGTATGGTGATGGCAGACGCATGACCCAACATGTGTCTTCATGTAACTAAGCCAAAAGTGATCAAATTGGGAGGTTTGAGGTTAAAATGTTTTATCACAATAAAAAAATCAACATATCGTTGCTGAAAGCATAGCCCATGAAAAAGGAACAGCATAGCACAGTAGAAAATGGAGAGTTATATATTTATTCATGAGAGTCAGAGATCTTCAAGAAAAAACAGATGCTCTTGGAAGAGAAATTTCAATACATAGGTTGAACAGAAAGCAAAATACAACTGAAGGAGAATTAGTTCAAAGAATGAGCTGAGATTCTCTGATAATGCAATCAATGTAAGTTGATAAAGAAATGTTAAGCATAAGAACTATGCTAAGAGAAGGAGCTGACATATTCAGGACTTATTGTTGGGAAACAGTCTTGCTATGTAGCCCTGACTGACTAGAACTGTGTATAAACAGACGAGGTACCTCTCAAGTTTGTGGCGATCCTACAGCCTGTGCCTCCTAAGTACTAGGATTACAGGTGTGTGCCTGCCTAATATTCACTTTTAAAATAATGGTTCCAAGAAAGAACAGGAAGTGGAGACGTAGCTGGGCGTAGTGACTCACGGTTGTGCTCTCAGAGTGCACAAGGCTGTAGGAAGCTGTATGGAAGGAGGACTGCTGAGTGTGTGAAGCCATACTGAACTACAGAGTGGGTGGGCTGGGCTCCACAGTGAGCCCGTAGCTCAAAAAATAAAAAATAAAGGAAAGGAAGAATGGAAAGAGAGAAGAAAAGGGACCAGGTGAGAAAAGAGGGAAAAGAATAAAGGAAAGAGAGGGGAGGGAGGGGGGAAGAGGGAGAAAGGGAAGGGAAAAGAGGAAGGGGAAGGAGAGGGAGAGAAGGAAAGAGGGAGGAGAGAGAGAAAAGGAGGAAGGGAAGGAAGTGGAGGAGGTAGAGAGGAGAGAAAGAGAAGAGGGAAAGGAAAGAGAGAAAAACAAGAGAGGGTAAGGGAAGGAGGGGAGAAAGAGAGAAGTAAGAGGAGAGAGGGAAAGGAAGAAGGAAGAGGGAAGAAGTGGGGGGTAGAGAGGTGAGGGATAAGAGGGAGGTAGAGTGGAGAGGGAGAGGAGAGAAAGAAAGAAGAAGGAAGAGAGAGGTAAGAGGGGGAGGGAAGAGAAGGGAGACAGAGGGAGGAAAGGGAGAAGAGAGAAGAGAGAGAGGGAGAGGGACACACACACACACACACACACACACACAGAGAGAGAGAGAGAGAGAGAGAGAGAGAGAGAGAGAGCATACTAATAGCTTAATGGTTTTATAGAACACAGAGATAAAACTTAGAGCAACAACTTTCTTTCCTTGAATCCTGAGATGATTAAATGGAGGTGAGGGTGAGGATGGAATTCATTGCTAAACTCATTGAATAAAATCAAAGACATCTCATCTGCCCCAAAGAAAACAGATAATCACCAAAGCAGACCCAGATTGATACCAGATATCAATCAGTGACATGATGTACTTAATGCAACTAAGCCAAAAATGTTCTAGTTGGTAGATGTTAGGTTAAGGCGTCTTATCACATCCCCACCAGAGCAACAGCATAGCACAGTAAAAGAAAAAGCAAGAGTTATATATTCATGAGAGTCGGAGATGTTCACAAAGAAACAGGGAGCTATTGAAAGAGAAACACATAGGTTGAACAGAAAACAAAAGCCAACTTAAAGAGAATTAAAGAAATGAGCTAAGAAATTCTCTGATAATACGTTCAGTGCAAAGCGAAAGACAAACATTTAAGAGCTATGCTGGTATTAGATTCAGTATCTGATGCAGAATTTTTAACATGCCTTGAAAACCTTCCATACAGAATGCCCACTATATAGGTGTTATGTGTGTGAGAAGGGTCAGGTGTAAGTGTATGTATACATAGATAGATGTTCTCAAAGGGTCAGGTGTGAGTGAATATATATAGAGATGTTTCTCTCTCTCTCTCTCTCTCTCTCTCTCTCTCTCTCTCTCTCTCTCTGATTTTTTGAGAGAGGGTTTCTCTGTGTAGCCCTGGCTGTCCTGGAACTCACTCTGTAGACCAGGCTGGCCTCGAACTCAGAAATCCGCCTGCCTCTGCCTCCCAAGTGCTGGGATTAAAGGCGTGCGCCACCACCACCTGGCTACATATATGTTTCTCAAAGGGTTAGGTGTGAGTGCATGCATACATATATGTTTTCAAAGGGTCAGGTATGAGTGCATGTATACATAGATTTTTTCCAAAAGGTCAAGTCCTACCTATGCTGAGTATTGTGCTTGATATGAATATTACTATGCCAAGTCCTTGTTACCAAAAGGCCACCCAAGGATGAGAGAAACATGCAGTCATCATAGGAGTTGGCACCATCATAGTATAAACTAATGCTACAGGGCTCTCAAAGGAGAGTCCATGCATGGAGATGTCAGGGGAGACCTCGCAGTGGGGAGTGGAGGGTTAGGTAAGGTGCCGTGGCATCCTATTTAATACTCAAGCCTCAAGTCTTTTCATTCAAGTCCTGTTAGTTAGGACAGCCTTGGAGCTGTAACAGTATATAGGGAGTTACAGCAGAATCCCACTTCACAATGCACACAGCACTGCTGGGGAATTCCGTCACAAGGAAAGCATTTTGAACACAACCGTTTGGAAATGCCCATTCTCCCAATATTGGGTGTCACCAGATCTAGTGGGTTCCCCAGCCCTGCAGTAGCAACACCTTCACATAACTAAGCAGCCGAGCCCATGGGAAGGAAGCACCTGCAGACACACTGCTCGGAGACTCTGGGAATCCAGCTCAACAAAGCTTCAGGCGGGCAGCTCTGACACTCACTAGGAAGAGGACTTACAGAGGAACAGCAGTTTTCACTCACTGACAACCAAAGAAGAAGTACACATGAACACTGTGCATGCTTCTCCAGCATTCAAGGGTTCTTCCTAGATGGGAAGGATTAGATCACCATCCCCTGGATCTTCTGCTTTGCAGAGGAATCAGTGGGGCAGCAGGAGCTACCAAGAGCCATTTCCCCGAATCATGCTCTGGATATGCCCGCCATCACCAGGGCAACCCACCGAGTCGTGGCCATCCTGAAGTTCTGCAGACGTAACAGTGTGACTGGAGTGGAAGGCTCCTTCCAGAAGGACACATAAACCAGGGGGTGTGGAACAGGAGGGTGTGAGGCAGGAGGCATGCGTAGGGAAGACCAACAGGAATATATTAGATGGAGCATGTTAGATTTGTCCTGCCAGTGAGTCTGCTTGGCTTTCTTTGTAGCAATTTGGAGGCCTCAAGGTAGGGGCAGGTGTGATAAGTGCCAAGGCCATAGGAATATCATAAAAGCATCGAGAGGTTTCTGTGCAACGTGCTGCAGGTCATAAAAGGAGCTTCTTAGAAATACAAATGTGAAACAGGTTCTCTTCAGATGACTGCAGGCTTTGAAGATTCTGGCACATTCCAGCTTTGTTCTCAGGTATCTCCAGGGGGCACTAAAAACGTCATCTTACATAAAAAGTATGTACACTATTTTTCTCTAGTACCATTTTTGAAATACTCCATGGATCAAGTCTAGATCCATAGACTGGATCTGGATGAGCAATGGGCCATGGTCTTAGAAACATGCATAATTTCCTAAGAAGCTGCATGGTTTTAAGCACATGCCATACATGCATTATTGTAGGATTCTTAAATCTAGGGCCTTATGCATACAATTATTGAATAATACTGTAAAATCGAAAAATAATTTTGCAAATCTAATAAAACATAGCAGTCGTGCTCTTTTAAAAAGTTAACTCACTATATGACTTTCATGCCCAAGTAGGTTTATTAAATTGCTGTTTTCCCATCTACTTCCCAAAAATTTAAAAACAAATAATTACACTTATTTGTGTGTGTGTGCATGCACACACATGTTTAAGTATGTGTGTGTGTGTGCATGCATATGTTTGAGTATGTGTGTGCACTTGTGGGGAGGTCAAAGGCAAACGTGTGGTTGTTGATTCTCTGCTGCTAGCATCCGAGTTCAGGAATCAACCTCAGACTGTCGAGGTTATTGGCAGATGCCTTTCCTGCTGAGCTATATGGAATCCAAAATACAGGCTGAGAATGTAGTTTAACTGGTAAAGGTTTAAAAGGTCAAAAGTAACAATGCTTGGTTAGCATTCATGAAGTCTTGGGTTCAGTTCCTAGCATAAACTTTGAATATTGGCACACCTCTGTAATCACAGAACTCAAGAGGTGGGAGGCAGGATCAGAAGTTCAAGGTTATCCTGTGCTACCTAGTAAGCTTGAGGCTAGCCTTGGCTACAGAAGACTTTGTCTCAACAACATTAACAAACCTAGCACCCACATCAGGAAGCTCACAACAACCTGTAACTATCACTCCAGGGAATACCTCTTATGGCACACACACACACACACACACACACACACACACGTAAAATTAAATCTTTAACAACAAACCCAAAACAGATAGCAAGAAAAAAAATTAACATCAATGGATGTGAAATAAGCAAACTTTGGCTAACACAGTTTCCTCCCCCCACCCCCAACCTCAAGTGAAATTACCTGTGACCTTTGTTGGATCTCAGACATATTCTGAGTATCATTGATCAAATGATGCATTATCAGGGTTGACCTAAGAGTCAAGGCCAGCCAGATGCCTGAGCCTTTTCATCAAGCTACTGTCTCCTATTGGATGGACATTTCCTCATTTTTCCACCATGAAAAAAAAAAAAAAAAAACAGTTCTCATGTCTGTTCAGTGAGCACGAAGTATAGTCCATGGCACATAACCTTGTGGCATCCTTTGATGGGAGGATTAGGAAAGACTCAGCTGCACAGTGAGTTATAACTCTCCAGGACAACAGTGTTTCTACTTAATCATGTCCATGTCTAGGTCCGTGTCCATGCAGACATATTTTTAAACATGCTGTCTCAAGACAGTGCCATCAGTTTTAAAAAAGTGGAGGCGGTGGTAAGAAAAGGATAAGAACAGGCACCTAAACCTAAGGCTGGTCAAGGCCAGAGTAGAGTGGTTTACTAAAGCCTTTGGGCAACTCACGGTAAGAGACCAGCTACAGGACTCCACAACAACAGATCTCCGCTGGGTAAAACCTGGCCCATTTGTTTGTCCTCTACCCACCTGGAACTTTGTGGCCTGCCTCCTGCCTGGTGGCCAGGCAGAGTTCAGGAACTTAGGGGAAGGGGGCTCTTTTCTGCCTTGTGGTCATGGCAGGTGGTGTCAAATTGATCAGTCTATTTAACGTGACATCAGGCTGCAATTCTTTAATGTCATTTAAAACAAAATGTTAAGCTCAGACTCTGTCTGGGCGGGCCACTGCAGGGCTCTAAAAGCCCTATTTATGATGTCATTTTAAGTGTTCCCTCCTTTGGCACTGACAATAAAAGTTAACTATTAAGCTAGTGTTTTCAGCTTCCCACCCAGGTTCCCTGCAACACAAAACCTGCAAATTCAATCCCTGGGAAGTTAGGTTGCCTGATGAAACAGGGGGATTCCTCCCAAATGGCCCTGACTGTAGAACATCTGGCCTGCCCAGCTGCACTTTCTCTGCAGCAGCTGAGGCTGTCACAAAGATAACTGACCCCCTTGGACTCTCCCAATAACAAAAGCTCAGTCACACTGAGGCAGGCTAAGCCAAGCAGCTCCCAATGGTGGGCACTGGTGACTCATTTACAGTGACTTCCTCCCCCTTCGTCACTGCCCCTCCCTCCTCTTTAAAGGAATGGAATTAGGAGACATGAATCAGGACAGGGGGGAAAGATTGTTTCAGGCATGCTTTGATTTCCCTCGATCCATCACACAGTGACTTTTCGCTCCATTTGTTATTCAATTATTTCTGTGCTAAATGCAGATTCCGTGTTTAGTCTGTGGCCAGCCTCGGAGGTACAGAAGTGGAAAAAAGACAAAACAGATATGGCCACTGCCCTCAGTGGGACTTAGCTTCCAGTGGGTAAGAGTTAATGTAGAAATAAACTACCAGGTAAATATGTAACTCCAGCCGGCCGGAAGAGGTGTGAGTGAAAAAGACAGTGTGGTATGGAAAAGGTATAACCCGGAGGCTGCCCAACCTGGTGGACAGTGAATTCTAAGGAGGTAACATCTGTCACAGAACTGGCCAATCACAAGGAGCCAACCATACAGGAGATGGGGAGGGGCAACAGGGACATCTTGTACACAGGTTCTAGGCAGAAAGAGCTTGGTATAATAAGGACTGGCTGCAGTGGGTAAGGGATAGGCACCAAGAGAGGCAGTCACCATGTCTTTCTGGGAATGGGTTCATTTGTTGCCCTGGTTAGTTTGGTCAGTCTGATATTGACCATGGAGTAATTAGTTACCGCAGTAACTTAAACACACAAGACTTCCCATGTCAGTGGGCATGCTCCTTAAACCACAGCTGTCCCAAGGACTGGGGGGGGGCCATGGGTGCATATTAATACAGCCATAGTCAGATCTACACACATAATCTTTTTGTCTCAGTCTTGCTGGTTATAAGACATGTTTTGTTAAGTATCTCAGAAAACACCATTATTCAAATAATTTTTTTTTGACTATAGTAATTAAAAAACAAAACAAACCCCAAAACTTATCTGTCAGGGCTGGAGAGATGACTGTGCGGTTAAGAACATGGGACGCTCTTCCAGAAGATCTGTGTTTCATTCCCAGCCCTCAGATGACATTCTGTAACTCCCTGTGCATGAAAGCAGTGGCCAGACAGAATATGTACACACCGTTTACACACGTTTTAAACTAAAACTCCAAGCTGTTTGAAACAGTAAGCACTAACTACCTATGCAGCTTGTTCAAATAAGGAGCTGAACGTATCACTGCATTTAGTTTCCATAACTGAAGTCTGAACAGCTGCAGGTGGCTAGTGGCTAGGGTCTGGGGCAGCATGCTCCAGATTTTCCACATGCTCACCAGAGCTTATTCCTGAGGAACTGCAAGCAAAGGCTTAGGTGAGATTTTCAGGTGGGGATATAGGCTCATCGAATTCATCCAAGATCCAAAGGAGAAGGTATAGCTGGATGGTTGGGGAAACAGGGCCAGTTTACACAAGTGGCCAACAGAGTCTCACAGCTTCTGGGGCGGGGCTGTCATTCTGTGGTAGGGTGCTTGCTTAGCATGTGGATTCTATTACCAGCACTGGAAGCAAGACTTTTATTTTAAGCAGGATATATGACAGGAAGCAACGCATTATAGAGCCTTGCTTCTTGGTGCGCAGTCCATGGATCAATGGCATTGTCATCTTTGAGACTCTTACTAAGGTAAATGTCCCGATGCTGACTTAGGGGCTCTGGATCTGCATTTTCAGAGGTCTCCAGAGTTCCCAGGAATTACGGTTGCTATGGAAATGCGCAGGAGCCAGGGCAGTCTGCACTCAACATCCAACTAGGCACTAACCTGAGCAAGTCCCTTCACTGCCTGGGACTCAGGTCCCTCATCTGACGAAGGATGTTTGACAAGTCCGGTTGGGGTGGTACATGTCCCAGTACTTGGGACTGAATTTGAGGCTGAGGCTAGAGAAAGAAGTTCATGTGTTCAAGGCCATTCCTGGGTTAGAGACCCTGTCTCTAATCAAAGGAAAACAGCACAGAAAAGGGAGGCCCCCAGACCCTGTTGTGAAGATTTAAAGGAGTCAGGGTGGGCAAAGAGACATGGACATGTTCCGGTTTCTGTTGGAAGAACATTCACTAATTCAAGAAATTACTGACTTTTTTTTTTTCCAAGTGTACTCTCTGTCCTGTGCTGGCAAACTCCATCCAAAAAGAAAGCCACCTTGAGGAAGAATGTTCTTTTGGGGATAGAGAAAAAATGGTCCCCTATTGTGGTTTCAACACCATAAAGCAGCCATCAAGTGTCCCTTTATAAAGGGGATCTTTATAGAACCCTGAAGGACCAGGAGCCTGGCCACTGCACCGTTCATTCTCAGGCCTTTGAACACACTGAGGTTGTGTGAATGGCACGAAGCTGGAGGAACAGAGGAAGTATGGGAATTAGCAAATGGGAAGCCCGTTGTTTAACCAACACATCAGGAGCGTTTGGGCCCTGTCGGCTTTTGCTTTGTTATGTCCCTTAAAGCACAGCCATTACAGCAGTGCTTCTCACTGGAGGTCCCCCACACAGGAGCTGGGATCCAGGGATGTTCTCTCTGCTCCCCAGGCAGAAACTGCTTCTCACCCAAGCCAGTAGGTGCTAATCTGCTTAAGGCTGCCTGAGTGGCTGCATTAGATTGCTGGCACATGGCCATTTAGAGGTTTTGTTCCCTGGCCCGCAGGGGCCCATTTTCCCAGGAGCTCTAGCAACTTTTGTCTGATAGTGGCTATTCCTAGCAACCGTGGCTTCTTCAATGACAAATTTAATGCAATCAAAATTTACTGATCACCTACTACTTGGCCGGCCCTGTGCTGGGGCCACAGATGTGAATGAACAGCTGCTGGGCTCCAGGGGTTCAAACAAAAGTTATACTTCTGCTGCATTCCCTCAGGTGATGAGATCCCCTGAAGTCTTACTGCTTGCAGGGGCAGGGGCGGGGGGCATGAAGGAACCTCTGCCTTTCTTGATTGTCCCTTTAAATAGTCACAGACTTTGGCTACTCCCCTGAGGTCCCAGGACTTGAAGGGTTAAGTACTTGCTTGTTGTGACTGGCTCACTATTTCAAATCTCACCCCCTCCCATTACAGTTCTGGTAGTAAATCTATTTATGTTTTATGTGTTCTGACAGAAGCGCTTTGCATTCATTATAGAAAAACAAAGAACAAAACAAAAAATTTAAAAATCACCAACCTTCCCACCCAGAAATAATCCATTTTAATAAAAAGGGGAAACATTTAAATTATAAGAGTGCTATAACCTCCTGAATTTTTTGTGGGCTTGCGTGTGTATGTATGTGTGCATGTGCACGTGTGGTCTACATGTGGGCACATGATTGTGTGTGTGTTCAGGGTTAGCATTTATACATTCATGCACATGTGTCCAGAGGGGTATGTCAAGTATCTTCCTCTTGTTGTTTACCTTGTTTTTTAATAAGAAAGGTCTCTCTCTGACCCTGGAGCTGGAGCTGGCTGGCCAACGAGCTCCCCGGATCCTCTGGTCTGCACCTTCCCAGCGCTGGGATCACACGCACGCACGCACGCACGCACGCACGCACGCACGCACGCACGCACGCACATGTGTGCAGTCACTTCCGGCTTTTTACATCCATTCTAAATCTGAACTCAGGCCTTCACAGTTGCACAAGAAGCACTTGACCAATAGAGCCATCTTCTCAGTCCCTCTAAGGAAAATGTAAGCATAAAGAAGGGAACCACATCTAAGTCGCCTGATGTGATTATTTGGAGACTTTTCTCTTCATCTTTGATGTGAATGTTGTACAGTTTATGAGCGATTCCTAACAACCGGCCTATGAAGCCACTGTTTCTGTGGGGAAGAACACAACAGATATGAAATGCAGAAGGGCACCAGCGACTTCACAGAAACATACTCTTTAGAAGTTTGCTATAACTGGACACCTCATAGTCTCTAGTCAAGCATTCCATCCCTAGCAAGCTGGGTTTTTCATTACTGGAACAAGTAACCAAGACAATGTTTACAAAGACCAAGTTCACCCAGGCTCAGTTTTGAAGGTCTTAAGTATGCCCGCCTGTTCTGGGCTTGGAGTGGCACATTATGGCTGAAGCCCAAGGTGAAACAAAACTCCTCACCTCATGGCCAGGAAGTGGAAGAGAGGGAAGAGAAGGCCAGACTCCCACAATCCCCTTCATGGGCATGCTCTCGATGACCGAAAAACCTTCACTGGGCCCTGCCTTTTAAACAGTCTAGGGACCAAGCTTTTAACAAGCGTAAGTCCCAGATTATAATCTACATATCATCTGAACAGTAGGGAGGCTGGGGCAGGGGGATTGGGAGTTGGAAAGCAGCCTGGGTTACACAGCAAGACCCTGTCTCAAAATAACAATGAAAAACATAGTGTCTGGTGATAAGATTGATCCAAGAAGCTTGCCTTTCTTCCTTAACATTTGCAATGGGAGACATAGAAATATACTTTAAGGACCTTTCAGGAGGGTTGGGGAGATGGCTCTGTGAACGGAAGTCACTTCTGCTTAAGCCTGGCTACCTGAGTTCAATCCCAGGAACACACGTAGAGATAAAAGGAAAAAAAAAAAAACCAACTCCATTAAGCTGTCCTTGGACCTCTGCATGCAGGCAATGGCATGTTCCCCAATGTTTAAAAAAATAAGGAGAGAAGGAATATATTTTGTGGATGTGTAGTCAGGTGTAGGGGAAGGGGGCCTCTGTGGGCCCATGCTGAAGCATCCCTTCTGCCTGAGGGACCAGCCACAGGACGATATAGTATAGAATAGAGTCTATTCAGGGCATGGGGAGGGGAGAGAAGAGGGTAGTAGAGGCAGAGAGAGAGAGAGAGAGAGAGAGAGAGAAGAAGTAGAGGCTGGTCATGAACATGTGGAGAGAGAGGGAGGGAAAGGGAAGAGAGGAGGAGCAGGACAAGAGGACAGAGGACAAGAGAGTAAGGAGAGAACAAGCAGCCCCTTTTATAGTGAGTCAGGCACACCTGGCTGTTGCCAGGCAACTGTGGGGCGGAGCTTAGACAAAATGCTAACACCCAACAATAATAGTAATTATCATTGTATTATTATTATTATTACTTATTATATAAAAACAGAAAGAAGAGTCTGGGGAGATGATTAAGTTGACAATGCCAGCTAGAGTGGCACATGTCTGTAATCCCAGTGCTAAGGAGGAGGTGGTGAGCAGATCTCTGGCTTATTTACAGGCCAGAGTGACAGAGTTCACAAGCTCCAACTTCAGAGAGAGACCCTGTCTCAAAGGAAAGAGTGAAGAACCGAGGCACACACCAGATGCTGACCGCTAGCCTCAACCTCAACACACATGCACGCACACACCATATACACAAAAGGTCACTGGAACACCTGAACTCATGAGAAATAGTTCCTGAATCTCACTTAAAAATCCACTGCAGGTCAGGTTTTTTGTCCTTCATTACCTTAATTAATCCTTACATCAGTCTTGCAAGATAGACTAATCCTGCTTTACAGAGAATGAAGCAAAGATTTGTAAGTTATGAGAGGTTCGTCTAACACCAGCCAGTTAATACATGGCAGACACAGGACTCAGAGCAGAGAGAAAAGTAGGAGATTGACCTGGGCCCCACTGACCACCCAAGTGTCCTGAGACCATGGGCAAGCCATTTAGCATTCTATGAAGCCTTTCTCCCTCAGCCAGTGCTGACACAAGGAATGGTCTTAAAAATCAAGATGAAGTCCACTGTGTGTGGAGTAGGGTGGGGTAGGGGGTGCTGATGACATGGTTAGGGCAGTTTCTTCATGAAGTTTGCAGGAAGCTCTCAGACTATCCCATTCCAAGGATAGTGAACACATGCTCCCAGTCAGAAGGTTTCCTAACTGCAGACTTCCTTCCAGCAACAGACCCTGGAAAACTCAGAGTCAGGGTGAAGGCCACGGCATGGAAGATGGGCATTTAGGAAATGCCATTCCAGCTGATTCCTAATTGCACCTTTGTCTCCAAGCTGCTCTTCTTTCTTCTGAGTTCATATTCTCGAATCTTCTGTGCTTCTACATTGCTTCTACATGTTCCCTTCTTTTTTTTTTTTTTTTTTAATTTAAGAATGTTTGTAAAGCACTTTAGCCCAATGCCTGGCATTTAATAGATTCTCAACAGAACATACATCCTTCTAATGCTCTTGAAGTGAATTGTTGCCACGTTATTAGAAGGAGCATTATCTGCGTTCCAAATTTGCAGTCTCAGATTTACACAGGTTCTCAGCACAAGGCACTTTCAGTAGTAAAACAATAAATACACTTAAAACAGGATTCCTTCCTCTCCTTCCTCATGGACCTTCCTTGCCAGGTCTCTGCCTCGCAAGCAACAGAGCCAATCTGCCAGTCCATCCCCTCTAGCCACCCCATGTCAATACAGCGACTTCCTGCGTTATAAGTAAAGCCTTGGGGGAAAGACAGACTGAATTCTAAAAATAAGAAAATGCAAACCCTTCCTCTGTCTTTCTGTTAGAGGCTTAAGGTGAAATGGGCTTTTACTGACAATACAGGATTTTTTAAAAAAAATCTATTTTTATCTTACTTTATACATGTGGGTATTTTGCTTGCCTGTATGTACATGTACTACATATTTCCCTGGTGTGCATGTAGGCCAGAAGAGGGAGTTAAATGCTCTAGGACTAAAGTTACTGATGGTTGTGAGCTGCCATGTGGGCACTGGGAATTAAACTCAGTTCCTCTAGAAGAGCAGCCAGTGCCCTTAACCACGGAGCCATTTCTCCAGCCACTATTTTATTTCATCTTAAAAATAGCATCTGTCAACCAGTTCTGCAGCTCCCTGTGTACCCCAAAATCGACACTGAGTCCTGTTTCCTACACCTTGTAAAACAGGTTTATTTCTGCTATCTTAATGTTTTAAAACTTATCAGAAATTAAGTTGTCTAACCAGTTTAGTTTTAGCAAGTTTTTGGATTTTTCTTATAAAAAATGTTAGAGAACCTTTGTCGGGTTCTGTTACACAAACACACACACACACACACACACACACACACACACACACACACGCCCCAGTCCTTAGCACTTTTCAGGTATCCAATTAAACGGCAATAAATGAATTAGTAATGTGCTTGGGCTAGGCCATAGTCCAGGTCACTGTCTACAACCTTTAGTGAAGATCTAGCTAGACAGAGCCCAGGGATCTACTTAGGTTGCTTAAAGTAGTCTATTGGCTCTATGGCACCTACTGACTTGAGCATGAAAAGCTAATTTGCAGTGCTTACCTGGGCCATACCCTGCCTGGTTTTGCATTCTTTTCTTCCCATCTTCCCTGTCCACTTTCTCCCCCAAGCTTTGTTTTACTGAGTATATCTGGACAGGTCAGGCCCTGCCCTAAATGCCAGGTTGCGTAGACTGACACACCTAGCCTCATGAGATTTGCAATCTGGTGTCGGGGAGAAGACTGGCATGGATCAGATCACATTCCTTCCAGAATGGGGGAATTGCAGACTGAAGTAGGTACCACAAAGACCCACAATGCACTGAAGGAACTCACCCAGTCTGGAGTTAGCAGACTTGGATTCATGTATGAAGACTGAGTGGGCGGGTAGTTAGGAAGAGTGAAGATTCTAGGTGGCAGATACAGAAGGGGCAAAGGTTCTGTGCTGCCAGTGATTGTGATACCTTGGAGAAAATGATTCTGTGACCAGGAGCGGTCAGGGATACTTCTGCCAAGGCCAGTAGAACCAGAGAATGCCTGGTAACAGTTTGGATTTACAAGCAATGGGAAGCCACTCAGTGTTCTAGAGGCAAACTGTTAGTGACAATGCAATCTTATCTGTCTCTGTAGGAGCAATGCAGTCATATACGTGGTCACTAACGTACACAGTGACGACAGCTGCTGGGTCCCCGGCTGAGAACTCCCAACAACTACCCTGTATGAGAAGCACCCACATGCCTTCTTCCTCAGTCACACACAGGATACCAGTCTACTCCCACAGAGAGGAGCATGGGTAAGTGACTCAGAAGGATTCAGATAGTAGTTTTTCCTCAGAGGACAGGAAGGGGCTGCCTTCTGGTTAGTCCGCATGCCTTCCTCAGTGCCATTATCGAATAGAACTGTCTTGTGTAACCCCCAAAATACACAAGTGCAGAGGGATGGAAGAAAGGGTGAATGCCCTGCAGTTTCCCAAGGTCACACAGTTGGCAAACTATAGACCCCCCACACACACACACTGAGCATGTCACAATCTGAAGGTGAAATCCATCCCTCACGTCCCCTCCCAGCAGCAGCCTGTGCTGCGCTCTGCACATCAGGTAGCCTTATAAAGCTCCGCAGCATGCCCTTGTGTCTTTGGATTCCATTTCAAGGTGGTCTACTCTACCTGTGGCCTGGAGGTCTCTAGAGGACTGCTCCCCAGTTCAGGGAGACCCCTGTGGCTTTCAGGCGTGCTCTGTAACCTGGATTATTTGGTTTGCTCATGTTGTGTGCAATCCTGGGAGGAGATGCTGTTGTGATGACCAGCCTGTGTACCCGGTCAGCTCTGCTGCCTGACCTTCAACAGCCCTTGGCATCATGCTCTGTCTCACAGGAGACACCAACCTCACTGTATTCAATGAGTGGTGACTTGAAAAACACTCTTGACACTGCAGAGCTTCACTGTCACACAGTGCGGGGAGTCTCACCTGCAGCTTCTCACAGGCCTGCAGGCTAGCTAGAGAAGCCCCAAAGTAGCCGGGGTGCAGAGGCATCTCAGGCAACTCCCACACATGTGGTCCAGCAGAGGTAGAGAGCTTGAATATCTTCACAGGCTGGTACGTCAATCTGTGCCCACAGTTCGGATCCCCAGGGATCTCCACGGGGCAGCCGTTATTCCTAGAGACATTCCCTACATAATTATAATGCACTCTTAGGACTGTGCTTCAGATAGTTTTGGAATGTACAAGAAAGGTAGAATAGAGACTCATGTGGCCACAGGTCCAGTCCTTTGCCAGGAAGATGTTATGTTATACAGTCATGGTAGTAGCAGCCCGGGTATGCGTAACCCTATGTGCATATGCCTTTGCCCATACATGAGTGGTTCCAGTAGAACCCTGTGCATCATTTCACAGATGTGAGAAATGGGGGTTGTGAGTAACTCCAGATCAATTGCCAGAAAGTGGCCAAGCCTGCCTCAGACCCAGAGTGGTCTCTGATACCTGCTTTGCCTCATCATGCAATTCCCTCAGGTTCATTGCTACCACTTCCCAGCGGAAGCCCAAGGAATGCAGGAACACAAAGTCCAAAGCAAAAAACAAAACAAAACAAACAAACAAACAAACAAAAAAAACGCTGTTTGATTTCAAGGTATACAATGAGCTTTTGACACAATGGGAGGAGAGTTTTCCATTGGAGTAATGTTTTGATTGGAGCCAGCTTCCATTCCCTGAGTGCAAGCTTGCCAAGAGTGCTGGGGGTCAGGGAAAGTCAGGCTGGAGTTTAAAACTCACCACAGCAAGGCCAGCAGGGCAGAGATGATAGGAATCAAACAGAAGAAAAATGGGTGGGGTGGGGGTGAGGCACAAAGGAGAAAAAAAGTAGTTGAGGCGACTTTTTAAAGGTGTCAAACAGACTGTTCTTGTGCGTTATGACTCACACTATTCATTGTGCTTGGTGCATTTTAGGTACACGGGAAGCTATAACTACGGGAGCTATGGCAACCAGCATCCTCACCCACTGCAGAACCAGTATCCAGCCCTGCCTCATGACACAGCCATCTCTGGGCCACTCCACTACTCCCCATACCACAGGAGCTCTGCCCAGGTGAGTGTATACGTGTGGGGAGGTCTTGCTGGCTCAGAGTGGTTGGCACCCAGTTAAGCCAACTAACCATAGTTACTAAGTCCGCTGCGTATGCACCCGTCGGTCCCCAAGCTCACTCACAGCTTAGCTCACTGCCCTCGAGTGAATGGCCTGCCTTGGGTGCTTGTGATCACATGTCACTTTCCCTTACCCATCCAAGCTGTATAATTGTTCTCTTAAGTTCCCAACTCCTTTCGACCTCTTTGAGGCCAGGATCCAGCTAGCTGGATTTCTGTTGGTCCTTTCTAGGTGGCTACTTCACTTGGGGCCTCTATCTCCTTTCTCATCACTCCCCTCTTGGCATCATCCATCAGGGTCTCTATATCATGGCATCTGGTTTCTTGGTTTTCCAGGTGGGTATAGGTCTGGCCCACATAAAATCTTAGCCAGAAGCAACCAAAGATGGACCTTCTCTTGATTACTCTTACCCATTACTGCCTAGCAAACTGAGCCGTCTATGGCCAGCCTGAGGTAGGTTGAGAAAAAACCTAGATTACCACTGTAGGGCACTCTAGTTAGTTACCTCAGACACCCTCCTATGTGTTGTCCCAAGCTGGCCTGGTCACAACTATATTCAATTGCGTGGTCTTATTTTGTTGAGACAGGGTCTCTCTTTACATAGTCCTAGTTACCCCAGAACTCACTGTGTAGACCAGGCTGCCCTTGAACACACAGAGATCCACCCTCCACTCTGCCTCCTGAGCACTGGGATTGAAAGTGTATGCCACCACACCCACACTCAGTCCTATATTCTAAACTGTCTTCGTCATCCTGACTCTCCTGCCTTAGGCCTTCATGATGACCTCTGTCTCTAAAGCTTGCCCTATCTGCAGCTGGAAGGGTCTTTTGGGAAGAAAGAAAAACAAAATCCTGACGCTGGCACTGTATTATTGTCGGGTAGGGTCACTTCCTCAGTTTCCTTCTCCATAGTTGGCTCCTTCCTGGCCAGCCTACCCCCTCTCCCCTTTTGGAGCCGTGGCAGATGCTCACAGTTGTCCTGTGTCCACTGCACAGAGCAACATCCTTGTCTGCAGGGACTGCTCCCCAAGCTGGGACTCCTTCCTTCTTACCATCCAGACATCATTTTATGGCCTTGTGAGTCTCTGAAGAGCACTCCCTTCCTTCCTCCAGGCTCTACCCAAGTGCCTGTCACACTGCCCACACCCTGTCAACCAGTGGCATTCTGGTGATCTTAGACACTCTATGTGCTGTCCCAAGCAGGACTGAACTTTTCTCTCTAACACTGCAGGAGCCCTCAAGCTCCTTCAAAGCAGAGATTAAGTCTATTCTCCCAGGTCACAGTACACAAAACCCCTCATAAAGGTCAGTTTATTTCTTCCAAACACTGCAGTATGCCAGGGTCTGTACAGAGCACTTTGCATAGAACAGGAAACGAGACACAGGGTAATGTGCGGAGATTAGAACCCAGGAAGTGTGACTACTATTGGGTTTCTGAGCACTACCTTCTAGTGTCTCTCAGATGTGGCTCTTGCTGTGAATTTTTGGGGGTGGGGAAGGAAGTAGCTGTAGGCAGGACCAATGGTTGGGGGAGGCTAAGCCTAGTTTGTCTGCTCAGAAGGTTGAGAAGGCACGAGTGGTTTTTGTGTCAAAGAGAGCTCTTAGGACTCCTATAGAACAAGCACAAAAGGGGGCTGGTGTGGGCAGGGGCCTCAGAGGGCAAGGGCAGGAGGGAGGCTGTGTGGAGGCCACATTGCATCAGCCAGCAGTACACAGATTTGCCTCCAAGGGAGCTACTAAAGGGAATGTATCCATACTACAAAGGCACTCAGGGTAAACAGGCCTCTGTTTTGATTTCTATCCCAGTACCAAGAGGAGCCCTGTTTTAATCCCAAGACAAGCTAAGGAGTTGATTCTTCTAAGTCATCACCTGGGGCATTCATTAGAGAACTCTTGTCTTCGTTACAGAGATGCCAGCTCCTTAGGTACCACCTCTCCTGGGAGCAGAGTTTGTGCTTCTCTCTGTGATCCCCAGAATGACCAAGTTGCTCCTGGGTCATACTCAGTACAGTCTAGGCACTCATTCATTCATTGGCTCACTCCTTCCTTCCTCAAGTGACTGCTGACCACCTGCTTTACACAAGCATAGCTGGAGCTTCCAGGGGTACAGTGGGGAGTGGGCAGAGGGACCGTACACTGGGAGCTTACACTGCAGCTGGAGACTACATCACCAAGACACGGCTTTTGAGCCTAGCGTCTTTCCTTCTTTACTGCTTCATACCCCAGGAAATTTCAGGAGCTCTTTTTGGGGGGTGATATTTTTAAAACCATCACCATAAAAAGAAGCCAAGTTCCCTTCAAAGCCCACAGCGACCCTGGTGATTAAAGATAAGTCTGTCGTGTCCGTTTTGGAAGCCACAATGGTACCCAATTGTAGTCTTTATCATTCAATAGCTGGTCTTATAGAAGAGGCCAAGAACTAAGTTATAGTCAACAGAAAAGCCCTGCATATCTTTTTTCCATTTATTTATTCGTTCACATTATATCCTAATAGCTGTTCCCCCCTTCTGACCTCCCCTCACACAGTCCCTCCCCCTTTCTCCCTTCCCTTTCTCCTCTGAGGCCCCTCCTGGGTATCCCCCCACCCTGGCACATCAAGTCTCTGCAGGGCCAGGAAGCCATGTATATCTAGATGAGGCCCAAGCCAGCTTCTCCATCATCTTGCCTTGTGGCTCTCAGACAAGGGCATTTGACACCCTACACACACGCACACACACACACACACACACACACACACACACACGCACTACACCTTGTGGTTCATGGTTTCATTAGTCTCTATTTTTAAAGTGCGGTAAAGTTAATTATATCGTATCTATGCCCAAATTGGGTGAAGTCAGTATTGAAAATGTCCCTCATCTAAGGAAGGTCCTGTCCAAAGATAAAGCATCCTTTGTTTCATTTTCCATTAACATTTAAGGAACTTGCACCTTTAGGCAATTTGAAATAGATGGGCCCATTCGTTCCCATAACAACCTCAGGAAGACAGCGTTTTCTTCAGTTCTTAAAGATGAAGCAGCAGCCACAGAGAGCTGTGTGACCCAGCCAGCAAAGCAGATGTGAGCACAAATTCTCCAACTCCTAGCCCCATGCCAATGACCTAAAACCACTGTGTTGGGGGGCAGCAAAGCCTAGAGATTTGCACGAACATTCTCCATAAATGCCCAGTTCAGAGAGAGAGAGAGGGAGAGAGAGAGAGAGAGAGAGAGAGAGAGAGAGAGAGAGAGAGGCACATCCAAGTTGATTTAAGGTTAAGTGTGCAAGGCTGAAACCTACTGTAGGCTTGAGTAGTCTTAGCCTCCCAGAGCAAAGGTCAAGCAGATCCAGTCCCCGGTGAAGGAATAGCACCCTTCACTAAAGTAGGTTCATGGGGATGCGGAAGACGTAGGTCTAAACTGAAGAAAACTACAGTGTTTTAGAGAAATGTACTTGGTTTTCAGCATAAGAATACCTGCAAGTCAAGATTGCAAATTAACACCTGTTAAACTGGCTTGAGAACTGTTATGTCCAAGGACTGTGATAGTCATAGCCTCCCAGTACTTATACAATGGGGGTCATCTGAGTTCTCTTGCTCGTCACACAGGGTATGTGCATGCTTGCTGACAGTACTCATTCCAGCAGCACGTGCTTGCTTATGGCCAACACAAAGATAGACCTCCAGGCCGACTCGAGTTCTCAGAACTGCTGAATTAGTGGAGAAGTATTTCTGTACCCCAGTCAACCCCTGATCATGCAATCCTTATCCTGTCAGCAACCATGAAAGTAAACAGGGTCCCACAAGTCATGTGATCAACTAACATCCATATGGCCAGGAATGCACTCAGCTGAGACAGCAAAGCAGCTCCTTTTCCTCATCGGAATGGCCCAAGAATGGCATGACCAATGTGATCTTCATCTGTCTGGTTCCAACCAGCCTACAGCCGGGGCTGCCAACAAGTTTCCTTAGGCTATCTTGGGTTTCATCTCAGGATGGTATCTTGGCCTAGAGTAAAGGAACACACACACACACACCACACATACACACACCACATACCACACACATACACATATCACACATACACATATACCACCACACACAACACACATACACACACACCCCTACAAAACACACACACCACACCCATGTGTACACACACACATACACACACCACATTTACAAAACACACATCACACACTCATAAAATATACACCACACATACAAAACACACACATATACATACACATACCACATACACAAAACACATACATATATCACACACTCATAAAATACATACCACACATATAAACATACATACACCACACACAAAACACACACAAATACACACAACACATATACACATACACCCACAAAACACATACCCACACCACACATACACACACACACATACACACACACACACACACACAGCGGCTAGGAAGTCAGCCCAGTAAAGCCCTTGCTTTGTAAGCACAACAGTTTGCATCTGTTCTCTAGGACCCACACAAAAGAAAGCTATATGCAGTCGAATGTTTATAACCCCAGGCCTGGAGAGACAGAGACAAGCAGACCCCTGGGATTCAGCAGCCCTGAGTAGTCAGCCTACTTTGTTAAGTTCTAGACCAGTGAGAGACCCTGTCTCAACAACAACAAACAACAACAACAACATGGTAAAAAGCACTAAAGGAAGACACCTGAGGTGGTTCTCTGGTCTTAACATGCACAGGCACACACACATGCAGACATGTGCCACATATGTGTATGTGCATGTTCACATACCCGTAGCTGTAATGTTGCAAAGCCTTTGAGGGCAGAGCTAATTTCCCTGGGTTCAAATCCCAGGTATGCCCCTGGACTAGAGCTTCAACTTATTCTTCTGGGAAATAAAGTATAATATAATATATACAATATGCACTAATACTTCACAGGATACAGTAGCCGTGGTCAGATAGTTAATAAAGATTAGAATAAAGTCTGGCTCATAGTTAATGCTACTTGCATTTATCATTCCCCTTTGTCATCCAATTATAGCAATCTTCTATTTTATATAATTACACAATTAATATGTGTTCTCCTCACTGAACTGGCTTTACGGGGGCAAGAGCTAGGTCCTCCTGCTCACACCCCCACAGTCCCAGGACCCACCAATGAACTGTCCTGTAGTGATTTCCCAGGATGTACTTGTCAATGACATGAATGACCTTGTTTGCGCACTAAGTAGTTATGTGGTCTCAAGCAGGCCATTGCCACCACTCGTAAAATACGCACTGGGACCCCCAGTCAGCCACTGAGGCTCCTGTGATGACTAATAGAACACAACCCTATGCCCCTCCAAAATGGAACACTAGTAATGGCTAACACATTTTGAAAACTTACAGCATGGTTTATAAGTAGCTTTGCATCAATTCATTTAATCTTGACCCTAAACACTCAGCAGATGTGGACTGTCTGACAAAGAGTTTTGGGAAGTCATGACCTCTTTTGGAAGAGGCCAAGAGGAAACCTCGGGGAGGCAGCGGCTGGTGGGCCTTTGGGACAGTGAGCTCTGCTTTCCATAGGAAAATGGCTTGTGCCCCTGCCTCGGTCACCTTTCACCCCCTGCCCAATCGTGGAGCATGTGGTGAGAGGCAGGGATAAAGGGCTCACTCTGCCCTTTCCATGTGCAGGAAAGCTGGCCCCCGGAGTGGGGAGTTGTATCCCAAAATAGACTTTCTAATACAGTTCCAAAGCGGCCAAGAGTCAGTCACAACCAAGATGGACTTACAACATAACCTCTAGATAAATACTTTTTATACTCCCCCCACATACGAGAGAGAGAGAGAGAGAGAGAGAGAGAGAGAAGAGAAGAGAAGAGAGTGGGGCTGGTAGCTTCTTGTTATAGGCTCTCCACAAAAGCTCCTTTATTCTGGCCTGAGTTCTTGGTACCCCAGAGTTTGTACCCAGCATGCTTAGGGGCCTTGCATGAAGCCAAATGGGTAGCACGGAAGGTGCAGCGGATGCTACTGGACAGCCTCTCACTTCCGGCAGACTACATATAAACCTTCACTGGTCACATTCATCATTAGGCC
The DNA here is from genome assembly GCA_030674055.1 of Rhabdomys pumilio. Taxonomy (NCBI): domain Eukaryota; kingdom Metazoa; phylum Chordata; class Mammalia; order Rodentia; family Muridae; genus Rhabdomys; species Rhabdomys pumilio. Next base: position 6,579,240 of record JANHMN010000021.1, read on the forward strand.
CAGGCAGCAGGCACTCTGCCTATCTCGCCTCTCAATGGTCTCTTACACCAGGGGGTAAGCGGTCACTGACTCATTTGCAATTAGCTGACCTAATGGCACAGAATTTTCCATGCTGGTAACAGAATTGTATTGTCACACTGGAGATATTTCGAGCCAGTCTCGTTTCCAGGCAGTTGCTCTTTTGCATCTATGACACAACCTCTGGGCACAGCTGTGCTGGGAGAGTCCCTGATGAGGCCCAACAACTACATTCTCTTGAGTTTGGTGGGAAAAGTTCCAAGTCCACACTGTGACATTTGACCTACCCGAGCCAAGGTCAGAGGGGACTAGGTCGAACCAGGAGGCTTCCAGTGGCCTGGGTCAGCATTCCAAGGCCTAGCTCTGTGGAAGAGGAGGGAGCTCCATGAGGGCGAAGGTGTGTGATGACAGTGGTTGGCAGTGGTAGGTAGACCTCTCAGATAGGCAGTCAGACCGATACAGGGAAATCTTGCAACCTAGGTCTGGGTTTTCCATCATGATCTGTGACGGAGGGCATAGTTCCTACTTTTCCCATTTCTACAATATGCATTTAGATTCCATGACCCTAAATGTTCTTTATGTCAGAAATCTACCTACCAGTGTATATTTAACCAATATAACTAGTACCTGTTAGGTGCCAGCTTCTGCACCAGATTTTGGGAACATACGATGAACCTAACAGGGAGCTTCTGAATATAAGCCAGTGGGAAAAGCCAGCTGCCAGACAGGATGGAGATCGTGGGGCATTTGGTTTCTTGAGATAGGATGTCCAGAAATGTCACACTAAGGAGCTGATGTTTGAGCTCAGAGCTAAAACATGAGGGAAAGGCAGGTGTGGTGGGAACTGAGCAAAAGGCTAGTTTAGGAGGGAATACATGCAAAGGGAGGACCAGCTTGTGTACCCCTAGAAAAAAGGGGACCTCTACGCCAGCAAGAATCCTGAAGACGGGGCCAGAATGACCTGCCCCTGGAAGAGCACTGTTGATACTTCTTAATATTATCTTTTTAGTATACCTAGGATGTTGATTTGTTTTCTTTCTGAGAAACTCTATTTACAGGCCCGAGGGCCCACCATCACTCCACTCAAATAGTATCCTGTGGGTCCCCTCATGCTGCACAGCACATGGGTCGCAGATCCGATTTGGAATTATAAAAGCCTTGGCATGCTGTCTGCAGTCTCCTTGGTAACAGCACTTTGGTCCTTCTCCCTGGAGTTCCCAGACACCCTTTACACCCTCTTTCATGACTGTTCTTTTCCTGTGTGGTGGCTGTCCTTTGCTGTGTAAGGCATGAGGTCCTACCTGAGGGAAAAGCTCTCCCTGCTCCACCTGAGACTCCTGAGCTCTGGGTTGCTGGTGTTCCTCATGGATTCCAACCCTCCTCTCTGTCTCCTGCTTCCCTCCCCCGGGGTTCAGCTCCAAGAGGCAGAGGGGCTCCTTTGCCCGCCTAGCCTCTGGGGAACAGCCAATGTTGTCTCCAGCACTTCTGCTGTCTAGGTTTCAGCCTGTCTGTCTCCCTCACAGGAGGCAGCCTCCCACCTAATCCCTTGGGGCTCCACTCTCCAACTGTCAGGGAAGACAGATGGAGAGCAGAAGAATCCACACACCCTCTCCTCCTTGCTGCCCTTGTCATCCTTGTTCACTGGCTCCTGTTCTTGTTGGCTCAGAGCTGAGCAAGGGCATCTTTGAGCTGAGGGCCTACAAATGTGAACTCTCAAAGGGAGCCTTAGCCCCTCTTCTTCCTCCCCTCTGATCATTCTAATGGCTAGTTTGCAGGGTTGTCCTCCTGACAGCTAAGAATGTAAAAGCAGCTCTCAGAGACCCCTGTCATCCCTAATCCTTTCTTGAGATTCTTCCCTCCTGTCTCTGCCAGCACCTGTTCCTTGGTCTGATTTGCCCCCAAAGCATCCCTTTCCTGCCTCCCCCCTCCCCCAAATCCCGTCTCTTCTCCACTCCTTCCTCTGTATTCGCACAGAGCCCAGTAATTTACCATTTCCTCCTTGCTTAGCTTCCAGGACTCCAGCAAATGTGAACCTAAAAGAAAGATGTTCTTTAAATGACAGGCACTAATAATAACCTTTGAAGCTGCTGGCTTGCTTTCTCTTCAAAAGCCTGTTTTTAGGCTGCAGTTCATGATTGACTTTAGCTGTAAAATGCTATTTTTAATGTCATTGTGTTTTACCTGGGAGTGCTGTTCTCTTGGGCTGATGGAATAGGACTTATTCCATAGGGAACAGCAGACCTCACGCCCATGCGGCAATCACACTCAACCGGACACACTTGATGGTGTGTCCACACAAAGGTACACCCACCACCATCACCACCCCCAACCCTCCTGCCCCTGGTATTCCTAGTTGGGGATGGTCCTCCCTTTGGATTTGAGCATATTACAGAGTTGGAGCACATAGCCAGTCACTGGTTTGTGAGTGAAACACCAGCCTGACTCTGGCTCTGAAGACCTTACGACCTTCCCACTGATTGCTTCCTTGGACCAAAGTTTACTCTTTCTCACAGATTCTGTTCCATCAGCTCTCGAGAAAAGCATCTTGAAATGTCTTAGCTTAAATAAGATTGCTGTTGGGTGCATGTAGCTTTGAACTATCTTTAATTTTGTGGACTTTCTTTCTCCTCCACAAGTACCCTTTCAATAGCCCCACTTCCAGGATGGAGCCTTGTTTGATGAGCAGCACTCCCAGGCTGCATCCTACCCCAGTCACTCCCCGATGGCCAGAGGTGCCAACAGCCAACGCATGCTACACAAGCCCGTCTGTGCACTCCACGAGGTATGGAAACTCTAGTGACATGTATACCCCCTTGACCACGCGCAGGAATTCTGAGTATGAGCACATGCAACACTTTCCTGGCTTTGCTTACATCAACGGAGAGGCCTCCACTGGATGGGCTAAGTGACTGCTTTCATAGAAATCCATATTTAATATTAATAATTAATAATAATAATAAACCCAGTACCCACCCTCCAGAAGACTTTATCTCAATACATCATAATGTGTGGGCTGATCCTAAGCATCTGTTCTCCTAATGAACAAGAGGATGTTCCCATGGAATGAATAGACTTTAGTTCAGAAGCAGGACTCACTAAAAGTCAATGGGATCGCGTTCCCGTAGCCAAGCCAGACTTGACTGTTTCTATAGAGCACTATCTTGGGCAGGCTGATCTACGCCTTTCCCCTCTGTTCCATGACCTTGCATGGCAACCACTCCCTGTAGGGTACTTCTATTCTTGTTGACAAAGCTCTTTAGTCTTGAAGGATGGATACTGGAGCCAGAGTCTGGTTTGTGTTCTTGGATGGGCACATAATTTACCAAGAGCATTCATCTCGCCACCTGTCTGTCACCTCACTGTATGGTTACCAGCCCTCAGACATGTTATCCACATCCCTACTTTCTGGTGATGTTGTTACTACTTCCTGGAGTCCCTGGAAATTCCCGAAAATGCTAAGCTTCCTGTTTCACTCGCACCTGCCACAGTTCCTGCATTGTCCTGGACTGTAAGCACTGTTTTTGAGGGACCGAAGAGGCGTTTAGTTGGCTGATGTCTGTAGGGACCAGTTCTTCTGTGTACAAGGATTTGTCCTAAGTTTGCACAATGGCTAGCATCAGCAAAAGGCAGGAGAGGGTTTTCTTAAGTTCTGTGAGAAATGTGGATTTATGGCACTAAGTACTGTCCTCCACTGTGTTACTTTGTGAAGCTGGATGGATCAAACTTTCACTTAGCAAGCACCAAGTGTGAAAACAACTGTCTGGTTTCTGCATAAGACTAGAATACTTTCCGACACTTTGCTAGAAAAAAATTCAAAGCTGTGCCTTTGAGTCTATACTATACTGTGTATGTGTGGAAATAAAAATGTATTGTACTTTGGGAAATTTTTTTCTTAGGTATTTTTTTGGTCAGATTTGTAGCTATTTGTGAGGTTTGTTAGAGATTAACATAGGTTTTCTTTCTGTATTATATATAAGATGCACCAAGCAATTATGGTGGGCCTATTACCCTATGGGTAAGAAATAAATGGAAATATGACATCGGATGTTTTAGCAAATGTTCTGTAAATAAAATGTTTGATCACACCACCCAGTGTGATAATCATGTCTACAGCTAAAATGGAAATAGTTTTATCTGTGCAGTTGTGCAAGATATGGATGGTTTCACTATCTGAACAGTTGTGCAAGATACGAATGGTTTCACACTCAAATAAAAAGTATTGAAATGACCAGCTTCCGTTTTTCATTTGCATTTGATATGCTGGGCGTCTGTCTCCAGTATGAATAACATTCTTAAATCCTTGGGGTATGAGTAGGCAGAACAAACTAAAAGGTCTTGCTGGGTGTGATGGTACATACCCAGGATCCCAGCATGCAGAAGCCTGAGGGTGAAGAATAGTTCAAGGCCAGCCTGTGTCCTGTCTCAGAAAACTAAGAGCAAGCAAGCAAGAAACAAAAGCCTTGTATGGCTGTATAGTTTTGTTACTCAGTTCCCTACCAACTTGTCCTGACTAATAATGACCGAGTGAGCATGGATGAAGGTTTGTAGAGGACCTGTTCTACAAACTGGGATCTGCCCTATGTTTGCCTGACAGCTTCTCTCCGTGAAAGGCGAAAAGCCTTTCAGCTTTTGCAGGGACGATTCTTCCTCAGTACCAGCATCAGTAAGAGTTCCCCTGGCACTTAGTTCATTACGCTTTAATGATCATGGGATGTGAAGATATGTCAAATGCATTGCTTTCAATGAGAATAAGCTGAGCAGTTCCATCACTGAGTTCTTCTCCAGCACAGCGTCTCAGTTCTGTGGCTGGAGAGAGCAGGATAGAGAAGTGGTTTCATTTTGCCCAGATGTTAAGGATCTAAGAGCTAAGAGAGATTCAGAGGCATAGATTTGCAGAAGCCTATGCACCAGTGACTGTGTTAACCTGAAGGGATGAGTCTGTGACAGCTTAATTTGCATTCTGAAAGAGTTCTTTTTAAAGCCAAGCCCTTGAATGCTATTACATAACATGTTTATACCTGCGAGCTGATTTTAAAGATGGAAATTATTTATGTTATACACAGCCTCCCATTAAGAATATCAGCTATGTTATTCTAAAAAAAAAAAAAAAAAAAAAAAAAAAAAAAAGCCATAGGTATTGGATCTCATTCTCCCTTGGAAAATTGGTTTGACCTTTCGTCCACAATCCATTAGCTTTATACAATGAAAGCAAGAGAGAGGATGAAGGAAAATTTGACTTTAGCCACAGTTGAGAAAAACCCTAAGGATGACCAGCCTTACTGGCCTCTCAGACTTCAAAGTAAGTGCTGTATTAACAGAGGTGTGGTAAGTCTGACCTTTGTCTTAATGAGTATAAACAAAACAAAAACCAGCAAGGCAACAACAACAAACCCAAGTCATTATCAAATTCTCTAGCCAGGTAACAAGATAAACAACACCCGTTTACAAATAACAGCCAAAGCTCATTAGCTGCACAGCACTTTAGGTGGAAACTTGTCATCGTTAACAAGAACCCGAGGCCAAGAGATAGAGAAGACCTTCCCAAGTGAGCAAATGTGCTCAGGTGCCCTCACAGCACAAGCAGAAATGAGTGATGCCAACAGAGACGCAGCTTGAGAAGAGGGCAAGCAGGCGTCGAGCATCCTCTCCAGTGCTCAGGGCACAATCTGTGTTCCCAGCTATTCTAAAACCTTCACCTTAGGAAATGGGAAGGCTCTGACTAGGAAAGGAAACAGCTGTTGAGGGACAGGACCCAATGCACCCTCTCTTTCTGGTGGCTCCTCTCTAGTCACCAGAGAGTGGATGGGGAAGGCTGGCAACTGGGAGTGGGGCCAGTCACTTGTCAGAGAAAAACAGAAGGGTTTTGGCAATGGGATTTTCTCTTGAAAGGGCCTCTGACAGCTTGAGACTGGCTGAAGTCATGACCATCAGCCAGGACGGCTCACCCACGCTGTAGCCCAGTGGCATCCCTAGCATTTGCCCTGCTGTGTCCTTGGCCTGTGGTCACCCCAGATCTAGTTAGAAAGGGAGTGTGTGGCCCCTCAGAGATTGCAACCTGTGCAAGTCCAGAATGTCTGTTATTGAGGAAGCCCAACCATGGGGTTAAGGCCCAAATCATTAGGGTAGCCATTGCTTCACCGTCAGATGACCTTGGATGGATTACCTCCTATTCTGGGCCTGAAGCAGGCATGTTAAGTGGCACTGAGGTTTCAGATCATGGTGTTTATGTTGAAAGAGCAAAGCCTTAGGGAGTGAACAGTCAAGCTAGATTGGCAGCTAGGCAGTGATTCAAGAAGGCAGTCACAGGGAGGAGATACTGGCTTCTCCAGCTGGTGCCAATGCACGGACTGAGGTCCAGGCCTGCAAGCTCAGCTGGTACACCTGCCCATCCCCTCCAAAGACCCCATGACTGCCTCCTGTCCAACCCTACCCACCCTCCTCCTCCTACCAGAAATCTTTTGCAATTTTCCCTCCATTCAGAACTGGCTTTAGATCTATCAAAATGGCTGCTGTGAGGCTGGAGATGATTGGGGAGCCTCACGTCTCCATTCCTCTCATTGGCAGATGGCAAGATTTTAAAATATTAGACCCTGGGAAAGGGCATGACATGACAGTACTATTATAGGCAAAGGGGGAAAGAAGGAGTAGTCACCATGGCTCTCCTAGGAGGAAAGCTCTCTGAAATTGAGTAAGATTTATTGAGATCTGAACAAATGGCTCTAATATGTAAATCACCAGAAGCTTAAAAACACAAAAGAGGTATATTCTTATTGACTTGGTCTTACTAATGTGAAGCAGTGGTAAATGAGACCAAATCTTGATTCTGCCAAAGACAGGCTGTAGCAGGGACATTCCTATTCTGGAAAAGGATGTGACTTCATGTGTCAGTGGATGTACTACTGTGACCAAGGACCACCACCTCGAAGCTCTAAGATTCAGGGACCTAGTTCACATGAGTTCCAGGTTTCTTTCTTTCTCTTTCCCTCTAGGGTTCCAGTGTTTCTAGCCAGGCGAGCCATTAACTATGTAAAACGGGCACTTTGCTACAGCCTACACTGTACTGGTTTCCTTAGCAGACAGACCTTCCGTTTTCTGCTGCTGCTTGGCTCTCCATGTACACCAGCTCCCTGTCACTTTACATTACTCTTCGAACCTACGACTTCTCTCTCAGCTTTGCTTCCTTGGCAGTCTCCCAGCCTCAGCCAGCCTGGACACTGTCCTTGGGGATTCCTCTTGTTCCTCGGAGGTCAAAGCCTTTTGTGCTTTGCTAACCTCCTTCCCTAGCTCTTTCCCACTCTCTTCCTGCACCCCAGAACTCCCTCCCAACCCTACCACCCCCACATTTTGCTGCTGCTGGTGTAGGTGGGGCAGAAGACGTGGGCCGCGGAGTTAGGAGCCGTTGCTAGGAAGGGAGTGTGGGTGATGAGAGGGGGTGGGCGGGAGAAATAGGACTCCCCAGTCTTCCGCCCCCCTTTCTCATTAGAAACGCTTCAAGAGCTAACACCGGTTCTTTGAGATCTATTATGAAAAAAAAAAAAAAAAAAAATCAGGTCTGACCATGACAGCAGGGGTGAGAAAAATCAGCCTCAGAAACAGCTGCACTGCCGATGGATGGTATTTATAACGGTCTAATGGAAAAGCCTGAGAAAAGCTTGCGATAAGTTCGTTCTCAAAAAACTGACAAACTGTGCCCCTCTGATGGTTAGTATCCAAGATGTCCCAGCACGCGCCTAACCTTGAAGAAAAGCAGGCCCCTGCCTCACTTTCCTCGGCTCACACCGAGTGGTCTCTGATACCTAGACTATTGCTTGGGGTCTGCTAGGTACCCGGCCTCTCAGATATTCACCTTAACACTTCCCTGTCTGCCAGTGGTTTCCACACTTTATTTCATCCCCTTGTTCAAGGGCACGCAGCTTAAAGGGCAGCACTGTGATCTGGATGCTACCCCTGGGTCCACGCAGGCTCTCTCTACTGCAGCACACTGCCTCCTTCCTGTCTCCCTTTGTTCCCATTTCACTCTACCCTGTTGCTCTCCTCTAAGCAGCTTTGCAGCTTTTAAATCAAGCTTAACCGAAGTAATATAGCCAACTGGGCTTCAACAGACGTTCAGGAGTTCTGGGAAATTGTGCTCATTAACCGAAGGCAGTTCCTAAATGGGACTCCAGCTCTTCCCCTCCACCCGAGGTGACACTGTACAAGAACGGCAGCTTTTCCGCTGTCATTTTCCAAGCAATGGATGCCAATGCAGGAGCAAGGGCCGGGATTTGGTTATTCTACAAAAAAACAGGCAGAAAGGAAGTCAATAATGTTTTTCTTGTTTTGTTTTTAAAATCAGGTCTCAGGGGGATTTTTATTACGTTTAAAAAAAAAAAAAGCACCACAGGGAAGGAGCAATGAGCCAGGCATTCACTAGAATGAAGTCATTGGGGTGTGGGGGGAAGTAGGAGAGGGCTTGGCTACCTCTTGCTGTTAAGGTCACTACCCTTTGACAGAGGTGGCCTCTGACCTCCACAACCCTACAATTCTATTTTGACTGATCCTGAAACCCATGAAATTCAGATGTAGGCCCTGCCCAGAAGTTCAGATAAAGCTGACTAATATGGGAAAAGCTCCCGGTATGTGCCCCCAGCTGAAAGGAGCTGGCAGTTCTTTGGCCAGGGATGCAATTTATTCTGTCCTGCTCCTTTCAGGGAAATGCTAATCCTTCATAGGCAACTGGAGGGGAAGACTTAAATGTGTTGATGATGAATGACAATAATCCTTTGTCCACTGCTGCCTCCTCCTAGGGTTGAACCTTAAGAGTTTAATCAAATGTTGGTAAGTAAATTAATGCTTTACTGCAAAAGGGGGTGCTGGGAAGAAGGGTTTGTGAGAATATATTTCCTCTGACATGTGAATTTCAATGCACTTAATTGCAAAGGAATTGGTTTGAAGAGATGTTGAAAGAGTGCTTTAGAGTCTTTATTTACACACACACACACACACACACACACACACACACACACACACACGCACGGAGGCTCAAAACTGTATGGTAGCATATAGTATTAAGGAAGCTAGTTACTTTAAAGCCATACAAATCAAGCAATATATTAGGATTTTTTCTCTTTAAAAAATAAAGCAGCAGGGCTGTGCAGACCCAGCTGTGGGTACTGCTCTCAGCGCCAACATCAGGCAGCTCACAACTGCTTGTGACTCCAGCTCCAGTAGATACGACATCTCATCCATGGGTATCTGTATGCACACATGTACACATGCCTACCCACCTATTCATACATAGACACATAATTAAAAATAACAGAAGTAGCAGAAAGTCAAAACAAAATCCCAGGAAACACAATCTTAATCCTGAAGATTCAGTGTCCTTTTAAGCACCTCTCATTTCTGTCCAGCTGATACTGGGCATGGTCACTCCATGCCAAGCCCTATATGCTGGCCATGCTGACAGTCATCTCTTTTAACCCTTAAGATGTTCCACAAAATAGGTCTAGTTGTTTTCATTGCAGCTGAGCAAATCAACATCCCAGGAGTGTAAGCGATGGCCTTAACGCCCAAAGACAGAGTGGACATTCATGAAAGGCTTTTTGGCTTCCGGGTTTTCTGTTGGTTGTGAGAAGGGTGTCTAGGCATTTGACAAACCATCAGCTTTCTGAAAATCACATGGCAAGCCGGGAATGAAGATTTAGTTTTCCATCTCCTAGTCTATTTGTCGACGAACAGTTCTGTGCTGTCACCCAAAGGGCTGGATTTTCCCAAGAGGAATGAATGTGTATGGGATTCCAAGTCAACAGGCTGCAAACAGAGCTGACTAACATTCCAGAACTTGGGTAAATAGAAACTTCTGAAGGGCAGGGCCCATTTCCTGAGCTAAATGTAAAAACCTATTGTACACAGTCAGTGTAGATCAATTATAGGTGTATTTGCCAATGACTAGTGAACAGATTACTGAGGCTAAGTACCTTTCATACATTCTAAGTCTGCATGCCACTGAATGTGGAGGCCAGAGGACAGCCTGCATGAGCTGCTTCTCTCCTTCCACGCTGTGGGATCTTGGGATCAGGGTGTCAGACTTGGCAGTGTTTCTTCCAGCACTTGAGTCTCACCAAGATTTTCTATAGCAAACCTCCTCCAACAAAGTGTTTCTGATTACCCCTTGGCCCACTACTTCTTTTGATTTGTGCAGTAATTAGATTCAATTCCCTTCTTATCAGTATAAAGAATTCATTTTCTGTTTCCTTGCTTTTTATATCCGCTAAGGATGGTGTCAATTGTTTCTACTTGTTTTTATTTTGTTATGGTGTCTAACACAATGTGATGTTTCCAAAAAATGGAAAAATATTTGTCAAAGGAACAAACTATACTAATTAACATGCTATGAAAAGGTGACTTCATTCTTCATTAAAAAGTAAAATAAAGAGAACTCTCATTTGGCCAGATCATTCATATTTCTCAAAAAAAATTTAAAAAACTAAAAGCCTTTACATGGACAGGGTTTTAGGAGGCCACCCCAGAACTAGTTCACTGGGTGATCTTTCAAAAATATCCATTCACTGTTGTTTTTAATGCTAACTGTTGTTTAAATCAACTGGGAAGCTTTTGAAATGCTCAATACCCAGGCCTCATCACAGACAGACTGAGTCAGTGTTCTGGGGTGTGTCCACACAATGAGATGCACAGAATGGACAGGTAATTTCCACAACCCCCTCTCATGCATATAAACATGCAAATGTGGCTTCATTGTTTTAGAATCACAGATACTTTTTCTTTTTGGACTAAGATCTAAAATAAGATCCAGATCAATCCTGGTTGCCGAAATCGAAGACCCTGGGTGAAGAAGAGAGCGTTAAGTGGCTGGCCCACACAAGGTGGTTGCCAAGTGACAGGTCCTATCTTGACTGGATGGAATTTTTCTGAACTCCCATTCTGGAACTACAGAAATGCCTGGTTTCTAAATTTCTGCCTCTAATGAAAATGGACAAAAAGTATGACAGGTAGAGTGTTGGATTTTAAAAACTGTCAGTACCAGGAGCTCCTTAAAGACTTTCAGTTTGCCACCTTCCAAATACCCCATTGCCAAGACAAGAGAATATTCTACAGCAGGTTATCTAATAGTCCACACCAAACAAACATACACAAAAAACCACCATCCAACAAAACAAAACAAAAAACCTAGTATCTATTTATAAGTCTTTTAATTGGCCCTCACAGGCATCTTGATATCAGAATATGCAGTACATTTGTTCCTAAGTTATACCATTTACTTGTAGATTTGTTCACCAATGACCAAAGATAATCAACATCCCAAACTTCTATCTATCTATCTATCTATCTATCTATCTATCTATCTATCTATCTCCTATTCTATTGACTTTACATTTCTTCAGTTACTGTAAAGGTTAAGTCAGATAATTTATGTGGAAACACTTTGAGGCTAGCAAAGCACTATACAATCATATGCACAGAAGTATTGTATGAACATTTCCCCAAAGTGATTGCTTTTAAGAATTTGTTGCATTGATTTCTGAAGTTCTAAATGCTACTTCCTTAGTACCATGCCACCTACACAGTAAGTGAAACTGAATTTAGTGCTAGCAAGAGTTTCCAGTCACTGAAAGTGTCACATAACCAATATTTAGGGAAGTAAAGTGATCTAGTGGCTTAGTCTAGGCTCTAGTCCCAGAGTCTAAGTTTAACTATTGACTTTGGATAAGTCACTTAATTTTTCTGGGTCTAGAGTCTCGTCAGTGGTTAAAGAATGACCGGAGTTAGAGTCAAAGATACTTTGATTCATAAAAATCAGGATATAAACACTTCAGATTATTAAAAAACAATTTCCTAAGCTATTAATTCACTCAACTCCACATGTTTATTTTCCTTTTTAGAAATATAAATTGGAGCCTAAAAAATATAGCCAATTTCTGTTAAACAGACATTTCAAAGGTGTGTGAGAGCCCTCATTTTGTAAAGGAAAATGTCTTTACTGGAATACTATCTACTTATTCTCTTTAGAAGGAGTTGACTACAGTACTGGATGGTTTTATGTCAATTTGACACAAGTTAGGGCCAGCAGAGAGGAAGGAGCCTCAGTTGAGAAAAATGCCTCAATAAGATCCAGTGGTAGGTCATTTTCTCAATTAGTGATCAATGGGGAAGGTCCCATTGTGGGTGATACCATCCCTGGGCTGGTAGTCCTGGGTTTGATAAGCAGGCTGAACATAAAGCAAGCCACAAGCACTACCCCTTTGTGATTTCTGCATCAGCTCCTGACTCCAGGTTCCAGGCCTGACTTCCTTTGGTGATAAACAGCAATGACAAAGTATAAGCTGAATAAACCCTTTCCTCACCTGCTTGCTTTTTGGTCATGGTGTTTAGTTGCAGCAATAGAAACCCTAAGACTAACCCCAAATAAATTACCCAAATAAGACTTCATGAAGTACTGGACAGATTTCAGTTAGACTTCCAGTTTTTTTTTTTTCTTTTAACTTAATTCACTTGGACCTGTTCTCTGTAAAATGGAAACAATACCTTTGAAACTGATACATTAGGTGTTGTTTCAGTTACTTATTTAAACTATTAAAACTATTTTAAAAGGAAGTAAATATTTTGTAAACTTAATTGCTATATATTTTAATATTAGGGTTGTAGTTTACATGACCTTTCTTAGAAGTACTCTCTTTTGAGAGTCATATTAAAATCTTTCTGACCTAATTTATTACAGATATAGCATCCATTTTTTTTATACATACTTTTGGATCTGAAATGTCAGGGACCATTTGTTAAAGGCTTGGTCCCCAATACATGACACAGTTGGGAAGGAGAGAGACCTTTAAGACCTAAGCAAATAGAGTTAGGTCCACAGCGGCATGTTATTGGAGGGGATATTGGGCCCTAGATCCTTCCTGGATCTTTGCCTTCCAGTTGCCATGAAGTGAGCAGTTTTTTCTGCTATGCCCTGTCAGGGAGCCATGATGTGACCTCTGGTCACAGTCAAGAACACCAAGGATCTATGGACAGAACCAAACAAATCTTTCCTTTACTGACTGGCTTCAGCATCTGTCTCAATAACAACAAACAAAACCACAATCATCTCCTGCTCTTCAGTGATCGTTCAACTGCATGGTCAATAAAACACTGGCTTCATGAAAAGTGTAGTCGTCAGAAAATCCAAGCTCCATGGGATCGGCTTCTGCATTGTTTAACTCTGAATCTCCCCAGATCGACTATAGTATAACAGAAACCCAAGAAGATGAGTAAATGAGTAAACACTTGCACATCTCTCCTTCCTTTTTAGCAAAGCCTAAGAGGCCCGCGGGGAAGGCAACAAAGATGATTACTTGAGGATAAAACGCTTGGAAATTTCTTGCAGAATTCATCTATTCTCTATGAAAGAGCCTGGCTCTTTCTCTATGAAAGTGCAGACTAGGCTCCAAGTGTGATGTTTACCAGTGGCTGGAGGGTAGCCACCTTTGGGAACGACCTGGATTCAAATCTCAACTTTCTCAATTACATAGTGCAGAGCTAATTTCTCTAAGTTCAAATCCCAGGTATGCCTCTGATTAGTTCTTAGCTTCAATTTATTCATCTGGAAAATAGAAATAAATTACAATACAATGTATACTATATATATGTATATCCATATATATTCACATATTCGTGCATATAGATAGATTTCTTTATCTGTTGTGGTTCCTTAGGGTTCCACAAAGAACTGTGTTCAATTTCCCATGTTGCTGCAGCCTAGTGCATAACAGGACTGCAACCGGGTGAAGAGGGTGTGCATTCCAGAGACGGAAACCGCTAACTGAGCATAGAGGGAACTCGACCTGGCGCTTGACAGCCACTACCAAGGGCGGGCCGTTTCGCCATTGTCAGTAAGTCCGACCAGCCACGTCTGGTGCAGGTCAGCAAAAGGAAAAAACAAACAAACAAACAAACAAACAACCCCCCCAAAACCAAAAAAACAAAAACAAAACCAACCCAGTCAAAACTCAGTTTAGACCCTCCCACTAACAAACGGTCCCTCCGCTTCTGGCCCCCGGCGGTCTCAGGACTCTCGTTTCCGGTCTCCAGGGAACTACACTTTCCAGCATGCCCTTTGGAAAGAGGAAAGTCTTTCTCACTGGATGACTACCAATTCCGGCATGCTATTCGGTTCACAATTAACTCAGATAAAAGCGTGGGATGATCCCGTTGCACGCCGGGAATTGTAGTTTAGTAGCAGTAGGCTCGCAGATGGGCGGGGAGCAGCCCGCCAGTTCTCGCCTGCTAAGGAGGCATGATTCATAGAGTGTTAGGAGAGATAGTTCCGCTCGAGAAAGCCCGCTGCGAAGCTGAACTCTTCCCCAAGGCTGGCAGACCGAGGGGAGTAGGCAGGGCCTGGGCCTGACTCAGTCTCTGGTGGCTCGTCAGGCCTCCACCAAGCTCTGGGCCTTGTCGGGGGAGGCCTCCAGGCGCTGGTTGCTGGGGGAGCGGTGACGTCGCGGGGTGAAAGTTGAGGGGCGGTGACGTAGAGCCTGCCCGGGCGGAGGCTGGCGGGTTGGAGACTGGAGGGAGGGAGGGAAGGAGGGAAGGAAGGAAGCTGGGAAGGAGCGAGGTAGCGGGGGCGCGAGGCGTTTACCTGGGAGGCAGCGGCTGGGGCGCGCACAGCGGCTGCGGCTCCCCCGCACCTGCGGCCATGGATGAAGAGCGCGCCCTCTACATCGTCCGGGCCGGCGAGGCGGGGGCTATCGAGCGGGTCCTGAGGGATTACAGCGACAAGGTAAAGAGCTCTGGCCCCGGGCGTTCGCTGTCTCGCCCCCGGGCCGCCCTCGGGGCTTGCACTTCGCATCCTCCCCACCCCCCCTCATTCCGGGGATGCGCATTGCTCTCCCCCGAAAACGTTTCCGGCTTGGGCATGCGTGTTTGTGCCCCCAGCCTTTCCCACCCGTTCATCCTGCATCTACCCACTGCCTCCACTATAATGCCCACTCCGATTCCTGGCCCAGCAGCCTGTCCTGTGGTCTTCTTCCTAAGCGTGCAAGTCACACCCCCAGAATCTGTGGATGCACGTCTGCCCAGTGCCCCATTCCTGGATGCATAAAATGCATGCGAGGCTTTCTCACCTGTATAATGTGAAAATACATGCTTCTCTGCATAAACACGGCCCTTGACATGCATAAAACATATCAGCAACGATGGCAGGTCTTTGTACCTGTACCATTGTATGGTTTACCAGGCATTAATGTCTTCTATGTGATCTCCTTTGATCCTCAGAGTGCTTATAGGGTAGATGGTATCATCCTTCCCATTTTGTAGATGAGGAAACCGAGGTGCAAAGAAGTGAAATCACGCCCCAAGGTCATGGACATATGTTGCAAGTGGGTGGAAAATCCAACTCCTAATAATACCTGTTATTTGTATCGCATTAACAGCTTTTCTGTCCATTATCTCATTTAATCTTGTCAGCAATCCTGTGAGGTATTATCTATGTTTTGCAATGGAGACTCCAGATGGGCTAAATAACTAGCCCAAGGTCATTCCTGGGAGCCAGAGTCTTCCCACCTAGGTTTTCAAACTGTCCATTCACTGTTGTTTCACTACACTGAAATGGTATCTTGTTAGTAATACCACTTCCATCTCTAGAGAACCTCTCTCTCCAAGAACTATTAGATCTCCCTTTTCCTTCCAGAAATTACACATGCTTGCTTTATTAAGTAGCCTGTCTAACACATTTAGGCCATTTAGGAGACCAGACTTCTATGAGAATACTTGATGACTCTCTTCTCTGAAGACCCACCCATCACCAAGTTATACCCTATGTATAGCTGATACCTTATTCTTCCCTTTTTCCCTTCCTGTTTATCAGCCGTCATTGAAAGAACCATGCCTTTATGCCCTGTCCACGATCTTACCTTCTCTTCTGTGTCTACTATTCTGCTCTCATATATTTTGTATCAGTAAACTGCCAGTATGACAGTCCCACGCTCAGTAGAAAATACCCCCAGAAGGGACATACTTCTTGTTTAAAAGAACCGTTGTTCCCACTTAGTCTCCCTAGGAATCTAGTGAGTACAGTGAGGAGGATATTTCTCATTTCACAAATAGTTACACTTAGGATGGTAATGTATTTCCAAATTCACATAGCCATTGAAGAATGGGACTGAGAGTTGAGTCTAGCTGTCCAACTAAGTCTAGTGCCTTTTTGCTGTGCTTTCTTAGGTAGGATACAGGGGCTGTCGTCTAGTCATGTCTTAGCCCCTTCACCTGATATGTTCTAGTCTTGAGCATATCTGCCTAATTTAGGAGAAACTCATTTAATGCGTAGGTGTACATACTGCGTATATTGTATTATTTTAACTTGATTTATTATTGCTTTCCAGAGAAGATATGGGGAGCTATAAACTGATTTTCAAAAAGAAGTATAATAATTTGACTATTGTGTTGAATTAACTTTTATTAACTGTTAATGTTTATTTAGCATTTACTATGTGCTAGCTAGCTAGCTAGCAATAATAGGAACATTTTTTTCTACAGGGCAGGGAGGAGGAAAACCTCCCTGTGATCTGAGTCCACCATCACTGTGTTGTAGCTGAACTAATAATTAGGTCCCGTTTTTATTTGTTTCCTCCAATTCATCCTTTCCTCTCCCTGATATCCCTTCAGGTTGGTTTCCTATCACTCATGACTACATCCTGTTAGAGCTTGGCTTCCCCTTTTCATATTGGAAATGTTCTCAGAGTTGTTAGGATCATCTTCTGTTGTTAAGGCAATGTCTCGAAAGGCCAAGCCAAGCCTGAGACTGTTCCGACTTGATGTAGATGGGGGGCAGTTACCGTGTCAGGAGGAATGTCTGTATTCTCTATTGCTTATGGTAGGAACCATACAGTAGGGCTGGTTGGAGCCCAAGAATGCTGAACCTCATGTTGCAGTGCAGCACTGCCCTCACAGGGAGAGCCGGATGCCGTGAATAGGAAGGGCTCCATGCATCTGTGCTCAGGCAGGAAGAGAAGAAGTAAACTGTCCAGATTTATGGTGTATGGGGGTCTGAAACCCCACCGAAGTAGATGCATAGCAGGCCCTTCAGATTTCTTATCTGGAAAAATGGATTTGAAACTTGTGTAGAGTAAGAAGTGGTTGCAGGCATTGAGGAGTGAAGCAGAAGAGGAGTGAGCAGTGTGGAGAGACTTGTTCATTGTTTGACAGAGGAGGCTCTTTATGTCACCTCATTTCTAATAAGCTGGTCATTGCAAGTGTAGTAGAAAGAAGATGGGAGCTGGTATCAGATGATCCTTGGTCCTGATCTCAGCTCTGTTGTTAACAGCTTCATGACTATGGATATGTTATTTTAAACCTCTGAGTCCCAATTGCCTTGTCTGTAAAGGAGGGATACAAACACCATTCTTTTTATTTATTGTGTGGATTAGATTAATTAAAATTGAGTGCCAAGCACTAAGCACAGCTTGCCTATGAAGTGCTCCCCTGTTAAGTTTGTGAGGCGTTAATACTCAAGCTCCTTCATGGCATGATATGGCCAGAGTACAGGCTCTGGAACCAGCCTCCCTGAGTGCTGATTCTCCATTTACAATGTGTATGTACAAGTCCAAGTGGCTTAACTTTGCTTTATAGTTCTCTGTCAACTGAAGAGAAAAGGAGCGTTTATATCGTAATGCTTTTGTCAGGACTGCATGAGTTCTATGTGTAAAGTGCCTAGAACAGGACCTGCTGCTCGAGAAGTAGCCTGTGGGTGTTTGCTTTCAACAAGGCATGTGGTGCTGAACTGATGTAACACAGTAAAAGATTTGGGGATCTTTGTCACTCTTTTAGCCTTTGCACCTTCAAAGGATACCATTACCATGGTATATCTCTTAAACTGCATTCAGAGAGGACAGTACCTATCTGACTCTAGAATACATCTAATTTCTCTGTACAGAAATTCATTTCCAAGAATTCTTGCTTCATTCATTCACTGGCTCTTGTTATTTTAGGGAGAGAAATCTCTATCCCAAAGGGTAACTTGCTTCAGAATAGGAAAATAATTCTTTGAAATAAGAGTGGCTGTTTCTCGCTCTTAAATTCACCTATTAACATTTATTGCGTGCCTTCTAGGTGCTGTGTAATTTCCTAGGAATTTACACATACAATCCTCTTGTATTAAGTTATAATGGAGATGGAAGCATTTTCATGTTTCTTTAACACAGTGATTGCATACGGGCTCAGGAGCACATAGTGAGGAATGGTGGTGTATGTGGTCTTTAGATGCCTGACCTAGGTCACGATTGCAGGGCTGTGCTACCTTTCCCTTGTTGATTCTGCTTTTGAACATAGGAAGGTTTTGATTTATTTTCAGGTGTAGTATACTATCTTGTTTGTCACTGTTGAGCCTAAGCACTCTCCTTTAGTTACAGAATGAGCTGTTCATTTTGAGATGTCTTGCTATGGTCTTGTCTTCCTCCAGAGTCTGTTCTGACAACAGAGTCACTAGAGAGGTTGTTTGCTGTCATTATCTTTATTATCATGGACCTGAGGTACATTGTAATTGTATTGCATTGTGATCTTGCTGTTATTTTCATAACAGATTTTCTGTGTAGCCCTGGCTGTGTTGAAGTTTGCTCTGTAGACCAGGCCGACCTGAACTCAGAGCTCTGCCTGCCTCTGCCTCCCCAGTGCTAAAATTAACAGTGTGTGCTACTGCCTGGCCACATTGTGATTTTTTTTGAACCACAAGAGTTTGAGGCAGCACTAAACATTGAGTCCAAGGTCTTGCTTTTGGTAAAACTATGTTCTGCTATTGAGCTGAAGGAATCGAACTGGTCAACTAGGTAAAGAAAGTGACCAGTGGTCTTCACTGTGATTTATCAGTTGATAGATGGCATGACAAGCCCTAGAGGCCACCTGGGCATGTCACTGTCCCATAGCCATTTTCAGCAGGAATCCGTGTTGGAAATAGGGCAAGTTTATGGTCAGATGAAGGGTAAAAGTTGCTTAAGATACTGTCACTGAAGTAGGTCTCCAAGAATTAGGTGCAGGAAAGGAAGACTGCTGATAGCTCAAGCTTATCATCCATATGCTGGAGAATGAGGCTGATGGACTTGCAGCCTCTGCATTTGAATGGGGATTTAAATATCCTGGATCATGTAGGAGGATGTTTTGCTTTCCATTTTTGAGGCTGAGCTTTGACTTTGGGCTTGCCCTAGGTTTTTGCATAGAGGTATTCTTGTTACACTTTCTTAGTTCCAGATTGTTCTACAGTCTATTTCGACATCTAAGAAGTAGTCTTTGAGTGTATTTGTAGACATCAGTGAACTCTGAATTCTCTAATAGGTAAGTGTTTAGCCAGATACTAGAGCAGGGATCATGCAGTAACAACAGTAGTAGCCATGTAATGAATGCCTAC
The DNA here is from genome assembly GCA_030674055.1 of Rhabdomys pumilio. Lineage (NCBI taxonomy): Eukaryota > Metazoa > Chordata > Mammalia > Rodentia > Muridae > Rhabdomys > Rhabdomys pumilio. The sequence continues at coordinate 6,598,630 of JANHMN010000021.1, forward strand.
CATGTGCAGAGTGCCAGCCATCACATATAAAAAGCAAGGAAAACCTTATGGATTGGAAAGTGCAGCCTGGCCAGGCTTGCACAGAGTAAGCAGTGGGACTGTACTCAAACTTGAGGCTGTGTGATACCTGAGGTTTTTCAGGGCTTCTTTTATGTGATAAGCCTGCAGTCCTGAGTCTGGTGTGTCACTGAGAGGTTCTAGTTTTCTTAGCCTTTAAAGTGAACAGTGAGTTTACTCTTTGATTTATATTTGACTTGCTCCTGTTCTGGAAATGAAGTATATAAAAGCAGGTGTTAGCTGGCTAACAGCTGAGGCATCCACACCTAGGCTGCTCATTCTCTTTTACCAGTTGAGCTTTAGAAAGGGGAGTGAGGCAACAAGATTGAAAGTTCAAGATGAGCCTGGAACACTCAGAAAGCCCTGGCTCAGAAAATTAAGCCTTTAAAAAGTGTTGGAAGGAGAGGCAGAGAGTGTGTTAGGTTTGATCTAGCTTGGATAAATGAAGCTAGCCTTATAGACCCCAGCATCTGCTGGGTACAAATGAGTTTTGAGGTAATTTCTAGTGCACATATGCTAGTATATTTTCTAAATAAGCTTTCATGGTGCCTTAGATGGGCTTTTGAAAACTTTTATTTGTAAAACGTTACTTTTTATTGTTATTTTAAATTTATTATTTAAAATTATTATTTTATGATCAGACCTGCAGTGAAAAAAAGCAACAGAAAAATAAAAAGCTAGCTCTTGATATTATTCTAAAAAGAGTAATTCTATATAGGAAATGCTTAGAAGATATTTTTGTAACTTACTGAGTATCTTCCCCCCCAAAGTTACCTTTTTCCTGTCCTTTCTTTGCAAATGCCAAAAAATATTTTTAGGAAAAATATTAAGTTTTAACAACTAGACACATTTATTCCAAATAATTTACAAAAGTAACATTTTATGTAGAATGGCAAAACTAAGACATTTTGGTTTCTAAGTACAATTATTTTCACTTGTAGGGAGTCCTTCCTGAACTTCCGCATAGGACAGTATTAGCTCGCTACCTCCTCATCTTTAGAACTGAGTTTCAGTGAACCTCAGGTCTGTGAATTCCTAAGTAATAGCCCTCAGATTTATGACCTCCTCCTCTTTCTCTTTCCTCTCCTTTCCTTCCTCCCTTGTTCATTTATTCTTTCTTCATCCTTTATTCCAAAGATCTTTTATTATAAAATAATCCTGATGAGTCACCTTTCTTTTAGTTGCTATATAATGTTTTATCAGATGGGTATATGTTCAATAGAATATTGTGAATTATAACATTTTACATTCAGCTTGCCTCTTTTACTATATTAGAAGACACTGTTGTGACTATGCTTATGTATATACTTTTTACTCTCATTCTGCATGACTCCATTAAAATAAATAAAGGAGTAGGAGTTCTGGGTCAAATGGGGTAAATATTTTTATGGCTTCTAGTCTGTGTTGCCATCACTCTCCCTTTAAAGGCTTGTGTCAGATGGTACTGCTTTAGGCAGTATCTGCCAGCTTGGCATGTCCACTCCTCACAGAGCTTTCTGCCTTCAGTCTTGCTCTCCTTGAGCTGGCCTGTGAGCTACTGCATAAAATACTCACGCTGTTCATAACTCCATCCTGGTCTTCCCTGGTCATCTGTAGCCTGTTATCATTCAGATGTAAAGTTTTAAGTCCGTCCCTTCTCTCTGCAACCCCAGTTCCAGTTGGTTTGCATTCGTGCAGCCTCCCTGAGGTTTCCTTGAATGACCTTATCTCTTACCTTCTTGTTTTCCCCTTAACTGTTTCTTACGCTCAGAACTACCTCCCTCCCAACATTTCTACAGCTTCTTTCATTTCAAAAACTGTTCCTACAAAGCTGCAAAACAGAACCACCAAACGATGCTGTCTTTCACATTTAATGTCCTTTTCTTGGGGTGGGTGGCCAGTCCTGCTGGTCAGTGTGGACAGTGAGATAAACAGGAAAGTAGAGTATTCGGAGGAGTGGCTCATTGGTTTGCCTCAGGAAGGCTCAGGTGGGATTGATTCAAAGAATGCATACTCTGAGAGAGAATGTGACAGTCTGCTCCAGGTTTGGGACCACCTTTGTGATCTCCCTGTGCAAACAAGCCAGTTATTCTACCCATTTGCCTCTGCTCTGCTACACAGTGGAAAGCATACACTCTGGCCAATCATTTCTGGGGAGCCACGACACCTTCCTCCCTTCCAGTTAATTTTCCTTAATATCATTAGCAGGAGCAGCAGCAGCAGCAGGAGCAGCAGCAGGAACAGCAGCATCCTAATGTAGATTGTTTACCACTTGCCAGGTAGTGAGATATTTTATGTGCCATAGCTGTCAGAACCCTTGCAACCCTCCTCTGAGCTAAGGATTACTTTGTTTTCATAAGAGGAACCCAGGTACAGTTTACTAGCTTGAAGTCACAACTAGTAAGTGAGGGAGCCTTTTTGCAGGTTGTCTTTCTCTGCAGTTCTCTGATGGTTTCTCATGGAATGCAAAAAGAAAATCCTAGCACACCGAAAGACCTTTCCAAGTCTCAGTCCGGTCTGTGCTTCCATTCTCCAGTTCTCAGGTGCCATCCCCTAATATGTCCCATGCTTCCATCTCAGCTGCCAGCTTTACGAGTGTGTCACAGAAGTTCACACACCTGTAGCAAACTCCTCATTATCCCTCACAGTGCACTCAGACATCCCACGCCTTGCGCTAACCATTCCACCTCTTTGGGTAGTTGCCGTCTTAATTCTCTCTTCTCCCATTGTATTTCTGCAATAATCTTTTCATGTGGCTTTACATTTATTTACTTACACGTCTGTCTTACTTTAATAAGTATACTGAGATGAGAGAACAATATTTACTAAAAATTATATATTTGTTATATATTTTTTTAGAAATCTTTAAAGCTTATATATTAAAATGACAATGTTTCCTTTTTGCCTCCTCAGCATAGGGCTACTTTCAAATTTGAATCAGCAGATGAAGATAAAAGAAAGGTAAGGTTTGGTGTGTGTGTGTGTGTGTGTGTGTGTGTGTGTGTGTGTGTGTGTGTTACTCCTGGGTGGATAAGCAGTGGGCTTGTTTTCATCTGATGGTTGTTGGTGAGTTTTTGATTTTAGTTAAGTTTTTCAGGCTTCCTGAGAAGAAAGAGAGGTACAAGGTTTAGGATGGGTTATGCACAATCCCTCCTGTTCATCCCGCAGAGCCCCTGGGCTTACATGAGTTGGGGAAGGGTTCAGTGGGACGATCACTAGACTTGCTTACTGCTAAAAGGATGCCCTTTTTTGGTGGCAGAATTTCAGGTTGTGCAAAATGCCAGCCACATGCTCTTCTCAGCACTGTCTTACTTATGCTGATACAGTTCCCTAGGTTACTAGCTACCTTCATAGTCACAGAGGAGCATGGGATCAAGATACTCACACATGAGAGGGTGCATCAGAAACACGACCACTTACTGTGTTCTTGCCTGTTGGCATTGCCTATGGCTGCCTTACTTGGTATGTTAAAAGATCATGTTAAGGAGGATAAACCCATCCTGGCTTTGTTTTTGGATTCTGTACCTCTATCCCAGGATAAGATAAGACTATGGCTGAGTCAGGACGTAGTCTCAGTCTTAGATGCTGGTAGTGGATTGATAACCTTATATATGTCCATTTACCTCTCTATATCCAGTGTCTGTGCCTGCTTCTCTGTATCTCCTTAGAGTTATTCTCCTAATTCAAACCTTTATCTGGATTACTGCATAAGTGTGTTGTGTTGTTGTTTTTGAGGCAGGGTTTCTCTGTGTAGCCCTGGCTGTACCATAACTCTATAGACCAGGCTGGCCTCAAACTCAGAGCTCAGCTTGCCTCTTCCTATCCATAGTGCAAATGAAAGGCTGCACCCCCACTGCCCAGTGCTATGTTAGTTTTGAGCTGTCTGTCCTCCTCTCACTGTGTGGGACATGAGGTTCTTGTCGCTTGTCCACACATCTAAGGCACCAGTCTGGCCATGTCATTCTTGACCTGAAAAATCTTCCCATGACTGCCTGTGCTGACAGGGTGACATAGTAGTGTCAGCGATCTGATGTCTGCATGCTTCTGCAGCCTGTAGTTTCTGTTTCCCTGTGTTTTATGAAGTGTTGATGGTTACCTGTTCAGACACTCTATGTCTGGTTTTCCTCTGTTAAGTCCTCTCCATGATAAACTCCTAGGACTCCTGCTGATCGGCATTGTTGCTCATCTCTGTTTGTCACATCTGCAGTGCTGAGCTCATAGTGAACACGCAGGAAGTCTATTAAATGAGTGCCGTGGAGTGGAAAGAATACTTACTTTTGCATTTGGACAGTGTCAGTAAGACAAAAGATACGTTTTAGAGTAGAGATTTGTTGAATGAATATGTTTTTCGGATAGCTTTCAAACTGCCCTTCTTAGGAACAGTTTCTTATCTAATGAGTCAGAAGCTGGGGAGTAGACGCCAAGCATATGTACATCTCCAGATGGTCTTCATACAGAATGGCACAGTATCTGTGAAGGACAAACTGGCAGTTAGCTATTAAAATTAAGATGCCTTTTGTCCTTTGACCAAAGTGTGTCTGTCCCTTTTGGGGATCTGTTTTGTTTAGATTGAACCCAAGTGAATACTTTTTTTTCATCAAAACATACATTAAGAGCAAAAGATTGGAAACAACCAGCTAAGGTATATTGGAAAGAAACAGTAGCACATTGACATAATAGAATACTAGGAGGTAGTAAAAAGAGAAAAATTCTATTATGTACTGTTGGAAAAACCAAGTAAGATATTAACACAGGCAGTGGAATGACAGACTCGTGATAGGCGTTCAAGCTAGGAAGGCAGCTGCTGTGTGTGATTGGGAGAACCCTTCCTCCGTTTGTTACATTCTTGCTGTATTAGGGGTCAGACTTCAGAATCTTGGATAGCACTTTTACTCATCATAATAAGTACATTAAGAACAAAAGAGCATCCAGTCGGTAGAGTGTTTGCCTCACCATCAGGACTCCAGTTCAGTCCATAGAACCACAGAAAAATGCCAGGCACAGTGACACTGTTTGTAATTCCTGCACTGGGAAGAGAAAGACTGAAGGATCCCTGGAATACAAACGTGTACTCATGCACACACACCTGCACATACATTCATGCACATACACATGTGCATAAAAAGCCGAATACAGATGCTTTATTTCATCTCAATGTCATTGGAGAGGGGACTTTTTCTATATTAGTTATCCGAGTGTGTGTTTTCTGTATTTCTGTAAGATGGGAGAAAAGCCCAGCATCGGCTAACCACTCTCCCTGCTTACTGTCTTCATGGGTTTGAGTCCAGCAACATTGCTCTGACACACACGCAGCTCCCAGATGCTCAAAGTTCCTCCTCCTCTTAGTATTTACATATAAATACACAGCTTCCCACATACTTTAAATGGTTGCTCCATTTCCTCTGTTGCCTGTGATGATGTGACCACTCTGTAGAGCTGATGCCATGCTGTCAGCCATGCTGTCAGTAGTGATGAAGACAGCCCTGTGTGTTCAGTGCAGAGACAGTTTCCTAATTGCTCTGATGCAGAGCTTGTTTGGATGGTTGGTGTGGAGATTGCCCTCTGCTACTTTCAGATCTCTGGAGAGAGTAACTTCTGCACTGGTGTTTATTTCAGTTTGTGTGTAGTTCCTGCTTCCTGGGAGGTCTGTTATAAACAAGCGTCATTAGGGACCTGGTAGGTAATCTTCGTGAATGCAAAACATCAGCAAACAAATCCATTTAGTCTCCAAGGGTTAAAACCACTAGTGACACTTTGATGCCTCTGGTGCCTTTCAGACACTGACAGGGAAACTGCAGGACAGCCCCATGCTCACAGCTGTGAAAGTTCTCTGTGGAAACAGAGTAGTAGGCACTTCTGCAATGAGCCCAGTGTGAAAATGTAAGGACTCAAATTACTATACAGATTCTTTTGCTGTCCTTGTACTGACTGTCCTTGTGCTTCCAGAGCAGCGGCTCTCAACCTGGAAGACCCTCAGAAAACACAGACTTTTGTATTATGACTCAAAACAGTAGGAGAATTACAGTTGTGAAGTAGTGACGAAGGTGACGTTGTGGTTGGGCTCACCACTAACCACAACACGAGGAGCTGCATTAAAGGGTCGCAGCACTAGGAAAGGTGAGAACCGTTGTTCTGGAGCCTTCTGCCAAGTCGCTACCTGGTAACATCAAGACTTCCCTCACTTTCATAGAGTGCTGTGCTGTGCTAGAAAATGTCAACCAAACATCCACCCATAATAATATCTTTCTTGTATATAAAAAAGAACAACCCACCTCTGTGACAACCTAGAATAAGGGGCAGTGGCACCTCTCTGCATGGGGCAACAAGTTATCTCTGGATCTGGTCCCTGACACTTCTGCTGTGATTTTTAGTTTTATAGAGGTTTGCTTCTTTCTCTAGTGCCATTCAATGCTGTGGGAATTTTACAGTGAGAAAACTGAGGTTTATGCTCACACTGCTAGAATGTGGTGAAGCCTCATGCAGAAAGGATTCTTCATTGTGTATAGTTCTTCAGTCCCCACTGCTCTGTAGCTCTGTCTCATTACCTTTTGAAATTTAGTTTGGAATACTTAAAATTATGATCAGATACCTTGCTTTATCTCATATTTCATCACTGTTGAGATACTATTTAAGAGTCAGGCTTAGGGCTGGAGAGATGGCTCAGCAGTTAAGAACACTAACTGCACTTCCAGAGGTCCTGAGTTCAATTCCCAGCAACCACATGGTGGCTCACAACCATCTGTAATGGGATCCGATGCCCTCTTCTGGTGTGTCTGATGACATCTACACTGTATTCATATACATAAAGGAAATAAATCTTTGTGGGGAGAAGAGTCAGGCTTAAGTTGGGAGCTAGCAAAGGGAAGGTATGTGTTTTTCTTAAGGATAAGGTGAGGTGCAGTTCTAATGTTTGTGCGCATGATGCAGATTGTGACAGGTGCATGTGAGTCATGGAGATCGGGTAGAAACACCGCTCGCTTTATATCCTCCCCTCAGTGGTAGATGGAGATGACCTGTCAGTGCGTACACAGATGTACCATGCAAATCTGTGGGATGGGGGAAGGCAAATGGTGAATAATCTGGAAACCCACATTTTGAGATAGTCAGAGCTCTTACTGTGGTTTTTAACAAAGCATCCCTCAGAAAGCAGTGAAGAGTATTGCAATAAAAGTTGGAAAGACATGTCATAAAATGAACTGGGTTGGCTCACAGCTCAGGGACACAGTTTGTCTAGCATGTGTGAGGCTCTGCCTTCAATCCTCTGTCCTGGGGGGTGGAGAGAGGAGTAAAATGTTTGATCCTCTTTGACCTATGACTAAGAATTAGCGTTGTCACACGTGGGAAAGTCTCCTGTGTATAACATCATGTTCCTCAGGAGAGTGAGTATTAACATACCTCAACTGCAAGCATGTTTCAGACTGTAGGCTCACTTCTCTTAAGTGGTGGGTCAGTGGCTGAGTTGAAGTTGTGAGCTCTTCGTGGGCACAGGGAGAAGTCACATGGGTGACTTCTCCTGGAGACTTAGCTCCCAGCACTCATGAGGCACTGCAGAGGCACCTACATTAATGCTGGTTAGGGTGAGGGGAAGGAGCTGGGAAGCTGAGTGGAGGCTAGAATTCCTGGGACTGGGGCGCATCGTGTGGCTTTGTGTTTTATAGTCTTCTAGTCACACATCAGAATTGCAGAATACAACTCGCAATGTTGTTCACTAAGGAAGCAAGATACAAAGGTGCATCTGGGGAATGATAACAGTTTGCAATTCTGATAAAACTATGCAGAAAAGTGCAACAAGGAAATCCACTAAATGTTGCTGCTTGACTATTACTGCTGTGGGGTAGGCTTTTCTTTCTTTTTTTTTTTTTTTTGTAAACTTTTGGATTATAATAGATTGAACTGATTTAAGACCATAATTATTTAATAACACAGTATAATACAATTATATTTTAGAATAGTGTGATTGGGGGGCATAAATAGTAAGCAATGCTTTCTCATTTTTAATTGTTTTTTTTTTTCTCCCTAAAATTGGACTTTCTTGATTACTGTATTAAATTAGAGTAGTATTACTTAAGCCAGTTTGTATAGTGGAGTAGATGTATCTGAATACAAAAGTCCATTGTGCTATTTCAGATATATCAGTTTTTATGTTTTCCCTTTAGACTTGGATCTGCCCAGCATATTAGTGCATCTGTAACCCACACATTTCCTCGGTGGTCCTTTGTTCCGGGACCCATGTTAGGCTTAGATTTCTGGCTTGGCTGTGACCTCTGGCATTTGATCTGGTGCATCCTCAGTTACAGATACATAGATGCTGGCGACTGTCACTGCGGACTATAGAAAACAAGTGGTGAATGTGTGTATTACCTTTCTTGAAGGGAAATGTGCCAAGGCACAGTTGTTAATCCTTGGCTTTGAATCCACTTGCAGGTAGCATAGCTCTAGGCATGGGTGCTTGTTCTGAAAGCCTTTGCTTTTACTCTGAAATTGTTAAACTCTAATTTTTATTTTTTTTAAAAAAGCTTAATATGGCTTTTAAATTTGAATCAAAGTTTATTTGATGCCTTTACCTAAGGAAACACATAGGTACATAGTACAGATACAATGCTCACTCTGAAGCTAGTCTCTTCAAACATAGTCTTTCAGGCTGCAGGCAGTTTAGTTGTAGGATGGTTTCTAGCCTAGCCAAGGCTCTCAGCGCCTGCCTTCCTTCACCTTCCTCCCTCCCTCCTTCCCTCCCCCCTCCCTCCCTCCCTCCCTCCCTTCCACCCTCCTTTCTTCCCTTCCTCCCTTCCTCCCTCCCTCCCTTCCTCCCTTCCTCCTTCCCTCCCTCCCTCTTCTCTCCCTCTCCCTCCCTCCCTCCCTCCCTCCCCCCTCTCTCCTCCCTCCCTCCCTTCCTCCTCAGCTGTAGATTGCTTTCTAGTATATCCAAGGTTTTGTGTGCCCCTCACCCTACAGATGATGGCTTTAAATATTTTTAATCCCATTCAAACATACACACACATACTAAATAACTCAGGTTTTTATTTTCAAAGCTCCTGTCTAGCAGGACTCTAGCACAGATCTTAACTGTTAGGCAGAATGAATGCCTAGCCATAGTGCAAATCAAACAATTTGAGTTTCATTCCAGACTGTACCTTTCACTGTAGATGTTTGCCAGATAATCTAATTGAAGGGATGAATCTAGGGAAAAGGACAGAAAAGCTCTTCTAATTTAGGATCTTTATGTGATCTTTAAAAACAATTACCGTGTGTGTGTGTGTGTGTGTGTGTGTGTGTGTGTGTGTGTGTGCATGCTCATGTGCCCACATGTGCACGTGGGAATGGACATGACACATGTGGCAAGACCTGAAATGGAGACTCTGTAGCCTGGTTCCTGGAGTGATGGCTTCACTCCCCACCTTGTTAGGGACTTGTGTTGTGCACTGCCAGCCTTTGCTGGTCCTCCTGTCTCCACCTCTTAGTGCTCCCTGGGAGCACTGAGCTTACTGATACGTTCTGGCACATCTAGCTTTTCCAATAGGTTCCAGGCTAGTACATAGGTCAGGTCATCAGGCGTGCCAGCAAGTGCTTTTACTTATTTGTTTGGCCGTCTTCCTGGGCTATCCTAGGTGTCTTTATGTTACTTTTTAGGGTACCTGCCTCGGGTGATAAGAACAGTGGAATTGTAGAGTTGGGGGCGGCATATTTTCTCATCTGATCATGCTAGTAAGTTCGTTTTGCAGCCATGATAGTATATGGAGCTCTATAAACTAGTACCCCAATGAAACTTACCAGAATTATTTTTTAAAATAAGCACATTTTTTATCCCCAAGAGTATATAACGAGGAAAATATTTACTGAAAAAATTCTGGATTTCAGTTAAGAAAAGTGAAATTGATGGAATGTGTACAGAGCTCCCCAGTAAACAGGCATAGTAAAGGACATTAGGCAGTGAGTTGAGGGGCTGTCTTCTTAGGAGTATTCACATTTCTCAGTTTACTTACTTTTCTCTGGCTACCTTCAAGAGTTTCTCCTTATCTTTAGCTTTTAATAGTTGGTGTCTCCTTCTACCATGGGCTCTTAGGATCTGATTCAAACTGACAAACTTATTTTCTAAGTGCTTTACCAGCTGGACCATCATGTGGTCTCCTTTAGTGATTCTTAAAAGCATCTGTGTAAAACAGAATGTCTGTAATGTTATGGTGAGCAAATAGTATATATAAATACAATGCTTTTGCCAGACCCACACAAAGGTGAATGGGAACAAGGCTGTATTGTACTGAAGTGACTCCAGATGGTGACTGGAATCCACAAGAACAAATCAAAAGACCCAGAAGTCATAATAAATAAGACCAGTAAAAGTGTCATAAGCTTACTCTTCTTTACATGGCTTCTTTAAAGATGATGAAAGTAGTAACTATAATTGTTGGATTTGTATCATTTGAAGATTGTATATATATACATATATATGTACACACACACACACACACACACACACACACACACATATTAGAATTACATAAAAGACAGCTACATTATAGGAATATTTCTATACCTTCCAGAAAATTAGTATTAATCTGGAGCAGATCCAATAAGATGCATATAGTAAGCCTTAAAACAGTGGTTTTCAACCTTTCAGTGCTACGACCCTTTAACATGGTTTCTCATATTGTACTGACCCCAACCATAAAACTGTTTTTAATTGCTACTTCTTAACTGTAATTTTTCTACTGTTATGAACTATAATGTAAATATCTGTGTTTTCTAATGGTCTTAGGTGACCCTGTGAGATATGTCTTTTGACCCCAGAGGGGTCTAGATCCACAGGTCGAGAAACACTGCCTTAAAGTAACAACTTAAGTACATAACTCAGATGTTGATGACTGTAAGGCTTCACTGAGAGTAATTAAATACTCAGGAGATTTAAATAAATGAAAAAAATCCCATGTTTATGGAATGGACCTACTGCTGGAGTATTAGTATTTGTTCCACTGGTCTACTAATTCAATATAATCAGAATTCGAGATGGCTTCTTGTTAGAAATTGACAGGCCAGTTCTGAAATGAAAACAGGCACAGAATAGCTTAAAGTATCATGGAGGAGAAAAATGAAAATGGAGCTGGGTATGGTGGGGTGTCTTGTAATCCTGGTATATGGGAGGTAGAGGCAGGAGGATAAGGGGCTCAAGGCCAGCCTTGGCTACTTCAAAAGTTTGGGTCCATCCTGAACTACATGTCTCAAAGAGGAGTGGGAGGCAGACTCAGCAGTTTCAAAATGGACAGAATGTTGGCATTCAAGACTGGGAGCTAGCATATAAGTGACTGACTTAACTAATGAGGTGCTACCTGGAAAATCATGTAGAAATGATGTGGTTGATCCTTAACTTACTTCACACTGCGTTCAAAAAGGCAAATGGATCAAAAATCTGAATCTACGGAGGTAAAGACTTAAAACTTACTGGGGAAAACAGAAGTCACCATTCTCTCAGATGATACCAAAAACATAAAAGAAGAAACAGACAAACTAGACATTGTTGGAGTTACAAACATTTGTGCTTTAAAAGATACTACCAGGAAGAAAAAAATGATAAATCTGCAGAATTAGAGAAAATATTTGAAAATCATATATGGTAAAAATTTTACTTAAAATATTTAAGAAACTGCCTAAATTTTTTTGAAGCTTTATTTAAGTTTCTTTTATGTGTATGAGTGTTTTGTCTGCCTGTATATATGTGTGCCGCTTGCATGCTTGGTGTCTGTGGTGGTCAGAAGCGGGGATCAGAGCCTCGGAAACTAGTGTAATAGATAGTTGGAAACATGTAGATGGTAGGAACTGAACCCAGATGCTCTGCAAGAGCAACAAATGCTCCTCACTACGGAGTCATCTCTTCAGCCCTAGGAACTCTTACTCAGAAGACAACTGAATTTAAAATAAACAGCAAACTGAAGATCTAAGTTTCCAAAATAAAAATTGACATTGGTTATCAGATAAAGGTAAATTAAAAGTGCCATATAAAAATCAGCTCACCTCTACTAGGCTGGAACAGGAGACAATCACCAATATTGACAAGAGTGTGGAAGCACCTGAGCATTCATTCACACACTACTTGTAGGAAGTGGTATAGCCAGTCTGGAAAATAATCGGCAGTTACTCACAAAGTTAAACTGAGTTCCTGTCTGACATACAGTTGTACCCTCAGGTACTGAGAGTGTGTTATAAAAAGAAATGTGGATATAGTCCGTGTAAAACTGTGTATGGTGTGTGTGTGAGAGAAAGGTTTGCTATATAATAATAAAAAAGTGGAAACAACCCAGGTGCCTATCCGCATGTAAATGATGAACACAATATATTGTATTCCTTCTATAGACTGTTAATTTGGTTAAAGAAATAAAGTAACTGATGCACACTAATGGCGAATGGACTTTGAGAGCATGCTAAGTGAAGGAAACACAGGCACAAACGGCCAGACAGATGTTGTATGATTTCTGTTAGTGGGAAACATCTTGGATAACAGATCCTTGGTGACAGAAAATAGATTAGTGGTTGCCAGGGTGCTGGGACTAGGGAAAACGAGGAGTCAGGCTTTACTGCTAATGAGTATTGAGTTTCTGATGGAGTGGTGAAAATATTCTAAAATTAGATAGAGATGATGGCTGCACAAGTGTGAATATGTACTCCAAAAACAAATAGATTGTGTACTTTAATGGAACTGACTTTGTGTGAACTGTATTTGAAAACATTTGGTATAAAAAAGAAGTGGTTGTAGATACAGTATACTCTGCCTGCTCGTCTTAAAGTCCTGTGCATCTGTGTGCACACTTAACCCTCACGACAGAGCTCTAAGGTGAGTACTGTGGCTTTTTTGTCTTACAGGAGAGGAGACAAAGGCACACAGAGAAAATACTGCCTAAGCTACTGAATTGGTAGGCCATGATTCAGACCTAGGCACTGTGATTCCATAGCCCATGTGCTCCACCATATCCAGCTAGAAAGACCCATTGTGTGGCTTACAAATCTCATTTTCTGACTTAGGCGTCCAGAATTTGAGATTTGATGCAGAGTATAGACAGAACTTAGACACTGAGCTGATGACCAGCATAGAGGCATCAGACAGCATGCTCTCTATAAGGGGCTGGATGAAGACGAGAGGACATGAGCTGAGGAACTTGTGTGGAAGATCCGGGGCCAGAGCAAGGCTTCAGTTCCTCTTGCCTTCAGTGATCATATTCAGAGACCTTACATGATATTATAGTGAGGGCCTGTGTGTCCTCACATGCGGTGACCCTTTGAGGTGCCCTGCACCCGCCGTCACTGACTGCACCACCCACACTTGGACTGGCTCTACTTTAGCACACTCCTCTCTGGTCCGCTCATGGTGCTCTCCATTCTGGTGCCTCCTTCCAGCCATCAGACACCTCACTCCTGTCTAACAACGCACCTCCCAAGAAGCTTCCTCTTAGAACTACTTGCACTGTTGGTTCAGCCTTTTAAGACATAGCTTAAGTTGCTGTGTATTAGCACTTTACTCATTTTACATGTTAAATCTCTACTATTATATATTACTTGAGTCATGTTCTCTTACTGCTCACAAACCCAAAATAGATGTTTTTTTTTTTCCATTTAATATTTCTCTTAAAACTTTTTTTCTCATTTGGGAAATTGTGATATGCAAGAAATGAAGAAATTTCTTTTCTAACTGCCAATATTACATACATAAATTTTCTTCAAGACTAAAGTTTCACACATACAGTGTGGAGAAAAGGATTTTTTAGAACATAAAGACACTTAAATAGTAAGAGAAAAGTAGTGGACTGGTTTTATGTTTGAAGAGAAGATGTTTTTACGTATGCTTTTCTGCTACCACCGCCCCCCCCCCCCCCGGCCCCCCCCCCCCCACCCCCCCCAGATAAGACAGGCAGCTGATGGGGTTTGTAAGTGTTCGTTTGCACCTGAGCTGTCGTTCCCATCTGTTAGTGAATGTTTAATGCCACAGCATGTCATTCTCAGAATTGCTCATTAGCAAAGAAGTTTGAGCCAAACCAGTTTCATGATTGTTACTCAGAACTCTCAGTCTTTCTGACAGATACAGAACCTAGCCATAGAACTATCCTTCTGACAAATGAATACATCCAAGAAGGGAAGTTGGAGGGAGAAGTTAAGAGTAAAATTAAGCTTCATTCACAGAGCCAAGATCTAGTAAATAAAGACGAGAATTACTTTGTCTTTCATAATATGAAGTAGGAAAAACCCTCAAATGTATCAATATAAATTGATATAAGTAAACATGAATTAAGGTGAGTATTCATTTAGAAAATTTGTTTAGCTTAGTTTTTTTTTTTAAATAAAAAATAGTCACATTTGACCCCCAGAATCCTTTTCTATAACCTTTATTAAAAGTATGCTTCATGGGCTGGAGAGATGGCTCAGCTGTTAAGAGCACTGACTGCTCTTCAGAGGTCCTGAGTTCAATTCCCAGCAACCACATGGTGGCTCACAACCATCTGTATCGGGATCCAGTGCCCTCTGCTGGTGTGTCTGAAGACAGCGACAGTGTGCTCATTTAAAAAAGAAAAGTATGCTTCACTTTTCTAACAGTAATTTATTAACTGTTCAGTATTTTAAAAATGTACCTTTTGAGTAGTTCTCTTACAGAACTGACAGTGAATTACTAACTTACTTCTCTCTACTGTTGTAGTAACTTCCCTTGGTCCCCTCCCTCTCTCCTCCCCTCCTTCCCTCTCTCTTTCCCTCTTTCCTCCTCTTTCCCTTCTTCTCATCACTTCTGCTCTTCCTCCTCTTTCTTGCTTTTGCTCACTTGCTGTGCACAGAGGGCAAAAGTTGAGAACTATCAGATTCAGGTGGCTGACCTTGAGTTCCAGTTAAGAACTAAAATTAGATCCCTGTGGAATATATATCCCCTGACGTTTGGTGGAGATGTGGGCATAACCTTGAGAAGCCAAAAAGACATCATCCAAGGGAGTTCTTTGACTATAAAAATTTCTTTGACATCTCCTTTAACAATTTAAAATTCATGTGACTTTTGTATTGTAATCTGTAATGCATTTTTAACGTGTACATCCCAGTATTTTAGTATCGTTGTAGCCTGAGAAGATGCACTAGGACTTTGTCATGGGGCCATGTCCCCAAATAAACATGCATGGTCTATTTTAAGACTGAAATCCTATCCTGTCACTATAGGGTCCTAGTTGATTCTAGTGAGTACAGATGATGCAGGACTGAAGTCAGGATAGGGAAAATAGCAAGGGGAAAGTCCGTGCTCACTGACGAGAAAGTGCCAGACTGAAGTATAGCTTATTTCATTACCAGTACAAAAGAAGAGCAGAAAGTTAAATAAGAGGAAAAGTGTAGAACTGTGTTTAAGGATGCAGGTCTGTTTAAGGAGGGGGTTAAATTACAACTCCCATTCAGTGGACTAATTTAATACAATAATTTTTAATGTTAGGAATATTTATTTTTACCTTATTTCTTGTATATGACAAATACCACATACATGTCCTCTCCTTTAATTTTCCCAATAACCCACAAAATATGTATTCTTTACAAATGAGGAAGTTAAAGAAGCTTGTCATTTGTCCCAAGTCATAAAGCCGAGGGAAGTGGCAGCTGGGAGTGAAACCCAGAGCTTTTGCCACCTGTTAAATACTGGGGACATAACATTCTGCAGTACACACTCAGTGTCTCTGACATACCCAGGGAAGAGCAGATACACATCACAGGGCCTGCCTCCCTCCACAAATACAGTTCAGAGTCAAACATGTTCAGATCTGTAGCTGAGATATCAAGAACTCGGGACTTAGAGCAATGAGAGATTACTTCCTGCTTTGGGGTAGGGAGGAAGATAGTGTTATTTTTAAGATAGGAATAATTTAACAAGGTGAGCAGTTGAGAAGACACACTAAATATGGGAAATAAGAAATTGAGAAGGCCCCTGGAGAGGCCCGTACATGTATAAACAAAGCACCGTGCCTGCAGCAAGGATACTGTGATACTGGTAGTTGACTATAGTTTATAAAGATCAGTACAGGGACTCAGACCTCTCACTAGCTGTTGAGCTTGCATGTGCTTAGTTGACACGGCCACTGTGAAACTATGACAGAGAAGTCTTGTCATCAGCAGTGTTGTCCACTTGCTGCCAACTTGAAAATGTCTCTCACCTCAGAGTGAATACTGCTGGCCATGTTAACCAGCTGTACACAGGGAGGTTCTTTGGCTTTCCTCTCCTTCCTTTCCGAACCATCCATCCAGGTGTCTATCAGTACAGCTGTCGCTGCCCTTCCCCAATTCCCCTTCTGTCTTCTGCATCTCAGTGTGGCTCCTGTACAGCTGTGTGACTGCTCGCTGCGCTTCTGGGTTGGCCTCATCTTTTGCTTATCATTTTCCACATTAAGTTATTGCTTGTCCCAAAATTCAAGTCTAATCATTCTCCTGCTTAACACCCTACTGCAAGTTCCTCGTTTCCCTCTGGAGTAAGTCCAAACTCTCTATCCCTGTCATCACACAGACACAACCTAGTCTGTCTCTTTACAAAAAGAAAGGAAGACAGTGTCTCTCCACCACACGGTCGCTCTGGTCACCACCACAGTTCTCTTCTCTTATGTCTTAAGCAGCAACTACTGTCCACTTTCTCCGCTGCTTTTATCAAGGTCCTTGTGATCCATTGTTGCTAAATCCCTAGGCTAGTTGATCTTTTGTCTGTGTTTGAAACAGCTGAGCATTCTATCTTTAAAATGCTTTCGTCTGTCTCCCAAAACACCCACAGTTCTAAGTTTCTTCTTAAAGATCAGTCATGGCGTTGGCATTTTCCAGGGCTCTTGTACCTTTTCTTTCTGTTTTCCTCTATACAGGCTAGTCTAGTCATAACTGAAGTGTTTCTTCCTCATACAGAAGCAGAGCTTCAGTGACTGCTTTAGGCTCTCCCACATATATTCAGCTTCCGATCTGACATTCTTATAAGCATCTCAGAGGTACCGTGTCCTTACAGAGCTCTCTAAGCCTGTCTAAGCCAGGAATTTTCTCACAGACAGCAAAGTTCTGTCTGTTTCTTCTCTCTGCTGCTACCGCTATAACTGAAGCTGTGCTTGCTCTCTTCCAGTTTCTTCCATACACAGCCAGGTTGGTTTTTTTCTGTTTTGACATTTCAGTTGGGTTTATTTCTTCTCTGCATAAACTCTTTTGGGACTCCACAGGACCCGGTTCCTGCTTACCTCAGGACTCAACCCACAGCAGCCTGCTGCTAGTCTGACCATGGGCTTTCCACACCTCAGACATACCTGGCTCTGTCATGCTGCTTTCCTTTGCTCTATATGTTTAGCAGTTTCTCACATTCAGAGTTTCTGTAAGCATCACCCAAACTAACATTTCTCCAGTTACTTAAGCAAAGCATCCTGGCTACTTCCATCATAATGTCTCATATTAATTATGGCTTTATTTATTTTCGGCTTTTTCCATTAGCCTGTGATCTGCTTAGCATCAGAATTTTGCCTTTGTTCGTCCCTGTCCCCCCTCCCCCTCCAATGCCTTGGAAATTCCACATACTGAAAATTTGTGCAAGGTGGTTGATCAGGGTTTCTCGGTGAGGGAGTTGATGTTGCTCCTTGGAAGACATTTGACAATGCCCGTGGACATTTTTTATTGTGATGACTTGGTGGCAGTGCTAGTGTGCTATTAACATGCTGTAGACACTAAAAATGCCAATAAATGTCCTAAAACACAAAACAGCTAATCCAAATTGTCAATGATCTAAGAAACGTCAGGCTTAGATCTATGAGAGCACTCACCACGTTAGTGTGGCCTATGTTTCCTTGTAACACTCCCCATGACTCTTAAATTCCTTACCTTTACCATCGTCTCTCCACACCAGCTAGGATGTATAAGAGAACTACCTAGGGAATTCTTGACTATGGCTAAAGACAGGAGCAAGTGAGAAGGTAAAACTGTCTTAGATCATAACAACACTGCATTGGCAGGAACTCAGACCTTGTCTCTAAACTAGCTTGGTCCAACCAAGCAGCCATGGCTTACTACCTAAGAAAGGGATGAGTTAACAGCTAAAACCTGGTATCTGCCAGTCATACGTGAGGTGTGTTGACTGTGAGAAATGACATATGCTCGGGAGAACCTAGGCTTGACAGCTGCTGGGAAACAGAAACTCCTGTGTTTGGTTCTGGGTGGTCTGTGGTGAGCCTTTAGCTTTATGGTATAAACTCTGTAGGTGTCTTGGACTCTTGCACTTTCTTTGTTGGTTTCAGTTTCCCAGTCCTTTTGGTCTGCATGTAGCCTTGGCTATTCTAATTCACCTCCATGTTGTCTTCCCTCTGTGTCTGAAGAAGAAAGGGACTGTGTAGGTGTTTGTTGTTGTTGATGTTGCTTTTTGTTTAGAAAATAGGTATCTGTGTACTATGCCGTATTCACATATTACATTTTATATTTAATTCTATAGTATTCTTTATTGTTATCCTTATGAGTGTTTTATTGATATGTATGCCTGCCCCATATGCATGCAGTATGCAGTGCCCATGAAGGCCAGAAGAGGGTGTTATATCCCCTGAAACTGGAGTTACAGGTGTTTTGAGCTTCCATGTGGTTGCTGGGAATCGGAATAGGCTGGCATCTGGAAAAGTAGCCAGTGCTCTTCATGGCTGAACTGTCTTTCCAGTCCTGTATTCTAGGTTTCTTATGTAGGAAGATAGATCATTTCTTTCTTGAAAAGAAATGGTGTACAGACTGCTTGTATGGTGGTACAGACTGCTTGACTTTCCCTAGATTATAGCACAGGAGATGATATATGTATTTGTTAATAACTGCCATACATATGTACCTCTAGCCTTAGACAACACCCATTTAAAATACTGCCTTAACAGTGATGTTAAAACAGTAAAAGAAAGCCTTGCTGTCTGGTGTGGCGGAATAGAGTTGACATGGTTATGGAATTTGTTTTCAGCTTGTCAAGTAAAGCTCTTTTATACCTTTAGTTAGAGAACATATTTACATTTAAAATTAACATTTTCATTAGGTGTGTTAACATTTCCATATGACTAGACTGTATCTAGAAGTTATATATGACCTTGGGGATCTTGGCAAAGTGATATTTGACACAGGTCATTTCTTTGTGAGGAGTTAAACTCTAATGACAGGCTAATAGATGGAAATACTGGAGTACAGAAGTGCCTCCCCAGTAGAGTGATAGCACTTGCTTGGCTTGTGTGTGAATGAGAGATGCAGATCTGCAGTTTACAAAGAAAGCTAAGGTTGAATTTTGAGCCAGTGTTACTAAAGTTGGCAATAATACAAATACTTTTGAAACACAAGATAAGGGCTATAGAGAGAACTCAGCTGTTGGGAGTGCTTGCTGCTCTTCCAGAAGGCCCAGGTTTGATCTCAGCACCCACATTGGGTGACTCATAACTGCCTGTAACAACAGCTCCACAGGAGCCAACATCCTCTTTCCCCATGGGGACCCTTCTCCCCCGCCCCCCAACTATGGACCAGTTTCCCAGCTCTAGCCTCACCTCTCTGGAGGGAACAGCTGTGATTTGCCCTGATAAGATTAAAGCTATCGAAGATTACTTATTCTAGTGATTGAAGATAAAATATGTGGTTTTAAGAAAAAAAAACAAAATACAAAACCCAGTACCCAGAAGGCAATGCCTGCGTCTCCAGCTGGTCGCGTGTTGCTGATCCACTGCCTGGTGCAAGTTCCTCACCCTCTCTGGACCTTAATTTCAATTTCTGTAGAACAAGTGAGAGATGTGAACAAAATAGAACCCATCTTCCGGTTCTGATATTTTTATGATTTACATAAAAATAAAGCCAGATCTTATAGCCATATCTTTAACCTGCATTGGTTAAAAATACTCTGTTTGAAATCATTTGAGCCAAATAATGATTTTGGCATACTTGTTCTTGTTTTTCAGAAACTCTGTGAAGGCATATTTAAGGTCCTTGTAAAGGATGTCCCAACAACTTGTCAAGTGTCCTGCCTGGAAGTACTCCGAATTCTCTCCAGAGACAAAAAGATTTTAGTTCCTGTAACAACTAAGGAAAATATGCAAATACTGCTGAGACTAGCCAAGCTTCACGAGTCGGATGATTCTTTGGAGAAGGTGTCAGAGTTCCCAGTTATTGTGGAGTCATTGAAATGTCTGTGTAACATCGTGTTCAACAGTCAGATGGCACAGCAGCTTAGCCTGGAACTGAATCTCGCTGCAAAGCTCTGTAACCTCCTGAGAAAGTGCAAGGACCGAAAATTTATCAACGACATAAAGTGCTTTGACTTGCGCTTGCTCTTTGTCTTGTCACTTTTGCACACTGACATCAGGTCACAATTGCGCTATGAGCTCCAGGGATTACCGCTGCTAACCCAGATCTTGGAAAGTGCCTTTAGCATCAAGTGGACCGATGAGTATGAGTCGGCCATAGACCATAATGGACCTCCTCTCTCACCTCAGGAGACAGACTGTGCCATTGAGGCCCTCAAAGCTCTGTTCAATGTGACAGTAGACAGTTGGAAGGTGCATAAAGAGGTAAGGCTGGGAAAAGATAGACATCTGGAATTAAGTGTCTGGGTCGTTCTTACAGCTGAACACAAAAGAGGAGTGCTAAGTTTGGAAATGGCAGCAGATCCCAGTTCCCTCTTTAGTCTAGTCTCTAAACTTCAAGGTATTTCTTAACTTGCGTTCTTTCAAGGGCTGGAGAAACAGCTTAGTAGTTCCGAGCACTGGTTGTTTTTCTGGAGGCCCTGGATTCTGTTCTCAGCACCCACATGGTGATTCACAACCATTTGCAATTCTAGTTCCAAGAGATTCCAAGTTCTTCTTGTGGCCTTCATGAGTAACAGATGTGCCTATGGTGCAGGTATATATGCAGGCAAAACACCTATATGCATAAAATTAAATAAAATAAATAAGAATAGGGTAAAGAAGGACTACCATTTTATAAGATGTCAGACTCTTGTGACTGGCATAACCACTTGTTCTTTTTGAGTGCCCTTTAAGTACGAGGTTCAAGTGACAGACTGGGGAGAAACGGAAGACAGATGATAGGTTCTTGTGTTGACTGCTGTCTGACAGGTTAGAGTAAACCCATTTGGTTGCAATTGACCAATGAAAGCTGTTGTCTGTTACACAGTGTGGAAACCATTGAATGCCCTGTCATTACAGTCTCCAAGGGTCTCTCCGTAGTGTATGGAGCCCTGAGAGGCCAAAACCATACACAGCCAGATTCTCATGTTTACATACACAGGCTAATTACATCAGAAAGTGGGAAATACTGTTTAAAACCACTAGATTTATTTCTTGACTAAAATCTTTCTCTGTGGCTTGGACCTTCTAACAACCCCTAGTGAGGTTTATGTTTGAGTTCCTGCAAGGACAGCATGCTAAACATGAAATGTAGTTTCAGGAAGTTCAGAGTTGTACGTGGGGACATCAAGTCTTCCCTCCATCAAGGATCCTGGCATTTCCCACTTTGTTTGTCAGTGGCCTTGAAACCCAGTGCAGCTCAGCTCGTGCCTTGAAGCTTAACATTCTGCCCTGTCCATCTGAAGGAATTCTCACCCGTGTTTTTGCCAGCCAGCAGTCTACTGGAGAAGGATTATCTCAGCACAGTTATAGTGGGAACATACAGGCATCTGAGTTGTAAAGTGCAAATAGGTCTGTATTTTGAAAGCAAATATTTGAAGATCAGAGCTAGCAGCTGTTTCAGATGACTGCAATGTAGTCAGCTTTTACTGAGACTTGGCAGGAAAAGATGTGGAAAACCCACATGCTCCATTTATGCTTTGAAACCAAATATTTGGAAGTATTTAAAATGTTATGTCTCTGCTTATTTGGTACCTTCTGTGGTTATTTTTCTTACACTGTTTGTTTTGGTGTTTTTAAGATCTTCATTTAGTTGTAAAAGCGCCTCTGAGACTGTTGGTTTGCCATTGTTAGACTACACTGTTTGGATGCCTGACAAGATGGCTTCTACCTCAGTGGCTGCTTAGCAGTGTATGTGTGGGAGGCATGTGGTAAGGATCAGGACATTGCGATGAGCTTTCTGTAGTATGATTTAGCTAAGTAACAGTGGTATTGGGAAGCTCTAGAAAATGTTGAAATAACAAGGCCTCATTTAATCTTCCAGAATGCTCCTCTCCAAGACATAGGCTCTCCCCATAATGCACCAGTGGTTCTTAAATAGGTTTATCTGTAAGCCATGGGGCAGTTAATGCTGCTTTTATGAAGTATGTGTCATGAGTGTGACACTGGGCCAATACTGAAGCTTTCAGAAATATAAATAATACTGAAAATAGGATCTTTGACAGCCTATTTATAAAAGAATGTCTTCATGTGGCTCTGTATTCAACAGTCACTCAACAGATGTTTATAAACAATTGCTAGACATTGTCCCAGGCATTGCAGAGCACACTGGCAAATACTAATTATTGTCTTTGCCTTCATGAAACTTTAGTTTCGTAGGTAGAAACAGGTAGTACATCAGCAAATTGATGTGTAATTGAGTTGAGTTCAGTGCAAGGAGAGGAAGGTGCCAGGATGGAGACACTTCTGGAGTTCTCTCCTGGGTCTAAAGGATGCAGGGACAGAGGCTTCCTAGAAGTAAACATCAGTTACAAGACACAGGAACCAAAGCACAGAGTGCTTTTTTTGTGGGGCAGTCACAACTCAGCCTGCAGAGATTTCTCAGCCAGTACAGAGAAATGGGGGTGAGGGAGGTGTCCACTTTCCCTGGAATTCGGTGTCTTCTGTTTTTGTCAGAGTGAGGACATTACTTCAATTGAGTAAGCCAGCGGAATAGTTAAGGCTTTAAATACAACCAAAATAAAGAAGCATGAAAAAATTACTGAGAATCCACTTTTAAAATAAATAGTGTTATTTTTCCGCTTAGGAAAACAATATACACCCATAGGCAGTCTAAGAAAAAGGCACCTAAGGGACAAGAAATGCAAGCTTCCTGTAAGCTCAGCACTCTGAAGACTGCACTGCTTACACTTCAGTCTTCATCGCATACTGTGAACAGAGACAGCTTCACAGACCGCAGTCACTGTATACTCTCCTTCTCTTCCCACGCTGTTGTTGAAGAACAGTGGTCTTCAGGGCTGAGGATGTGACTCAAGAATAGCTCCTTAGCGCCGGGCGGTGGTGGCGCACGCCTTTAATCCCAGCACTTGGGAGGCAGAGGCAGGTGGATTTCTGAGTTTGAGGCCAGTCTGGTCTACAGAGTGAGTTCCAGGACAGCCAAGGCTATACAGAGAAACCCTGTCTCGAAAAACCAAAAAAACAAAAAAAAAAAAGAATAGCTCCTTAGCATGTGTGAGCTCCAGATTTGAGTCCCCCATTTGCCAAGATAAATTGCTTTTAAGAATAAAAGTTTCAAAATGTGTTCCTTCTGGCAGGAAGGTCCCTAGGAGTGGCCTCTGGGAGTGAGTCTCCTAGGTTCCTCATCTCTACACTGAGAAGAGAAATTTTAAAAAGAAAATAGGAACCTTTGACAATTTTACTGTTGTCTCTTTAAACTTGTATTGTAACTAAGATTTTGTTTGGATTATAAAAAGGTTCTGCATCCAAGACAAACTTGGTACTACTCTCTGTTAGAGATGATGAATCTTATGAAAGAACACTTGTAAGTTTAAAAGCACTTGTGAGTATAAACAATACCAGTGAGAATAAATATGAAAATAGATTCCTCATATTTATCAGCCTTTTAACAAAATGCTACTTGCACATTTAAGCATGGATGTAATAAACTTTCTTGTGAAGTCTACATTCCTGAAATACATAGGCCAGGGGATTTCAAAAGTTTAAGGTTTTTTAAGCTATATATTGCCTGAGTGTGTGCATCTGCACTCTCAGACCTGAGACATCTGACTTTAAGATGCGTCCCCTGTAGTATAGCCTAGCAGCTAGTTTGGCTCTAGCTATCTTAGCAGGTATGTTTATGACTCCCTTCATTTGCATTTCACCAAAAGCAGAAGATTAATGACTGGGTGTTCCTTGAAGTTTAACAAATTAGTTCTAGTTGTTCACGCCTCAGTGTTAAGTTCCTGATGCCTGCAAATGCATCGTAACAGATTAATTGGAAGACTCCTTTGCTTAAAGCTGTCTCATTTCCACATGTTAATCTAGCTTTTCTCTCTCCTTCTCCCTCCCTCTCTGCACTGTTTCCTTCTGACTCCCTTTCTTAAGACAGTATATTTGAAAAGGTGAAATAGCTTCTCTAGCAGGGTATAAGGATAGTTCCAGAAAGGGTAGTTTTAAAATAATCCTGTCTTTCCATTTTGTTTTCCCTGATATCTCTGTTGATGGAGCAGTTCATGTTTTCCAGAATCTCTTGACTTAGTTCACATTCCCTTCTCCATGTGCCTGAGTACTGCTGCAGGAAAAAGCTGCTGGTCAGGGCCAGCAGACATTAGAGAAGCATGATCCAGTGTTCAGAAGGTGCTGTACACATACCAGGAAGCACCAGCACAGTCACCAAGAGCAAGACAGCCATAAAGGAACACAGGGTTCTTCCAGAGACTTTGAAGGAAATGTGAAAGGATAGCATAGCTGAAAATCAGAAAGCTCCAGGCTATGCAGTGCTTAGTCATTAAATCATGTCAACAAATACTTCTCTGTGCCTAGTTTGCACCGGGTTCTAAGTGAGACACTAGTGCAAGGTGAAGCAACCTGCTCTTGAGGCACGAACAAGCTAGTGGGGAATGCTACAGACAGGAAAGTACATGCACAGCTGCGTCCTGCTCCATGTCTGCTGCTAGGTAACAGCAGACAGAAGTTGGTGATTTTATAAATAATAGAGCTTTACTTTGTTTCTAGAGGCTGGGGAGTCCCGAATGATGAGGTCACATCTGGAGAGGTCCCCCATTCTGTATCATGTTATGCTAGAGATGTCACATGGAGGAGAAGCCTGCATAAAAGAGCACGTGGAAGGCAGGGCAGTAGTGGTGCACGCCTTTAATCCCAGCACTGCGCAGGCAAAAACAGGTTGGGTCTCTGAGTTTGAGGCCAAACTGGTCTACAAAGTGAGTTCCAGGATAGCCAGGGCTACACAAAGAAAGTCTATCAGAAACAAAACAAAACAAAACAAAACAAAACAAAACAAAAACCCCCAAAGCATCATATGGACATGTGAGGGGCTTAGTTAGAGTTCCTCTCATGGCAGCACCTTCCTGTTCCTTAGTGCAGAGCCCTCATGACCTTAAACACTTCTTAAGGACCCTACGGCTATTACCACTAACCATAGAAATTAGATTTCAACGTGAGTTTGAGAAGGACGTTTCAAACCATAAGAACACTGTTTGTTATAGAGTTTACTAGTTTTTCTGTATTTTATATACTTGACAGTAAGGAACCACATTAACAGTGCATAGCAGAACCAACTGCCATAGATTCCAGGTCTTTGGCCTTTCTCTCAGGCATGGGTTAGCTAGGTCAACCTTGGGATGAAAATATGCTGGCAAAATAGTTTTGCAAGTAAAGTGGAATCTTGTACAGTTATCGTGAGAGAGGAAAGCAGAGGTAAATATAGAATCAAACTATGAAGTGAGGACTGTGTAAGTCAGGACTGTGTAAGAGATCTGAGTTTCCTCCATTCCCATCTCACGTTGACCCTGGCACCACCCCAGCCTGCCTGTCTCACTCTTTGTGTCTTTGTCCCCGGAAACTGTCCTTCTTCTCTTCCTTGGGGTGTAGTGTCGTTTCAGGGGTGAGGTGAAGATACTGATGTCCTAAAGACGGCACTTCTGAGCCCTGACACCAGGGAACAAGGCTTGTATGCTGTGTTTACCTAACGGTTTACAAAGGGAAGTCGCATTTACTCTCGGTGTTAGTGAGGTATAAACCTTAGCTCCACTGGACGTAGGAGGACCCTGAGGGTCAGAAAGCAGGAATTACTTCGGGGAATTCACACGGTGGTAACCAACAGTAGGAAGTAGTGTCTATTCTAGCACGTTTCTTAAAGATTTTTTTAAATTTATACTTATATGTGTGTGCCTGTGTGAATTTATACACAATGTGTGCCTGCAGGCATTCACAGAGGACAGAGGTTATTTGATCTGGAACGAGAGTTCTGGGTGTTTGTAAATGACCTGATATGATTGCTGGTAACTTAACCTGTGTCCTCTGCCAGAAGAGTAAGTCATCTGAGCCACTGAGCCATCTCTCTTAAGCCCCTAAGCTTATTTTATTTTATGTTATTCTGTTTTATGTTTTTGAGACAGGATGTTACTATGTAGCCCTAGCTGGCCTAGAACCTACTATGTAGATCAGTCTGGCCTTCAACACAGAAACCCTCCTGCCTCTGCCTCCCAAGGGCTGGGATTAAAGGCATGAGCTACAACACCCAGCTGCAAATCTGCAAATTTTATTATAAAAAATTATCGTGTGTGTGTGTGTGTGTGTGTGTGTGTGTGTGTGTGTGTGTGTGTG